>CM062221.1:31033005-31633005 GCA_031216235.1 Syzygium jambos
AAATCTTTCGTATAATTTTTGGAAGCCTTCAAATAGTTTTTTGGCTTGTTTTTCGCGTGAAATTCACTTCGAATTTTCATCGATGGACTAATAGGTTGAAAGAGCTTTTATTCCACCCTTATGATTTTTGAATGCACCGCATATGATCTTTAAAATTCGGGTTTTACTTATTGCAGTCCAGTTTATAACGATACATACCTCAAGTTTTAATAAATATACAAGAAACTGAGTCGGAAAACTATATATGATAATAATTACAAAATAACCTAAGATAAATATGCTCGTGAATGAGAAAAACCTGTATATTCATAGGGATAAAAACATCTATTTACTCCATTCCGTGCTCATCTCGGTCGAATTACACACTTACATTCGAAAACGAGTAATTGTCCGTCTCCAAACTTTATTATGAAATATTTTAAGGGATTCAAATTGAAATTTGCACCAACAAATTAATACAATTGCTTGTTTTTTTTTTTTTTAAATTTCTTGCACAGTCGTTTGCGCGGTCATTTCACCTGATAATTAATCCAAAATGCAGTTCTCGCACTTCGAAACAATATTGGTTTAAAAAACAACGAAAAATTCGAGAAAAAACAGGAGAAACTTTCCCAATCCGCTCAGCTCGTGACGAACGCCGCGCTGCATGATGTTGGGTAACCCACCCCACGTCCCGACAGGGACGAACCGGCCTCCAGCCGACGTGGAAATGCCACCTCACCCCCACGGTGACGTGGCGTCACAGCACGGGCCAGCCGCATGTGGAACGCTCCACCTAAGGCGAAGGGCCGCTAACCTGCGCCGAGCCTTCCCCCGCCCCTCTTCCCTTCCCTCCGGAAGTCCCAATTTTCTGACTCCAAAATTTTCTCGAGAAACGGGGGGCGCACTCGCGGACGGGGAAGGAAGAAGGAAGAAGGAAGCGATGGCGGTCCGAGCCACCGTGTCGAGGTTCCCGATCGATCCGGACGCGCAGGAGGGCTCCGGCCTGCCGTGGGGGATCACGGTCGCCCCCCTCGCCCCCACGGACGAGAACGGCAACCCGCCGGCGTACGGATCGGGCGGCCACCGGCTCCCGCGGTGCGAGAACTGCTGGGCGTACTTCAACGCCTACTGCGAGCTCGACAATTGGGCGTGGAACTGCTCCCTCTGCGGCACCCTCAACGGCCTCTCCTCCGAGTGCATCGACAAGTTCTCGCGCCCGCAGTCCTGCCCCGAGACGTCGTCCTCGTTCATAGATCTCGAGCTTCCCGGTGAGTACCCCGGCCGATAGAGCCCGAGGTGTTGGTTCTCTGATCGGCGTGTTGACTGTGGTTAGTTCTGGTGTGATGTTGCAGCGGAAGGATCGGAGGAGCCCATGGAAGCTCGGCCCGTCTACGTCGCTGCTGTTGATTTGTCGTGTAAGTCTTGCTCTGTCTCAAGGAAATGTGTCTTGTCAATGTCCCGTGCTCCATTCCTGAAATTCTCAATCCCGCGTTAAGTGGTTGAGATGTGGAGAATTGCGGCGACTGCAACTGCAGGCGGCAGCAAGTGCCGACGTTTCACTTGCTTCACTTAAAGAGTGATGGTTCGAGCCAAAATGCAAAGTTCAGAGTTCTTTGTGTTGACTAGGAAATAATGATTACCGAAGTGAAGACAGTGGAGTTTGTTAATTTCTGCTGCTGGAGGTCTCGGAAGAGCCATCTAGATGGAGCTGGCCGTGGCAAACATCTTCCTCTAACCTGGCCTTTCTTTGCAATGTGCTTAAGTGAAATGTGTTTGCTCCTCCAAAGCTTGGTTGTTGTGGGGGTGTTCTTGTCGACGTCATGAACGATACCGACTACCAATTGACCTGACCACGATGATGAACATGAGCCATCCGCAAGAACTGAGGATGACGTGGGATTTTGTTGCTGTTTATGGATTGGAATGGATGGGTTTAAGGAGACGTACACAGCTGCAGAGTTTGTCTGCTCATCTGGTGTTATCTGGTGGTTTTGATGGTCAAAGTTTAACATGGCGGCTGAGGGAAATGTGCCAAGGAACTTGTTTTAAAAATATCTCTGGTCCAAAGAGAAAATACTAATGCATTTTGAATAGAGATTTGGAGTGGTGTAACTTGAGAATTGTTTTGGTTTAAACGGAGTAACTATGAAGAATCTTTATCTTGTGATAATTAAAAGTGTCATATGTCAAAATGTCCAACACTCAATTTCTTTCACATGTTTTCTGCAACATAATCATAAAAGAGAATTGTAATTAACGAGAAATTCTCCTTTTTCGTTCGGAAATTTCTAAGAAGGAGTGAGAAAGTACCATTGCAGATGAATTTGTAAGGAGAGAAGGAACAGGTTCAAGTTTCTGTCTCAAACTAGTCTGTGCTCGAGGAATTTGTCGAAGAATAGCTGAAATTGGTCCAGGTGCTGATCAAGGCCTGTGACTGGTATCTGGGAATGGCAGGCCTTTTTACAATTAATCTGACGATTCAAAGGCTCGGATGGATTTTTGTGTTGGAAAACAATTATATATTGTCTTGTTTAGAGTCTTCATAATCTAGACTGAGAAAAACAATTTTGTTCTGTTTAGGGAGAAATGGCACAAGCCTTCTACGCGAATAACTATTTAAGTTCCATTAACTCAGGCTTTATTTCTAAAGGACTTGATAACTACCACTTGCCGGAAAGACCCTTACATTGCGCCAAAAATAAAAGACATTAACGTCTTTGGTTGTGTTCAAGAGAATGCTGGTGATAAATACATTAGTAAAGTACATGGAGCTCACCACTTACTGATGCAAAACATAAGAGGTGCCAAATCTGACCTTGGCTGGCATAACTTAGAAGTAAAAGCTTAGCAATAAATATAATGTAGTCTTAGAAGCTGTGGATGACAGTAGCCACTGCTTTCGTGCTGCAGTAACTTAGCACTTGAAGTTTAAATATTTTTCAAGGAAGGTTCTTTGTTACAGACGAGTATGCTCATGCTTGAGAAGCTACTTGTGCTCAGAGGTAGGTAATGGTACATTTGATTTTATCTGCTGTGTTTTGGCTGAAGCCAGGTTTCTGTCAGAATTAGCCACTCCTTGTGACAAGCCCCTTTATCAACTTTTTTAGTTTATAGGTGTGCTGCTTCTCTCTCCTTTTAAATCTTCAGAGAAAAAAAATAGGTAGTTTGGCTATAAAATCATTACTTTTACTTGGAGCTACTTGTTTTCGGATATATCATTGTTAAAAGAAGTAATGATTTTTGTCTCGCACTTTCTGTTTGCAGCTTCAGAAGAATTTTTGGAACTCACAAAGAGCGCACTACTAGCAGCTCTAGAAGGTAGTGTGTGCCTAGCCCAAAATAAATCTTGATCTTGAAAACTTCCATATCCTGCAAAGCTGTCGTTATGGAGAAACTATTTTTTCGTTGTCTGCTGCAGCTCTTGGGCCTGGTTCGTTGTTTGGGCTCGCTACCTTCAGCCATAAGATTGGATTGTATGATGTCCAAGGGCCTGTACCAGTTGTGAAAAATGTTTTCATTCCTCCTGATTCTGAAGACAGACTCTCGTTGGAGCTTGAAGATGTCATGCCTTTACTACAGTTTCTAGCACCCGTATGCCACTTGTGCAATTAGAGATTTCTTCCTTTGGTTTCTTAGTGTTGTTAAGTGATGACTAGGTTAAATTTACAGTGATGCAAGTCTTCTGGTTATAGGTGGAAACCTGTAAGGATCGTATTGGATCTGCTCTTGAAACACTCAGACCAACTACTTCATGGGAAAGGAGTACAGCAGCCGGTCAAGGACTTGATGGTGTTTTGATGGGTGGAAGAGGATTTGGGGTGGCAATGGAATCTCTTTTCAACTACCTTGGATCAGAATATGGAAGTACCTTTGCCTTAGGTAGGTGCTATATCTCCATAGCTCGAGGCTAGGGGTGGTAGAGGAACTCGTATAACTAAATCCACATTAGAGAGACTTGATCAAAAGATAATAAAGGAAGGAAAAGGAATAGGTGAGGCCAACCTTAGCGAAGGAGTTAGAGAATGAGTCACAAACTGTATCTTTGTGCCATCTTCATGCTTAGAGAAGCCTTTGCCATTCTATGTTCCAGCTCCAATCATCTTCCTCAAAAGTAAGACATGCATTTTAATGCCAGTAAGGCAATGGCATCTTCATGGGCAATGAATAATCGATTGACAGATCATATACAAAGTCTGAGCTCCTTATCTCCTAGACAAATGTGTAATATCCCTGTTCCACTCCAATACTAACAGCTGTTCAAGTTTATCTTTGTTGTAATCATTTTCGGGAATTCCCTCAGATTATAAGATCATGAGTACTTCATGGGGCACTAGGTAATCCCATTGACAACTCATACATGGCGTTCACAGCTCCTTAAATCGCAGACAAATGGAAATTTATTTATCACTCCTGTTCACAAAAATAGCTGTTATCTTTCGTATCAGCATTTGTGAGCATCTGTCTCAGCTTTTTTTTTTTTTTGGGTGACTCCATGAGTGCAGAAATTTATCTCAAAGGTACCCTTGTGATTAACTGAAGTGACAATTGACATGCTTTCATCTTTACATCTTATTCAATGATAGGGTTATCAAAATCTTATTTAGAATTCATTTGATGAACTGGGGGCTTGTCGCTTTAGTGTCTTTGATGAGGGGAACTGCATTCCCATCTTTAAGCACATTTTCCAAATTCCCTCTGGTTCTGAAAATGATCTCTTTCTCTCACTCAATACTGCAGCGAGGGTCTTTGCCTTTCTATCTGGTCCTCCTGATTATGGAGCTGGGCAGCTGGATACAAGGCGGTATGGGGAGCAATACGCCAGCAGAGGAGAGGATGCTGATCGGGCTTTATTACCTGAGCAGACCCCATTTTATAAGGAACTGGTAAATTTTTTGTGCTCTCTCATTTTTGCTTAGTTAATCATTGCTTTTTCTTCATTTTTATGGAAACAGTTTCAGCTTTAACATCACTTCTATAGGCAGCTGTCGCTGTTCAAGCAGGTGTTTGTGTCGACATATTTGCTGTGACCAATGAATATACAGATCTGGCATCCCTAAAGTTTCTTAGTATTGAAAGTGGAGGCTCATTGTTCTTGTATACAAGTACAGACGATTCAACTCTTCCTCAGGACATGTGAGTATCAGATGTTGGAAAGTACTTTTTGATTTATACACTTCATTGTGGCACGATAAGATTAATAATGTAATAGAATTAAATGTTCTGAAACTGGACACCTAAAAATCCATACTTAAGTTCCCTCCTTGATTAAACTCTTGCATGTCAGTAGCCGGTAAAATTGGTTTAGTGACCTGATCTTACCTTTTCATAAGAGTTAATGTGGAATGCGGACGCTTAAGTTTATTTATCACTCATGTGTCGTGGCCTTCGTGGTAGCTGAATCGCAATTTATTTTCTGCTACACAATAGTTTTTAATAAACCGATCCTTTATCAGGTACCGGATGTTGAGCAGGCCATATGCTTTTGGTTGTATAATGCGATTGAGAACATCTTCAGAATTTAAACAAGGCCACTCAGTGAGTGATTGTATTATGCTGTTTAAAAAAATTTAAATGAAATTCTCTTTTCTGTCTCCTTACAATGCGCACCGTATTCTGTGGCAGTATGGTCATTTCTCTCCGGATCCGCAATATGAAAACGTGCAGCGCATAATATGTTGTGATTCCTATGCCACATTTGCCTATGACTTTGAATTTGCAAATACTATTGGCTTTTCCAGGTTTGTCTAATCTCCATATTGGGGTTGTCATCTCTCTTTAGTTTCTGATGGAAATCATCCTTTCTTTTCCCCTTTATCTGTTTTTCTTATTAATTCGGAGACGGATGTATGCCAAAATAGACCTCTAAAATAATATACCTCTAGAACTTGTTAGCTTGATATATGCATAACATAGGTCTACTTTGGACATCGGCCAGACTTCACTTTGTTTGTTCATTTTCTTCAAACGCACTGTCACCTGTCTGAACTGCATAGTTTTTTTATATTAGCTTGCTAAGCTATTGTGTTGTTCATTGAAAGTGTGATTTTAGCTGGACAGATCTTGGTCTTTCAACCGGAACAGTATTTTATATATCATGAGCTACTTTGATGATTATCTTAAGGAATATGGATCTAACAAAAGATAAAGGAATCTCTTCTTTACTGGAAAAGAAATATTATACAAACATGTGGTCACTCACAGTTCCTTTGAAGTGGTTCAGTCTGTGAGACCTGATTTTGTCATTTTTGTCAGACAGTTCTTGGTTTTACGAGCAAAAGGCATTATATGCAATTGAATTTCCAGGAATTACTTTATACATCTAATCAAGTAATAAGTGCTACTAATCCAGATGTGGTGGGTGCATGGAGCCTTTAAATCTATGAGTTTTTTTGTTTAGGAAATTTCAAACCTTCTCCTCCAGTTTATTCACTTTCTTCAGCTTTCTTCTATAGTAGATTCTGGTATATATATTTTATCTTTATGTTTCTCCCAATTGTATGCTTGTTAGAATAGTTCTTCTTTATTGTGGAATGATTTTCTAATTTTGAGCTGCTTCCTTCAAGTACTCCATTGTTATTTATAATGAATCCCCGCTATTTAGTTGATATTTAGATTGTCTAATTGAACGGTGTTATCTATTCCAGACACGCATCAGAGCCTCCCGTCTTACAGATTGCTTTTCGTTACACTGTCGTAATACCACCACAGGAGCTCACAGATTCATCAAACGGTTCAGGTAATAGGTATGGCCAATCCTTTACAATGGTTCACTTTTAAGGTTCATTAAATTTGACAAAGCTAAGAGGAACAACATTACCTTAAAGTCACATCACCTTTCAAGAAGCAACGTTATTGTTGACGTGGAACATCTACTCGTGTACTGTTTAATTTTTGCCCTCGGCAACATATATATATATATATATATATATATATATATATTGTACTTAGCCACATTGAGAAATGCTTCTTATGGAGTTTATTTAGCGACTGCTACTGTGAATTTAGTGTTCTGTATATATAATTGTCCTACATTTTCATGGTACCAATTTCGTGAGAGAATCTCTTGATGGTTTGATGATAACTCTACGTTCCCCAGTTTGGTTTGCGTACAGTGATCTGCTAGAAACATATCCTCTATGAAATCTGTGGGATTTTTTTTTCTTTCTTAGTCATTCTCCTTTTCCATCCCGACGTTCTCTGAAGTAGAAGAATATGTTCTTTTGCATGGGGCCCCTTCCAGAATAATCCATGAAACACATGTTTTTGTTGTAAATGAGATTTTCTTATGACATTATATTGTTAGTTGCAAGAATGATTATGTAGAGAAAGACGTAGATGTAGGAGTTTTCAGCGAGAGAAGTTGGGGGCTCATTGGTATTAGAATATTTCTATACTGTATTCCTTGAGTCACGAATATCTTTTTGTTTTGAACATATTTTTAAGATTATAAAATATAGTTTGCACTGGTCGGGAAACCCTTCTAGAACTTTCATTAGCATCTAACTGTGACCTGCTTCATGGGACTGTGAATGTTCTTGACATTGCATGTCACTCATTTATCTGCAGGTCCAGTTACTCCCTCAAACGTCGCCTGAGAATACGAACTTTGCAATACACTGCTGCCCATAATATGAATGAAGTCTATGACAGTGTTGATCCTGAAGTGGTTCTATCTTTACTTGTTCACAAGGTGATTGCCCTCTCCCTCCTGGATGATGTTGCCTGTTAGTGTGATTCAAATGAAACAAATGACTTCTTGGACATGGATATCTTACTGTTTTTGAATGCAAAATTTTTCCAGCCCTTATATTGTAGGAACGTCCTTCAGAATGATTGCAATTAGTCAGAGAGACATTGGTATGGTTTTTTACACATTTATTGAAAAAGGTAAAGCCTTCAAGTTGTCAACCAGAAAATTTCGTGATGAATATTCCTTTTCCCCTGGCTCTCAAAGTGTTTAACTGAAGATGCTTCAATAAGATATAATCTCCATTGAATAATGGCTTTCTTGTTTTTGAACATATTATCACCTCAATAATGTCTTAGTAGGATCTTAGTATTTACTTCAACCCATCTCAATGGTTCTCTCTCATTACAAGGGTTGCTTCCAGTCTTTAGGGATGAGAGGGTAGACGTTTCCTCATGTGGAGATGTCATTAAATGAACTTTTGTTTTTTTTTTCTGCACTAGTGTTTCACTGACCATGGATGATAAATTTGACTGAGATACTAAGAAGATCGGGGACTGATTTGGAAAGCCTTAATTCTCGACATTGAAACCATGTTAGTTGTATGTTGTGTATGCCATGCTTGACAAGGAATCTCCCTTTTGCCTTTTCTACTTTAAGGCTGTTGATGTTTGAACTTGTCGAAAGACACAAAATATATTTATGTTTGTAGAAAGCTGCATATCACCTTCCTAAAACTTGACAATTTTAATGTTAGTCACAACTTACAATTCAATCAAATTGCAGGTTATATCAGCATCTTTGGAGCAAGGAGTTCGGGAGGGAAGGATGCTGCTTCATGATTGGCTCGTAATCCTTACTGCTCAGTATAATGATGCTTACAAGCTCATTGAGCCCAAGAATGGGAGTCCGCTAAACGCTCAGGTTGACGTTGCATTCTCACAATGCCCCGAATTGCAAATGTTACCGCATCTTGTTTTTGCTCTACTTCGGAATCCTCTTCTCCGCTTCCACGAGGAAGGTGTCCACCCGGACTACCGGATTTATTTGCAATGCCTTTTCAGGTAATTGGTGCTTTGATTGTCTATAAAAAACTTGCAAGCCACTTATAGAGTAACACGTGCGAAGGCCATTTAAATAACACATGTGTAGGCCATTTCATCTGGTGTAGAAACTTACGCACAGATATTTAATTTAAACTAGGATAGTGGTGCTTCTGCATTAATGTGGAAGATTATGAGCTACTTTGGTTTTGGCTTGTACTATCATAGGAATGGCACTGTGCTGTGGGTGTTAAACTAGGTGTCTCGTCTCTGGGTTTCTAAAAGAAGTTGACCTGCGTTGATCCTAGTATAATTGGATAGCGCCAAAGTGAGATGTTTGCCAGTGCACGAAACAAGACGAATCTGTCACTGTTAGTTCCTCAATGGGATGGACCAAATTGTTTGCTGCTCTTTATCAACTTTCCATGTCAGTTGTTCAGCAAAATTATTATTTGCGCTTACTTCTTGGAGGATTATCTTTCTTTCAGACAGCTTCAAATCTCCCACACTCGCTCATTTATGTTTTTATTGAAAATAATGGTATTTAGTAGGCAGAAGTTATGATATCTTGCTATAAAGTCGCATCAGAAACTAATGAAGTCGATGTCTTTTGATTATGTGGTACAGTGCACTGGAGCCAAGTTCCCTTCACCGTGCTGTCTATCCTAAGCTAACATCCTATTCTACGCCTGAAAAGCAAGCATATCCGCGCCACTCATTGAGTCGTGCGGCCCTAATTACCAGCGGCAGTCCAATATTTTTCCTCGATGCATTTACAACTCTTATTGTGTTCTATTCTTCAACGGCAGACCCTTCACTTCCTTTTCCCCCACCGCATGATTGTAAGTTTCTGACATTCATTTCCTTTCCTAATCATAGTATACCAATAATTTGTCTGATCTCATTTGCTGCATCAACTTTTCACCTCAGGCTTATTACGGACTACAATCAACAAATTGAAGCAAGACAGAAGCATAACTCCCAAACTCCTCTTTATAAGGGGAGGGCAGGAAGATGCGTCGGCCTTCGAGAACTATCTCATTGAGGAGCAGGACGTCGATGGAAGTGGCCTCACTAGCAACATGGGGTTTGTTTCCTTCCTCGAGGACATCACTCAGGGCGTGCTAGAGTACCTGAAGTAAAAAAGAAAAAAAAAATGTAGCGGTCTCCAATGGACCTCCAGAGCTTTGCATACGGAGGATGTCAATGCGTTAACTTTTTCTCTTAACGAGTGGCTATAGATCGGACAGCAAACGGGAGCTCAAACTTCTGGCTAAAGGGGCTTTGAGATGTTTATGCAGATCAATGTCGAGAGAGTCGATTCATCACATTGCTTGTGCTTTGCCTGTTTCTTTTTAGACAGTGCGCTTTGTGCACTAACACAGAGTAGGAGAGCGGAAACGCAGTTTGGGGATGTAGCTGCTTTTTTCCTTCAACAAAAAGGGAATTTTTTTTAGGTCTTGTCATCCATTTGAGTTAAAAAGGATTTGAGGACGCTTGTACCACCTGTGAGTTCTCATTGATTTGAACTAAGTTAAAGGTGATATCTACAGGGATGCAATAAAGTTAGAATTGATCAATCGAGATTGTGAACTTATGATCTTTTTTTGAATGTGATGGTTCTAAGCTTGCGTTCGGAACTAGGCATCCACCTTTTCTGGTGGCTGCACCTCGATGTTGATTTTGCTTAGACAACAATGAAGAAATTTGACTAAGGATAGAATAATTGTGTATTTAGATTGTATTTGTTTCGCGAAAAATGAATGATTTAGAGAATATTTTCCTAAAATTAATTGCCCGTATTGCTAATAAAAATGAATGAATGATAAATATGTTCATAAGTGTACAAGCGATTGTTTTCAGGAATATACTTTCAACATCATTCATTTTTTGCGAAATAAACACTTCAGGAATATACTTTCAACATCATTCATTTTTTGCGAAATAAACGGAGTGTTAGTAATTTTTTATAATTTTCGGAGGCAAATCTCATTGATTTTTACTGAACTTTGTATTGGGTCCTGCATATCTATCTCTCTCTTTTTCTCTCTGCGTTTTCTTTCTATCTTTCATTCTTTTTAAATTTAAAGTGATTTGCTGACGAAGCGCCACCGGACGCTTACAAGGTCAGCGACCGAGATGCGATCATTTCCCTTTCGAACAGGAACTTTACCGGACGAATAACAAACAAAAAAGAAAGAGAGAAACGCAGCATCTATTCGAAGGTGGAAAGTCTTCCAAGGCTTGGAATCACAATCGTCTCGCAAATAGCTAGTTTAGGAATTAAGCAAGGAATAAATCCTTTGGAAAAAAGAAAAGGAAAAATTAAATAGATTAAAGAAGAAGAAGAAGAAGAAAGCAGGGAACCTCCACTTTTCCTCCGAACAAATCGGGCCCGGACCAGGCCCAACCCAACTGTCTACAGGCCCAGGCCCAGACCCGGCCCATCCATGGCAGATTTACTCCACACATTTCGCTCTCCACGCCTCTCGGGCTTTCTCTCTCAGTCGCAGAACCAGCGGAAGCAAGTCTTCCTAGACGCTCCTGCAATCTCTCCGGTAAGCCCCCCGTGCCGATTCGTAGCATCAGCGCCGCCGCCGCCGCCGCGGCCGTGCCCGCATGCTGCGATTCTGGAGCGGCTCGTGTGCTGTGTTCGTTCGGTAGAGAGTCACGGCGGTAGAGTCTTGGATTCCGGCGTTCCGTGTCGCTCCGGAATTAGCCGGTCGGCTCGTGCGCGGATTCCTTTCTGTCCAATGCGCGAGGTTTTGCTAGGGTTCCGGTGACTCTTGCATGAGCTGTTTCGGCTGAATATCCGTGAAAAAAGATGTTTCGAAATCGATTGACGTGGTCGGGCTCGTGGCGTGTGCTCGCGTAGAGCTTATCGTGTTTACGTTCGCTCGGATTATTGAATAGATTGTGCCGGTCGGGAATCTGCTTTGTTTTGTTTGGCTGAGCATCTGCTCGGGAAATGTTCTGGATTTCTCTGTGTTTTCCAATCTGTGTTTTGTATTCCTTTTCCTGTGCAATGCCAGAAATGATGCGGCTCTCATTGATTGATCCGTCGAATTTGTCTTGGGATTTGACGATCTCGATCGTGTAGGAACTCTGCTCTTTCGTCCCCGATGGCGACCGCGAGGATTGCTGCGAGATACGTCTCGCGTAGGCTCTCTAGCAGCGGCAAGATTCTCAGCGAGGAGGAAAAGGCCGCGGAAAATGTCTACATCAAGGTAAAACTATAGAGGGCCCATGTTGTGTTTGTTGTGTTGTCCATGGAAGGTAGAAGAGGAAGGTTAGAATTCGCATATATTCGAAAGTAAGCTGAAATTGGAATGCCTAAGCACGTCGTCTGACGTTATCTGCAGTAGGATGGATAGCTCTCTAATTACTTTGTGATTTACATATTCTGTGCCCTTGGCCTGATTGGAGAGGCGTAGTTTTGGTAGTTGCCTTTTGTTTTTTGCTGGTTATCTTGGTGGAGTAGTCAGTACGTCAGGATTGATCTTCTAATCCTTTTCTTTTGTTTTCCGTTTTGAGAGAGCGAGAGAGAGCGAGCGAGAGCGAGAGAGAGCGAGCGAGAGAGAGAGAGAGAGAGAGAGAGAGAGAGAGAGAGAGAGAGGATTATAAATAGCTTTTGTGTAGAATCATGCTTGCATTGTTCTCATTTATATTTGAACTTGCCCAGGCCGAATATGCTTGTAGTGATTTGAAATAGAATAAGGAAAAAAAAGGTTTGTGCCACTCTCATGCTTGATGCTTCCTGAGGCAAACGGGTTCCTCGTGCACACCATTTCTCTCCAAGCACCGGCTCTTAGAGAATTGCCATTTGATGCTGGTGTTTGGGGTCTAGGTAGCATGGTTTATGGGCTCCGAGCAGAACCTTATGTATTATGCTCGTTGCCCCTGTTCACATGAGGTGCTCGGCTTCCATAAGTTGACCACCGTCAATGAGGTGGGTGAAGCTGTGAACCCTTGTTTGCATTTAGAATTACCGAAACTACTTGTCGGAGTAAACAGAGAAAGCATTCTTGGTTCAGTTTTCGATAAATTAGTGATATGAGTTTCCCTTGTGTTCTTTATTCTACTCGGAGTCAGTAGAGTAGAGCTTAAATAGAATCCACATTGGTTCATACTTTACCAGTGTTGTCACTCAATCTGATGCTGATTTGCTTCCACCAGTGTCCTCTAGCGTTTCCAGCGTCCTTGTTTTGATTGGATAACATTTCCTCTCCATCTTCCCAGCTTGAAATATCTGCGAGATTTTCATTACTGTCTCTGTTTTGCTAAATCACTGCTGTACTAAATCTTTCACAAAATTTGTCTCCACAGAAAATGGAACAAGAGAAGCTAGAGAAGGTTGCACGCAAGGTATTGGGTTTTTTGACTTTTGATTTTCTGACGTGCGACTTCCCTTGGTAATGATAAAAGCTTTGCCATATGAATTTCTTTCTTCTTTCGTATTCAGCTTAGCTGATGGTTTAGTCATGTTTAACTCGATCAGTGCTATCATCAGATAAGTGATACTTAGACGTGCATTCATCAGGGCACCCACGTTCAAGCACAGATTTTAGGTCATGAATAGTCAACGTCGTTGTGCTCCTGCTTGTTGTAATTCCGTGTTCTTGCTATTTCGAAATCTTGTGTCTGGTTCATGCTGCAGCGGCTTGGAACAATTTTGTTATGCCCTTCCATGAGGGTGGATTTGCTGTGCTATCACACTCATTGGTCATGTTGCTATTAGTTGGATAGCAGTATGAACTTCATGGTCCACGCATGTTTTTATCTTTTTGACTTTGTATACTGTTGCCATTTAGAGCACGCACATTACGTTTTACTTTCGCTCCACCCTGCTTCAACCATTATCGACTCCACTGCTTAGGGCCCAAAACCGGGAGAAACGTCTGGGGGTTCAGTTACCGATGCTGCACCCGGCGTGTCTTCGGCATCTACGGCATCCGGTGCCTCGACCAAGAAAGTGTCGACCGACAAGCACAGGAATTATGCAGTCGTAGCTGGTACTGTAACGGCTCTCGGCGCTCTGGGATGGTATCTCAAAGGCAGTTCCAAGAAGCCCGAAGAAGTCCAAGACTGAATCGTGACTCCCCACCCACCATTGGCGGCGTTGATGTTTCGCTGTGCAATGCAACCCCCAACCGCCGGATTGCGGCAGTCATAATAAATACTTGAAACAAGTTTCCATTTTTTCTTCACGCAGATCCCATTTTCCTGTGATCTCAGGTCTGGCCGTAGCTTTCTAGCTGTGGCTCAACTCTCTTTTCCCCGGTATGTGCATACGATCATGAAGCTGATGTACAATGTTTGGCGGGTTTAAGTGTTCAAGTATCGCTGGGCTGCTGAAATTCATCGGCAACTGGCAATGTGGTGATCGCGCGCGTTAACGAGGTGATTTTGGTTCCGATGTGATTTCATGCTTCTTCATACCAGTCTCGTCGCGATCAGCTCGGCTCTTTTGACCTCGACTCGAGTCGAAGGCGGCCCTGTTGAGGAGTGAGCCGGTGCTCTCTCTTCCACGACGTCTCCATCTTTGATCCTAAGGATTGGAGAATCACCCTCCTTTTCATTCAATTTCAATCGTGATTGAGGACCGCCAATCTATCCCTACATATATAAAGTTCAATTATTTTACAGGACTCAACATGTCTAGTGTAATCGACATTGCACCGAGTCCCTATGATGCTTCGCAAGGAAAAAAAAACAGAGAGGAGTGAACCGACAAACTTCCGGGTTTCGCACCGGAATCTCGAGTTTCTCTCAGTTTTTCTTCGTGATGGCGATTACCGCTCCGACCACCGCCACGACCGCCACGGAGAACACGATCATCGAGCTCAAGCTTTCCGGCGCCGAATCTCTACCCCTCCTCCCTTTGCTCTCCTCCTCCCCCGCTTTATTCCGCGCTTCATCCGCTCCTTCCTGCTCGTGGCACGGCTATCTAATTAGAGCTCGTCGCCTTACTTTATCGAACAACCAGAGAAATATCAGGATGACGATGGGGCTTCATTGCCACGGCCTTACCTTGAGCTGCTTGGACGTGACGTGCTCCGGCGGCTCGGAGACCGGCCCCGCCACTCCGTCGGCATCCGGCGCCGGAAACGCCTCGTCGAGGCGCTCGCAGGTCGAGTCGATGTCCTCTGCGTTCGACATGGCTTGGCGCGCGTTTCTCCTCCGAGACGGGTTCGATCGAATCGCCGAAAAGGGTCTAAGAACATGCGAGAGCGAGCAAAGAAAGGGTTGAGCATGACGCATGACTGAAGGAAGAAGGGGGGGTGGGTCAACATCTGGCGAATGGCGATGCTGCTGCGTCGACACGTGGCGACGACGTGTCCAGCTTCGAACGTGAGCGCGGACTCAAGTTGTGGCTCAAGTTGTGACGTCGACAAAGGAAAACTTGCTTTGTAAAAAAAAAAAAGTTGGTAACTATAGTTAATTAATAGCTTAATTTAAGAAAATTTAGATAGATCGTTTAAAATGAATTTATTAAATTCATATCAAGGTTGATAAACTTAAGACGTAATTAGAGAAGGTAAATAACGGTCGGTAAAAAGAGAAGAAAAGTTTGTAATTCAAACAAAAAGAAATGTGGTAAATAACAGCTATAGGGTCGCTTCACGGCTACACGGTGGTCAAGAAAATGATTACAGAATAAAAAGAAGAAAAATGTAAAAATTGTAGGCTGAAGATGAAGATGAAGATGCAGATGAACGAAGATGAAAAAGACGAAGGCAAACCTAAAGAAGAAGAGGAAGGGGTATGGCAGTTTTCAACGGGGATTTCACCGAGGGATTTGTACACTTAAACTGCAAATATTTTTAAAATTGCCACGTTGGACATAAAAAAAATTAATAAAATAGTCATGTGGGACAAATAGCTCGAATTTGCTGCCAAAGACACTTAAGTTATCGTTTTTTTTTTGCTGATGTGATACTCTAGTGATGGCTCGCAAATTTCTAATACTAAAGTGAGTACAAAAATTATAATATTTTTAGTGTCATTTTCGTTAACTCAAATGAAAGTTGATAATCCAAATCTATAACTTAATCCGATACGAATGAGAAATCGCTATAATTTGGATTGGTAAGATTTAGTAAATTCGAAGTGCTAACGAGTCACGTGGATCAATGTCAAAATTGCTTAACCTGGAAACTATCAAGAGAGAGAGAGAGAGAGAGAGAGAGAGAGAGAGAGAGGGTGGCACAGACAAATTGGTGGCCCGCAAAAGGTTCCCGTCAATCGCAGGACGTGAGCAAAAAAAGCAAAACTCCATGATGGTGCGGTGCAGCACCTTCTGCAGAAATTCCTTATCGCCCTTGCTTTCCTATGGAAATCCAGTCCGGATCGCATCTTGTCCTAGTTCTTCCGTATCGAAGTCAAAACGAGCACATGGGTCTCGGCCAAAAAGATTGAAAAGCAGAGAATTTCCCCAAATCTTGGTTCATGCTGCATCGAATGATGAGCAGGGGGCCACTGGTTTCTGCAATCTTGGTTCCAAGGCGAATTTCTGGTGCACAGATTCGGAGTTATTCTCCCACTTGGATTTAGGCGAAACTTCCCCCGCGAGATTCCCCCCCGGTGTCCCTGTCTTCCTGATTACGACCGCCGAATGGGAGTTCGCTCGTCATTCATTCCCCGTAATTATTATGGCCGATTGTTCGCACGCATTTCCAAAAGCAGGCCCCTCGACGCAACAGCTGCGAAAGCTGAGTGTTCTGGAATTCCTCTGTGAATTATTGGGTAGAATCATCGGGTCTCTTCTCTCGTTTCTTCTTCTTCTTCGCCTTCTTCTTCCTTCTTCTTTCTTCTTGCATCAATGGAGGCGCTAGCCATGATTTTCTTGGATAACGTCTCACCCATCAAGACATTCAAATGAGTAAAGAGATTGATCAAACAGAGAGGACGAGAGAGAACTCGCAGAGAAGATCAGGAACCGAGGGAGAAATGAAGGGGGTTATTCATTACTTCGGCAGTGACTTAGCAGGAGGCCAGAGTTCCAGCATTTTTCCCTCGCTTTCCGTTTTCGTTTTTCCCCGATGGAAATCTTCAAGAACTTGAAACTACAACAACGTGACCCAAGAAAGAAAAAGAGAAAAGGGAGGCTAAAGAACGCAGCTTTTTAACCGGTTTTTAACGTGAATCGCCGCCGAGACCGACGTCCACTCTGCATGCTTCCTCGCGCTTCCCTTCCTTCTCGTGTTCTTCGACGCCGCCTCGGACGTTCTCGCCGCCGCGCCCGCCATCTTCTCTCTCTCCGTCTTCGTCGTCTTCTTCGTCATTGCCGTCTTCAAGAAGCCCTTCGTCTTGGTCGATCTCGTCGCCCGGATGGACGAACTGCAACGTCAGGCGCCCGCCTTCCCTCGACGCGTGAAGGAACTCCTGCGTCGGGAACCTAATCTCCTTCAACACGAATCGCCCGTCGTTGCGATACGACTTGAAGCACACCCAGGGCTTCCCATCCATGCTCAAGCTCGATATCGGGGGCGGGAACCCGCTCCCTATCGATCTCGATCTCCGAAACTCGCGGAGGTGGTGATGATGATTATGAGGATAATACTGAGGACCATGCTTGAACGACGATGGAGATGAGTAGAAGTTCCTCCTGGTCATACAGGTACTGGCGCTTTCTTTCTCTTCCTTGGCCTGCCACGCCTCGGCCAGCTGGTAGTCCTCTACGTCGCCGAAGCTCTCGAACCCTAGCCCCTCCGTGCACAGCTGCAGGCTCTCCGAGTTCATCGACGAGAAGCTCTCGCTGCTCCTGTGGTGCCCGTGTCCGCCGCCGCGCCGAGAGCTCATCGAAGAAGGGCTCTTTGCGTTCTCCTCGCCGTTGCTGTTGTTCCCCAACTCCATCGTCGACAGCAGCGATGGTTCGGGATCTTGTTCCTTGAAGTGGAGTTCGCCAAATATCTCAGTGAATGAGGAGGCTTGGTGATGATCAATGGGGTGGTGTTTGCCGCTGTCATCCTTGCTGTGCGAGGGCATGATTGGATGATGGTGGTGGTGGTGGTTCTTCCATGAGGAAAGAGATTCAAGAATAGACTGGTTATCGGGTATTGTGTTGTCGAAGATGTGTTGGAGGCTCCCACAGGCAGCCATAGCTGTGTAGAGAAGTGCTTCCTTTTTTAGCCCTACAAGTCTCAGCTCTCTCTCTCTCTCTCTCTTTCAGTTTCGCAGTGGGAGAAAAAGAAGGGAAATTTGGGTTGTTGTAGGGTGGAAAGAGAGAGGGTTGGAGCTGCACGGGTTGTGATATTGATCTTTGTGTGGGTGAGGGGGGGTTGAAAAGATCAAAGGGAGGTGTGGAGTTATTAATTGGGGTGGTGCTGATTTTGAGCAGTGGAATAAGGATGGGCGGTTGTGGTTGTGGCTGTGAATCAAAGCCCAGCTTTGTGTGTCTGTGGTTTTGGAGTTTTGGAGGTCTTTTTCATATTAAGGATTATTGGTCATCCTAATTTCTTGAATAGATACTCTGGCTTGGTCAAATGCTCATAAGTCGTGGCACAGGATAACCATAGAATAGGGAGGATAGTCGTCGGTTGGTCTATATCGTCTCTTCCGGCCCTTGATTCTCGTGAATGAATCGGATTGTGGGATGATTCTAGTTAATTTCAGATCGCATGTTAGTCTATAATCGTCTCTTCCGGCCCTTTCTTGAGTCTCGTGAATGAATCGGAATGTGGGATGATTCTAGCTAATTTCAGATCGCATTGCGGATTCGATAAGATTAAATCCAGATGATTGACTCTGTTTTCCAGCTCCACGGATTCAGATATCCCAACAAGTATTCACCTAATGAAGATAAGATTACAACAATTCTGAGATAAGGGCTTTCTCCTGTTCTCCGCTGAAAGTTAAAACGAAGAAAGCTGGGATTTTTATTCATCTTGTCCATCTGGAATTTCACTCGTTTCCAGTGGCACCAAGCCACGTGGGTCTCATGCCTTGGTGCTTCCTAGACATTCACATGTGATCGTGTGGAAAACCAATGGCCACCGAAGACTCACACCCTCACTCTCATTATCTCTCCGGTTCCTGCCGCCTCAAGCACTTCCTGATCTACGACACTTTTCCAGATGCCACAAAAAGATCGTCTCATTGACCTTCAGTGACAACATTGTCATTTCAATAGTCCATAATCTCAACGCCCTCAACCAAAAAGGATTCTGGGATCAGGGTCTGGACCGGCATTATTCAGAGACATGCCTAGATTACAGGCCGATGTCGCCATCCATGACAACAGGAAAAAGGAAGATCCCTAGAATTATCCTGGAATCTGCACATGCTGAGTGATCTTTTCTACCCAATGTCGTTTTTTTTAAAGATTGCGCTGCTGTATCTGATATATGATTGTGAGGATCCAATTACAGAGAGATTCACAGCCAAGCACCCATCATGTGCCTTTGGTGTGTTATACTTGTCATTGCCAGGGACACAAGGGAGATGTGCCAAATATCCTTCTTGTTAAAGTCACGTGCATCACATTTTTAGGAAGAAGATTTTCGACACGATCAAAGAAGAGATCCTTTGCGCAGACAATGCGAATGATTCTCACATCTTTCAAAGGACAAAGGAAAGGAGAGAAATGGAGCAGAAAATAATGACACCAAAGTCGCAATTATAACCATGATCCAATGAATTAAATGCCAGTGTAGAATCTGATATTATTTGCAGATGGAACAAGAAACAGAAGAAACCATGATAGAAGAATCCAAACCCACAAGCCACTCATAGCATCCAAAGCCAGCAACCCAGATTAGCAAAAGGAAAGGAAAAAAAAAAAAAGAGTGCAAACGAGTTGTTATGCAGGATCCATTATTAGCGTCTCCTAATGATGAATATTAGCAAGCAAGCACCAATCATGAAAAGATAGACATGATTGATAAAAAAACCCAACCTTCGCAAACGTGGACCTAAACAAATAATATAGTCATCACTTGTTAAATCTCTGGAGGCTTGGCCACTTGGTAGCTTCCATCATCTCCAGGCTTCTATCCACTCTATCCTTGAATCTATCCTGCTCAAAGCGCTAATTGCTCCAGTCTTCTCAACAGGACCTAATGCCTGAACCGCCGGTTCCCGCACATATATTTTTCTATTAAAGCTTTTAATATTGGATTTACTGGTTTGGCCAAGTCCGAATTTCCCTTTGCTTACTCGAGCTCTGGCCTTGAGACCATCAAAATTATCAGCTTTGGTTTCGCAACTTCGAGTTCCTTCTCCTACTGCGTCGTCATTCTTGTCAGAGCTGACAGAAACTTCGTTTGCTCGTGGAGTGAATTCAACGCAAATCTGGGGACTCTGGTGTCCATTATCATCAGGAGGCTCTGTATACAAAGTTGGAGCTGACTCTAGTATTGAATCCTCTCTTTCTCGCAGCGTCCTCGCGATAAGTGTTTTAAGGAAGTTCATTACTTGGACTGCATGCATTAATGCAGTCAAAGGATCTGCCATCTGCAATGATTTTGAATATTTAAAAGGTAATTGCAGACTTTATCTACATGAAGAGAGCTTTTACATGGCTAGAGTTTAGAAGATCTGTATTATCAATAGAGAAAAAGTGAAAAACAATAACAACAACTAACAAATGGCATTCTGGCCGAAAGAAAGCTAAAAAAGGGAACAGCTATGGCAATCTGTTTAAACCGTTTTTTCAGGAGCATTTCAAATGTACTTCTTCTGCCAAAAACTTGACATTTGTTTGTTTAGAAGGCTTTTAACATGACATAACATTAGCATGATATATCCATAAGAAAATAAGGGTTCAATGTGGTTCATCTTCCTAGATAAGAGTCTATGAAATATCATCAGGTGTATTATTCAAACCTAACCTGAGTCATATTTGGAGCAAAAACCATGGCAATATTGCGTGCATTCATTTTGTTTAGATGTTCCATCTGGGCAACATCGCACATCAGGTTAATTGCCCAGTCTAATAGAGCAGCTTCTGTTGGTGGCAGAAGCCTCACAAGCTCAGCACAATCTTCTTCAGTCTTGCACTGCATCACTTGCCCAGGCGACAGAGAATCCAGAACACCTCGTTGGAGTTCTCTAAACCATGCCTAAGAAATTTTTTACAAAAATGAATTAATACTCAACAATTTTCATCTTGAAAGGGAAGGAGAGCAAAAATCTGATAGGGAGATCCAGTCATAAGAGGAAGCAATGATACTTTAGTTCATATTAGAAGTGTCATCCTGCTTCCTCCAAGAAGAGGACCTCCACAAGTTGATTGAACACAGGCTCGAATAGAACACACACATGGTATTTAATTAACAAAAGATTATACTTTTCGATACAAATAATGTCAGGGTCATGTTGTATGAGAGATATATGTCACTCTCCAGAGATTTAGCAAAAAAAATATGTCACTCTCCAGCAGCCATGAATCAGTGACACCAGGGCTTTAAGTTTCTCTATGTGCACATGCCACACTGTGTTCCAGAACTTATGATTAGCATATTAGATTCCATAAAAAACATGCAAAAAGCGGCTGGTCCAGCCAGTAGAGTCATCGAACAATCCTTCAACAAGATATTACTCCTTAAAGATTTAACTGCCATACAATGTTGATTTTGACAGTTTGCTAACTTAATTGCAGATGCTGCCCATAGCATCAGGGTTCATGCTGTTACTTATATAGGTGTTGGAATTCCAAAATAAGCTACACATCCTTTCAGCCTCTCTGTTAATAACTCGTGCCTTCTATAGTGGACCTCAAAGGTGTGCATTACAGAATGGCTTAGCAGTGTCGTAGCCTCAAAGAGAACGTTAACTAACATACAGTCAACTGGAGACCTAAATACAGATGATTTACCAAGCTTAACATAGTACCTTGATTAATCCAGCCAAGCAATGCACATCAATACCTTCTGGTATAATTCCCCTGTTTAAATGATCCCTCAAATACTCTTCTTGACTATTTTCTGCATTAATTCTAAATATCCCTTCTGCCTGCATGAATAAATAAAGAAGTCAAACAAATCTGGAACAGAAGTCCACTTAATTGGTTTTGTTGCTAGAAGAGCATCGTGCTTCTCCAAGGCCAAAGTAATGAGCAATCATGAAAAAGCCTCTATTTCATATTCCTTGCATCTTTTCCAAAGTCAACCAAGAATCGAAATAATGACATACCTGTAATCCACCTTGTGCATACAAGCGTTGTTGCATAAGCAAGAGTATGGTGGGAATGCTGTTACCTCTGGAGTCATATGATAGCTGCATGGACTCCGTCGAGACCCCAAAAACATGTGTACTGCATAGGCAAGGTTTGAACACCAAAATCAACATAAAGGTAGCGGAACAGCAAATAAGATACATTGCGAACTTCTTAAAAAATACGACCAAAAAGGTGCCAGCCAATGATATCGAGTTATTATTGTAAGCTAAAAGGAGAAGAGATTCAATTTGTTGTGCCATAGGAACAGTTTGACTAGCATTGCATTTCTTGCGAATAGAGACATGATGCCGCTTTTTGTCATGTGATTGGCCACACACTACTCAACTACCGGGATTCGGATGTTTCTGACTAACTGAAATATTGTGCGATTTAAATAAATACATAGCAAGCTAATCTCAGAAATGAAACATTACAAGAACACTGAAATTTCTTTCATTTGCACAGATTCTCCACCTCGGAGTTTCATTTGACCCAACACTCGGATGACTCGACACTTCACTGCAAGATCACAATTCACGACCCATATAATTCCATTTCAGTCACCTGACATTCGGACCCAAACCAGTATAAGATCATACAAAACCTCATTCTCATCTATAGGACTAGCATAAGAAATCACAAAATCCAAGCCCCAAAATCTCTGAACCCTGAAACATTACCCCAAACACAAGCCGAACCCAACATCTCAAATTTAAGACAGTCGAGGTTGCAAAAAACAGCAATGTACCTTGCACTGGGGGCTCTCCTGGGCACTTCAGGCTCAAACTCCACGGGCAAGCCCAAGAACCCATCGAACCTGTCGAACGTAACGTGCGCGACGTGGCGCACGTTGGTGGGCCAACCAATCTCCATGCCGCAGAGCTCGCCCCCGTCGCTCTTGCAAGCAACCCAAGACTTCCTAAAAACCGCCACCAACAGTGCCAACACAGACAGCCGCTGCTGCGCCTCTCCGTCCTCTCTCTCGATCTCTACCGACGACCCCTCTTCCTCCTCACCATTCCCAGGCATTGCACGGGACGAGGGAGCTGAAGGGTCGGTGCTTGCAGACGAAGCGAGGTGGTGGTGGAGGACCTCCGCCATGGCTGGCAACGAAAAGGGTCTCTCTCCTTTTCGGGGAATCACGAAATGGGCACCACGAAAGGTACAAGCGAGAGCGCGTAGCGCGACTTTCACGTGTTTTCAGAGTAACGAGACGAGCGGCGAGACTCTGTCTTGGGGCAGAAAGGTGCGACCTTTACGTTGAGTTGGGTTGAAGTAAAGGTCGGAAGACGGACCTGAAAATCATCACGAACCCAAATTCTTCTCGGGTGTTTTGGCCTTTTGTTGCGTGTTTTTGCGTAAAGTTTGAGTTTTTTTTTGGGTTAACGTCGCGAAAAATTTCAAATTTATACATATTGGACTACTAAAAACTCAAAATTTGATATATTGGTGACAATTTTACCCTCCGCTAGTTTCTGTTAAATTTTACGGTCAAATTTTTGAGTTGAATGACACGTGACAGTATACCAGTTTAGGATTTTATCTTTCGTTTGTCACGTGTGTATCAGTTTGTGATTTTTTGTAATATCAATTCAATTTAATAGAGAGTAAATTTATAACAAATACATCGATTCAGGATTTTTCGAAGTATCAATTCGGATTTTTTTGGGCTAAAAAAGCTTTGGTTTGGCTTTTGAGGGATGAGGAAGGAAAGTAGGAGAGAGAGAGAGAGAGAGAGAGGGGTTTTGGTAGGAAAATTGTTGTTGGTGGGGAAACCTTCGGTTAAGAAATTTTGCAGCTTTTTGTCGGATTAATATAATTAATTAATGTAGGATTTGTTTGGTAGGAAATTTAAATGATAACATAAAGTGGACATACACAGTTTTGGTGGGTGTGAAGAAAAATAGAATATCTCGGCAAAAAAAAGGAAGAAAGATAGAATATGTACCGATAATTTTACATTAGCAATCTCATGCAGGCTTCGTTTTGTTTCGCGAAAAATAAATGATTAGGAATATATTTTCCTAAAAAGATTTCTTATAACGCTTACAAAAATGCACGAACGAAAAATATCTTTATCGTCTACAAAAATATTTGGATATAATTATTATGAGTAATGAAAATATATTTTATTAACTAATTATTTAAGTAATATAAATTATCATTTTTAGAATTTTTTTTTCAAATTATTTATTTTTCGTGAAGCAAACAAAGTGTTAGATGAAAGGATTATAGCTACCTACTCTTTTCAATTAATATCGTATAAAGTTGCTTACGTGAACTTTTTTTTTGGCACCACCGACGTATGTTATAACTACTTGATATTTCTAATAATCCTCGTGAGCATTTGCTAATTGCTGTCACAATAAAAGGTTCAGGCAGTAAAAATTGAAATATTCGCTCGGCTTTTTTTCATAATAAATCATTATTTTTAGGAAATTATTCTGAAATAATATGCTTTCCAATTCATGTAAAGATTGATTTGATTATGATTAGATAGATTGACACATGGACCAAAAAGAAGAGATTCGAATGATTTCTGTGCGGGTGAAAGTTTAACCGGTATCGCCGGTTCCCCTTTTTAAGCTCCGTTCATTTTGCTGAAACCATTTTTCGGATTTTCTGGTGTTCGGGGGCAGAAAATAAATTAACCCTAAAAACATGAAGAAAAGTAAGGAAAATGTTTTCCTCTTTTGAAAAGCGGAAAACATTTTCCACTGGCCTCCTTCTTTCCTCGCCAGCTATTGGGGCCACCGCCGTAGCAAGCTACCGGTTGCCCGCAGCTAGTCGCCAAATACTGGAAAATATTTTTCGAATTTTTTTCAAATTTCAACCGAACACTGCAAAATTATACCATTTTTCAGGAAAATGACTTCCCGAAAAATATTTTTCAAAAATGCCACATTTTTTTGCCAAAATGAACGGAGCCTTAGAATCAATTAGTTCTTCGAGAAAGTTTGTTATTAATATACTAGAAACAATTGTGATTAACAAAAACAATATTACAAAAGGTGGTTAAGTAGGCTCCCTTGTGGATGAGTTCGTACATCATCGATCTATAGAAGATGGTTCCTTACCTTTTTCTTTTGGACAGAGAAGTACAATACCTTAAAAAGTGAAAAACTTGAGCCCCTTGTCAATACTTTGAATTGGATCGCATTCGAATAAAAAGCTTAATCTATTGAATTATGAACTAATTAGTTACGAACATGAAGTGGACTTGAGTTTGTCCCGACCAAATGGTGCGAGATTTTGCTTTGTTTTACTCTTCATTTAAATGGTTTTCATTCCAATATCGAGGTGCTTGATAATGCAAAAAATGTCTAACCGCAAAAAAAACACTAAAATTCGGGGTATTTTTTTTTCGACTTAAAAAAAAGTCGGAGTATAAGAAGAAAAACTTCAAACACATAGTTTCGAATGTCAAAAGGATTAATTTCACTAATCAAACGTTGACCAACTGCTTGATCCTAAGCAATTGCTGTTGCACTAATTTAAGATATGAGTTAATACCACGAAAAATCTCAAACTGGTATACTTATGATAATTTTACTTTGAACTAATATTTTTACCACAAAAAATCTCAAATTGGTATACCTGTGATAAATTTAACCCGAACTATTTTTTTTACCATAAAAAACCTCACACTGGTACACCTGTGATAATTTTATCTCGAATTAATTTTTCAACAGCAAAAAACTCCAAACCAGTATACCTATGACAATTTTACTCCAAACTAATTTAAAAACCCAAAACTGGTACATTTGTAACAAATTTACCCTTCATTAGTGTCCGTTAAATTGGATTAATATCACGAAAAATCACAAATTGGTAAACTTGTGACAAATACATGGATAGAACCCTGAACGAGTACACTCGTCAACTACCACGTGTCATCAAACTTAGCAACTTGATAGAAAAATTTAACTAAAACTAATAGAGGGTAAATTTATTACAGGTGTACCAATTTGAAATTTTTTATGGTTAAAAAATTAGTTCAGAGTAAAATTATCACAGGTATACCGGTGTGTGATTTTTTGTGATAAAAAAATAGTTCGAGGTAAAATTATTCTAAGAGTACTAGTTTGAGGTTTTTTAGGTCAAAAAATAATTTAAGATAAATTTATCATAATTGTATCAATTTAGGATTTCTCGTTGTATTAACCCTCGAAATAGAAGAGCATGAGCAAGTCAATTGCGCAGCAACAGTCATTACCCTTAATCATGATAATGACGTATTGGGATAAGATGCATCTGGGAAATGTGATGTCATCGTCAAAGACGGGGACACAAGATGGGAGCCATGGATGACTCCATGCACGTCGGAGCTGGTCTCGACGGGCACAGCATTGACATCCTTCTTCGTCTTGTTGGTGACGATGGTACTCATCATCTCTCTGTCTCTCTCTGTCTCCCTCTTTATGTCCGCCATGGCCAACCACCAACCATCTCAGCTGACCTCACTATAAAACGGACCAGAGCACGAATGATTCGGCATCCGCAAACGCACGATCTCCCCTATCTTTTCATGCAGTCCCTTCGGCTGCAAGTTTTTCCTTTCTCTGTCTCGAGGAGGAAGAAGATGGCGACGCGAGCGGGTGCTGCTCTGGGGCTGGCCCTGATCGGCCTCGAGCTGGTGAGCCTGAGCGGGTTGTGCCATGGCGGTGCGCTTTAGGTCGGGTTCTACAACGGCAAATGCGGGATCTCGGACGTCGAGGCCATCGTGGCTGGTGTGTGGCAGCCCAGTTCACGAAGGATCCCACCATCACCCCGGCTCTCCTCCGTGTCACATCCTGAAACCTATCATGATAGAGGATGACACGACTGTCTTTCTACCTAAAAGATGCAGTCTCAAACCACCCAAAAGTCCTCACGACATCGCTCTTGCTCTATTAACTACTAACCAATGAACTTGAAAAGATTGGGAAAAGAAAGGGGTAAGCAATCACAGCTCAGTAAATAGTGCGTATCTCTTCTAAGCAGATCAAGTAACTACTATGCATGAATACATAAAGCCATACCAGAATTTAAGGAGTCAAACTTAAGATATAAAATACATATTGAGTCACATAAGAGTTATTTCATTTCAACAAGTTTTATACAATTCACAAATACCTATTTAAATTATCACAAATATCAATGGTCAAATCCATTGATCAATTTCTATTAAAAACCACGTCAATGGCCATTCCATTGATTAATCTCAAATTACACATCAATGGTCTATTCCATTGATGAATCTCATATCACATTACATATCGATGGTCCATTCCATTGATCAATCTATTGTTCAATATCTAATCATGATCACGACACAAAGCCTTATGACAAAACTACCAAGATTTCCCCTTGGCAAAATCTCCACCTACAAAGTCGATGGCTCGGCCTAGAAGGATATCCTAAACCGGTATGCTTAACCCTAAACCCCTCAATGGATTTATAGTGATATTGAGCATAAAACTCACATCCTCTAATATCAGGAATCAAATCCACAATCAATATCACTAATTAATTTCACAAAACAAAATACATAATCTTTCTCAACTTCGTTCGTCAAACCAAACGCATTTTATAAGACATTTCTCATATCATTTTAAAATTCTTCATAAATCAATATGTATAACCTTTAACAAAAGAATTCTTTTCATAAAGAATGTCCTCAATTCATTTCACGATAATCGATATATAAGCCATTTTCAGAAATACTTTACCAAACCATTTTCAAATAATCAACAGGGTAGTAAATGCCCGATTCGAGCTTTTATGCAACAACAATGCTATTTAACTCATAACATATCTGATTCATTTCGCTTTCGAAATATGAGTTTACAAACTCAAAGAAGAGATATTACCACTCACCTGGAATCCCAAAAAATCAAACGACAACGCTCACTCGAACCGACGATCTCGTGACCCTATTAATTAAACGAGAATAGACGTCAAAACCAAGTAAAATACTATGATAACTACGAAACGGCTAAATGACGCTTAAACACTAACGAGACAACTCAAAGGCGCCCACAAATCGCTTGTTCAAAGCGATTATCCAAATTGTCCACAACGCGGAGCTTGAGAGCGAAACTTGATCGCAAAATAAATTCCTCCACAGAATCCCGTTTCAAGCGAGCTTATAGTCAATAGAAAACTCATTCAGAGCACTACAAGAACCCCAACTTGGCCGTCCCAAAATTGAGCCGAAAATCAACGAAAATCGGCCTAAAAGCCACTGGTAGCGCACTGTTCACCTTACGCGGTCAATTTCAAAAATTCATATTGGGCAAACCGTAAGTCCAAATCAAGTTCTGTAAAATCTCACGACTCCACGACACCCTAAGCTACCAATTATATATATATATATATATATATATATATATATATATGCAGCTCAACAATTCAAAAATTAGACTACGCAGCTTGAATATCACCCAATTCTGAAATTTGAGTCTTAACACAAAAAATACTCCGATTGAATGAACGAGAGGCTCAAATACTTACCGGGCATTAAAATACGAAATTGATCCGAGTTGGCAAGACTCCGATGACGTGAGCCATTCCTCTTTCTTCTTCTTCCTTTTCTTTCCCTTTCTCTCTTTTTCTCTCTTCTCTTCTCTTCCCTGCTCTGCGCAAGCTCTCGGTTAAAAAAGAAGAGTCGAGCACTACTGTAACTGCTTTTTGACTTTTTGAGTTTTTTTTTCTTTTAACCCAAATATTACACTCCGTATACAGTTTCACGATTGCTTCGTCACTGTCAGCTATTAACCTAAGATACTAACCTAAATAACTTCATATTAAGCTACTTAAATGTTTAATTTGGTTCCCACGTACGTGCTTTAAAACTAGTTTATTGACCAATAATGAAATTATTTAGATTAATGGGATTGTGTGATACGGGCTCATTTTGTATGTGGAAATGTTTCGATAACTAAATAGACATCATTGTAGTTTACTTTGATATGACGGAAATTAGGGATGCAATGCCTCCATTCTTCTAGATGGAACATCGAACAAGAAGACCGTGCCGCCAAATTTGAGCGTCAAGGGCTACGATATCATTGACGCCGTGAAAGCCGCTATGGAGGCCATATGCCCCGGGGTTGTTTCCTGCGTCAATATCATTGTCATGGCCACGAGAGATGTTGTGTCCCTTGTAACTAAATCATACTTTCTGTATATGCTATACTTATGCACACATTAGCTTAGTAAATTAAGATATGAGTACTAGAAGTCCTAAAATTTATCATCAAAGTGCAATTGAGTCATAAAACTTGCAAAACGTGCAATCTAGTCCTAAAACTTATTAACTTGATTCAATTGAGTCTTAAAGCTAACACTGTCAATTTTTCTAATGGAAAATGCTGACGTGGCATATTTAAATCAATTTCTCTCTCATACATTGCATTTATTATTATTTTTTCATTCAAATATCATTTAAATTACATAAAAAACTAAAAAAGCTACATTTTTATTTAAAAAACAACAAAGAAAAAAAAGAAAGAAAGAGGAGGCCTCGCCGGTAGTACACTGTCGTCGCTGTTGCTGCCCATTGCCGGAGTGGCTGGCGAAGGTCATCGGCCTTGGGTGAGGACGACCAGCACTCGTCGGCCCCAGGTGAGGCCCTCGCTGGCGGGGTACTCTCGCTAGGCCTAAGCGAGGCTCGCCTAGATTTGGGCGAATCCAGCCATCGCTCGAGCCGGTGAGGCCTAGCTAGCTTCTCTAGCCCTCACCTAGGGCCGGCGAGGCACGCCAGGCCCTGGTGGGGGTGGACGGCACCTAGATCTGGGCAAGCCTCGCGGTCCCCAGGCGAAGGCCGTCGTCTATCTCAATCAGAATTAGGCGTGAGCGCAGTTCCAAGGTAGAATCGGGAACCGGAGAATCGGACCCGGTGGGTCCGGTTCGGTTCCAGGCTCTATGGACAGAGGATCCGGTTCTCGGTTCCCCATTTTTAGGAACTGGAACCTAAAATCGGAACCGGATTGGAACTGGGAACCGGAACCAAGAACAGGGATTCGGAACCGGATCCCTAAAAATTAAAACATAAACTACACATTTGGTGTTTAGAAACCCTAATTCCCAAATGCTAACTTCTCCTCTTGAATCACCCAATCCTCCATCATTGTCCCTCCTGCTTCCACTTTCGCCTCGCTCCCGCTTCTGCCTTGCTCCTTGCTCCTGCTTCCACTGCCGCCTCGCTCCTCGCTCCTTGCTCCGGCTTCTGCTTTCTCCTTGCTCCTCGCTCCCGCTTCCACGGTTCTCTCTCGCTTCCGCCTCACTCCGCCTTCTTCGCTGTAGGTCTCGTGATCTCCCGATGTGGATTCGCTCCTATTATTCGGGCTCGCTGCCGTCTTCCTCCTCTAAAGCTCCGTCGCTTTGGTACGTAACGTCTTTGAATAATCCCTGCCATTCACGCCTTCTCTCTTTGAATTCCCGCCGTTGCTTCTGTTCATCTTTAGCATCAATCGATTGAATTCAATAATGACAATCATGCCTGAGTTCCATGAAATCGTGCTCTTGTGTGCACATTCATTTGGATTCATCGCCTAGTAGATATGAGATGAGGAACGACGGTGAACGGATGAAGAAGCTATTCCGAACTCGAAATTCCAGTCATTCGGTTTCGATATTCAATCAAGATCACGCTCTTGCGTGCGATCGGAAAATGTAGGAAGCGACTGTGTTGTTCTCCGCTTCGATTTAAGTGACGGCATGTTTGATTCTGTGTAGAGTTGCTATTGTTGGATCGCTGTTATATCAAGAGAAATTGCGCTTTTAATGGATACGTCTGAATCTATGGTGTGTGTGTGCTTGTCAAGCACGTACATGTGCTCGTGAGTTGCTTGATTGCTTGCTCTGAGGAAGTGCTCTCTTTTTCTTATATTTTCATGTGGAAGTGTTAATGTTGACAGTGTAAGTCATTTTCGTAGAGCATGAGAATTGGGGTTTAGAGTTCTTATTAGGAACTTAGACAGAATCAAAATGGATTGGTAAGGGGGATGACTAAGTTGATATCAATTTCTACAGATGAAGCAGAACAAAATTACAATTAAAAGGCCTTGGAATCAAGTCATTCAATGATGGAAATGCTTCAAACTTAAGAGCCGGTGTTATGATTAGTGGGAATTATTTGATTTATGTGATATTCAAAAAGCAAAGCTACCAAAGATGCAATTTGATTCGATAAAATTGTCTTAAGATATAGCAATCACTTTGTTTCACTTCTGTTGCTTTAAATCATTGTTACTTTTGTTGTTGCTGTGAAATATAAATTGTATATTTTGGGCAACTCATGTTTGTTCCCTTCCATACCGCTGTAGGTTGCTATAAATTGCAACATTCTTCTGCAATATGGCTATCTGCTAGGGGTCTCATCAGTTAGGTGGAGGCCCTGATCTTCACTTCTCTGATTCTCTAAGCAGTGGTAAGCTAAACTAATTGACTTCATCTTTTCTCTTTCTGCATCTGCAACTCATAGACGTGCATATTCTTTCTCTGATGTTTTGGAAAAATAACTGTGATTGATATTTTCACCTCATCCATGAGACCTCTTGTACTCAAACCCCTCAATAGAGTGGTGTGGCCAAATGAAAGAATTGCCACATTCTAGAGACGGCAAGAGCTCTTCTGGTCGAATTGCCTTGTTGAAGTTTCACAGCCTTTCTCCACTCCCTAATTGCATTAGCTAACACGACTCATCACTACTGGAATAGAGACAAAAAAACAAGATTGGCAACAAAGTCTCAAACTCGAGACCATAAACTTCTTGAAATATCATATCTGATTCTCCTTAGGACATCATCTGCATTAACCTGGCTCAAAAGCTCCCCATGTTCCTCGTTGGACACGTGTTGGAGATGAGCCAAAAGATGTGAAGCAATTCAAAGGAGCTTCTTCTCTCAATCCAATAAGGTCTTCGGCAGATGCAGAGAAAGTGGCCCTTCTTGGGTGCTTGACCGATCTGTCTTTTTGGATTTTTCGTTCTCTTCTAATGAGAGTCTTATTTTACTCTTCTTTCCAAACAGAAATGACCATTGTATTCATCACAAAATATACCATAGGCAGTGAACAATCTCTTCATGCAACAATGGCAGCATCAAATTCCTCCAGAAAAACACTTACCAGCCACCTATCCTCTATAAAATTACTTGAGATTGTCATTTGAAGCAATATTGTGTCCATGAGAAATGCTGTTGAGCTTTTACTTCTAATGTTCTCAAAATGAAATAAGACGATGTTGATTTTTCAATTTGCTGAGCTACTTGAACAAGACTATTGGAATGGAAATTTATATTGACTTGCTAAACTACTTTGGAATATGGCTGCTTGAGATTCAAATTGCATTTTCTTTTCTGTTGTCTTGTTTTGTTCTCATGTCATTTGATTGATTGTTCAAGTGCTCTCAGCTAATCTGTTCTCGTGTTGTTTGCTTGGCCAGCGTTGTTTGATTGACATAACAACTATCAAGAATTCAAGATAACATGTCAATCGAGGTTGATGGATGTGAGGAGATGACTCCGATCACAGAATTTGAATTGTCGGGCGATGAAAATGAAGAAGAGCCATCCCCTACCATGAGTGCAACAAACAAGGTATTTGGTCCTCGTCGTCCTCCTCTTAATAAGAAATATACATCCGATTGCTGGAATCATTTTGCAAGAATTAAAGATGGAGATGGAAAAACATATAAGGTGAAGTGCATTCATTGTGGGTCTGAGTTAAAGTACTTCTGCAATGAGGAAGCACTTGAAAACATGTAAGAAGTTTCCTTGCAATGTTGATAAGAGGCAGAAATTCTTTGCACCGCGTAATATAGACTTGGCTGACAAGGCAGGGAGAGGTTCTAGTACTGGTAGTGTCTTATCAACATGGTCATTTAATCAAGAACATTGTAGGCAAATGCTTGCTCGGTTCATCATAGTTGATGAACTACCCTTTTCCTTGGTTGAGCATGTTGGATTTCGCGAGTTTGTCACCGAGTTACAATCTCTCTTTAAACATTTGTCACGTTTTACGGTGGCTAAATATTGTATGAAGTTATATTTCTGTGAAAGAACTTGTTTGAAGACTTACTTTGGTAAGATAAATTCTAGGATCGCACTCACGATCAATACATGGACTTCCATTCAAAACCTGAATTATTTGTGTCTCACTGCATATTTTATTGATGAAAATTGGAAGTTGCATAAAAGAATCATCAATTTTGTGGCGATGCCTAGTCACAAGGGTAGGGAGATTGGGAAAATGGTGGAGAAATGCATCAACGAGTAAGGAATAGAAAAGAAGGTATCCACAATCACCGTGGATAATACTAGTTCGAATGACGTTGCAATTGGTTATTTGAAGGAAAAACTTTCAAGAGAAAAGTTGTAGATCTTAGATGGTAGTGTTTTACATATGAGGTGCACCGCTCATATATTAAACTTGATTGTTAGAGATGGCTTGATTACGGTACGGGAATCTATTGTACGTATACGAAACGTAGTTAGGTATGTGAGGAGTTCTCCCATGAGAGCCAATACTTTTAAATCTTGCATTGAGGGTAAAAAGATTACTTACAAGGGTTCGGTTATTCTTGATGTCGCCACTAGATAGAACTCTACTTACCTTATGTTAGACACCGCCATAAAATTTAGAAAAGCTTTTGAAAGGATGGAAGAAGACGATTCAGCTTTTGCCAGTGAGCTTAACCATGATCTTCCTAAAGATGATGATTGGGAAAATGTCATTATTCTTTCAAAATTTCTAAAAATATTCTATGATGCCACAAATCGGATGTCGGGGAGTTCATATGTTACTTCAAATGATTATTTTGAAGGGATAGTTCTTTTGTATAAAAATTTGAAAGATGCGGCGGATGCTTCGGATCTTAAGCTTCAAGCTATGGGTATGAAAATGAAAGAGAAATTTAGCAAATACTATAGGAGTTTGGATAAAGTGAATATGTTGGTGTTGATTGCGGTTGTGTTGGATCCTAGAGCCAAGTTGAGTTATGTGAATTTCTTGTATGGACAAATTTATGATGATGAATTGAAAGTCAATGAGATGCATTACAAGGTGAAGGATGCATTGGAGCGTTTATATGAATTTTATGAACAATCTTCTCTTGCTTCAAGTGATAGAAATTTTGGTGCCCAAAGTTTGAGTGTTAGTAGTGGTGGTTCCAATGCCGATGCCGGTGGTAGTGAAGGTAGCAAGATCAAGAAGTATGACGCCCAAGCTTGGCGAAAAACCTTTATGCACTCGAACCAACAATTGTGCAATGACAACAAATTTGAGCTTGATCAATATCTTGAAAAAAAAAAAGAAAATATTCTTGATCTTGACCTTTTGATGCGGTGGAAGACTAGTGGCTTAAAATATAAAATTCTATCTTTGATGGCTCGGGATGTTTTATCTATTCTCGTAGCTACTGTTGCTTCGGAGTCGACTTTTAGTACATCGGGTCGTGTGCTTGACGGCTTTCGAAATTCTTTGACTCCCAAAGTAGTGGAAGCTTTGATTTGCACTCAAGATTGGTTGAGAGCCATTCGTGTGTCTATTAATGTTGAAGAGTGTATCGAAAATGCAGAAAAATTTGAGATGGGTAAGTGATGTTTATATCTTTATATATTGTAATTCCTTTTATATATCTAATAAGTGAATATTTTATTTAATCTTTCTTTTTTTTAGATATGGATTATTTGACTGAGGAGATTATCGTCAGTAAATAGAGTTTATCAGTTGAAGCGGAATGAATATATGTGGTAGGCTTTCTAATACTTATTTTATTTTACCAATAAATTGATATGGATTGCCTTAATACTTTGATTGTCTTTGAAGGAGCAGCTAAGGTCGTGTTATTTGTGATTCTACCAATTATTTGTGCGTGCCTTTGACCTCGTGGTTGTTTAAAGGAGGAAGAAATTTAATGCCGGAGCGGATGCCGAAGAAGTTTTTGGTCTTCTGCTTTTGTGCTTTTGTAGCATGTATGGAGAGAAAGGTGATATGTATTGAGAAAAATGTGGTATCTTACCTTGGAATTTAAAGTCATATGTATTGCATCCCAACAATTACTATTTATCGTGCTATCTCCTTTCTTTTAAGAAAAAATGTGACTTTTCTATAATCAGTCTTTTGTATTCTTTTTTATGAATGTTCATTTTCGTTTTGATCAACTAAAAATAAAATAAAATAAAAAGAACCCGTTGGAACCTGTGACAGGGTAGGTTTCAAGTTCTACGTTCCGACGGGTAGGTTCCAGGTTCCAGGCAGAACCTACCCGGAACTTGAAACCGCTCACCCCTAACTAGAATTCTCTAAGCTCATCGATTGTCGACAACTCCTCCTACAAGCAGATACTCGCCCACAGAGGGATACTGCAGATCGATCAGGAGATCACGTTGGACGAGCAGACCAAGGGCATCGTGGGGACAATCGCCGGCAGGCCCGACTTCTCGGCTACGTTTGGCCAAGCCATGGTGAAGTTGGGCAGGCTCCAGAAAGGCTCTCCGGGGGAGATAAGGCAATCCTGCAGAGCCATCAACAAGGCTCGTCAGCTACCTACTACCAAAGATAAGCAGTGGCCCGGGCAGACGCGGGGGAGCGGCGACCCGAAGGCTCTTTCAAGTCATGGAAGAGGATCTTCGCAGTGAGTTCAGAGACTTGCTATGTGGTCTTGCTATCTTTTTCTCTGATTACGTTTGATTTTATGCTCTGTCGGCTATTGTGTTTCTCATATTTCATTAGAGATTTTTATGACACGTGGGATCGGCTGATAAAATTCAACATCAAATTTCATATGGGTCCCAAAACCGTTGCATAAAACATTTTGAATACCGATCTTTGACGGTAAAAGTTACAAGTCTAAACTTTTTTTTTTCCTAAGAATGCCCCTCGGTACAAAATGCTCCATGTTAGTTCTGTTGAAGGCTTTCCTCTTACAAGCAATCTTGGCAAGTATTTAGGAGTGCTTAATTATGCTCCATGAATGAGTTACCCATGGAACTTACTGACCCATTATTGATAAAGTGCGTAGTAAATTACGTGGATGGAAGGCTGAAAATTTGTCTCTTGCGGGGAGAATAACTTTGATTGAATATGTTGCTATGACCATGCCTTTATATGTGATGCAATCGGCAAAGTTGCATGCTATAACTTGTGAAGCAGTTGAGCGTGATTGTCGAAATTTTCTTTCGGATGATGTTCATGACAAAAAGAAAATTCACCTATTGGGATGGGAAAAGCTTTGTAAAGTGAAGAATTATGGAGGATTAGGGCTTCGCAGCTTACGTAGGAGTAATAAAGCATTTCCTATGAAACTTGTTTGGTCCTTAGTTTCGAAACCAAAGGTCTTGTGGGTTACTTTTATCATAGACAAATATCACTACTTTGCAAATCTCCTTGACTATATTTCAACTTGTCCCACCCATTCTTGAATTTGAAAAGCTCTTAAGTGAAGTATGGGGTGACGTAGTGGAGGGTACGAGATGGGTAGTGATTAATGGGATAATAGTTAAATTTTGGACTGATAATTAGGTTGATGGAATCAATCCCCTTACCCATTGGATTTTGTCATCTGCTCCTAATTAGGATCTCGACTGCATTGTTTGTGATTTTGTTTGTCATAATCAATGGAACCTCGCTAGTGGGTTTCTCTATTGAGGAAGCTTATGAATTAATCTACCCGGAACAATATTTGCGTACAAATAAACTCTGGAGCTTAGTATGGAAATTGGATGGACCGCAGAGGATCATAAGTTTCTTGTGGATGATTTCACATGAGTACGTACTTACAAATCACGAAAGGTTTCATCGTAAAATCACGACGGATCCCCGTTACGCTTTTTGTCCACTATTATTTGGGACCACCTTATATGTATTCCATGATTGTAAGTATGCAAAAGCTATTTAGCTGAAGATTTTGCCTATAGGTTTAAGGGGTCATTTCTTTACTCTTGATTTGCATAAGTGGTTGTTAGCAAATCTGTCTGCTGCAACAGTCCTTGTAAAAGAATATGACTGGCCACTCGTATTTGACGTAACTTGTTGGCATTTGTGAAATTGGAGGAATAAAAGATTACTCTAGACAAACTTTTCCTTTTCAAGCACACCAGTGAATCTATTCTTAGGATATGCCAACGATATTTAGTCTGCTCGATAGTAGAAAATGAATTGTCTGCCAAAAGGGAGAAAATAGATAAATTTGTGGATTGGACCCCCCCCCCCCCCATTTTGGTTCGGTCAAACTCAATTCAGGCAACCCGAATCCAATTCCAGTAAGTGCACTTTTTTGTGATAACTCGGGCAATTGGCTTGCTAGATTCACGCAAACAGTGAAAGTGTATTCTTTGGTCAAAGCAAAAATTGTAAGGCACTTTATTGGGCCTCAAATTGGCAATTTCTTTGGGTATTACCAAAACTTATTATGAAGTTAGACTCGTAAGCATGCATTTTTCTGCTTCAGAAATCAACTTAATCGCTTCAGTTTCGTGACACTTAATTTCAATAGGTCCAAATTCTCCGTAATTTTAGGGAGGAAAATGCACGTGCAGATTGGCTAGCAAATTAGGTTATCCAATCCAACGATAAAAGAAAACTGATCTTTTATCTACTCAACGAGAAAATATTTATTGATTGGCGTATATTCTTTTACTCATATCCACTAATATATTGACACTTGTCCACCGACCATGTCAATAGTTGAGGTGGAATTTAAATAACAAATCAAGACATCTTTCATCTTCACCTCTTAGCGCTCTCTTCCTCCTTTTTTCATCCATAGCCATCGCGGAGTTGTCGGCACTGTGATTAGTCCAACCACCGCCGCGTCCAAGCCGAGCATGGCCGACTTCCTTTGTTTTCTCTATCTCACTGTTCTCCAGATCTCAAGATCTGGCCGTCCATGGTCGAAATTGTTAGCGCCACGTGTCGCTCGTCCATGGCTGCATTCAAGCTTCGACCATCTTCCCTGACAAATGTTCCTCTGATTTTGCTTTTGCTATTTGAGGTCGCAATCGGTGGCTGTCGGGATCTCGAGCTTGCCGTCAAGGCTTCCGGCCATGGACAAGCTGCGGTCGCCAAATCTATGGACGAGTCGCTTTGCATGCCATAGACGAGCCAGGCTTGCGGCCATGTACGAGACCAAATTTGAAAGCACAACTGCAATCCATATCTGGACGAGCAACCATGGAGAGCCGCCTAGTGGATGGACAAACTCTCATCACACTTGTTGTAGTGTTATTGTAATTAAGGACGAGCAATTTTAGATTCCGTACAGGTTCCTAGAACCTATCCATTGGAACAGGTTCATCATTTTTTGGAAACCTAAAACCTACCCTGCAACTCAAAGGTTCCAAGGTCAGGACTAGGATTTACTGAAGTTCTAATCTGTATTATTAATTGAACGATATAATGAATCATCACATTTAATGACTATCACTTATTATTACAATAAACTAGCCACAATTTATATTTAGACACACGAATAATACGAAATATTAATAAAGTAAAAATCTCAATTATAAAATGAAAATTCAACCTAGTGGTTCTAGATTACACACTTATCATTGAACGCTATGAAATACCGCAGGATCACATTGGAACCTACTCTGCATACTTTGAAACCTGAAATCGGATAGCTTTCACCATTTCAATTCTCCGCTTCCAAGCTCTACCCCGAAACCATGCCCACCTCTAGCTGCAGTTGGTGGATGTACGAACAAAGGTTGCGGCCATGGACCATGAGTGATGACAGAGATGTAGCTAGAGCCGACCACAAGCGACTCCAAACGGGGTGGAGATGGCAGTCGGCGGTGGAGGAAGAGAAAAATCAAAATCTTTCATTTTCTCGTTCCGCGTCAGCAGTCACGTGTCAATCGGTTATTAGACACGAGTCAAAAAACAAAATTGCGCGCCAAGCGAGATGCTAACGTGGCGATATCAAATCGGTCAATATTTTCTCTCACCTGGTCAACTTTACTCTTCTCATCAAGGAGAACGTGCATTTTCCGCTTCGAAAGCAGCACCGATCCTGACCCTCCATTGCCGATGCCCCGCCGTCATCTCCGCCGTTCATGTTCTCCTCGGCGCTTCCCGATCATTTCCATTTAAAGAAGGAGGGGGAGGCGAAACGGGAGGAGGAACTCCGCCGAAAATCGGATTCGGACCGGGTCGATCATGGACATCCGAGGACCGATCCGGTTCCGCAGCTCCGACTCCTCCGACTCCTCCTCCTCCTCCGCGCACCACCGCTTCCTCGGCAGCTTCTCCCCCCTAAACCCTAGCCCCCCCTCCCCCAGCAACGCCGCCGCCGCCGCCGCCGCCGCCGACGACGACGACGCTGACGGCGACGGCGACCTCTGCGAGGACGACATCTTCTCCGCCGTCGACTTCTCCGTCGCCGCCGAACACCGCGGCGGCAACGGCCTCAGCGGCCAGGTTCCCGCCGCCTCGTCTCCTCGCCGCCGCGATTGCCACCTGGCCCGGCACGGGAACTCCGGCTTCGGCCCGCCGGATGGCTTCGGCATACTCGCGGCGCTCCCCGAGTGCGAGGCTAGCTACGTCCTCGGCCGCACGGCCTCGGTCTCTCCTTCCTCGTCTCTCTCGGCGGCGGCGCCCGTTTCGTCCTCGCGGATGATCCCTGCGATCCCGCGCCCCCCGCAGGACAGATTTCCGCGGGCTCATTTTTCGTCGGCGGAGAAGTACCACCAATCGGCGCCGGTGAACGTGCCTGTGCTGATGGCGAGGAGGCAACGCGAGTTCGTCGAAGTCGAGGACGAGAATGGCGATGGCGATGACGAGAAGGATTTCGATGGGGAGGAGATGTTGCCGCCGCACGAGATAGTGGCGAGGCGATTGTCCCGTTCGCAGAGCGTCGCTTGCTCGGTGCTCGAAGGCGCCGGGCGGACGCTGAAGGGGAGGGATCTGCACCGGGTCCGCAATACGGTGTGGCGGCAAACAGGTTTTCTAGATTGAGAACGCTTCTGTAACTGAGCTGAAGGAATATTGTGATGTCTGGTATATTGGAATTTGGCATTCATGATATATGATTTTAGGTTAGTAATAGGGACGTATTCATCTATTATTATGTTGAAATCGTGCCCCGTTCTGGCTCTTTTACTTCTCTATTCCAACTGCTGTGAGAATTTGCACGGGTTAGATGATTATTATAAAGTTGTGATTCTTTGAAAACTCGAACGAGCTCTGCAGCTATGAGATTTAGATGTCTGGTTTACTTGGCATTATGGAACTGGCATGCTGGAGTATGTGTGATTCGATCTTCGATTTTATGGTCAAATAAGCCAACTTGAGGTTCTTATCAATCTGTATGATCAAGGCGGAAGTATCTGCAGCGACTACTTTGCTTTGACTAGAAATTTATGACCACTAAACTTCACTTTCATTACCAGGTCGATAATTGAGCTAATAAGCTCCTTCCTTATAGGCCACATTTCGACATACGTCTGCAATAGGGTACGCTGAATTTGTGGGTAACAGGAGTGGTATTTACGACAGGCCAAGATTTGGGTTGTGAGCGAGTTGATGGGCTTCGTATTGTTCTTGACTAGTACATACATTAACCTCTTAACATCTAATTCCATTCAATTTGTTCTGGTTCGTCGATGCCTTACTGCCAGTAAGTTTTGGCTCTGCATTAGAGCACTTTGGTTTTTTAGGGGCTATTACTGGGTAAATGGAATCCACTGCAACAGAAGTTAATGTCACACGGTACAGTGGATGTTTCCTTTTGTTAGTTAAAAAAAATGGATGTCATGTGTACTGTATTTCAACCTAATCAATTGTCTTGCCGACTGTTTGTCAAGATTGATAAGTTCTTGAATATCATGGGCTGTGAGGAGCTTCATTTTGGGCCTAAATTTGAGTTTTCTTTCTGTGTTTTCTGGATTCTGATGTATTCGTTTGTGTTGAGGAAATGAGCTCAGGTGAGTTTATGCATATCAATATTTTGTGGGTTGATCCTCACAACTGTAGGCATGACAGAACAAAGGCTTGTACAAGAAGCAGAACCGGTTTTTTTTTTTATCTTTACATTCATTGCTATCACTCTAGTTTGCTCAAGCACGTCACAAATTTGTGATGCTCTTAAATTGCTAAGGAAGATTTGTTGCAGTCTGTCAAGGATATTTCTTTTAGAAACACATGGGGAATTATTGTGGTATATGCTGATTTCGAGTGAGAGATCTGAGCTGGGAGAAATGAAGTGCACATGATGAGCTGTATAGTGTGTTAGGAAGTCATTACTTAGTAGAGAGGTAGAGCATCTGGCTTATGAACTGTTTTACTATTTCATCTGCTGATCATTCTAGTGAACTCAAGTGTGTAAACCATAGTTCTGTGATCTGAATGCATTATAGTAAAGAGAACTTTAAGTTCCCTCTTCTCAAATATTTCTTCTTCCCTCCTCTATCTTCTATTTCTCTGTTTCGCTTCCCTATTGACTCTTCTTCTTGATATCTCGTGCAACTTTACACCATACAACACATATTTCCGTATTCAACATGACCTGTCACTGAGAGGGATAAAAGACATACATTGAGTGAGAGTGGTGCTGAGTGTCTCTGAAGTCATATTTGCTGTGTTATCGGCCCTTTCGACCTTTGTAGTAAGTCTGTCTTGATCAGAATTCGTTCATTTTATATCTTGTATAAGGTCAACTAATATCTTTAAACTTATATCATCCATTCTTGATATCGGTCATCATGCTTCCATGCTTGACCGAATCTGGCTATCTCGCGAGGTCGTACCACTGAAAGTTGACTTAAATGCCTGGGTCATCATATAGAAAATTCTGTTCCTTTGCAAAAAAACACTGTAGATATTGATGTATAAGCAAGCTCGGTTTGTTGGGAAGTTCATAGGTACAACAATCATCGGCTCTACTTAGTTTAGTCGCATAAGAAAATAAAGCTGTACATGGAAAATTTAGTTTTTAATGTATGTCTCCCTGAATGTATTAGATAATACATTGAATGATGTAGTTGGGACAATTTTAAAGGCCTGACTAAGCTAGACGAAGGATTACTTTCAATTTTTTGTCGGGGCCTGATGCGTAACCAATTTATCGTCTCTTGTCTATGTTCGATCATATGGGCTTATAGGGTCATGCGTCAAATTTCTAGTTTGATGATGTCCATTCATCTATCTTGTCGCTTTTGTTTGGTGTCTTAGAGTTATTGTCCAGATTTTAGCATACTTTTTGAGAAAATCTCCCTCTCTCGTTATCCTTATGGTAGGTGATGGTTTAACTCTTTGGCTGCACTGAACAAGGTATGCTGTGCTTCACCTTTTCCGATCCTTTCTCGTAATCTAGCATGATGCAAATCTCTTGTGAAAGGCAGGAATTTGCTTGCAGATCATGCACGGTTCTTATATATCTGACTTTAAAAGCTGGGATATTCAAATTTCCTTTGGTCAGGTGGATAAATTCCCTGCATATTGGCATCTCACCTGTCATGCCTAAAAGTACATGGCACTTGATGGGTGTTACTTCTACGGATGTGCAAAACAGACTGCCCAAATCAGGAATCGGACTGAACCGGCCCGGTTCCTGGGAGTGTCGGTCCGGTTCCCGGTTCCTAAAAGTGGAACCGGTGTCCAGACGGTCCGGTTCCCGGTTCCAAGGGGGAACCGGACCGACTACATATACGTTTTTTTTGTTTTTTTATTTCTTAAAAAAAATAGTAAAATGTGAACTAAATCCTAAGTGAACTTTATTGACATAAATTCATTGACGAAAATTAGTAAAATGTGAACTAAATCCTAAGTGACCGGTTCCCGGTCTCTAGGACCAATGGGAATCGGTCCTCCTGGTCTGGTTCCTGGTTTCACCTTGAAACCGGACCCGACTGGGAACCGATCACTCTTAGTTACATCACCCTGGTTGTGAAGCTGTTATAGAACTTTCAAGTTAAGATGTTAATGTCTGAAGTTGCCACTCTCAGTCACAGGAAAAGTTTTGCTGGTTCCATCTGCTTTTTCAGGCAGATCTTTTTCCATATGCTTGCTCATTAATGCTGTGTCAGGATAGATTTGTTTTTGAAAGGAAGTCGGGATTGGCCATAACATCACCATCAAACATGATATGTCCTAGTCCTCAGTTTAAGCAAATGCTGATTATTAGTTCTGGAACAAACAGTTTAACAGTCTTATGTACGAGCAAATGATGTAAGAGGAACACGAGGTTGTTGGGTTTTATGAGCCGTGTGATGACGTTGCACAAACCTTCCATTTAGAGTGATTTACAGGATCCTTGATGGAGGTTTATGGACCATGAGCTACTTGGTGTTGATTGGACCGACCGAATTGAGGTGACACAATTCACTACTTGATTTCAAATATCCAGATGCGATCCTCCACTTCATCTGGACAAGAGATGATGTTTGTTCCTTGTGAAAAAATCATATTGCACGTGTGTGGGTCCTATTTTGAACTCATGGAGAGCAAGGACTGGACACAGTTGCTAAATGGCGTTTAAGCTTACACGGTGTCCCTGTTGCGATGTGTACCCTTTTGATTATCTCCTTGCGGGCCATACAATGGTAAGAGTGAAGCACTTGATGCGAAAAGAGGATTTGATAACCAGCCGGGAATGTGATTTCTTGATTTACTGAGCCATAGGAAGAAGGTGGGCATGCATTCTTCAATAAATTTCTCCTCTATTTTGGCGGCTTTAATGAATTTTTATCACCGGTGGTCATCACCAGATCCTCTTGTCCGTCCTTTGTTGCGTCCTTCTTCACAAACTGGCAGTTAAGTGCATCTTGAAGATTAATTTCAAATAAAGAGCTTCGATATCCTTTTGTCCCAAACGTGACGGGCGAAGGCATGTGCATTTAATACCAGCATAAACAACGATCCTGCATGAGATATGACTGCTCCGCAATTATTATCTGCTTGTTTCACCTCTGCCATTGTATTATTGAATTGATCCTGAGCATATGCAAATTAAAACCGAGAATTTCCTTGCGGGGGAAAGTCCAGAAATTTGCATGTGAATCGATTAGATGATACTATAAGGTCTTCGACATTACAGAGAGAAAGAGAGAAGCAGATAAGATGAAACTCACTCGTTTTGTTCTGAAGTTTTTCATTTCCTATAGCCAAATGGATGTTAATGCAATTGATACTCGGATTGGAAAAGTTGCTTAGAGGACAAGGATTCAAGATTATGTGCAGAGGAGAGACAGAATCTGGGCACTTGTGAATGGCTGACAACAAGTAGGCTGTGCCTTCGCGACACCATTTTTCAGGCTCATGTGCATACCCTACACACACTAGCTGAGGGAGCCGGCAATGTCATTCCTTGGAACCGCTCATCTTCACCTTCTTTCTCATTCACATCGAGTATGTTAAGAAGGATATCAACGGATGTGGGATTTACAAATTCGGGTCAGGCGCACGAAGATCAGTTTCTCTGAGTTAATTGTGATTTCGTTGATGAGTTTTCCAGCAATAGTCAAATTTTTTATTGTGTTACGAGTAATCAATACTTTGAAAATTAAACCTTTATACGTAATAAGTGTCATGGACTTTTGACAACGCCGCTCACTGGACCAGATTTGAACTGTTTCTTCCCCAAGTATATTCGAGCTTGCATCAAGTTCCATTATTTTTAAGTAAGTGCAGAATAATGCCTTTCAAACTCGTGGGGTAACAAAAGAGAGTGAGCTTTTATTGTATCTTCTTAAATACCACGCAGGTCTTGAGCCCCAGCAGCAGGTCCATCACCGACTCTCTGGCTGTGTAATAAGTGCGTCTTGCTCGACTTAGCTGTATTCTTTAGTATTCCCTCGTACACTGAGCAGTGTACCCTCCATGTGCTCCGTCCTCGATGGGGTCATAGAAGTTTCCTCCAATCATGGAAGGGAACTGGTATTTCGGAGAATGAGAAGATCCCGGTAACATTCGTGCCATCCTAACGCAGGCAGTGGCTCGAGTTACCCAGTCCTTGCGGCTATCTTCTTAGGACAATAACTAGCATACGTACGTACGTACATGATTACATACCTTCATCTTATGAAGACAGGTTGAGGAGCATAGCCAGTGGACAGAGTCCGCTGTCTAGCATCAGCTGCTGACGGTCAAACGTAGTAGAGATCCTGCATACCAAGTTGCCCAGGACTACGGGAAGCCCGCCGTCCAAGAGAGCCGTTATGGTTTCTTTGTACATGTTAAGACTGCGAATGATAATCATTCTATTTTAGAAATCATGTTTTTTTCTATTTCTATTCTTAGACGAGTTTCTGAGAAGAAAAACACGTTTGATAACGACACAAAATTTCTATTTCCAAAATAAAAATTTATTTGATAACGGTACGAAATTTCTGTTCTAGAAATAAAAATTTGTTTGATAACGGCACAAAATTTCTCCCTCTTGAGTGGCCGGCGAGTGGATGGCGGGCGGATAGCGATGGCGGCGGGCGGCGGACAGTGGCAATGGACGGCGAGGGGAGGCGGCGGTGAACGGCGATGCAGCTAGTGCGAAGGACGGCGTCTGGAGGCGGCCGGCAATGGGAGGAGAGCGGCTAGCAGTGCAAGACGGTGGCCGGTGGACGGTGGGCAACAATCGACAGTGAGAGGTGGGCAGTGGCTAGAGGCAGCCAGCGGCGGGAGGAGGGCGGCCGGTGGCGGGAGAAGGTGGTCGGTGGACAGCAGGCAACGGCTTACGCCGGCGGCGGGAGACGGCGAATGGCAAGAGGTGTGTGATGATGGGAGGAGGGCGGCGAGAGACGGTGGCTAGTGGACGACGGGCGGCGGCGGGAGGAGGGTGGCCGGCAAGTGGGCGGCTATGGGCAGCGAGTGGGCGATCGACTAGTAGCGAGGACGAGCAATAAGAAGAATTTTAACTTCTTATATCTGTTCCAGAAATAGAAAAATGTAAAATTTTAACTTTTCATTTCTATTTCAAATCTATTTCTGAAATCAAAATTTGTTCCAGAAATAGAAAAATGAAATTGCGTAATTACTGCCCTCTTCACGACCGCCCTTCAACAACTCTCTGGAAAGAGGGACCCTCCTCCATTACTGGCGACGGAGTTCTCCTGTTCATTTATATATAAGCCTGCTCTCACGCCACGCCAACTTGCTTCAACTCGCCTCTCGTCTTGTTAGCCGTGCGCAGAACCAGGGAGAAGGGGGTCGACACATCATCCGTCCATGGCTCTCCGGCATCGGCTGGCGACAGCGGCCTTCCTCGTTGCGTTTGCTCTGGCAAGCCTCGACGTCTCGGTCGGCCTTGCTGTGAAGGGAAAAGTGACCTGCCTTGACTGCAAGCAAGGCCATGACTTATCAGGTCCTTCACTCAATTTCTCCGTATTTCTTTCATGCTGCTGTCGATTTCTTTGCTCCCTTTGCAGCGTCGGTTCGCCGCTTCTTAAAGGAACTTGATGCCGACATTGAGTTGCGTTGTCGGGAGGCTTTTGCCTTTAATTGGAAGGGGTTAATCCACATTTTCTCCTGAGGTGCACGAGTCTATCGGTGGCAAAGCAGAAAGCTCTTGAGAACCAGAATAGAGAGCATTCGGCTCAAAACCCATTTTAAGGATACTGAAATTGTCTCGATTAGTGTCGTGATAAAACAAGAAACCGAATATTTAAAACGCAACTAGATTACGCCGTATCCTTTTAAAAAACGGTCATGATGTCTCTTAACGTAATTATTCTTCGCCGCGTCTTATTTATAGCGTAAAGACATAGAAGATAGATTCTTTAATTAGAAATGTCTGCATAGACGGTACGGCACGGCACGACGTTCATTCCAAGTAAGTGCGGTGTTTCGTTGAGCTAGCGAGGCACCGGGAGTCTATGCTTATGCCTTCCTAAAACCGTAAGATCCATAAGTCAAGTCCCCGTCTGGCGAACTTCCGGGGGCTCAATTAAACGCGAGAGGTGACTCGAGATATCACTCGACCATAGCACCCAACCGCATACAAGAACCATATAGACCTGCCTTGTGTAGATCCTTTTCCCCTGCCCCCACCCGACGCATGATATGAAGATCCCACGCAGCACCAACACTTGTCAGAGTCGTTCCGACTTTCTTTCCACAAACAGAGAAAGAGCACTAACAGCAGAAAGGCCAAATTAATAGCCAAACAAAAGCACACATACCCCTGCCTAGAAACATCATTTCAAAAGGCGATCATATGAAACATGCTCTGCCAACTTTGGAAGTGCCCTTGGCTACGGCAAATGAAGGACGATTCCTTAACTTTTGCCTTTTATCAAAAGAAAATCTAGTTTAATAAGGTTGACTTCCGACCGGAAGGAATGCATGCTAATCTCACGGATCAAGCGAAGCGCAAGCCAAATATGACTAGGCGGTCCGCGTGCAAAACTCTTCGCACTTTTAATGTCGCGAGAAAACAAACTCGTGCCGCGCGTCTAATCTGCATACACGATTTTTTTATCTGCCGTGTTTAGGGATCAAAGTCATGGTGAAGTGCGACGGAGTGAAGAAAGCATCCGTGGCCGCCACCGACGACGACGGCTCCTTTGACAGCGGGGCGGAGGCCTCTTCCAACGGCGGCACGACCGCCGCTGCTCCGCTGAACTGCCTAGCCAAGGTTCTCGGAGGGCCCGAACAGCTGTACGCCTCGAGAGATCACATGGTCGCCAAGGTCGTGGAGGCGAAGGGCCGTGACGGCACCGCCTCCTACGCCCTCTCCGCGCCGCTGGCCGTCTCCACGGCATGCCCGCCGGGCAGGGAGTGCGGGGCCCGCAGCACGGTCGGGTCATCGCTGACCCTCGATCTCCCCCTCCCTAGAGAGTGGGGCCTAGCACCATCCAGCTACTACATCCCCTTCTACCCCATCATTGGCATACCTTAAATCAGGGCCAATTAATCCTACTAAAATCCCCCACATAATCCATATAAAATCTACGTCTTTATATATGTGCTCGCGTGTTTTGTGTATGTACAAGTGCTTGTACGACGAAAGCATCTAGACCCGTGTGGTGAAATAGCAACTATATATTAAGCTTTTTGCCTTGTGCTTGATTTTGTAGAAACCGATTATAATCTCTATCTCTAATTCTCGCGTAGGCCGTGTTGCGTATATATGCTAAACGTACGTGAACCAAGCGTGTGAAGACTCCCCCGTAACGTGCCTGCGTATATCTTATCCCGAGTCCCGGCGCAGCACGATGCGCTTGAGAACGTGTCTCTTTCTCGAGCCCGAAAAAACCGAAGAAATGCCCCCGAATAGGGTCAATCTCGGCCGTCGATCGCGCGAGTCCCGCGCGTGGGACCCGATCAATGGTTTACGACGGACCGAGCTGAAATCCGAGTCAGTGTCGCTGACGCAGCGTTCAGCGAGTAATTCAAGAAAAACCTTGCTTGGAGAGAGAAATCCCGAAATTCAATATTGATGATGATATTCTGTTCTTCAAAAAGAACCCTGAAACAAAGCTTATATATATCTCTAAACCAAACTCTACTAAGACTATAAAGTATAAAATATCAAAATTACAAAACTGCCCTTAAAATTAAGATCCATAAAAAAATATTAAAATAATAGAAAAACCCATGTAAACGATTGCGAATTGCTAAAATCCGTCGTTAGTCACGGCCTAGCAATGAGTTGTGTTCAGACTGCGGTTTCGCTTCAAACGACCGAATTTGAGCCCGATCCGATGCCATCGGCCGGGTCCGCCGGTTCCAGTCGCATCGCCGTACCGCCTTCTGTTCGGGCTCCTGCCTATCTGACCCGGTCCGGAAATAAGCCGCCGATAAATTCCGCCGCATCTTCATCATCAAGTGTCGCCCCCCTTCTTTCCGCGAGGAGGGAGCAGTGTCCATGTAGAGGACCGAATCCATCCTTCTCGGTCTAAACGGGACCGGAAGAGGGCGCGGGGAGAGGGAGAGACAGAGACCGCAGCGAACGTTCGATGCCCGGACAGAATCCGCTCTGGATCCAGCTACGCAAAAAAAAGAGGCGAGGAGACGCCTGGCGGTCAAAGATTGACTCGGCTCGTGTCGTGACGGAGCGAATAAGAACCGGGGGAGAGTCGTGCTCCAGTTTCTCGACACGGATTCAATGGCAGGGCCGACACAGCATTAACCGCGACAAAGACCGCGCGACCGAACGGGAACCACCCTTCTCGCGCTTCGTGCGCGGACGGATGATATCCCGAGGGAGGGGGGGGACCCGTCTTCCTTTCGTTTTGGAAAAAAGGGGGCCCGTCGAAGTGCGTTGCCCGTTGACAAAAACGTGTGTGCCCGCCCCCGCGTCTCCGTATCCTCAAGAGAGGGGTGCGTTTTGGGGGCGACTTCGAAGACGAAAGGGAGAAGGGGACTCGACGGCTTCGGATTCAAAAGATAAAGGCTGGAAAATGACCGGTTCGGAGCCCCGGGGGGGTCGAAAGTTTTCCGGCGCCCGGGTTTGCGCGCGGGTCGAGCTCGTAATTTACGATTTACGGCCGGCGGCCCGTAATCCAGATCGCGACGGAACGGCGCTTTGACGGGAAGTTCGACCGATAATCTCGACGGGTTTTTTTCTCGTCTCTTTTTTTTGGGGGGGGGGGTCGTGGAGAGAAAGGGGGAACCTTTTCTTTTGAAGAGCGGACGAAAAAGCCCGGGTTCGGCCGAGAAGTTCGAATAAGAACCTTGCTAAATACGTAGCAAAATAGATCATAATACTCTCGTACAAAGCCATTATAAGAATCGCCCGCACTTTCCCCCTTCTTTCGCTCTATTGCATTGGCTTCTTCTATCGCAACTATACATATCGATTAACGGGGGGCGTCGGACAAGTTCGATCGTGTTATCTTTCTTTGGGTTCTTGTACATGTTCGATTTAGGAAAATTGTCAATTTAGTTCCAGGACCACATCGGTCATGCACCGAAAGATCAGGAATCATATTAAACAAATTAAACGAGCTCAGGGACCGCACTGAATATTAGGCTTCATGTTCGGGGATCATATTGAACAGATTAAAAATCCGGGGATCGAATTGCACATTAGCCCGAAATTCAGGGACCGTCCGTGCCGTTACCCTTCTATCCGAAACGAACCCACGTACGACGACGACGTAGTATCTCCCGACACGCCCCGGCGACGTCTTTCCTTTCTTTAACGAAAAAAAAAGAGAGAGAGAGAGACGAGACAAGTCGATGAAAAACATATTAAATAAATGGAAAGGAGATTCCCCCCCCTCCCTCCCGCTGTCCGAAGACGAAGTAAACGCGGACGGGAACGAGTGAAAATACCAGCAGCGCTATTAAAATAACAACGACAATAAAATTTAATAATATGAATCCCTATCTCCCCCCCACCCAAATCCTCGATTTTTCCATTTAACAACCCAAAAAAATAAGAACGCAAGAAATTGAAAAATTAAGAAAAAGGAAGAGAGGGAGGATTCTCGACGCAACGCATGGTTCCAAGCGCTTGCGCGTCCCCCTCGTACCAAGACAAAAGGGCGAACAGCTGGCTTTGTCGTGTTTTTTTTTTGTCCTTCTTTTTCTCTTTTACCCTCTTCTCTCTTATTTTATTTATTTAATTTCTTCCTTTTTTTTTTTCCAGGACTCGGTCTCGTCGACGTGGATGCCCCTTTTTCAGCGGACGACGGAGAAGGAATCGATAAGATTTCGCTAATTTCGCGAAAAATGGATGATTTTTAAAAAAATTAGATATTTTTTTATAAATAGATGCTTGTATCGCTTATAAAAATAAATAAAAATGTATAAAAATATTTTAGACGTAATTATTGTCGATAATGAAAATTTTTTCCGCCGACTAATCATCTCGGGCGACTCAGACTGCCGTTCAGATCGTTTATGTCTTCGCGAAACAAACGGAACCCGATGATCCGGAAAAGGAGAACGGGGCTCCGTCCGTTCTCGCGGAAAACAAACGATTTGAAAATGACCGTCTGTTATCGCTCGCGAAAATAAACGAAAGAAATATATTTTTACTGTTCCCGAAAATAGTTAGGCATAGATTATTATCCGGAATTCCATCGGCGGATTATTTTAAGAATCGCGAGCGATCGTTTTCAATCGTTTTCGAGAGCGGAAATAAATTTTTTAAAATCGTTTTGCTTTTCGAGTAGACGAACGGAGGGTGAAGGATAACATACGGCGTATGGGACGTGGAGCCACTTTTCAGGTTGGACTCGTTCAAGAGCAGCACTCTAGTGCCGTCTCTTAGCGAGTGAGTAGGGCGATGATCGCACGTCCTCTTTGGTATTGGAGAATCTGATGATTTGCTTGGTCTTTTTCTACCCACATTCCATTCTCCCCTCTCATCATGATCGCAAACGCACATTTCTTCAAGATTCTCCACATTAGCCCGGTTTTCCCGAATTCGCCTCCGTAAATGCCGGTTTCGCGCCGCGCACAGGCCGCGGCGTCGCTCGTACCCTTTTTTTTTCCGGGGGGTCTTGACGAGGTCGTGACGGGCAAATCGGCGGAATTCGAAGAGGGTACGGTGGAGGTCATGGAAAAGCGACACGGGCGAGGCTTGCTTTGAATTCATTTTTCTTGCGTTTTGCTCCGAGCTTTCTTACGGAGGATAGGCTTCGGAATTGCCAATCTACGCCATTTTACTTATATATATATATAACAAAAAAAAAAAACAAAGATACATTATACGTAGAGTGTCCGTAAACAAGGTTTCCATCGCGTTTTTGATTGTGCAATTTTAATTTGGCCTTTGCGCTTTCTCCGTGAATAATAATTTATTTGAAAGAGACAATTCCTAAATTTTGACCTTACATGTAACGTGGTCTATTAACCTTTAATTTATTTAATATACCCCATAAACTTTAACTTAATATTCAACGTGGTACATGAACTTTTAATTTGTTTAATGTGACCCCTCGACTTCTGATACATGTCCAATGTAATCCTGAAAATGTTCAATATAATCTCTAAAGTTGAATTAATGGAATGACTACATTGAATATTTTCACACAGTTCATGGACCAAATTGAACGTGTACCAAGAGTCTAGGGATAGGTCACGTTGAACAAATTAAAAATTCAGAGATCGCAATGCATACTGGGTTAAAATTTAATAATCGCATTGAATGAATTAAAAATTTAACGATCACTTTATATATTAAAACAAAATTCAGAGATGGCTCGTATCATTTTCCTGTTTGAAAAATCGAGCTCCGTGCTTCGCAAATCCTACGGAAATAAGAATAAGAAAGGCAAGGGGGGGGCAAAATTGGAATTGAGCGCGCACGTGCTCTGACTTTTTGGTCCGATCGTACGGCCTCCGTGAGAAATTAAATCAATAAATTAAAATGAGTTCACGTCCGACTCCGCGTTGCGCCCTTTGCCCGATCTCGCTTCAGATGGCGCTTAAGGATGCGATTTTTTATCATCATCGGAGCTTAGAAATGCGATATTTTCGAGCCGCGGTCTCTTTCTATTTATCGATTTAAGCTTTGGAGATCGGCTTTTTCTAAAATTGCATCGGAGCAAGGTTCAGCCCCGTGTCATTATATACACATGACGTGCTTACGGAAATTCTATCGCTCTTTTTATATACGTAAAACCCTTTGTCCGATGAACTTATTTTTTCGGGTCGGATCGACATTCCAAGCGCAATTTGTTAAAGAGGAAAGATGTTTCCCCTAGAAAAATGCACGTAGAGCAAAATGCTCGAGAGCAAGTTGCGTTGATAAATTACCATTTTCGGGTGCTTTCCGCTTTCGGAAGAAATCGCCAACAAAAAGAGAAAAAAAACCGAAGGAAAGAAATGGAAAGGGCGAGCAAAAAGAAGAGCTCTGACTGCATGGCCTTCTCCCTACGAGACGTGCTCAAATATTTACAAAAAGCCTAACTTTCGTTCTGGCCAAAAAGTGAAGCCACTGACTACATATCGAGATTTGGTCTCGTAAATTTCGTCTCGGGCATGAATGCGTGCTAGTGAGCGCGCGACACGGATTCCACGGAACCGAACTGGAATCCGAATTGGCCGCCGAGGTCGATCCCAAAGCGTCGTCGTCGCCGCCAGACAAATTCTCTCGGGTCGATGGTAACGTCGTGTTTCGAGAGCACCCCGAACGCCGCTCGTCGAGTTCGATCCACGTAACAAAAAACAGGAAAAAGGGTAAAAATGGGGGGCGTGCGCAGGAGGCAGAGCACGGGGCACAGCACGGCAGCACAGGGGCAAAGAAAGACTCGGGAGCTGACTTGTTCAAAAGAGGGGGCAACAGTGCGACGGATGCGTGACGACCTCCTGTCACTTTGCCTGCGATGTAGGTAGACAAAACGAAAACAGCAGCAACAGCGATGCGTGCCCATTGGACGAAAAGGGGGAAGCGCCCTTTTTTTCTCTGCATAAAACCGCGTGGAAGTATCGCGCACCAATCCCCGAACGCCTTCCCGAAATTCCTATCTATTTTGCGCCATCCACGTCCCTCTATATAAGCCTCCGCAGCCTGTCCCTCACTTTGCCCACATGCCCTCTTCCGCACCCCACCCCTTCTGAGCAGTATACTTGCCCCTCTCGTTTCATGCAGCCTCGCGGATTACTAAACAAGAGCATGGGGGAGCTTCCGCTGGGCTACCGCTTCTACCCGACCGAGGAGGAGCTCGTCTCGTTCTATCTGCGCAACCAGCTGGAGGGGCAGAGGCAGGACATGCACCGCGTGGTGCCCGTCGTCGACATCTACGCCATTGACCCGTGGCAGCTCCCGAGTACGCGCGATCCCCGCTTCGGTCTTTTTGATCTGACGAGACGCTTTCGGCGTGTGACGAGGAGAGATTCGGAAGGGAACTCGCGAGAATGGCGGGGAGCCCCTCTTCTTTATTATTTGCCGGGGGGTGTGCTCATCATTTTGGTCTTTCTGTGATGATGATTGCAGGGCTCGCGGGGCGGCTGTGCCACGGAGACACCGAGCAGTGGTTCTTCTTCGTGCCGAGGCAGGAGAGGGAAGCGCGTGGAGGGAGGCCGAACCGGACCACGGCCTCCGGGTACTGGAAGGCCACGGGGTCGCCCGGATACGTCTACTCGTCCGATAACAGGGTGATCGGGGTGAAGAAGACCATGGTGTTCTACAAGGGGAAATCGCCTACGGGGAGGAAAACAAAATGGAAGATGAACGAGTACAGGGCCATTCAAGAAGAAGCCGACCCTTCAAACGTCGCCATTCCTAAGGTCTGTAGTTCGTGCTTTTGTCCTCTCGAAGATGCCGAGTGATCGTTCTAACAGTGCGTCTGTCGGTAGTCCTGTGACAGTGTTCTTGAATTACTTTTCCTTAAAACTGACTTTGAGACTGAATGCGAAAGCAATTCTCGGTTTTTTTCTTGTTGAGGCAGAAGTGCTTTTGTTATTGCATCGCTTTCCTCAAACATCAGACAAAACGAAAGCGGGAACAGATTAGAGAATAGAAAACAATCTTTCAAAGACTACTTTATTGCTTTCACTTCAAAAACAGAACAGAGCAGAGTCTCTAAGAAACATGTTCCTGGCAAGATCTAGCTTCAATCAACTGACCGCTTCACCGTTTCTTTCCGTCCACAGTTGCGGCACGAGTTCACCTTGTGCCGAGTGTATGTGATATCGGGAAGTTTCCGTGCATTCGATCGCCGCCCGCTCGAGGCAATGGAAAGGCCTGCAGGACCCAGCAGCGGCAATTTGCCAGATGAAGCCCCGGCTCAACCGAATGATCGCACGGGACCCGAAAGCGGAACGCAACAACCGCTGTGCGAATGGGACCAACTGAATTGGCCATGATTAAACCCGCGCAAGCAAGGCGGGGCAGGCCTAACTGCTAGAAAGAAACTTGGCTAGGAGTCCCAAGGGGAGAACATGACAAACAGGCAATTCGTAGTTTAACTTCAAGTAGCAAAGAATATTTTTGCTGCCTTCGTTTTCGGTGAGTAGATGACGAATAATAACGGAAGCTGAAAGGTGGAGGACGTGCTTCCGTTTTGACTTGAAAGATTGTAGAAATTCTTTATATGAGTGGTTGAATATTCAGATGTAGGGCATGCTTTTGTCTTTGACTTGAAAGATGTAGAAATTCTATATACTAGCGATTGGATTTTCAAACCGACCCGTGTCGCGTTGAGGAGCTGAGCAGCACTTGGGACTTCATTCATTTCAACGGAGGAACCGGTCTTCTCTCTTCTCTTCCACCTGTCAGTTGATTAATTCAAGAAATTCTAACCAGTACATAGGCACAATTTGACCCGTTTGCATGCAAAAGCATGAATGCTAAGTTTGACATGGAACTGAAACATTTTTGATCGATAAGAAAAAATGGGGCACTTGGAGATCGAGGTTACCTTGAAGTCAACTTCTATCCGAGACACCAGTAGAATAGGTCAATTTGATGGAATCTTGACAAGAGGAGAGCAAACTCCCCCGTCGTGTTTCTTGTCCTTAGCAGAAGCTGTTAGATGCTCTTGCCGCTTCCAGGATTCGAGCTGTTACAGGAAAATTCATAGTATAAAACCCAAATTGGTCAGATCTCTCACAATTTCTACATCCATGCTACCACAAATTTGAAATCCTGCTATCCATCTGGACAGTGAACGAGGGCCAATAAGATAAATGCCATCTTTCAACTGTAATCGCGAAACCCCATCAGTTCGTAGGAGGTACATAACCTTTTGGAGGTTGCTAATGCACGGAACCACTCGCTAACCAGTAACCTCAATGAAATAGTCAATGCAAGAGTCAGGGAGATATCACGAAAGATGGCAGCTAATGTCATCGGTGACGAAGCCAAGCAAGAAAGTGGTAAGGAATTTTGAGTTTAACATGCATAGTTTCTGCTTGAAGTCTGCATATATCAGGACTTTCTCGTGTAGTCCTATCTACTTTTCAAGAAACCTATAATTAGGTCAACAAGAGATTCGAAATTTTTTCTTCACTTGACCTAACGTCACAATCTTCTTGCAAAAGAAGCGTGTCTTTTGCGCTGGGAAGAGTAGTGTAACCTCTGCCTCGAGCTATCAAGTTTCAAAGGAGCAAAATTGTGGAATCGATTTGCATTTGCAACGAAAATTTCTACCTAGGAATCTTCTTGATAGATCATTGAATGTAGATATCTATCTATACACTACACTGGGACAAAGTGTGCGCGGAGCAGTGATCCACGGGACTCGAGAGTAATGTTTATCAGCGATACAATTCTTTTTCAGCACGTTATCTGTTTTTCTTCATCCTTATGTGTCTCGGTGTCTGCTCAAGGCAAATGTTTTGGCGACAGTGGGGTATGACATAGAAAACAAAGCGGTGATTCACAGAACGGACCGATGTACATTCCCTTTAAATTTCGTGTCTTCCAGATCTGTATTGTGAGTCTCAGATGGAATATTCATTCTGCTATCGGAAAGTTGTGTTTCTGCTCAATGGTTTCAATGGTTAAAACGCTGAGATACTTACAAATGCAAGTATTCGAAAGATAGTCGAAGACTGATATGGCATATGATCATTCACAGGTCTGCTTAAAGAGCGCAAAACTTCAGTGTCAACCTAGTGTCGTTCAACATTCATTAATCGGTTCAGGATTCAGACAAAAGATCTAAACTTCACATCTCATGCCTAGAACATGTTTTGCCATTGGACCCAAGAATCAGAAGACGGGAAATTCATCTTCTACCCGGTCCCCTGAGTCACTTGGATATCATCTACTCATTCGGAATTTGTAGGGTGCAGCTTTTCTTAGTTGTTCGCGTTAACATCTGTATAGTATGATCAGTCAAGAAACAGAACTTGCAAGGCTTTTCACACATTTGTTAGATATCCCACCAAAAAAATGGAAAACAAATCACTTGCTACATCGGTATAGTGCAACTTCATAGAGAGGATCAACTCATTATTTAAACTAGAATTCACGCCGGCAGCCGACGTAGCTCTACTCTTGTCCCGACCGTCACGACGCTGACAAAGTAAAACCACGGATAAAGCCTCGACAAAACTATCGAGACCGGTATGAAAAGCCAAGTGCAACTTCAGCATGATTCAGACACCACTAATGCAATAACACGGTTTTTTTGCATCCCAATTTGCACCAGTCGGCTTCCTTTTCATTTGCTTCTCTCTTTGTTACAGAAAGTCAGCAAATAACCAAGGACAAGACCCTCCGAACCAGCTGCGCATGCTGGTTAAATTTAAGATCACCTTCCTAAAATCATATAAAACGGATGACCCATCTGCCATTGCCAAGACTGCCACGCTCACTCCCGCTGGAGCAGATCAAGACCCAGAATTCTCCTGTCGCCCATTCATCTGTCTTTTAAGTTCGCGCAGAAAAATTTGCACGGTCAAGGGCTAAAAGAAAGTCAAACAACGAGATTCCACGGGAAACCCATAGAGGGGCTAAAGATAAAACAGAGAGTCACGGCAGCCTGGCAGGAAACGGTCAAGAGGTTCGCGAAAGGGACCGTGCGTTTGGTCTTTCACCGCCATTTTGAAACTTCTTGGCAATAAAGTCGTCCTTTTCGCTGACGAGTCGTCGTTGCTCCCGTGCTTGTTTGCCGGGTTTGTGCTATTCACATTCAGGGTTTAGTTATTCCCCCTCTTGTTTGCCTCTGCTTGTCCCTTGCTTTTGACGGCTTTTTCGTCCACGGCGATCTTTGTCAACGGGAAGATCAAGTTGCCGCCTTTTGAATGACATAGAATCTTATCCTCTCGAATGAAAGAATGAATGGAATAAGACCGAATTTTGCATTTCCATCCCAATCTTGTCCTTCAAGCCCGTTCGCTACAAGAAATCCCAACTTACTTTCTTAACCATGCTCGGGCACAGTCGGGTCGAATTGAGTTTTCCCGACGTAAGTCGTTTCACAATTCCTAGCAATCGATCCGCAGAGTTTGATTTTCGAGTCGCTAATCATATGATTTAGTGGGTTATAGGGATAATAATCCAAAAATTCATAAATATATCAGGACTAAATTAGCACAATTGAAATGCATATGTCCGAATTGACTGATGTACAATATGTTTATGAATTTTTAAACAATTTTCCCATGGATTATATTTTGTAAATTGTAATTTGTTGCCTTTACGGATGCTAAAAGTCATATTTATCCGGACAAAATATTCGATATGCAAGTTATGTTACGTTTCTCAACATTTTCTATATGAATCGTTCTAATTGATTTTCTTAAAAGCGACTTGACATCGTGTGAAATTAATCGATATCATTTCTCGCGAGTAAGGTAAATTAATTATTTTGTATATAGTCAATTGAATTCTCCCATGAAAATCAAGATCCTATATATAAATTAAAAAAAAAACACAATACTTAAAATTGAATATAAGTATATCCGGAAGCAACTAAAAACTACAATGGCAAGCGCATTCAATTTCTCCGGAAATCATGGTAAGACAAGACGCACGTGCTCCTCACGTGCGCCAGGTCCCCACCCCCGCCCGTTCCCTCCCATAAACCACGAACAGTGGGGCTCGCCGGTGACGTAACGACCCTCCCTCGTCGATCCCTTGTCTTCCGTGGTCGCCGAGCATCGCAGCCGCGACGACCGACGCCGCACCGGCCTCCCCTCGATCGCGCATGAGATTCCCCCCGGGATCCAGCTGCTGAGCGACACCGGCGATGGCGATCCTGTACGCCGTGGTCGCCCGGGGGACCGTCGTGCTGGCGGAGTTCAGCGCCGTCACCGGCAACACCGGCGCGGTGGCGCGCCGGATCCTCGAGAAGCTCCCCTCGGAGGCGGACGCCAGGCTCTGCTTCTCGCAGGACCGCTACATATTCCACATCCTGAGATCGGATGGCCTCTCCTTCCTGTGCATGGCCAACGACACCTTCGGAAGTGCGTTCCTCTGTGATCCGATATACTTTTCTCCTCGTTTGATTCGCTGTTGTGGTCGTGCGCTTTCGGTCTTAGATAGTCCTGCAGGATTCTCGATTTCGCGCGCGGTGATTGGCGCGTTTCGAGGATCTGTTCGTGAATTTTGTCTTTTATTCGATTTCGAGCTCGTTGAGGGTAGCGTAGAGAGTACGATTCGGGCATTTTGACGCGTTGCCGGTTGTCTGAACTGGAAATAGAGGAGGATTTTGGCTTATTGATGTTTGAGAAGCAGGAGGAGAATTAAGATGCTATGCAGCGGGTGCTCATATAAATGCGGTTTTATGATGATTTGCTGGAAAATAGTTGAACCTCCGTGATGATCGAACTTTTCAGTCCTAAGGGCTCTTGTGAAAATTGAGGCTTCGTTTATCTGTTTGTTTGATTGTTTTGCTGAAAGTGATTTTACCGAAATAGTCGTGTTAGTCTTGCTGTTTCTCCTCATGGGGGGAAATTTAGCATGTTAAACATCTGGAGCAATGACCATTCCAGGAGACTTGAAATATGCAACGGTAGGAGATACGGCGACTAATGAATCGTAGCTTTCGTGTTACTCATGTCGAGCTTGATTAGTCCAATGTTGCTGAACAAACTCCAGAGAAAACAATCACGTCCATTTAGAGGGTACTATTGAGATATCACAATTTTTGGATTTAGATTTTTCCCTTCAATTAGACCTTTAAGAGGAGATATCTTTCTCTACTTTGTTTGTGCCTAACTATGTCCAGTGATCGAACATTCCCCTTGCAATTTCAGTCTTTTGTGTTTTACCAGATTAACCTGCTCAATAACTTGTATCTACCAATTCCAACTGATCTCGGGAGCTCTAAGCCTCTTAACTTAAGATGATTCATCAATTATTCCCAAGTTCGTATAAGAAAAGGCTCTTCTTCCTCTTCAGCTGGTAGGATGTGGTATGAACGTGGCTTTCTCGAGCTGACTGCCGCACGATATATAGTTTTCGCATTACGGGCTGCAGCACGTGTAAGGAACAATGTGTGTCTGTAATGCTGTGCTTATTTTTTTACAAGTCTAGGTTGCAATGGCTTTCTTTTTTGTGGGTTAAGGAACTCGAAGGGGCTCTGTTGAAATTTTAACTGCAAAGTTGCACATAGTTAGTCAGAGTATCCGATTGCTTGTTTGTAGTTCTGACTTACATAGCCATAATCTCTTTTCCATCTTCTGAGCTGCAAACTGCAGTATTCTCCTTGTTTGCATCATGCAAGTCTGAATTTTAGATTTACTTATAGATGTGCTGTCATTTATTTTAGGTATTATCAGTTTGCATTATTCACATATGCATTCATATGCATGGATTTCTGATGCTTGCACTTGGTCTTGATTCAGGGAGGATTCCTTTTTCATACTTGGAAGATATTCACATGAGATTCATGAAAAATTATGGCAGAGTTGCACCCTATGCACCTGCTTACGCAATGAATGATGAATTTTCAAGGGTTTTGCATCAGCAAATGGAATTCTTCTCTAGTAACCCCAGTGCGGACACTCTGAATCGGGTCCGAGGCGAAGTTGGCGAGGCAAGTACCATTCATCCCTATTGACAAACTTATGATACAATTTCTACCTAAACATAATTCTTTGTAACTGTCGTCTGTATTAGAGTGGGGGGCCACTTTTCTAGCCCGTAGAATAATTTGACTGTGGAATATATAAGCTATATTCTTCATGTTCCATCAGTTGATGTTAATTGGTCAAAATATCTGTGTGCCAGCACGTGCCTGTGGTTGCGGCCTCTTTTTTTTTTTTTTTTTTTGGGGGGGGGGGGGGGGTGGGGTGTGTTTCTTTTGTGTGCTTATATGTGCCTGTAGCTGTTGGGGTTAGCATATGGGTCGGTCGGTGGATTGTCTTGGGTTTTAATATATTTCTGCAATTTTGCATTCAGATTCGTACTATAATGGTGGAAAACATTGAGAAGATACTGGAAAGAGGTGACCGAATTGAGCTTCTTGTTGACAAGACTGCTACAATGCAAGATGGTGCCTTTCACTTCAAGAAACAGTCCAAGCGCCTTCGTCGAGCTCTGTGGATGAAAAATGCAAAACTTTTGTAAGTAAATTGCATTCCTGCTTATAGAGCTTTGATACTCATTTAGTGTCCTGTCACTCTGGATATAGAAATTTCTGGAAGCTGACTGGAACTTTATGGAGTACTGATCAAGATGAGAAATCAAGAAAGGATAGAAAGAAAATATAAAAGTTAAAAATCCCATATTTGGGTCAGGGGGTGGTTTACTTTCTAACAATTGGGAAATGTTTCTTGAAATAAACTGTAGTTTGTTTTGTAGTTTGCGAGATTTAGGTGTTAATAACTCGAGCATCTAGAATCACTTTCTCACAACTTATTGCATGGTTTACAGGATGCATATGGCTGTAGATAATGGCCAGTATATGTCCACTATGTTGCCTAGTGGGAATATGTCTGAATTTAGTTAAAGATCGGCCGTTTTTTTGGCTTGTATTGCCCTGAGTGCAGGATGGTAGGCTGTTTGTGTCCTTGTGCAGTTTGTGGTTCAACTCGGGAACTGGTTGGAATGGCCCAGTCAGTTCTGATCCAAGTCGAATTCAGGCTGAACTGGTCTGGTTCTCGGTTTCGAAATCCTAAAACTGGCCTTTATACAATTCGGTTTGTGGTTCTTATGTCAGAACCGCGGATTCAACTTTGGAATTTGGATCCTACCAACCGGGCTGGTTCCACCGTTGAACTTATTTAGAACTGATTTTGTGTACCTTATTAAATAAATAGTGAGGCGCAACCAAAAAGAATGAAATCCGCGACGTTGCTTTTGAAGTATGCAAATAAGATTACTAAACTAACTAGACTTCACTTGTCAAGGGCTACAAAAAATAGTGCTGATATCAAATGTTTGATTTTTACAAAACAAATCCTCTTCTCAAGTAGAGCCGGGAACCAGACTGAACGAATCGGTTTGGTTCCAGGCCTGTTCCAAGTATAACCGGTTCAGTTTCTGTTTCCAAGTTTTTGGATCTGGGACTTACAGGGTAGGTTCCAAGTTTCGATCTCTGAATCATCACACTTTGAAAATGATCACCTCTACCTCTACCCCTACCTTCTACTATCTCTATCCCAACATAAGGAGTCTGTGCTGAAGTTGAGGTAAGTCTGGATTGTCTCTGTAATTGCGGTCACATCAATATGAACCAAGTAAAAGAGTCCTGAAAATGCCATACTTGGCTGTGCTTCATAAGTCGAATGATAACTACTTTGTTGTGCATTTGACAATATTTTCCTCTCTGGTTGCTGTCCGAGTAGATACTCTGGGAACTTTCTTCTATATTAGATTTATGATAGGGGATGTTAGTAGAAGGAATGTCCATGTTCACTTAATGTCCTAGATTTAGACAGATGGTTATCCAACTCTGAACTGTTGAAATTTATGCATCCAGTATATTACAAAAGAAGAAAGTAATCATCTTTAGGGTTGGGAATGAAACTGCAATGGCAAGTCCAACTCAATGTATTAATTGCTGCACTGACAGTATTCTCGGGTAATAGTTATGCTGGACTAGGTTCCTGGGCTAGTTGAGATGCAGGTTGAATAGGTTCCCTTTCAAATGATATAAATGCTCTCATTCATCGGCAGTTGTACCAACATTATACTGCTTTCTCCCCCAAGTCCCGGAGGTGGGGTGTTCATCCCCACCTCCCTATTCCCAAATGGGAACGTGGGACCAGTGGTAGTGGTTATAATATAGCGCTTAAGGTCTATATCCTGGACTGCTTGTATCGTTATTAAATTTATGCTTCTCTTTGTGGCAGGGCACTGCTAACATGCTTGATTCTGGTGCTGCTTTATGTTATTATTGCTGCTTGTTGTGGAGGCATCACTCTACCCAACTGCAGATCTTAACCTCTCTAGTTGCTGGTGTTGATCTCCGGTAAGTATATATGCCATGGGTGATATTTTGGTCATATTCAAGGTCCTATTTGTAACTTTGAGAAGCGCTCAAATGGAATTACAACGTGCCACTGTCTCTGCTAAATATCACCCTGTTGGGAGGAATTATTCTGGTTTTTGGGAAGCCTGATGGGGTTCATCGCTTCCGTTAAGTTCTTGATGAGTTTGTTGATGTGTTTTCACGGGGCATCTTTACACTGATGTATATAATGTACTTGTTTATAGCTGACAGTCAAGCTCTTCCCTTTGGCATTCTTATGATATGAGATGGATTGTGCAAGACAAGTTCTATCTAGAATAAATTTCCTGATATTATCTTTCATAGACTGCAATTGCCTAGTTTTTACTCTAGTCAAGCTTGTGATTGCATTGGAGGAGCTGGTCAACCTGGCTCTACTCTATCTAGCGTCTTTCTTTGGAAGTTCTTCTAGCGGGTGCACATACATGCATGGGCATTGCTTAAAAGCCTAATCGTACAACTCTGTCTCTGCCCGTGTTCGCTTATCACCATCGATTCTCTTCCTACCGAAGACAAGCCATATGCATAGATAAGGAATAACACGAATAAGAAAGAGGACTTGGTGGAGGCTGCGCTGGCTCCCCAAAAGGGCTTGCTTTTCCATGGATGGCGAAAATTGCAATACCTTTGTGTTTGTGTCCACTGTGAAGTTGCGGTTCCTGGGTCTTCACGGGGACGTGCACGAAAAAAAGGTGCGAGACCATCGAATTTGAACCGGGGCTCCGACCAACTGGACTTGTGGTCGCTCATATAGCTCATCGTCGTTAAGACCGATCGAACCGAATCTTTTAGTTTGATTTTAATCGAACCAAGAATTGAAAATGTTGTACTACTTACTAGTTTTAATTTTATTTGTCATCCTTTCCTCTTAAATGGGAGTACATTAGATATTCATTTTGTATGAACTTACGAATTGTCATGCAGGAGGCATTTGGTCTGTCATCCACTTGGTTTGGTTTTGGTCTCAAATTTGTTCAAACACAATCCATTCAGATTGATTTGATTCGATGTCGAATCTAACTGAATCGATCCAAATCGCACTATGTTCGCTCCTGATCGTAACTTAGAAATGACCTCTTTCAACAAGCGAACAAACAAATGACACGTTGTATGAATAGTCAATTTAAGCAGTTGAAATCCGACCGGTGCCTGTTAACCCTGATGGACTGTCCATTTAAATTGGTTAAATTTGGTCAATTCCCACTAAAGTCTGGTGAGACTCACCAAAGTCTAAAGATCATCGTATCTGATCCATCCCAATAAACCCACCAGATACGGGAATGCGTTTGGACAGGAGTTCCAGTTTGGTGCTGCGGCCCGAAGTGGGTCCCCGCGGGCACGTTCTTGTCTAGCGTCGGGACAACACCTGTCGCCTCGCCGGGCCCGAAACCGCCGTCTCAGGTGAGTTTCCGTGACCAAACCCCCCCACCAATGTCGTCTTCTGTCGGCAATTGCTCTGCCCACTTTCGCATTACTGTACTCCGGAACAAGAACGGGGGGATCGTTCAAAACTAGCGCCAAAAACGATCATGCAGAGCATCCTTCTCCGGTCGCTCCTCAAGATTCCTCTCCCCCTCGGGTATATCAACCCCTCTCCTTCTCTCTCCCTCCTCCATCGCTGCAATCTCTGATCTCCCTCTCTCTCTCGCCCTTTCTCATGGCGGCGGTTCTCAGACTCCCTCCGCTGCCGCCGGCAAGAACCAACTATTTCCCCCCCTCGCCTGCCCCTCTCGTCTCTCCTCTAAAGACCCTCCACGATCCTCCACGGAAGTTCAACCAAGCGACGCGGGTCAGCAAATTCGGGAGCTTCCTCGAGCTGAAACCCGAATCGACCCCGCAGCTCTTGGAAGGGTTTGACTCTGATCTCGCGTGGTGGGCCTCCGGCGATCCGCGCCGCTTCGACGTGGTCGTCGTTGGCGCCGGCCCGGCGGGGCTGCGGCTGGCGGAGCAGGTCTCTCGCCACGGAATCCGGGTATGCTGCGTCGATCCTTCCCCTCTTGCCATGTGGCCTAACAATTATGGGGTCTGGGTTGACGAGTTCGAGGGCTTGGGGCTCGTGGATTGCCTGGACAAGACGTGGCCTATGGCTTGCGTCTTCGTTAACGACGGGAAGACCAAGTATTTGGACCGGCCTTATGGTCGTGTCAGTAGGGAGAAATTGAAGACGAGACTGATTGAAGGGTGTGTCTCCACTGGGGTTAGATTCCACAAGGCCAAGGTGTGGAAAGTGGAGCACGAGGAGTTTGAGTCGTCTGTCGTGTGCGATGACGGCATCGAGCTGAAAGCGAGCTTGATTGTTGATGCGAGCGGCTTTGGGAGTACTTTCATCGACTATGATAAGCCGAGGAACCACGGGTATCAGATTGCTCATGGGATTTTGGCCGAAGTAGATGGACACCCTTTTGATTTAGATAAGATGGTGCTTATGGATTGGAGAGATTCCCATCTCGGGAATGAGCCTTACTTGAGAGCCCACAACTCGAGATTCCCTACTTTCTTGTATGCGATGCCCTTTGATTCGAGCTTAATATTTCTGGAAGAGACTTCATTAGTGAGTAGACCGGTGCTAGCCTATTCCGAGGTCAAAAAAAGAATGGTGGCAAGGTTAAGGCATTTAGGGATTCGGGTCAGAAGAGTGTTAGAGGACGAGAAATGCTTGATCCCCATGGGAGGTCCTCTCCCGAGAATCCCTCAGAGCGTGATGGCTATTGGTGGTACGTCCGGGATCGTCCACCCATCAACTGGGTACATGGTGGCTCGCACACTAGCTTTAGCGCCAGTTCTAGCTGAGACAATTGCAGAGTGTCTTGGCTCGACCCGGATGATTAGAGGAAGGCCACTTCACCAAAGAGTATGGAATGGCCTGTGGCCAGTTGACAGAAGGTGCGCTAGAGAGTTTTACCACTTTGGAATGGAGACTCTGTTGAAGCTCGACTTAAACGGGACTCGGAGGTTCTTTGATGCATTCTTTGATTTGAATCCATATTACTGGCACGGTTTTCTCTCCTCAAGATTGTCCTTTGGGGAGCTTGCCATGTTGAGTTTATCCTTGTTTGGACATGCCTCCAGCCCATCCAAGTTTGACATCATAACGAAGTGTCCTGCTCCTCTGGTTAAAATGGTGGCTAATCTAGCTCTTGAAACGATGTGAGGACAGAGGGTCAAAGCAAATTTATGACTCTTCTTGTTCGAGGCGAGGCAATGAGCTTATCTAGACTTTGTGCCGTGTATATTTGAGATTACAATGAAGAATACATCAGATAATCTTCTTGCTTTTGTGTTTATTGCTCGATAAGATTGAGATCAGCTTTAGTACTGTCCCTGTTAGTTACATGTTACATGTCATGCTTCGCAATTGGAGTTAATGTTTGTTTGGTGCCAATACTTCTCTTTTAACTATGAATTCAAGATATAAAAGATACCACAGGCCAGGGAATATTAGAGAGAAAGACGCTTCTGACCAAATCAATCACATAACAACCTCAACTTGGGTTGGTCTCATAAGATTTAAGCACCTGCTTACTGTAATCTTTGATTTGTAGGAAAGAGGATCATTCATTTAGACATGCTAATTATCCCAAACAGGTGGACTTTATTTACTAGGACAGCAGTTGGTGCAGCAAGCTTCATTCTGATGATATACGCAGCATAAGAAAGAACATGCAGGTTGCCTAGGTCTGATGAGTAGATAAGCTCCACTTGATGTTTACCAGTCAAGAGGAGATGTTAAACATTAGTCCTGCACATTAGCTGGCTGGAACGCATCTCCATTATGGGCAGAGGAACTGGATGGAGGCCTTTGGTGGTGATGGGTACACAGTTCCATAAGATGAAGTAGGAAGTAACGGTGGCTGTGGATAAGTTGGTGTAGGTGGCACTGGATACGTTGGAGGCCTCTGTGTTGGTGATGGCCGCGTTGACACTGGAGGGGGTTGATAAGTTGGTGGTGGTCTTCGAGATGGTGGAGTCCTTGTAGGTGGATGGGGTGATGGGTATATGTTTGTTGGTGGAGACACTGGATGCCTATGTTTTGCATGCAGTGGTCTGTGCACCGGTGTTCGGTGTCGAGGAGAAGGAGGCCTTTGGCTGGGCGGAAATCTTGAAGGATATATGGGTGGTGGAGAAGGTGGAGGTTGATAAGTAGGAGGGGGAGGGGGTGATGGTGAAGGAGAAGGTGGAGGTTGGTAAATAGGAAGTGGCGGTGAAGGATATGAAGGTGGTGGAGAAGGTGGAGGATGATAAGTTGGAGGTGGAGGGGGTGATGCTGGTGGAGAAGGTGGAGGTTGATAGGTAGGAGGGGAAGGGGGTGATGGGGACGGAGAAGGTGGAGGTTGATAAGTAGGAGGGGGAGGGGGTGATGGTGACAGAGAAGGTGGAGGCTGGTAAATAGGAGGTGGTGGTGAAGGATATGAAGGTGGTGGAGAAGGCGGAGGATGATAAGTTGAAGGTGGAGGGGGTGATGGGGACGGAGAAGGTGGAGGTTGGTAAATAGGAGGTGGTGATGAAGGATATGAAGGTGGTGGAGAAGGCAGAGGATGATAAGTAGGAGGGGGAGGGGGTGACGGTGACAGAGAAGGTGGAGGTTGGTAAATAGGAGGTGGTGGTGAAGGATACGAAGGTGGTAGAGAAGGCGGAGGATGACAAATTGGAGGTGAAGGGGGTGATGCTGGTGGAGAATGCGGAGGTTGATATGTAGGAGGTTGATATGTAGGAGGTGGTGGGGAAGGATATACTGGGGGTGGAGAAAATGGAGGTTGATAAGTAGGAGGTGGAGGTGGTGAAGGATATGAAGGTGGTGGAGAAGTTGGAGGCTGATAAGTCGGAGGTGGAGGAGGGGATGACGGTGGAGGTTGATATGCTGGAGGCGTGGGTGTTGGATAAGTAGGAGGTGGAGAAGTTGGAGGTTGATATGTAGGAGGTGGAGGTGGCGGATACCTTGGTCGTGGAGAAGGTGGTGGTGGAGATAAATAAGCGGGCGGAGGATGATAGCTAGGAGGTGGGGGTGGTGAAGTTGGTGGTGGATATGAAGGAGGTGGTGGTGTTGGATAAATAGTAGGGGGAGGAGGAGGTGGAGTTTGATATGTGGGTGGAGGTGGTGATAAAGTTAGAGGAGACGGGGGGTGATATGTAGGAGGTGGACCTGGTGTTGGATACGCCAGTGGTGGAGAAGCTGGAGGGTGGTAAATTGGAGCTGGGGGAGGTTGATACGTAGGAGGTGTAGGTGGACTGCGAACTGGTCTTCTACGAGGTGGTCGAGACACTGGAGGATGATGAGTTGGGGCTGGAGGTCTGTGCACGGGAGGTGGGCTTGGCCGCCTATAAGGAGATGGTGGACTTACATGTTGCTTGTGAAATGGTGGAGCAGGTCGAGGTCCTGGAGGTGCTGGGCGAACCGCTCTCCGGGGAGCTGGAGGAGGTGACGGCCTAGGGGGTTGATAAACTGGTGGAGTTGGATGAGCAACTCGCGGAGGTTGCGTTGATGAACGTGTAGGAGATCCATATGTTGGCGGCGGTGGAGGTGGAGAAGCTGGTTGGCCCCTGTGCGACGGTGCACCACGCCGGGGAGGAGCTGATGGCGGCGAGCGTAAAGCAGGAGTTGATCCATAACCCAGATAAGGCGTTCTAAATACTGGCGGTACTCGGGATCCGGGTGCCGCCGTTGGAGGCGGCTCAGCCACGAGGACTGGCGGAGGTGGCGAATGGCCTCTGTATTACGTTGCAAAGGAGAAACTGGTGGAGGATTTGGAGGAGTTGAAGGCACGTCCATTGTTATCCTGCTGATCACTCGCTACAGCACTGAACAAGATGATCAGGATGTACACAACAATGCCTTCCTTCGACAGGGAAACACTTGAACTCACTCTCAATTTGGGCAGGAAGCTAAAATGCAGGTAAAATGGCTGAGCTTTTGTAAGCAACTGAAGCGGCCACAATCGAAGGACGGGATGGACTCAATGACCGGGACCATCTTCAAGATCCGGACTGAATTTAAGGACGAGATGCCGGCAGCTTTCGGCACCGCGGTTACAATTCGTGTCGATACCAGTCCGAACGCTTTGCCAATCTTCCGCTTCGTCTTTCAACCCGTGTCGAGTATTTCCGTCGATGGAAGGCAGATGTTAGAACCGCCCTCCTAAAATGGTCCGCACCGTCTTCCGATCTCTCGGCCTCGTCGATTAAAATACGGGGCTCCCGTCCGTCTCTGTTTCAGTGCGGTCCACTGCATCTGATGTCGGAACTTCTCCTGCGAAACCGACGATGGTCTTTGACGGGAAATAGTTTTTTTTTTTTAATCTTTTTCTGGGGTTAGCGTCCCCGTGTTATACATGGAGGAAGTTCGGCATTAGGTGAAAATTATAGCTGAAATGGCAACATGATTCATGAAACTGGGGGGGGGGGGGGGATGTGAATCTCTCGCCTTTGGCATGTTCATTAGTATGTTGACCTGTTTGGTCGAATTTTCCATGTGCTCCCGATTACTTGCTTTCTTCGCTCATGTTTGGCAAATGCCCCCATTATTCTGATCTTTGGCTGATGGAATTATGGTGCCTGCCCTTCGTTTCCGAGGTGGTGTTTGTGGCTTGATGCTCGTATGGGCAGCCCACATGCTTTTGCAGAGAGAGCGTTCTTTGATTTGATGCTGTGAAACTGAAGTGACAGGGAGGATTTTCTTGGCTATGGAGAGCAGGTTACTACGTGGAAAGTACGGGAGTAGTCGAGAAAGAACCAAACATAAAGTCATAGAAAACTGTATTTCACACGAAGTACGCGAATAAATAATTTTTGAAAGAATGGCATTGCATGACGCCCGTCTAGCTCAGTCGGTAGAGCGCAAGGCTCTTAACCTTGTGGTCGTGGGTTCGAGCCCCACGGTGGGCGATTCTGTTTCCCTTTTTTTTTTTGCTTTAAATTTTCGAAAAAGGTTTCTTCTTAAAACATTTATGTTTAGAAAAAACCGAAAGAAAAAATAACGCGGGTCTAATTGAGACGTTCGATGTCGTGAACCATAAAAGATGCATAATAAATAAAATCCAAGGATGTAAGTTTTGGTCGTATGCTATTCATGGATAAATGCTTGAATCTTAATGTTTGACTTAACAAATCCAAGCCCGTTAATGGAAAAAGCGGGCTTCTTTAAACGAACGTGCATAACCAAATTCACGAGAAATGATTTTGGAGCGTCCTTGGCGATAACTTTTAGTCCAACAATGGCTAAATTTTCCTTGTATGATTGTTTAACGTGACCAATTTCGTTGCGATAATTGTTATTTAAAAGAAGTCGGCACTTTTACCATCAATCGTTCGATACCGTTCATCAACCAGTGATGTTACGTTAATTATCACCATTACCAGTGATCTATGTACCTTTCACCTATAGTCAATCACAGTCGTCGACGTATTACAATTTAAAATTGTTAGATTTCCACTGAGAATTCAAATTGTTAGTTAAGACAACATAGTGGTCGAAATACCGTCAGGGCCCGAATTGGCGGGAAAAGTACTAAAAAGTCACAAACCTATTACATTTGTACTAATTCAATTATAAACCTTTCAATTGAACCAATTTAGTTTTAAACATTTTCATATTGGTACCAATTCAGTCCATCCAGTTAATTTAGGCAGGAGATGTGGACACCAACGGTCTTACGTGGTACCGCTGGAGTTGACGTGGACAAATTTTATAATCAATTCTGGGAAAAGAAAAAAAATCTTGCCCGTGACTAGCGAGGGCGAGGGTCGCTAACCCTCGCCTGTGCCCAGCGATGGTTGGCCAGCGAGGTCGCTAGGCAACCAATTATAGGAAAAGGAAAAAAAAAAAAGAAAAAAAGAGAAAAAAGATATTAAAAAAATATATTAAAATTTTATAAAATTTGTCCACGTCAATGCCGGCAGTGCCACGTAAGACCGCCGGCGTCCACATCAGCGATTTCCTGTTGAAATTGACCGAATGGACTGAATTGATACTAATATGAAAAGTTTATTATTAAATTGGTCTAATTGAAAAGTTTACAACTGAATTGATACCAATGTAATAGGTTTAAGATCTTTTTGGTACTTTTCTCTTGAATTGACCGGATAAACTCAATTGGTAAAACGTAAAAAGTTTGAGATTAAATTGATACATTTGAAAGATTTAAGATTAAATTGGCATAAATGTAATATGCTTATGATTTTTTTTTGTACTTTTCCCGCCATGTAAGCCAATTAACCATATACTGAATTCATATCTATATTTAAGTTTGTCTAGTTTTTTAATTTTCCACAAGTGACCCATACAAGATTAAAAGCAATTGAACTTTAAATAGTTCGGTATGTAAAATTAACCATCGACAGTTACTATGATTTGAGGAAGTTTTCCCCCACTTTGTGCGGGAATTACCGTACACCCTCAACATCCTCGTCCAAACGACACTTCAATTATCAGGTATGTAAATAAAATAATTGGGCATGAAATTTATTTTATTTCGAAAAACTTAATGGCATCGCCATTATTTGAAAAGCCACATTTAAATCGAGAGATCACCGCAATGCTTTGGTACGCTGGACACTCCTTATTCAACTTTCTCCAATTTTTCTATTCAGGAAAAGAAATCTTGAAAAATGTTTCCACATTATACAAATTTTGTTTTTGGTCCAAGACATTATATGAATTTAGTCAATAATATTTTATATAAACAAAAAAAAAAGAATTTGGGGTGTTTTTCTTATGGTAAGTAGAAATATCTTTCTCGCGATAGGAAAGTAGTACTTGAACTCCCAACCGGCTAAAAAAAAAAAAAACTCCTCAAAAAAACTTTTGTTTCTTCTTCTTCTTCTTCTTCTTCCTCCTTCTTCCTCTGCATCTTCACTGCGAAATTGCGCAGCAGAACTGCGATTAGAATCCTCCTTCGCCTCCCCCTTCCTCGCATACCCGTCGTGATCGACTCTAGCTCTACTCGCCGGCCGAATCGAGCCGAGCCGAGCCGATCCTCAAATTAGGGCTCCGGTCGCCAATCCCCGCGCGCCGTTCGGGAGCCGATGAAGCCGATAAGGCTCCCGGAGCCTCCCGGCCCTACCCCGGGCGTGCCGGAGATCTTCGACGGCGGCGCCTACAGCGTCGTCCGTCGCGCCGTCGTGATCGGGAACGGCTCGACCGGGTCCGAGAACCAGTGCGTCGGTCTGGTTCGCGCCCTCGGATTGTCCGACAAGCACGTCCTGTATGTGAGTCCCCAGTAACCTCCGACGCCTTGCTTTGTTTATATCCCTGTCGTTTGAGAAATCATGCGCATTTGTTGTTGGCGTTTGCTCAAGTTTCCATATTGATGTTATTGTTACTTGCAGAGAGTTACGAGACCAAAAGGAGGCGTGAATGAGTGGCTGCACTGGCTTCCTGTATCTGTTCACAAGAAGTTGTATTTTGTCCTTAGACGAATTTTCGGGTACACGCAGCTTTTGTTGACGGCCCGAGGGAGAAAAAATGTGCTTGTACATCCAGAAAACGGTGGCAGTGTTGGACTGTCTTCTATATTAGAGGCTGATGCGAAGCAGATTGTGAAAATGGCTCGTGACACCTACGAAACGTATGTCTTCCTTTGCACGCGTTCTTATTGATTATTGAAATTGTTGGTGGTTTTGTTGCCCATGTACTTTGGTCTGGATAATGGGTTTAGAACTTGTCTCGCTTCATTACCAGAATTGGATGGAAGAGAAAGTATGCTGTGCAATTGAAGGAAGCATCTTGGTTTCAAGTGCCATTTGGAATTAGAAAAACGCGTATCTAAAGAGTTGGACATGGGTACGGGGATATGAAGGGGAATGGATTTTGTCATGATTTTCGGAATTAGAAATAGGCAATATACAAGGAGTATTCTCAACTGAGGATGAGATGATCGGCATGCTCAAGAAGAATTTCTGCAACCTCAATCGAGGATAAGGTGATAGAGGGTTCTTTAAAATGATTTAGACACTTGAAATGATAGCCTCCGGATTACGTAGCCTCAATTAGGGACAAAATGAGTGAAGCTCATTTAAAATGATTCAGGTAGACACTTAGAATGCTAACTTTTAGGTGTTCCAATGGGAGGATGTGACTAATGGTTGGGCATTAGAGCAAAGGGGGAAGGAATGTCGAAGAAGAAAAAAGATGAAAAATTTAATGGACGGTTTTGAGTATTTAGATCTCTTACTAAAGACACTAAAGAGAGGATACGGATGTTCACAATTGTGTTGTTGACTCTACCGATGGATGCAAAAAGTGTTAACGTTATTATGCATCGTAAGTTAGGTGCTTTGCTAATGGCATATCTTTATTTGTCCTACTGTTATTATTATGCCAAATAATTACCATGTTAACGTCATATGATATATATGTTAGTTCTGTTTATGATAGTAGCAAGCTGTTTCTTGCCTGCAGAGCAGTTCTAGGTTAATGGATTTTTGATGTACTTTATTTGATCCTTTTGGTATCATGAATTTGCTATTTATATCATAAACTTTTCATCCTTTTACTATGCTCCCCCTCATTCTGTTTGTCCCATTTGATATCAACATGTCTTAGGGTCCCATGCTAGTTGAATTTTTAATACAGATAGATCTCTTCACTTTTGAAATGGATATTGTGGGGCGCATTAGCGACATTATATGAGCTATGTAGCTAAAAGTCGATAAAGAACAACAGTTTATCCGCTACCAGGGCAGACTCTTGTCTATTGCGCATTTAACCCCTTAAAAGTTCTCCGTCCAACTTCATCTGTGTTGATCATGCTTCCCTTTGCCAAATGGGGTTGCTTTGCTTCTTTCTCCGTGTTCACACATACTTTTTAATACTTTGAGGTTTTTATCAACTAACACACATACTATTTAATACTTTGAGGTTTTTATCAACTAATTTAATCATACTTAAAACAGGGATGGGCCTCTATTAGTCATTGCATCTGGCAGAGATACAATATCCGTTGCAAGTTCCATAAAGCGGTTAGCATCAGAGAATGTTTTTGTTGTTCAGGTATGTTTATACTTATCTGCCCTCATCTGCGTACTGAACTGGTGGCCTATGTAGGAATGCTTTCTTTATTTTTGGTTAGTTCTAGTCGTTGCTCTGTGTAAATTTGTGTTAGTGCACCTTTTGCTCTTTAAGTTTATGTGTAACTGGGAATTGGTTCTTCTTGGTTTTTTCTGTTGCAGATACAACATCCAAGGGTGAAATTAAATAGTTTTGATTTGGTGATCACCCCTCAGCATGACTACTATCCTCTGACCCCTGAGGCACAGGAGCAGGTTCCTCGATTCTTAAAGCGATGGTTAACTCCGCAAGAACCTCCCGATGAGCATGTGGTACTTATCAGGAATTCCACATATGGCTTACATAAGTCGTATTCATGCTAAGAGTTCTTGGTCTCAGGTCCTCACTGTCGGAGCTTTGCACCAAATTGATTCTGCTGCACTTCGGAATGCAGCCAGTGCTTGGAATGATGAGTTTGCACCCTTGCCAAAGCCCTTACTTGTGGTTAATATAGGAGGACCTACACGTATGTATTTGAATTTCTTCACTGATTCCATAGAAGTTCTGCTTTCTGTGATAATTCGATTCATTGTCTGCCCTTTTGGCTTTTAATAAGATGTGTATAATAACACTTGTCTTTTACAATCAATTATAATAAAATAGAAGGGAACTGGGACATTCCATCAAACATGCTTAGAAAGGTTAGTATTTGTGGGAAGTAATTGGTGAATGTGGTTCTTCATTCCCTTTTGGATGAACGGATGCACAGTTGAGGACCATCCTGCACCGGCTTGGTTGACTCACTTTTTGGGTGATGCCATGGGCATGACTGTTTAATCAGTCACTAAGGCATTGGATTTTTGAGAGAGCAGCTTTAGATTTTCTGTTGGAAATTATAACTGATTGAAGTTTGATAAATCGCGTCAACATAGTTCGGGGGCACATGTTCAATCTTTGGAGTCACTAGGATGCGGGCACGTAGTATATGAGATCTACTAGCAGCAGCAGCACTTGGCAGGACTGCAAGATAGGCTGATGGTGTTGATTAGGCTTATGTAATGTCTTATCTTGAGATAAGCATCGTAGAAATCTCTCGGGTTTTTTTGGATATATAAGTCTCAACGATACTGTGATTAATGAATTCGACCACTCTGTTCGAAGTTGATTTGAACTTTGAGTTAATTCCTAGCTAACTCCATTTAACGGTGCAATTCATTGTTATAGGTCAATGTCGATATGGAGCAGATCTTGCAAAGAAGTTGATATCTAATTTATCGAGTGTTCTCGCAAGCTGTGGGACCATCAGAATTTCTTTCTCTAGTAGAACACCAGATAAGGTGAGACCGGAGTCAAAAATCTTCTAAAACGTTTTTCAGGTGTCTTGTTTTGATTGATATACCATATTCCCTTAGGTATCCAGTATTATAGTGAAACAACTTGGCGATAATCCAAAAGTTTTCATCTGGGATGGTCAAGGTAACTGTGGTTTCTCTTCATACTATTCATTGTTTGAGCTTAGATAATGAACTGCAGAAGTTTTTTCTGACGTATGGTAAATATTGTTCTGGTTAGAGCCTAATCCGCACATGGGGCATCTAGCATGGGCTGATGCCTTTGTTGTCACAGCAGATTCAATTAGTATGATCAGTGAAGTCTGCAGCACTGGGTAAGCTTGAGAAGCAATGGCTCTCGTGGAAATCTCTGTTGGAGAATCTATCTATTGACAGTTTGTAGTCTTCGAATATTGTTTTGTTATTTTCCCGTATTAATTTTTACTGTGTTTTCGCCTTCAGTAAGCCTGTGTATGTAATGGGAGCTGAGCGGTGTACCTGGAAGTATGCAGACTTTCACAAGTCTCTGAGTAAGCGAGGTGTAGTTCGGCCATTCTTGGGCTCTGAGGATGTAAGTATAGTTGAGCTAACTTTCGCAAAAATGTCAAAGTGCAGACCATGGCAGAGTCCTGGGCTCGCTTTGTGTTGGTTCTTCCTTTCAGTATGATCTCTTTAAAATTTCCCATGTTCTTTTACAGATTTCGGAAAGTTGGAGCTATCCTCCCCTTAATGACACTGCTGAGGCTGCTAGTCGGGTGCGTGAAGCGCTTGCTGAGCGGGGATGGAGACTACGTACATAAGAAACATGTCGATGACTGATTGTGTATGCATATTATTTTATTTTTGTTGAGTTCAGAAGAGGAATTCCGCTAAACACTGCATTGTTCAATACAACACGCCGGGAAGCTACTTGAAATCACTGAACAGCTTCTGCATTAATATTGTTTACCCTTGTGGATTTTGATACAAATAGAATAAAAGACCAGCTGTAGGAGTATGTGGTGTGTCAAAAGGAAAGATGCACTTTTTGGCAGGCCGTCTGCTATTTTCTTTTGCTCCTGGCGGTCCGGTTGTATGAAACCATGCTGCTGGTTGGACGGGGATTAAACGGTACGAAAGGGTAGCCTGGTAGTTGCTGATCCTTCTCAATTTCTCCCATACTTGATGGGATAAAGTTTAGTTGTGGTGTTGGTAGTTAATTCTATTATAGTGACTCTATACGGTCATTCCTTGTTTTTCCAGGAACGAGTGCTCATCCTCAAATCAGTTCTCTTTCTTTTCTTACTTGGAGCTTTCTGTAATCAGCATTACCTTTTTGGAGAGCTCTTAAACTATGTCTCTTGGTGTATTGATCGTGCCGGAAGTTTAATCTGGTTGAAGCAGTGAAGCTGGCTGATGGGCTGGCCGAGAAGCATGTGTTGCTTAGGCGATATTTTCGTTGCAGCATATGAAATGCTGATCTTAATGCCATCGATTTTACCGGTAGCCCAAAATCAAAGGTGGAACAGGTTCTCAAGAGAACTTCAGTGCAGTCAAAACGGGAAATCCCCGCGACTGAAATTGCGTGTCAATTTGAGCCAATGCCCCTTGGCAATGATTCGGAATCGAGTGTTTCGATTTTCGATTCTCCTATTCCTTGCAAGTACTAGCGAAGTGGGACGATGTCCTGTTTTTTAACTCCTCTCATCGTACTCTTACATAATCACAGTCAGACTCATCTTTGTCGTGCATGATCTAAAAGCAATTCCAGTTCCATATCCAACTGCACGGTGCGTTGGGTTCTTATACTAAACTAGCACCAACATAAAGGTGTTTTCAGGTGAGAAAGTGGAGCAGGAACAACCTATCCTCTCCTCCAAAAACATTAGGACGTCCCGTGAACTTCCTAGACGAATAAAAAAACAGCAAAAAACAAAAGTCAAACCACCCCATTCATTTACTAAATTCTGGCTCTAATCCAAGTTCCACTATATATATTTAGTCTCCTTCAACATGGTGTCTCGTAGCCTTACTACAGCAAAAGCTTATTAAACACATTGAGAAGAGAAAAAGACATCAGTCTTTAGGCACCCGCAAGTTCCATGGACCCGTCAGAGAACGGTGACACGATGCCATTATCTAGGTCCAAATCGAGGGCCAGAGCCAAGGGGAAAGCGGTTGCTGGTGCGGCGCCTCCTCCAGTGGCCACCGCCGCTAGAGCAGGAAGAGGAGGATGGAAGAAAGGCGTTGCAGTGTTCGACTTCCTTCTAAGGCTATTGGCCACTGGCGCCGCCTTAGCCGCTGCCACCACCATGGGAACCACTGATCAAACGCTCCCGTTCTTCACACAGTTCTTCCAGTTCCAGGCTAGCTACGATGATCTCCCGGCATTCGAGTACGCAAGTTTGATTTCGAGGCCATGTTAATTCTGTACATGCTACTTTATTCTTAGTGCTTAATGATGTCAAATTTAATTTGACCGGCATGAAATGCAGATTTTTCGTGATCGCAAACGCGGGGGCGAGCGCATACCTCGTCCTCTCCTTGCCCTTCTCGATCGTGTGCATCGTCCGGCCCCAGGCCGTCGGTCCAAGGCTCCTCCTCCTCATCTTCGACACCGTAATCTAATCTATCTCATGAGATGAGATTGCTCATAATCATCATCCATTAATCCTACTAGAAAAATGAAACAATAGCCATGTGTTCCGCTCCTAACACAATTAATCTACCAAATCGTCGCAGATTTTCGTGGCGCTCACAACGGCTGCTGCCTCGTCGGCGGCGGCCATCGTTTACCTGGCTCACAACGGGAACGTGAACGCAAACTGGCTCGCCATATGCCGGCAATTCAACGACTTCTGCCAGAAAGTCAGCGGCGCAGTGGTGGCTTCCTTCGTCGCGGCCTTGATCTTCATATTCCTGGTGGTCTTGTCCACCGCCTCTCTCAAAAGGAACTGAATTGGAAGTTGTCTTTTGCCTCTCATGTCATCAGCCTCCTCTGGATTCTGAAAGAGGTTGAATGACACGGTACTGCGCTCTCATTGGGTTACTGTGCAGTTGTGAATTGTCATGTGAAAGTGTATTGAAGCAGTGATTTAATTGAAAAGCAGGGTGCAGTGTGCACCCTTTTGCCTGGCGTACTGCAATCGACTCGATAAAGCTACCAAGACTTCGCAATCGGCGCGGACATAAACATATCATTTTACAGGAGAGATCATCGAATCGGTCCTAAAATCTATTATATGAATATTAATTCAGTTCTAAATTTTTTAATTTAGTCCTAAATCTTTGCTGAAAGTCATCGACAGCTGTCAGCGATTATGGGCAAAAATTAGCTAAAAAGACTTTGTTGGAATTCCCAGTAAAGTTTAGGACTAAATTGATAAAAATTAAGAAATTTTGGACTGAACTTGCGTTCTCACGTTAGATTTTGGAATCTTGAGTCGGGATCTTTTTGGCTCAACTTCCTTTCCACGGTATTCTCTGGAACGACTTATCTTCGTGGCTAAGAAATGTGCACAAAAAGCCAAACGTGCTTTTGCCTGGAAAGAGCGGAAAATTAGTCAAGACAAGCAGCGCAAAAGTCTTTCCTGTAACGATTATAATAGGGGGGGTAAACAACATTTATCCATTCACTTTGACTCGTGTTGAGCTAATAACAATAAAACACTAGAAACACGACACAACCAAAAACTAAAAAAAAGAAAAAGAAAGAAAATAAGAACTTGAACCAAACGATGCGAAGGATGGAGGAGGTGTTTAAACTTCGAAAGGCGACTGCCGCCGCCTCCCCGCCCCGCTGGCAAGGGCCGTCGACCCTCGGCGATGTTGGCCTCACTAGCGGTTCCAGTTGTGATTCTCGCTGCTCCTCTCGACCCCCCCGTGCAAGTGCAAAGAGAAGCTAATCGAACGTTTCGGAAGGGGCGCATCAATTTTCAGTCTCGAAAACTTCATTAGGAGCGGGCTGATCGAAGACACCGCCATCTAGTTCTCGAGTCGTGCTCCACTTCCACCGGGTAAATGATAAAAGATCCACGCCGGGGCCTTGCGAGCAGCTGCCGGCCCTCATCGGGCCCCGACGAGCAATCAGATCGGCACCCCCTCTCACCCGATCAAATCAATATTTTTTGCCGATCAAATTGGACAGTGTTAAAGTAAAATCTTGGGATAATAACACAAACAATATCTAAACATTGACTAAATGTACAATGTGGTCCACGAACTTTTAATTTATTCAATGTAATCCCTGAACTTTATGGTCCCTGAAATCTTAACTTATTCAATATTGTCCCTAAACTTTTAATACATGTTCAATTAGTCCTTGAACTATTGAACTAGTATAGGGACTACGTATTAAACAAATTAAAAGTTCATGGACCACATTACACATCGAGCAAAAGTTTGGAGATCACATCGAACAAATTAAAAATTTAGAAAATACGTTATGTATCGAGCCAAAATTCATAGGCCGTTCGTGTTATTTTCCCTAAAACTTTCGATCGGATTATTTTATGGATTATTGGACCTAATGATACTTTAGTGTTAAATTTTAGGATTTTTCGACGAGTTGGGAAAGGTTGGGAACTTCCCCGGGGGGGCGGACCCCCGGCGCAGCACGTGCGGGGAATCGCTCGGCGGGGCGGGGTGACGTGGCCGGCGTCAGAGAGCTCCACGTCACGCGCCGACCCAACCCTCCCCGCCATTAAAAGGCCACCCTCCCCCTGTTCTCTCTCTCTCCCTACATTGTCACACTTTCTCTCTCCGCACTCCTCCTCCTCCTTTTGTTCTCCAACAAGAAGGAAAAGGACTGCCCCGTCTCTCTCAGCAGCCTCCCCCTCCTTTCCTTCGCTTCCAAGTCACCCGCCGCCCGTTTCTGCCCCCGCCCCACCCAATCCGCCGTCTTCTTCCCATCCGAATCGGCGCCGGCGATCGCTCCGCTCGCTGCCGGATTCCCGCTCGCGGAGGTGAGTGTCCCCACTTCCCCCCTGCCCCCAACCGAGTCAACTCTAGGGTTTCTGTCTCTGTCGCGATCTCCCTCGGCCGCGACGGTCGGGTCCGCCGTGGGAGATTCTAGGGTTCCTCCGGTACGGCGCGCGCGCTTCCCCGTTTCCTCGTCTGGGTTTTCTTTCTGTTTTCTTTTTTTTTGCTTGTTTGTTTTCCGGGCGTCCCTGAAATTGACGGCTCGATCGGCGGTCTTTCTTTTGCCGAGAAGCAAAATGGCGATCGGGGGATGATCTTGGGTAGTGGGTGGCCTTTCTTTGTTTTTTTTTTTTTTTTTGGTTGACGTTTTGCTCTTTGTGTTTGAATCGGTCGTTTGAATTGCAGCTCGGGCTTTCAAGGTCAGTTCTTTGGACTTTTGGGGGATTGTTCAGTTAACTTAGGGGAGAGAGTGTTTCGTTTTAACCGAATTAGGAGGTCACGGTCTCATGAGAATTGATAGGGGAATGCAGAGACTGATTTGCGCGGCAGAGAAGAGCTCGCTGTTGGGCTGGAAGAAATCCTTCAGCCGCGGTATCTGCGTCACCACGCCTAAGGCCAGGACGCGCGACAAACCTCTCGGTATGGTGTCGGGTCTCTAAAGAGGAGCGAGTTCGGGGAGGGGGGGCCGCGCAAGAAGGTTTCTCTTTGCTGGCGAAAGTGACGATAAAACACCTGCACGACGATGACTCGGATCTTGGTTCAGAGAGGCTCGGGTGGTTCCTCATCGAATCCGAGCCGTTCTTCTTCCTCAGCGAGAACAGAGCCACAGCCCTCTGCTACTGCTTCGGTTGTTTCTGCTGCAAAAGATGAGGAGAGTGAGGAGGAGGTATCAGAACAAGTTGTTGTGGATGAGCTGTCGGAATACTATTGTGGCGGTGACAGTAGTGCTGTGAAAAGCGATGAACATGTGGAAGGATATCATGGTGATCAGGATGAGCACTTGGGTAATGAGACTCATGATGGTGAGCTTTTGGTTAGTGATGACCCTCCTAGTTCAGAGGAAGTCTCGAAAGGATTAGGCGGGCTGAAGACTGTTGATCTAAAAGAGAATGAGGGCACAAGCAACTTGCAAGGTGCTGTTGGGAGTCTACATCCGCCACCTCCTCCAGCCCCACCAAGGCCATTTGTCGCAAACTCAAACTTAAGGAGAGCTCCGCAGGGAAGCTCGAATCCTGCACGACTTGGTCCTTCCAGAAGATCGGTTGCCTGGCCTGCTGTTTCAGCTCGAACTTCACCTACTGGGTCACGGCCTTCTTCTCCAAGATCTCACTGTGAAAGTGAGGGTTATAACAGTGCGGATGAGCAGGGACCATGCTTTGTATCTTATGATGATTTGGTGAGTTACAAGTTATGATCTTTCGAAAGGATTCGAGCGGGCAAACTTAACCTCGTTGTCTTTAGTACCAGAATAACCTTTTCTTTGCATCTTTGTAGCTGTTGTTATTTTACGTTAAGTTTTTGTGCTGATGCTTCTTCTTGAATTTGTCTCTTGTTTTTGGCCACCTACTTGAAGTACATAATACACGCGACTCATTTAATAAGGCCCTCATGTTTTGTTAGGGCTTGTGCATTGGGCTTTATTTTATAAGGGAATCTATTTGATGTGTGAAACTATTTATCTGATGCCGGTACTTTAAATCTTTATTAGGAAAGAGAACGTCAGTTCGAGATTGAAATTGGGAGGATAAAGGGTTTGGAAGTCAAAAGAATGTTGGAGGATGGGAATTGTCTCTTTCGTGCTGTTGCAGATCAAGTTTATGGGGACTCTGATGAGCATGGTATTGTCCGGCAAATGTGTATAGACTATATGGTATGTTAACTCCTCTCGTGCTCTGGTCCTGTTTACAATGTTTTCCTATACTAAAAGAGTATAGAGTGGTCATGTGCCATTTTGGATGGTTAATTGTCTGTTGATTGTTGTCCACTTTAATGAATAGGAGTATGAGATTATTGTAGTCGTCCGATACAAACAGTCTTTCTAATAAGATATCACGTTCCACTTGTCTTTCCTTCCCGGTGGATAATTTCTTCATATAGTTATCAATGGATACTTAATCAGGTACAAATGAAGTAATTTGTTCCCCAGTATTTTGTTTTGGGCGTGATGGTGCAAGAGAATAGTATAATTTTGAACAGGGAAAGAAGGGAAAGCAATGTAATGAAATGGATTTGGTGTTTCAAGCGATAAAGGATGAAGGTTTGAATCTTCTAGTGCAGCAAAAGTTGAAAAAGGAATCTCTTGAAACTAATCATGCACAGAAGAAAAATATTTCTTATCATCATCGACATTGTTATCTGACATGTGATTTTTTTGATGTGGTTCGAGGTGAGTTGATTGTGCATTTTCAAGAGGCTGATAAATGCTAGAAAGCGTGCCAGTTCTTTCTTGCAACTATTATATATTATTATTTTTTATTTTTTTCAAATATAGTGTTGATATTGCCTTGGACTATATGTCTACCAACATCTTACTTTTGAGTAGTATGGATTTATGCATGAACCAATCTGACACTGTCGCTGTTTTTATGCTTTCATGTGTTATTTCATTTTCCCTTGGTGTAGGCTCTTCCTTTTGTTTGATCTTCTGTTACTTTCTTAGATACTCATGCCATTTATATGTGTCACGCATCTGCTTTCAGCAATGAGTGAAGCTTATGCTTTATTATAATACTTGTCTCTGCTTGCCTTTTTTGTCCTCGTTCAGGAGCATGAAAGAGATCACTTCTCTCAGTTTGTCACTGAAAATTTCACCCAATACTGCCGAAGAAAGAGAAGAGACAAGGTTTGTGAAATTTTAGTGGCCATTGTACTTTTCTTTTTTATTAGCCAGCTTGAGTAGTGCTGGACATGGCTGTGCTTCTAGGATGCAAATTTAGGACAATTCACCGACTCTACTTTCCCGGCTCTGATCTACTGCCGCATAATCCAAGGAATGAAATTTTTGTGTGAGCTGAAATCTGGAGACAGCTCGGTAGGTGCAAGTGTAGGGTTGGGAGACTTAGTTTGAATATGACATTGACAAGTAAGCTTTTTCGCGTCAAGTGGTGCTCTGACATATGTGTAAAATTTTAGTAAGCTCCTGATATTCAAGATATTTCCTTAGTCTTATTCCTCACCCTTTTAGGTGTTTTTGTATCTTAATCTGCATCTTAATGTACGTCTTCATCTTAGAGCTCCATCTTATCGCAGAGAAGTAAAGGTTGTCATTGCATGTTTGGAAATTACTTAGACTACCTTATCCCAATTCATCCTCAATTGGGCCCCCACCAGTTTTCCCTCAACTTTCTTAGAATTTAAATGCGAAATATCTGGAGGCTCATCCTTGTCAATTTTTCTGAAGGATATTGATTTTGGAAAAAGCAACTATTTTTCTAGTGCCTTGCACGAGTGGAGCATGTTTTATTGATTAGGAGATATATTCGAGTCATCATGTAGTTTCATTTCCAGCAAAGTTGACAGCTAATTCTACCATGTTGTTGGGTAGCATTTGGTTTGCTCCGCATTTTTGAGTCCCATATGGGGCTTAAACTTTTCTTTAACAAAGGATTTTGTGCTTAAGAGTATGTGGTAGTAGTGGAGCGAGCTTCTTGTAAGAGCCTTAAGTGTAGAAATTATTCACTTTTGTTGGTTATAAGCTTTTAACACCCTTAATTCAAAAATGGGAACTTAGTGCGGATTAGCTCCGTAGGTACTGCTGCAACTCGCTGGTTAGATAAGTTGTGATGGAACAGGCCATGGATGCCAGTTCTCATCTACTAGCTTATGATACTGTCAAACTGTTTTCCTTGGGATGCGATCAAACATGAGATTGTTAAACTTTAAGTCACTTTGGAGGACAGGAAAGCAATTGTAAGCGACCTGATACGAGTAAAACAAGAGTTTTCAAAACCGGATCTATTAGAAAACCGGTCAAGTGGCAGTTTCACTGTTCGACTAGTTTGACAGATTGAATCTGCAGCTGCACTGTTAGCTAATTATTAATGTCAATAACAATTGTTACAATTGAAATGCAGAAGACCTGAATATAAAATGGTATGATATGCTTAACTCTTTCATAATAGCTAAGGTGCTTAAATGCTTACCCTGATTGACAAGAGTTGAAAATGCAATTATGACACAGTGGCATGAATTGCCAATCTTAGTGAATTATGTCATTTGATGCAGTTGGCAAGACAATATGGTAGAAGTGGATAGTTAGTTGCCAGATCTCATTGGCTGATCTCTAAACAATTTGAATTTTTTACGAACTCGATGGAAGCTTTAAAGTAATAGTCATCAGTGGAAGTTTTGGTGGCATTTTCTGCGGCATTCATTGAATTCGTGCGCCTTAATCATATGCTTAAAATGAACATTTTATTTTACAATCTTCCTCTCACAATTAGTCACTTTCTTTTTTCTATTGTTTCTGTTTACATATTTGGTGAACCTTCTGTTTGGCTACGACTGAATTACTTGTTCATATTGACAGGAATTATTTTGTTGTGTGTCTACTTTTGCCTTCTGTTTGACTCGAATATGGAGATGATCTTTGCTTGTCTGTTTTTCTTAAATGCTTCTTTTTGACGGTTAGGTATATGGGAACAATGTGGAGATCCAAGCATTTTGTGAGATTTATAACCGACCAATACATATCTATTCCTACAGCACAGGTGCTGCTCTTGTACATCTACTGGCTTTTGATTTGTCGCATAATTTTGTACTTAAAAGGCTTGTTTTTTAACTGGTGCTTCTCAATGCAGAGCCTATCAATATTTTCCAGGGAAGCTACAATACTGACACGCCACCCATTCGACTTAGCTACCATCATGGGAATCATTATAATTCTCTTGTGGATCCACGTCGTTTGGCAATTGGTGCAGGACTTGGATTCGGCTCTTTTCGCGGGGTCTGTATCATGTTTATTTGTTTTGCTCCTTGCAAATTATTCTAGATTAGCCTATGCTTAGGTCAGGGGTTGCATTTTTTGCATTGATCCTAATTGACTGGTTCACTTTGATATCTTGGAATCTTATCTCTACGAGAAAAACTTGATTGCTGTTCTGGATATCACACATGGAAATGGCTTTCTAATCGCCTAGCGAAGTGAATTGATGAAAAGTTTTAGTTTTTCTCAATTTTGCATTTAGCTGATGCATTGGACTGAAGGCTTTATGTCGTCGAGAAGTAGTTGGATTTCCAACTGTCCGATTTCCCTCAAACTGTGGTTGTTGCTGGTGCCAATCTTATAGTCAACTAGACCATATTTTCAGTAGTTCTGCAATTATCAAGCACAGTGAATAGTGAGTGGAACCATGCTGTGATCAGAAGTTCCATTGGGGTTTTCCGACTTCCTTGAAGGGTGTCAAATGCAAATTTTGCCTTCTGTTCACTGTAGCAGTTAGTTGTTTTTGAATCTCACGTTGATATTGATGCACTTTTGTCCTTATCTTACTTGGGAATTTTTTTTGCAGATAAATGTCGACAAAGATCAAGTAAAGGCAGCCATCAAAGCTCAGCAAGATCAACAGATTGATAATGTAAGTGTCGTGGTCTCTTTGTAGGGTAATGTGTGAGATTATTGTTCATGATATCATGCGTTTCCCCTAATTATTTCTACTGGCAGGCTCTTTTGGCTGAGGGTCGCTTTTGGTCTGACCTTGAGTTGACTGAGAAGGAAATCGAGCGCATGGTTATGGAAGCTTCTCGGGCTGAGTATCTCGCCAGTGACAAACTCAGGAAACAACCTGGTATTCGAGACTCTTCTACTTCTAGTGCGGAACCATCATCTTCTGGTGGAAGTAAGAATTCTTTCTTTCCCCCTTTTCTCTATGTGGTAACAAGGTACTTTCCATCGGCTCATTTGGATAACTGATGAGACATTCTGCCAGTCATTGGAAAGTACCTTTTGGAAGTGTGTCTAAAACAAATGGAATCCTCAGTTGGTTGAAGGGAAAAAAAGTATAATTTGGAGACTGGATTTTGATGTTGTTGTTGCTATCAATGATTAATGTTGTCTGTCAATCCCGAGTTAGTTGAAGGAAAGAGAAAAGTGTAACTGGGAGATTGCATTTGGATGTTTCGATCAGTAGTTAACGCTGTCTGTCAATTCCTGTTCAACTTATAGCTGCATCATATAGCAATTATTTGTCCATGAGCTTCTTAAATTTTTGGAACAGATGAAAGTAATTAGTTGGTAATGTTGAATCACCGAAAAAACAGGCTTGTTTCCAAGAAAATTTCACAAGAATTTGTGTCCCTTAAGACAGGTCCTATTCATAAAGCTTTCGAACGTCACCATTGTAAGCAATCTTATTGGCATAGCCTTACAGTGAGGATGTGTTCAATATTTGTCTGCTGCCAGCAATTCTTTTATAAGTTGGACATGCACAAACTTACTGATATGCATTTGGTTACAGCACCTTCAGGTAGTGAGATGAGGAAGGGGAGTGGAAGAGAACATGGTTCCCAGCATAATGTTCTGAGCAGCAGTATGCAGGTTGTGCTGTCCATGGGATTCACTTATCTTCAGGCGATCGAGGCGTACAGTATATTCGGCGATGATGTGGACTCCATGGTATGCTATCTCTTAGAGACTAGTAGCAGTAGGCGCAAAGGCAAGGCAACGGAATGAGCTGGAATGCCAGGAGTATCCGTAAGGTGTATCATTGCTTAGGTTCGTGCTCTGATTGGTGCGGAAAAGCTTTTGTTCTTATTGAGCAGAAACCTGCCAACACTTTGTTTTAGCTTTATGTTAGTTTTCTTTGAATAAATGTTCTCTTCGTCAAAATGCAGACTTTGATTCCGGGCATATTGTTCTCGTAACTGCTGAAGCATTTGAAAATAAGAATTTGCAAAACGATATTCAGGTCGGTCGCTCTTTATTTCATGATCACGGCTCTCCTATAAAATACGTATTTGTACCCCCTATTATGAACCTCAATCCTCGTCGTGGCTACTGCCGACATAAGTGGTGAAACAAGAGAGTGAGTATTTCGGTGGAGACTTATGCTGGTGTCGCCACTCTTGGAAGGCCATCTTTTTGAAGCCGACTGGCCTGTAAAGTTCGACTCTTTCACTCGCATGTTTCTGGGTCGTGCCCAAAGCCAGTCCTTTCGGTCTTTTCCGGCAATGTGGTTGTTATGGCCTTTGCACGAGAATTAGTTTTAAGGGATGTAATGCGACAGGCACCGTGAACACATGATCCTGTGGATGAGACAGGAGGGCTCGCATGAACGTTGGTTCTTCTGCAGGGTTAGCTTCTCCAGAGTTTCCTGATCGCGCGACCAAAGCCATGATCTTGGGACGGTTAGATGTTTCGAACGCGAAAGTTACGAGAAAAATGTTTCGAATGTGGAAGCTGCAGGAGAGACATGGGATGCATGACGAAGTGGGGACACGCCGGGGGAGCGAAAACAGACTTTCTTGGCTTTGTGGTGAGCTTATAGTAAGGGGGTGTTTGGTTAGGGAAAGAGCTTTGAGCCTCGAAAGTCCTTTTTCCAAAATGCTTAGGTGTTTGGTTCCAAATGCTAGCATTCGACCTAACATTGGCCAAATGCTAGCATTCCAAATGCTGAAAGCCCAATGTTGGTCCGAATCAGTTTTGGGCTTTCAGCATTCCATGAATGCTACTGTTCACTTATTTATTTTTTTTGGGTTGAAGCTGTTCTTCACGAGGCAGCCGCCGAGGGCGATTGGCAAGGGTGACCGGCGAGGGAGAAGGGCCGGCGAGGTCGCCTGGGGTCGGGTGACCGCCCAAGCAATGTCGTCCCCAGGTGACGGCTTCCTAGGTCGCGCGACCTAGGTGACGGCCACTTGGGTCGCGCTACCCAGGCGGTTGCCCCCTGAGGTCGCGCGACCCAGGCGGCGTCGCTTGGGTCGTGCGACCCCCGCTGAGGGTCGCCTGGCCTCGGGCGACTGCCGGCGGCAGCAGATCTGGCTCGCCGAGGGTCACCCGACCTTGGGCGACGGTCGCCGGCGCTAGATCTATCTCGCCGGCAGCAAGCTCCGACGATGGTAGGTTTTGTTTTTTTTTTTAATAAATAAGATAATTCTCAAAGTCCATTTGCAAAAAAAAATTCACCAAATACTATATTTTGGCCAAAGTAACTTTACAAAATATTTTTACCAAACATCATTTGCATTTTTCCAATAGGCTTTCACCCAAAGGTATTTGCATTTCCCCAAGTAGCATTTTCAAAGTTGAACTAAATAGGCCCTAATACGGCGAATTGTATTCGATGAAATGTTTTCATGCAGAGATTGGTATTTGTATGATTTGATCGATACGACGGTAGGCATGGTCGCGCGTCGAGCCTCACAATGCTTTCGAAATTCGAGAGTGCGAAGCGTGATTCGTACAGCTTGAACTCTCCATGGTGCTAACGAAATCTCCGAAGACGACGATCGCGAATCGGAGATCCCGAAGCGCTCTAAGAAAGCCCGACTCAGCTCCGACGAACTCGGGCTTTGTTCGGCCCGCCCGGCCCGGAAATGATGGAGAGCTTCGGTGCTCCTGGGCTGAATCGGAGCAGCCCGCGGCCCGAGGACCGCTCGAAGATTCGCCTTCGGGCTCTGAGTTTCCGACTGTTCGGCGGCGCTGCTGCGGGGATCCCGATTCTCCTCCGGATTTCCGATTCGGGAGCTGGGGAGTCGCTTCCGCTTTTGGTTTTCGCAATTCATGAGTTCCTCGTTGGATCTACTCGCTCCATCACTTGAGGTGTGTTGATTTCTTTCTGTTTTCCGTTGCTGCTGCAGTTTGACGGTTCTGGTTTCCGTGGATTTTTCAATGCTTATCAGACAGAGTTCGATGTGGGGTTCTGAGTAATGTACGTGAGCATATTTTTTACGAGGAACAAGCTCGAAATCGGGCAGCAGCATATGTTTTTCGTTGTTTTGGCCCTTTTGGGCATTATCTCCCTTCAAATGATGTTTTTTTCCCCCCTCCATATATGAGAGCGAAAGAAACAAAAAGAGAGGAACTTGTTCCAACTTGCAACTTCTGGTAGTATGTCTGTGAGATCTTAAACCAACAAGTGGAACTAAATCTTTTTTTTTTTCTGGAAACTGTCCTTTAGCTTTTCAGTTTATCTCTTGTTCTTTAGTATATCCTCGATGTATTGCTTCGTGCGCAGTTCAATGAAACGCGGTGGCGTCGGCTACATATGCTTGTATGTGTGAGATGACCTTAGTCCAAGTAGACATAATTGGTGCAATTATTCCTACACTGGTAAAAAGCCGAGCTATAACTTATGGGGGCGTCATTTTAGGCTTGGTACACTTTTTGCATTGTGGGATTATATCAGGTTTTGTGGTAGAAAAGATTATTGCATTTTTGTTGAGGGCATGCTTTATCACTGGTCAAGAATAAAATATGGTAAAGTTGTTAGAGATAGTTGGAAACTTAGAAGCAGGTAAATCATCAAATGCATCTTCCAGCCACTGAAAAATCTATTGAATTTCATTCGGACCTGAATCGTGATTTGGACCGACTTCTTTAACTCCCTTGGGGTGGAGCAAACTCGAGTCTATGTCTAGGCATTTTGGTATGCTGAAGTGCAACTGCAAATTTTGAACAATTCTGGAAATTTGTATCTTTGAGGTGATTCACAAGCATGTGCTGCACTGTGACTTGAAGTGGGGAGTAGCTTCATTTCATGGAATCAGAAAGGACAGGTAAAACATCATTTGTATAGCGTGATGTACCGTAGTAGCCACTAGTTTGAAAGGGCATGATTTTTCTTTCTGATGTTGCTGTTTACCTGCCACATTCCTATTTAGTCACGTGCTTGTTGTATTCATGTTGATAAATCTTTGTGCAGACAGTGGAGACTACTAAGGAAATCATAGTCCCTGTAGAGGCTAGCCCTTTTGAGATAACTACAGGCGAAAAGAGAAAAAGAGGAGGAGGGAGAGTAAGGTCGAGAGTGTGGCAACATTTCACCAAGCTTGAAAAGAGGCCAGGTGAGCGAGAGGAATGCAGGTGCAATTATTGTGGTAATCTATATGTTTGTTCGAGCAATTCTGGTACAACCCATCTAAATCGCCATATATTCGAGGGGGGATGTCCCAAGTACAAGCCAACTCTAAGCGAGACGCAAAATCTTACTAGTTATCCAAAAGAAGATTTAGATGACGACGACAATGTAACACCTTTGAGAGTCAACACAGACCATAGCACGAGGAATTTCTCTGAACAGGTAAATCTTTTTTATTGCTGCATCACATTGGACTTTGTTCGGCGTTTATTAAAAGTGTAGAAGTCTTTTCGTGCTGCATTGCGTTTGGCAGTTCAAGCTGTCATTCAAGAAGCAATCTCGTCTTGTATCATCTGAGAACAAAGTAGGATATTGTTGTGCTGCATGTGTGGTCAAGTTCAGAACTTTGCTTATGGGACACGTGCCTTCAGGGTGTGCTTATAGTGACTAATGTTTGGCATTTCTATTAGCACAGATGCTGTGAATGCTAATAACTCTATTAGGGATGGGCACGGGGTGCAGGGGGGAATCCATGCCCCATGGGGAGTCACCCCGAGCTGCACGAATTTTCCCCGCAAAGAAGGCTCTGCCCTGCGAACCAGACTGGTTTATATATTATTGAAAATTATATTTATGTTTTTATTATTTATATATTTGCAATAAAAATATGAAAAAGAAACCTAAGAACAACTTTTTCTCTCGTTGTGTACACAGATGAACTTCAAGTACTAGACTGAAAGCTTTTGCTGGACATGTTGTATAATTTATTCATTTTCCCCTTGCTTCAGGAAGTTGGCGAAAATTTTGCATCCGAACTAGTGCAACTGAAGGAAGAGAATGCGAAGCTTCTACACGAAAGAGATGACTTGGCAGCCCAAAAGACAACCCTTGAGCAACTAATAGTAACTATGGCAGCTGAAACGGTAATATTTTATTTTCCCACTATCCTAAGCCTCACAGAGTAACATGCACGCTCATCAACGTGATTCTTCATCACTTTTACTGTTGATGGAATACCTATGGAAGAGTTACGAGCCCAAATCTTACTAGACAAGAGCAGGGCAAGGGGTTAAGCTCATTTGGATCATTATCCTCTTCAATTATGTTGAAGTATATTCATGAATATTATTAGCTAGTTGTAAGTAGTTGATCATAAATAAGAAAATCAGGAAACTTGTTAGTGTCTGTCATGTTCTATAAATAGAGTTATCTTATGTACTCTTTCATTAAGTTATGGAATAAAAATGTAGCATTTTCCCTCTTCCTTCCCCTCTTGAAGATCTTTCAATATTTACATGGTATTTAAGCCTCCAAGAAAGAGAGACCCAAATCAAAACCCTAGCTTTATCTTCTTCTTGCGGTCAGTCTTAAAAAGAAAAAAGACTCGTTTCTTTCATAATTGCTTCTACTCTGACGCTAAGCCCACCACCATCAAGTCCTTTGTTTTTCGGCCTCCAATCTTCATCCTTGAGAGCACCACAATTAGCCTTCATTAAAGCTGCATCATCATTGTGTGCTTAACGAGATCTCAGATATGCTCATGATCTCTCTAAAAGCAACACTATCACTATCTCATTGAGCAGCCGGTCTCTCCATCGTTGTCAGCATGAATTGTTGTCATTTGCTATGGCCTTGTCAATGTTGTCGTTGACATCCTTGTGCTGATGAAGTCTACCACAAGTCAAACCTTTCTTTTCTCTAGCTTCATTCCGCCGTGCTTCCTTAATTATGCTTCTCCGTCAAAACCAAGCTCCATCCTCGTTAGTTAGTTTTTATTTTTTTCGTGTCTTCTTTTTTGTTTTATCCTTTTCATTTCCAAAAGAAGAAAAACAAAACAAGAGCTTGCTTCGGTGCCGTTAGTGCTCCAATCTACAACACCTCATCTTAAAAAAAATCCAATTTTGGTCAACACTCAACAATGCCTAGAATTAACATTATTCGTTATGGGAGTCTCTTTCAATCGTGAGGGCGGGAATCAAGCACACCTTCAACTTTCTGATCATGTGTTTCTTCAGCGCTTGTCAATTTCGATGATGATGTGGACTGCATTCAATTTGTCGTGTAAGGTCCGGCGCACACAATAGTCATTGTTTTGAATCTGGTTTTCAATAATCCACATCCCTTGTCTAGTGTAAGGTTCAGGTTACATGGAATTTTGGTCAGACTTTGGAAGAAAGTTGCAACTGTCATATGCAACCTGGATGCTCTAGCATGAGGGCTGGGCTGAAGTATATTTATGGATATTAGTCAGTGGTTAGTAGGTGGTCATAAATGAGGAAAATTAGTTTTTTTGTAAGTGCCTCTAATGCTTTATAAATAGGGCCATATTAGGTATTGTTTCATTAAGTAATTAACTAAAGATGTAGCCTTTGAGTATTTTCTCTCTCCATCTCTTTCTTGAAGAATGTAGAATATTTACAAATTATTTGAACTATGGATGGATGGATGGATGGATGTTCCCAAGAAAAAAAATAACTAGAGGAGATTGGATGGATAACATGCTGATTATACTCTTCCTTTTTTCAGCTAATATCCTAGAGACTTGCAGAATGCAAAACTTAAAAGCCTCACTGTATTGATGCTCCCTGTATTGATTAACACTCAATAGGAGATCTTTACCACTTACATCTCGTGGGAGAAAACTTGGGACTTGTTTTAAGTAGAAATGTGGTAAAGTGAGTGCGCATGTTATAATGCAATTATCCATTTCGAACAACTTGGGTTGGTTCAAGTGGGCCAAACTCTCAAAAAGAGTATTCAGGTTTCGGGCGAGTGTCTACTTATCTATCAGGTCATAGGATCTCTTGATGATGTGGGATTATGGTGTTATTGAATGTTGTCCAATGGATGATGGTATTTTATCTGGAGAAGTAATGTTCAGCATATGTCTTTTAGGCTCGCCTAATGGAAGAAAATACTAAGCTGAAGGAAGAATGCGCAAAGCTTCAAGAAGAGAAACAGAAAACAGTTAACAGAGAGGTGATTCTCCTCAAATCTGCTTATCTTCTTGAACTCAGCTTCTATATCCGCTCATAGTTCTGAGTTGCTTGCAGGAATTTGTGCGACTGGAAACCCAAGTTTCGAAACTTAGGGAGGATTTTGAACGCGATAGACGAGGATTTCCAGTGGCTACAATGGCAGCTCTAGCGCACCTGCAGAATGGAAGATAAATGGAACATCTGCCCCACCACACCGTGAGCGCCAAACAGTTTGCTTGTATATTTGGCCTTTGCATTTCAACTTACCCCAGACTTCTAAATTAGAGACTGTGACGCACCCCGACGTTCACCCTGTACCAAAATGTTAGCCATTGCTTTCATACTGTGGTTGTAATGTCTATCCAACTTTCTTCTATTTTATGGTCTGCAGTTCCAATTTCAAGGAGGCACCGGCATTTTCATCACCATGTTTTAGAACGTGTAGCAATTTCTTCGAGTGTTGTATCCCCCCGGGCATGGATCCTGGTTAATTGTTTGCAGTTCTCAGCAGCACCGATCCTCGTGTTCTACCTTTTACCGTCTCTCTGGAAAATACTGGCGGCCGGGTCATGAATTGACACACGACAGAACGAAAGAAAGTACGGATGTGATGAACATGCACGGGGATCTAACAACATAAGATTTAGCCGAATGGTAATCGGAAGATAATTGTATCAATTATACGTAACTATTGTTGATCAAGTGGTTACATGAATGTTTGTCTCGTGAAAGCACCTAATTCGGATTGGGGTAAATGCATAACTTTCTTTTGAAAAAGTTTGTTCTAAGTTGATTTGAAACCAATCCAGTCAGGAATCAGTAGTTCTATCTTTCGAACTTGGAACTGGGTTTGGCAATTTGTGTTGACGGGACATAAGACAAATATAGCTAACCTGACAATGACACGCTAAATAAAAATGTTGAACTGCCCGAATACGAGCACAACACGCGAAGCGGGTTACACAACACGGACACGATATGACTAATGCAATTATCAATCGCCTCACTACGGTACGATATGTTAATTTGTTTACAAATATACGTTAAAATATGTATACAATAAGCACTAAAGACACGTTTATACACGATAACTTGTGTTAATAAGCTTAAGACTTTTCTAGATAATACAAGTAATTTTACTTCACATTAATCTAAAATGTACTATTGAGTTAGGCTTTCATCATGGTTGATAACATTTCTAAACCGATACATTTTTATCTCTTTGATCGGGTGTTTTTTTTTTTTTGATAACCGAGGTGTTCACGCGGCCTCGACTAGTCCTCGAGGGAGACTAGCGCAGCATCCCACCGCCACGATCCCCCACTTAAATCACCGATGGGCGAGTTTGAATCCATGACCTCTCGTGAAGAGAACTGAGCGCAAACCAACGTGGCTATCGATGGGTGGGTCTCTTTTGACCGGGTGTTAATTTTGTATAAATGTTAAAAAGTCATTACGCATAAGTATTAAACGTGTTAAAAACAAGTATAATCTCGTTGTGTTGAAACAGATCGTCACGTTAATACACGAACTTTAAACTCGTTAATTTATGTCCACACAGGTGTGCTAATCGGTCAACAATGCATGACGTGTTTGTAAGTGTGTTCTAAGCGGGTTGACACCACCTCGTTCGCGACTTGAATCCATTCATGCCAAATACAAACACATGTCACCGCATGCCACGTTGCGCAAAAAGCGAGAAAGAATATGTTCTCCTTGGAAATCGAGAGCACGAGACCTGTTTCGACTAGTTATCGGGTCGAACCAGATCCCGTTCTCGGGCTAACAAAAGCCTTACTAAATTATCACGGGACTATCGGTTCGAGCCATTGTAAACTCGTCAGCCAGCCAAATCCTTTTCAAGGAGAGCTTACGTCCATGTTACCGTGCCGATCAAACTGCTGTAAGTTTGTCCAATGTGAAGCTTATATTTTGAACTTGTTGCTTGGGGTTAAAACTTTTTGAGCTAGACATCATTAAAAGGAAAAAAAATATAAAAATACAAGAAGAAGAAGAAAAAAAAAGTGATAATGACACAAATGTATTCAACTTTGACCCAATATATAATGTGGTCTATGAACTTTAAATCTGTTCAATGTGGTTCCTAAACTTTAGCCTAATTTTCAACATGGTTCCTAAATTTTTAATTTGTTCAATATGGTCCATACACTTTAGGTACATGTTCAATGTAATCCCTGAACTATATGAAAATATTTAATTAAATTGAACAAGTACATAAAGTTCAGGGATTATGTTGAACAAATTAAAAGTTCATGAATCATATTGAATAAATTAAAAGTTCAGGAACCTCGTTAAAGTTCCGGGATTATTATTTTTCCAAAAAAAAAAAACACGTTACCACAAGCGGGCCGCGGATACTGGCAAAGCGCAAAAGCCAATGCAGCCCCCGACGAGCCCGACCCGCCCGAACGACCCGCCCCAAATCCGAGACCGAGATCGTCCCCCTCTCCTCTCGCCTTTCTTCTTCCTTCCGTCGACGTAACACTATCTCTCTCTCTCTCTCTCTCTCTCTAGAACTAGAAGAGGCCAACTCTCGCACGCTTCTCCTCTGCGGACATCGAAAAGCAAGGGAAAACCTTAGGGTTTTGTTCAGTCTCAATCCGACCGAATTCGAACGGGGACAGCAGGAGATTCAGCAGCAGTCCAGATCACAAGGAAGGAAGGAAGGGAGGGGGAGGAGGAGGAGGAGGACGCTGAGGACGCTGAGGAGGAGGCTGCTGCTGCTGTAAGGCCCAATGTCGCAGAGCGGGAAGCTGATGCCGAATCTGGATCACCAGAGCACCAAGCTCCTCAACCTCACCGTCCTCCAGCGCCTCGATCCATTCATCGAGGAGATTCTCATCACCGCCGCCCACGTCACCTTCTACGAATTCAACATCGATTCCAGCCAATGGGTACTCCGCCCCCTTTCCCCCCCCCCCCCCCTGTCCCTGCCTTCTTTCGTTTGTTTTGTGATATTGAAGAAGCTGTGGACTTGCCCGGGATTCCCGATCGTTTTCCGAGTTTCTTCCGGCTGGTATCTCGTGTTGGGTATGTGTTGAGCGTGTTTGCTCCCCTTGGTTTTGCAGAGCCGGAAGGACGTGGAAGGGTCTCTGTTTGTTGTCAAGAGGTAAATTCCCGAACTACTGCTAGTCGTTCGTGCGGTGGTTAGTGAAAATTTTTGTTTTTTTGTCGTGTCGGTGCCGGATTTGTTGCGGAATTGATGTTCCAAGGGCGAGGGTCCCGTTGTGGACTGTTGTTGTCTGGAACTCGACTTCAGATTTTGTGTTGAGTGTGCTCGACTGGCGGTTTTTGGCAGCTTGATCATTCGCTTCTGTAATTTTGGTTGCAGGAACACTCAGCCTCGGTTTCAGTTTATCGTGATGAATCGCCGGAACACTGGTTGGTGGACTTTGTTATTTGCTTATTTGCTGGTTTATCTCAGAAAATCATGTTTCGTATCTTTGTGTGTAGCGGAAAAGAAGGAAAATTTATGCCGGTTTCAGGCAATGATAGTTCTGCTGGAATATTCTCTGTGGTTTCCATACAAAATGTGGGAGACGAGAGTTTCATGTCTAGGGAGTTCATGCGGAGGGCTATTAGGATAATTTAATGTTTCACTGTTAAAGTGTAGAGTCAAGCTTTCGAAGTAATCCCTTTTTTTTTTCAGACTGCTATGATCCGTACTTTTGCTGTTATGTTGGGCATTAGATCGTAAAGATTGGTTTATTTTTATGTTAAGAATCAACTGTTTACATCTAGTTTTCCACATATATCATCCTCCTTTTTGGCCTACACAACCTGGGGAAGTTTTACCCAATATGACTTTGGAGACATTTTTTGTCTGTCCACATAAATTAAGAATTCAGATACAATTCAACACCCCATTGAGATAAGCATGAATCCTATGCATAGTCTAATTTTTTTTATCTTCCCAAGCTTACTCAGGTCTGAACCCAGAGAGATACTTCCCAAATAAGATTGCCAATGGTACAAGTGCTCGCCTTAATGAAGATGGAAAAGCGCAGTAACTGCACCTGTGCCTTTCTAATAGTTGAGTTGCGAAGGGGTCCCTTTTTATTGTTTTAAGTACTTCAGGAACTGAAATTTAGTATGACTTTACCCAATTTTGTCAGTTCGCTAACTTTAAATAAAAACTATGGTGTACCTTTAGCTTCTCCATATCTTATTTACTAACTGAGAAGTGCCGTATAGTAAGTTATTGTAATTTTTAAAGTCAATTAGATGGTCGTTGATCAAATTATGTGCAGCACTACTATCGGAATTTTACCGCCTCGATTTGTAGATGATTTGACTGCTCGATATTTATTAAAGTTTGCACTTTTAAGAGAGCAGCGTTTTACGCAGATAATCTGGTAGAGAATCTCTTGGAAGATTTTGAGTTTGAAGTCCAGGTTCCATATTTATTATACCGGAATGCTGCTCAGGAAGTAAATGGTATTTGGTTCTACAATGCACGGGAATGTGAAGAGGTGGCAAGTCTTTTTAACAGGTATTAGTCTAATTGGATGTTTGTTGTTATTTATGTATTGTGAATCTATACATATATTATATGCTTATCAGTGCTTCAATTCTTTTTTTAGTAATAATTTCTGCTTTTTGCATTTTAGGATACTTAATGCATACTCCAAGGTTCCTCAAAAGTCAAAGGTGCCCACAACTAAAAGGTACTAAGTGGTTTGTTTTGTTAGTGCAAAATATGCAAATTGTTCATGAAGGAATAAAATCAGTATTTCAACACAGATGTTTTTCCTGTTAGTTTTTACCAGTAGTGCTGCTTATCTTCACCTTGGCCTTTGAGCTGTGATTTTTTGGAACTTGCCTTGTTTTCTGCTCCTCGATGATCTATGCGTACCTGGACTGCAATAAGTTCAGCAGTTGAGGTGTAACATACACTATGGGAGTTTCAAAGAGAAGTACTTAAATGACAGAGTTTGTAGTCCTGTTTGTAATCCCTTCTATAACTATGGTGATCGCAATTTATTTGCTTGAAAGATTTTCACTTCTGTTGAGTATGAGGGATGTTGCAGTCTTGACTGTGAATTTTTAATTTCTTCTTTTTTCCGCATAAGTAGTGTGTTGCAAGTTTCACCTGAAAGTTGGCTTTTATAATATTACCCTCTATCGGGCGGATACCATAGTAAATTTTATCAGTTTGGCAATTGTCACGTTGCAGCGCTCAACATAGAAGTGCCAAAGTTTTCAAGCACTACCAGTGCTTTTCAGTGAGGAAATTAATAACATACAATCTTCTTTTTACTCAATAAACAACTGTAATGTCTTTTCCCAACTCATTTTCAGTTCTGGTTCAGATAACAGTTGAAAAAGAACACTGGTCGAGAAATGAAATGCTTTTGCATTGAGTTTCATTGTTTGACCTCCAAAAGAATCTTTTTCCCAAAAATAATTAACTGTGCTCATTCAAAATGTTGTCTTTTAGTTCTTTGCTGCTTTAAAACAGATATTTTTCTTGCTTTCTGCAGTGAGTTTGAGGAACTAGAAGCTGTCCCAACTATGGCAGTGATGGACGGACCTTTGGAGCCCCCATCCTCTACGACGCCCAATGTAAACGATGTCCACGATGATCCAGCCTTTGTGAACTTCTTCAGTGTATGTACTAATAGAGATAGTCAATTTTCTATTAAGTAAATTTATTTGATGAGACGTAGGAGAATGTACATCAGCACGATGAAAAGGCATGTAGGAAGAAACAAGTGACTTGTTGCATGCTTTGTAGGCAAATAAAATAACATGCATTTTAACATCTCCTGCACCTGCATTATGCACATAGTTTTGTGCAGGAGGCATATTGATTAATGTGGGTTCTAGCAGTGCTATGAGATGACTTTCCTTTTCCTTTTCCATGGGGACATGTGAAGTCCTCCAATGGTTGGAGGAGTTACTGCACAAGTGTGCTTTTTGAAGTTTGTCTAGTACAATGAAGCAATGAAGTTTGGATAGACGAGTGCTGCTTGAACTGATTTTGCTCTTTTTTGTTCCCCTTTTATAGCAGCAGATGACTCTCTTAAAATAGCAGAGGACTCTCGTATAATATTAAATTACTACTCAACTGGATGTTTAGAAATCCCACCTATGGATTGTGGCCTGCTTTTTGCAGGGTCTCAAGGCCAATTGCGTATAAGAAGTTTGATTTAGCTCCTCTTGCTTTGTTTGTTCTGATGTGTAGGTTCCATATTTTGTAGAGAAACACGTTCCTCATTTCAAGCTTTCTGCTACGTAAAATTCTTGCATTTGTGTCGTCAAGAGTGGAAGGCTTCTAACTTCCTATTTTTAATAATTCCTCGACAGCTGGATCATTTGTGTTATTTTAAAGTGATGCCTTTGTAGTGTTTTTGGCACTGATGTTCTGCTGTTCCTTCTCCCTCTTTGCTTCCCCTATACCTGCAGAAACCTTTGTCATTCAGGAATCACGAATCATCTGATAACGTATAATTTCAAAGGGTGTAAAAAAGTATTTCATGTACAATGAGCTGTTGCTTTTAGCTGGCATTCGCACAAAATGATCTTTCGTAATGGTGGTGCTGTATAAATAGGGTTCTACTGTTTAAATATGGAAAAAAATGACTAAGTGCTAATGAAGATGGGGAAAGTGATGCATAGTTTCTGTTGAAAATTGTTAGAATCTACAGAGGACTCCTTCCCCATTTGCCAGGCAATTATGGTGGTGGAAGTTCATTTTAGCTCATCTTCTTTGAGAATGATAGGAGTGCTGTGCAGCACTGGTATATCTCGCTTAGGACACGTGTCCTCTTTAGCCATATTCTTCATGTTATACAAAATTGTACTGTGTGCTTCCTTTTGGTCCCTAATGTTGTGCTTTGGCATGCAGTCAGCTTTGAATATTGGCGGTGCTACACATATAGCAGGTAGCGGACAGCCTTTTCCATCTTCTTCGGCAATGGCTCCACCTCCCGGTCCTGCCTCAGCTTCCTCACCGGCTGTGTCGACCTTGCAAATACCATCTCCTCCTTTGGCAGCACCTACCCCTCTAGGGTCGTTGCTTGATATTAATGATCCTGGTAGCAACAAAAATCGTGCAACTAATCTAGTGAAGCCTTCATTTTTTATCCCTCCGCCGTCCTCCTCTGCCGCAATTGTGCTGCCTGTCTCTTCGTCACTTCCTACTGCTCCTCTCCTTCATCCACCTGTGAATTTACAACGTCCATATGGTGCTCCAATTCTTCAGCCATTTCCGCCACCAACGCCCCCTCCATCTCTTACGCCAGCACCTGTTCCTACTGCCAACTATGCACCTGTCGTGAACAGAGATAAAATCAGAGATGCACTATCAGTGCTTGTTCAGGTTAGTTTGCCTGTAGTGCCTTTTTTCGTCTTTTACAGGAAGTTGTACCATTTGAATGGTTTTCTAATTTCTCCGGGAAGTTGTACCAGTTAAATGATTCGAGGAAGTAAAATGACCGATGTTCCAACTTGTTTAAGGATAATACCTAACTGAAAAGGCTGTCCTCAGGATCATAGCTCATCCAGCTTTTACCGAGAAAGCGAACTTTGGATTCACAATCAGAGACTCTCCTTTGATTCCTAAATTTCTTTCTTATCTATGTTTATTGGGCTTTAGCATCTTGAAGAAATTATCTAGGACAGGGTGCTTTGTTCCATAAAGGTCTCTGATGGTTCTCCTGGTCGTAGCTTGGTTCCTGAAGAAGCCCATGCTTGATAAAATTATACTAAGTCTGAATCAAAACTTTCCCATGAATTGTTTTCTGATCCCGCTGTAGTAACTACGTGATTTCTGCTCCACGCATTAGGAGCCAGAACTAGATTTCTCTGAAGTTTGAAACAATAAGATCTGTTGGTGCTAGCTGCTCTAGCTTTCTATCTAAGACACCGTAACTATTTCTTTCAATCACTTCTAACAATCCGACTACCTTGCAAATAACCTTGTTGCTCTTGCAGGACAATCAGTTCATCGACATGGTATATCGAGCATTGCTGAATGCGCACAATTCATGAGCAGCAAGATGGTGGGGACCTGACTTTCTTCTCTGTTGGAGTTTTGGTGGTTGTGCATTTTCCTTTCTCAATCTCGAACGGTCAGATCCATGTGTGTGATTCCATTTGTATAGTATTTTGCTCTAATGCCTGATAACCTTTTAGTAAGGTATATAAGTTTTATTACGGTCTCTGCTAATCATCTGTGAATGTCTTCTGCTGAGTTGTTCATGACACTATTCTGAAAATTAGAAATCAAAAAAAGTAAGTTGACCTAGTCCATTGAATCATGACTATGTCCTTTATTCTGATGTTCGTGCATGTTAAATATGGCCAGATTTACGAACACGATTGGCGAAAACTGCTGTGTGAATGATGTACATCGACAAAAATGAATTCGCGAAGCTTTCAACAAACTTATCTTGGTCGAGAAATTGAAGCTCGTGCTTCGTTATGTCTAGTCGACCTGGGTTAAGAAAGCGAGTGATCAAGAGAGGATGGTCGTCTGTGGTTGTCGGTGCCTTGATGAAGATGATGCCTGTTTCCAACTGAAATGACTGCAAGCAACAAGAGAGACGAAGGCGGACCTTGTCGAGAAAGAATTTACCTACTTAGGAGTTAAGAAATCTCGGCAACTCTGGGCGGTTCTGGGCGCCTGGACCGAACTCATTAGGTATCCATTATAGGTGAGCAAAAGGAATCGCCTAGACAAGATCAAATCGGTTGGTTCTGGGCAGTTCTCAAGGTCACCGGTTCGGTTGTCAGTTTCATAAAATTGGAATTGGTGAATTTCGGTTTGATTCCCAGTTTCGGGGTGGAGCTGCCACCCGGACCAAATTGATTTTTTTTTTGTTTCCTTACAAATTTGGAAAAACTCTAATCCCTTTCTAAAAAAAACCTGATCACTTGTTAAAGTCATGCACGCCATGCCTCTCGCTTGCTTCCTCACGCCTAACCCTAATCCGATTCTTCACGCCTCAGGCTCGCTCGTGCTCAGTCACTTCCAGTCTCTCGCACCTCTTGCGGTCTTGCACGACTCTCATTCTCAAACTCTCGGTCACAGCTCTCTTAGTCACGCCCTCTCGCCTCGACGTCACCCTCTCGCCTGAGTCCTCTTGCTCGACACATCTCTCTCACAGTCTCATACTATCGCCTCCCTCTCTTGCTTTGTTTTTGGTCAATCACAATCGCATCTCGTCAAAGTAAATATCCAGTGCTCTGTTTTTCACCGTTCTTGGTACAAATTTAGGATTTGTTAATGATCTCCACTCATTTTGATGCTATTGCAAGCTTGGATCGTAATAATTGCTTCAATGTTGCACTTAGATCTCTTTCTGGAGCCGATCATTGTGTGTTTGTTAAAATGCCTGAATGAAATGTGTGTATAGCCCTCTGTCAAAACCGTGCTAGCTAACTAATCACTGCGTTTGATGCACCCCGAAATAGATTTGAATAGAACCCCACCATTCAATAATTGTGGATTGCCTTGCCAGTTATAAGGAATTCCCGAGTATATCCAAAACATTTACAAGCAATCTCCTTCTCGTTTTATAATTACCTATACCGTAAACAAGGGAAAAACGGACTATTGTTTTCTTAGAATTTCCGTGTAAAATTCTTATGCGCAACTGTCTCTGTTTTCCGTGATTTGAGTTGGTTTTTTAATATATTTCGACCAATGTCGATATAAGAAAGAAAACCGTAAGAAATGGTGAAGTGTCATCCAATTTTATTTGGTGATGTATTTACAGTTAATCAAATCTGCCCAAAGGAAAAAAAAAAAGGAAAGTGGGCAAATATTCGTTTAAAAATTTAAAAAGAACCAAAAATTAACCCGAAATGACGGTCGATCTTCAGTTTTTTTCTGCCACTTCTTCTTCCTTCAGGAGGTAATCAAAGAGACGTAAACCTCAGAAGAGCTCACTCGCACCTCTCTCTCTCTCTCTCTGCGCCTCCTTCCATGGCGGCTGCTAGAAGAGTTTCGAGTAGGTTGGTGGAGCTCGTATCGTCGCCTAACCCCATCGTTTCCCCAGCTCGCCTCATCTTCCATCGAGGGCTCGCTTCCACGCTCTTCGTCAAAGGTACCGCACTAAAAAAAACCTTTTTTTTTCTCCCTCATGCCTTTTTCCTTCTCTTGATGCTTTGCCCCGTGTGCGTCTGGCTGTGCGTGCGTGCGTGCACGAGGCGCCTTCCGACAAGGCGCACGGGCTCCGAGTGGCCTGGTCGAATGAGGGGCGCTTTCTATCGGTGTCGGACTGACCTCCGAGAATGTGCTTCGTTTAATCTAGTAATTGGAATTCCTTTTTCGTGCTAGGCGCTAGTGTTTGTTGCGAATTTTACCCTGCGGTGATTTTGCTCCATTTGAGGCTCCATGTTGTGATTGAAAGTCTCTTCTTTTGTGTTTCTTTCTTCCCGAATTTGAGTCGTTTCTTTCACCAGTTGATGGCCAGTGGAAACTGGAATCTGTTCTTTCTGTTGCTGGTTTTGCGGGTATTCATGGTGGACCGGACTCAGCTGAAGGAACAGCAAGCAATTAGAAATTGATTACGGAGACCAAATCTACTTAGTCAAATGCACTGTCCTCTTATGAAATCTCATGATTCTGTTGAACAGCAAACAGAACATGAAAGAAAAGTATGGAGTACTTACAACCAGCGAGAACTTTCGGATCTCCTCCCGAAAGGGAAGAACTCCAACCCAGAAGTTATAACAGACTCTTTAAAGTTGGCACGAGTCGCCAATCTGACACGACGGCCAGAGTCCTGCGTGCAGATCAAGATGTTGTACAAAACAGAAGTTTGACAATACTGATTAATGGGATAGCACAAAATCGACATAATCCCGCTTCATTCAGTGACAAATGAGCAACCCCATCTTCCAGATTATTCATGAAAGTCTGTAATCTCTGTCTGCGTCGAGATTTCACGGTAGAGTGGGTGTACTTGTTCCAGCAGGATAGATGATCCCAAGGATATGATCACATGCTGCGAAAAGTGAGATAACTGGTAGTTCCATAGTGATTGGGTGTTTCAGAATGCGACTTCTAGTTCTTGGTCGTCTATCATTAGTTAGATGGTGCATTGCCTTTGAAGGCTTCATGCTGTTGAGTATTGGACTGAATATGATTGAGCTTGTAAGGACTGAGGTTCGAGCTTTTGTCCCTGACCTCTTTCAACCTCCTGAGAACTGGGAAGCCGTTTAGCTACTTTTTTGTGTTTCAAGGAAATAACATGGTGACAAAATGTAGCACAATCATTTGAGTGTTAAGTAGCTTGTTGTGTATTGGATCTAATCTTTAGGACTCAATGAACACAGCCGTTCATCCTGTATAACATGGCTAGCGATGCCAGTCCTGATACTAGCACAATATTAGTTACTATCAATCCTTCATAAGAGCGTAGAAACAAAAATTCATCAGCTGTGAAGCCAAGCAAATCCCAGATTTAATATCCGTTTCTGGAGAAATCGCAACTCTTTAGGGAGGAACCAAGAAAGTATTTTTCAAGTAAGATTGTGACAATCATTTCCTGAACTAATGATTGGTGGTAAAGGTCTGAATCTTCAGCTTTAGTACCATCAGAGTTATTTCTGGGGGAAATTTTAATCGTTGTTTATCTCACTATGAAATGCAGTTTCTAGTTGTATCAAATACTCTGCCTTTTGTAATATCAATCTTATGACATGACAAAACTTATCATTAAATATTGCTCTTGAGCAGGTATAGATTTTGCCACCACTGAAGACAGGCTAGCCAAAGCATTTTCAAAGTTTGGCCAAGTTGAAGAAGGTAAGCTTCAATATTTTCCCTTTGGAGATTCAAGAAGCATTATTATCTCTTACCCTGAAGCCACGTTTCTTCCAGCTAAAATAATAATGGATAGAGTAAAAAATAGATCAAAAGGTTTTGGATATGTGACCTTCGCCGTGGAGGAGGATGCCCGGAAAGCCTTGATTGACATGAATGGGAAGGTGAGAATTGTGCCATCTCTTGGTACTTTACGCATTCTAGACCTTTTAAGTTATGACCCTCTTTTTGCTTCTAGTTGCTAGATGGGCGTGTAGTGTTTGTGGACAAGGCAAGAACCCTGAAGAGATGTTGATGATTCCGTTCCAAAGGCCAGGGGACCTCCTGAACCTTCCATTAACGAATGACTCAATTCCTGTTTTTCCTCTGTCAATATGTCCGATGTAGTTAGAGAACTGATGCATCATTTAGTCAATATACTCTGTTTTACTTGGTTTTTTAGTGTTCACTATTTTGCTGACCTTTTTTCATTTCTATGTGGGCTGCAAATGTACTTCCTGTTGCTTTATAAGCGGGTCATTTGCTTAAGGTACATCATGTTGTTCTTCATCTTTGTGTTGTCATATCGAGAGCTTTTTGACATTGAAGAATAGTGCAGATAATATCGGTGCTCAAAAGTCTGCAAACCTCTTTGTTGGTTCATGGCTCGTTACCTGTTGTGTATCTAATTACATGGAGATGTAATGGCACTGATTGGATCAAAGAGGAGCAGTGCAGAGATTTTGATCCGAGTCTTGTGAGAGGCAAAGGGAAAAGGGAGCCTAAGTAAGAGTTAGAAACGGAGATTGCCGTGGCAGACAAGACTAATTGCAGACGTGAATGACTTTGGAAGCAATGCAGTGCTTGACTCAAGCTTAGAAATTGAAAATCAGAGTGGTGGGCCGGCCTGAGAACTGGACCCTGGTATTGATGCCCATCAATTTCGACGTTTCGTGCAGTGACTCGGCAACTGTGAATCAAGGTTTGATGATTGGTTAATCTGGGAATTGGAGTTGTTCTGTATCTGCTGTCAAGTGGATTTTACTCCGAGCTAAATGTAGGTACTGATATCTTTGGACTTTATTCTCAAAAGTTTTGCCACTGATAAAGAAAAAAGTTATGATTTTGAGACTTGGGTAATCAATGTAATTGAGATAACTCAACAAATTGATGGTGTTCTTTCTTTGTTTACTTATTTATTTTGTTTTTTAAAAATTCCCCCCCCCCTTAGTTTATCACGGGGGCTATTCTGGTCAATAAAGACTTGGGCTCAGAAAAAATGGCTTGGGCCCTTTCGAATTGGCCCATTTACGGGCCCATTAGTGGCCCATACCGACTTGCTGAAGTGCGAACTGGGAGAGCTCTCTCTCTACACATATCTTTCGACGTCCCCACGCTTATCCATGCAAATCCGACATGGCACGTTCCGATTGAGCGACGACGCTATCCATGCAATCCGTTTTCCACAAAATCTGTATCTCGATCCTTGACAAAACCCTTCCTCCATATCCACCGCCTACTCTCCAGTCTCTCATCCCAAACCAGCAGACCGAAAATGGCGGCAAGCATGGCTACATCGAGCGTTATCGGCCTCGGCTCCTCGTCCTTGTCTTCCCTGAAGAAGGCCGCCCTTGTCTCAGGTACACATTGATAGTCCCGAAACGCACTTCGCTTCTTTCCATTCCATGCTCCTATTACTCTCGATCATTCATCCAATCCGGAATCGTTGGTTGTCGCAGACTTTGTGAGATCTCCGGTGAGAGCGAGGAACCCGTTGAAGCTGGTTCGCACCTCGGGCGGAAGGTTCACATGGTAAGTGCTTCAATGTCTCTATTCAGCTCTGATCGGTTGTGTGCGTGGTGCCGATGTGATCTGGTTTGGTTGATTTCAACGTTGGTACGAATGTTTTTGCGAAGCTTCCAGAGAGACTGGTTGCGCGCCGACTACAGCGTGATCGGGTTCGGGCTGATCGGGTGGCTCGCGCCATCCAGTGTCCCAGCGATCAATGGCAAAAGCCTGACGGGGCTCTTCTTCGAAAGCATCGGGACCGAGCTCGCTCACTTCCCCACGGGTCCCCCGCTCACTTCCCCATTCTGGTGAGTTCATAATTACGTACACACAAACCGATTCATTGCAAATAAATGCCGAAGCTTTAACTGCTCAATCGATCAGTCAAAATCCCACAAGCTTGGACCATTTTGACAGTTGACTTTGGTAGATTTAAGGCGTTTGATATGCGCACATCCGCAAAAATGATTGATTTTTTGGGGCGAATCTGATGGATGAACAGGTTGTGGCTGGTCTTATGGCACGTGGGTCTGTTCTTGTGCCTCACGTTCGGCCAAATCGGCTTTAAGGGGAGGACCGAGGAGTACTTTTGAAGAAACCAGTAGACATTATCATATTTCATGTGTAATCTTCTTGTAAATTACCCAGAAATTTCCCAGCAAATCCATCCCTCATCTTGTTTTGCCCCCCCCCTATGAAACTCTATGTACCATTTCGAATCTGATGAACAAGTGCTGCTCGTATTTGATTAACTCCGACCTGTATGCATGGTATGTCCTCCTTCTTTGTGGCCCTTTTCATCTTGCTGATGACAGAACCGCCACCAGCCGGCGGCGATCATTCGGGTTTTGCTTCCTTAGTTGTGTTCAGTTCTGCTATTAATGTCAACCCAATGAACGGACATTGAATTTCAAACCCAGGACAAGATGAATTAGATTCATCGGATGATGTGACCCTAAATTCAATCTCGCGCCAAAAGTCTGAACAATCTGCTTCAACCTTTCGCTTGCTAACAAGGTTTAGTAAGATTTCTTGACACTTTCTGTCATCTTCGTCGAGAAATGAAAGTCAGGATATCAGCAGCAGATTGCAACATTCTCTTGAACTTCTCAAACCAATCGGTTGCACAAATCGAGTCCGAAATAACGAGAAAGTATCTAAAGCCTATACGATTCGGAAGAAGTAGACATATTTCAAGCCCATATATACACGCTGTTTAGCTGCAAATAGGCATTAGACTTACAGGTTTCGCATAATCCAAGCAAGATCAATCAGGTTGTTCGTAGATAAATTTTACCCTGGTCGCCGGAGTTCGGTTTCCAGTGTCGGAACAAATAGAAGGTCGGGCGTGGAACGTGACGGTCGTGCCCTGGGAAGAGCTCTCACGTGCGAAGGGAGTCACACCTGGGTCCACTATCCCCCGCTTCAACTATGCCAGCAAGCTGGTGGGAAAAAGGAGACACCTTGCACGTCCCGAAGAGCTACTCTCTGTGATGAAGATGGCGACCTGCAAATGAGGCCGCTCTGTTCTGTTCTTTCTCGACGATTAACTGCACGAAACGAACCTACCCAGTTCGAGCTTAACGTGGGAGAAGATGGACGGCGTGTGCACCGACGGAACGGAGGGGCGGATCATATCCATGGCCGACGCAGCGTTGATGTACCCGGGCTTCAAGTTCTTGCCGTCCGATGCCGAACTCATCGCGTACTGCTTGACGAAGAAGCTCGAAGGCCTCGACAAGAGCGTCGAGCAACTCATTCCCGAGGTGGACATCTCTGCCCATGAGCCCTGGGACTTGCCCAGTTGGTCTTTACGCTCCCTTCATCCGTGCTCTAATTCCGGTGTTCTTGTCGCCTGTGCGTGTTTGTGGTTCGTGTTGGGGGGAAAAGAAATTGAAGTGCATGCGACTCGTGTTCTTGGTGTACGGACATGGTTCCGTTTTTTGAAAAAGTTGCACCCAATGTAAGCCTCGTCCCATGTGTGTAAACTTTTGGAGAAAACGGTTTTGCCTACTGAACTAGGAATTCGATGGGAAGAGGATGCGGTTTGCGTTTTATATCTTGACAACATGACTGGTTCCAGTGTTGAAAGATCACTGTCTAGTAATTGTTTTGAAATGGAAACTCTTCGGACGGTATCTAAGAATTTTTTCGGACTTAGAATTTCCATTGATTTCTAACGTTGGATGCGTGTATATGATGGGTTATATCCAAAACAGACTCTGAACAATTATGCAGATAATAGAAAAATTGACATACAAATATACCCAGTTTCACTTCAGAATAGAACTACGTCCTGCAAATGGATTCCATTATAATATTTATGTTTTACAAACACAGCCACTCATTACAATCATCTCTCGTACGAATACAATATATATAAGACTTAAAATAGGCCCAAAGCTCAAGTCTATCCAAATCCCTTTGATCCCACAACAAACGGGTTAGGAAACTCAATGTTGTTTCGAAGGCATTGTCCTCGAGCACCCGTCCGCTTACTGGGGAGCGGAACCCCCGCTCACTGTCCGAGTAGCGGGACCCTTGACATTCCGTGCGTAGGGGTCACATGCTGTCGATTCATACTTCAGTTTTTCTAAGCTCTCGTAGGCATACCTGGTATGAGAAATAAGGGTCCCCGAAGTATTCGTCAACTCCAACAGTATCACACACAATTTACTGACTCGGATTCATTACATAGTTCACTGGAGCTGATCTGTAGGGGAATTTTGGTTCTTTGCTGCTTAACTGAGTTAATGGTTGCACTACTCTGTAGTGCAAACTTTGTAGCCTTTTCTCCCTTATATTAGGCTTGCTTCGTTGAAAGTTGGTTGCTCTATGATCAGCCAAATCGATCATGCCCTCGGAGAGCGAGGGGTTCTTCTTCTCTGTTCGCAGCAGGAAGTATCCTAAGGGTTCACAGAGTAAGAGAGCGACCGAACATGGATACTGGAAAGCCACCGGGAAAGAGCGCAGCGTGAAGTCCAGCTCCATCATGATCGGTACAAAGAGAACCCTCGTCTTCCACCTGGGTCGGGCGCCGAGTGGGAAAAGGACAGAGTGGATCATGCATGAGTACTTGATGAATGCAAGGTCCCAGGTAACGGCGTTTGATTTTGAGCCTTTATCTATTGCATCGACCTTATCCTAGTCTCTGGCCCTCTATGAGTCTCTGTGATGTTAGTGTTACTGACACCAAAACGTGTGTACATTTCGCAGAGGCAAAGTAATTGTCTTCAACTTAAAGATTCTAATACCTTTAAAAAACGACTGAAATGTCTCGTGCGTTTGCATCCCCCCGTTCAAATCAGCAGGGTTCTCTAGTTATCTGCCACCTGCGAAGAAGCAATATGTTCCATATGAACAGTGCCTCTGATCTAATGCAAACTTCTGATGTTGACGGGACGGATGTCTCTGAAGGAGACAACTTGGCTGATGGTTACGGGAGGAAGTGCTCTGGCAGTTTACGATTCACACTCTGCTGAGCAAATTCATTCCAGCTCCAATTCCTCCCATCAATAGGTTCATTTCGTTTCAAGAAGTTAATATTTTGCAATACCAAAGTTTGCTATGGACTTGTGGTTTAGTTGTTTCAGCAACGGGACCTCCTCCCTCATCTACGGCCATTTTTAGTCATGAGAATTTTTCCAAATTATGGGATTGAAATTTTTTAGTCAGTTTCAGGTGGAGATGGTCTACAAATGGTCAGCTAATATTGTACTGACTAAAATCTATTTCCCCTGTTCTACCATTCAGTATTGCGATGGCAACAGAGGCTTTTACGCAGATATACTGAAAGATGGCATTATCAAATTAGATGAGTTTTCTGTTTCTGCAACTCGCAACATTCTGCCTCCTGTTCCAATCAATCCAGAGGCCGTGCTAATGTCTCAAGACTCACAAAACCTAGTGCAAGATTTCATGTCCCCGATCCCTCCTTTCCAGGGCACCGCGAATCGAAGAATCAGACTTAGGAGGCAAAACCCAGAGAGCTCCAGTACTATAGCGCTGGAGATAAGGCCAGTGATTACTCTGCAGAGAAGGCGGAACCTCAAGCAGGAAGCTCAGAGCCCTCAGAGAGGTGAACCATTGTGATCATTGGTCGATGGCTTGTGTACGGTGTCCTAATCGGCCTGAGCTTCTTGTTTTGTTTTGTTTATCTGCTTGGTGGTTTCCATAGAGCCGAGATGATTGGACATTCCTCCTGTACTTTGGTCCCTGGCTCTTTTAGAAGCAGGCCTTATATGGAAGAGGGTTTCTTCTTCTCTTTTGTTTTTCCTACAGAAAGAGAGAGAGAGAGAGAGAGAAATTGAATCCAAGAAAGAAGGATTGTGCCAGAATTGGCTGATCCTATGACTTTCAAAAATGATATAAGCAGTTTTTGAGGATCAACCCCGTGCATTAAATTTGCCAAAGATTGATGTCAAAGAGTGTTGCACGACACTGTTCTGCCATTGTACCACACCGTCACATTCATTTCGAAAGTTCTCTTTAAAAGGAAGTGATGAAATGAAAGAATCAAAGATGAAGACAGGTAAGTACTGTCAACACATATTGAGGATGACACTGAGAGTGCCAAAAACTTCAAGAGTACACAATGTCAGGTATTAGGCCCATGAGCTTCCTTGTTTTCCCGACAAACATGTCTTTAGACTTGATCATGCCGGGAATCCTGCCAATGATGGTTGTGAGCGAGAACTGTGCCACTGCTTGTCTCCTTCCGAGCAAGACGATGGCTTTTACTGAACGAGGCTCATAAATTGCCATCTCACTTTCTTTCCCCCCATCCATCGACAGCTTCAAGTTCTTCACAGCAACCATCACGCGCTTTTGTGCCCGAAAACCTTGCTTCATCTCCTGTTGTCACCTGTTGTCATGTCACATAACCGTTTCTATAAGCGATTTCGACATTGAATGTGTTGAAGTCTACTTCTTGCGTGAACCGAGTCAAATATAATGAACTTGAGCAGAGTAATCCGCCTTGAACTTACCCGAACATCAGTAATATCTCCATGAATGTGTTGAAGTCTACTTCTTGGGTGAACCGTGTCAAATATAATGAACTTGACCAAAGTAATCCGCCTTGAACTTACCCGAACATCCCTCCAACCGCAAATATGTTATCGCAACCCTCAACTCTCATACACTGATCAACCATTAATCTTCCGAATCGATCCAGGTTTATTTTCAAGAATGTCTCCTTGAGCCATGAAGAAGCAAGCGGCTTTCCCGTGCATAAAAAATGGCAATCTGCATCAATAGTTTCTCCGTGGGAAGTTATGTACGTTCCATCCAATAAAGAGTTCAAATCAACCAGTTGCTCCAATCTTACATCCACGTTCTTTGTCTTTTACCAATCTAGAGTTTTCTCCGAAGCCTTCGGTACGATGAATTCCATCAACCTCGATCCTCTGTAAACGAGAGTGATTTTTTTGTCAGGGAAATCGACGGTAATTTCTGCAGCGAGTTCAACACCCACCGGCCCACCACCGATGATCAAAATTGATCGAGCTGATTTTATGTTTTGATTATCTGCAAGTAACAGATTCAGAGTGGAACAGAAGTCAACAGAACAAGAACATAAATGACTGATAGTGCTATACTTGTTCGTGCTTTAGCAGCTTCCCTGTACCTGCCTCAAATTGTTTCAGTCTCTCAGTTTTGGTTGTGGGAACTGGATCTTGGTGACCTGTAACGATGACAAGATAATCATAAGCAAATAAGTGGCCATCGGCTGTCAATACTTCTGATTTGGTGATTTTGATAGCCTTTGACATGACGACGCGAGCATTAGGGAGGTAGTCTCTATGGTTGATCAGCGATCGGTCCCAAAACGTTGGCTCTACCATCGACCTCAAGCTTGCCCATGGAATCTCAAAATATTCCTTGCTGCTGTGAGTCAAACCAAACTAAGCCACAATTCGAAAATTCATGACTAGAACTTCACCCATCAAATAGGTAGAATCTACATTTTGCATAGATGTTGCAGAGACAAATAGAAAAGGAAAATGACTGCTGTTAAAGATATTCTGAGATTGCTTAAACATATGACCACCAGTCGTTGCATCATAAATATGAACAAATATGAAAAGCACGATCCTTGTTAACCGTAAGGCTTTCATTTTTGTTATCGGCATCATGAGCAGCAGCAGACGGCAACGAAGAGCCTTTGTTCAGAGGTCGGTCATAAACTTGGGATACAAACAGGCTGCGCTGAAGTATCAAATCTCTTGTTTATGGTGATGTGAATATACGCTACTGATAATCCATAACGAATGAGCTTATCAAAGACTGAAGAATTTATAGTTGGTCTCAATTCAGTAGTATAGCATTGAGTAAAGTCTAATAAGAACGTCCATTAGTCATCACGAGCTGGCACTAAGAGCTGGTGACGAGTAAAGAAGGGCAAAAGCCAGGAAATGAGACGAAGCCAGGCCAAGTACAGAGAAAGCTTGCAGGAAAGATTATGAGAATAACGGGAGGCGACACAACTCACAGGTCGACGAGGATGACATCGCACAGAATTGGAGAGACTTGGCGACTAGGGAGCTGCCGACACCTCCTCCTATCGCCACCACCCTCCTCCTCTTTGCACTCGACCCGTCTTTCCTCTCCATCATATGTTCCATTACAAGCTCCGACTTCATTAACGCTCTATTGCTTCCACTGCATTGTGAGGCGTGCGAGGATGATCACCTAGAGGTCCTTTTCCCCCATCCAAAGATGGTGCAAGTTCTGGAAATTGTCAACGATGTGCTCGTTTTATCAGAATACATGGTTGGTTGGTGGAGAATTATAACTCTGATTTCGTTCCTCCATTGTTCTTCGCGGCAGACATTGCTCGTCGTGCAAGTATCTTTCGACACCCTTCTTGTTCCCTTCGAGTAATATCCTAGAAATATGTTCGCAACCTGATAACTCGCATCCTGCTTTGCTTGCTTATGTGAAGGTCAACGCTGACTTCCCCTCCCTTACTAAAGTCAACGGGGGCTTGGTTTAGAGCACAGAGTTAATCGTACAACCCGGTGCGGTCCAAAGAGGGACTACCCGGCAATAGAAAACATGCGACCGGATCTGTCCACGATGGCGACCGACTGGTGAGGACTTTGTCTCTCTAGGGCTTATCATGGTCGAGCCCATAAGTAGTCGGGGGCTACCTTGAAGTTATCTCCTGAAGTCATATTTCAACCCGAGCCCAGCCCATTAGCCACCTTGAAGTTGAAGGGGGTGACCCATGGTGTACTAGAGGTGTGCACGGGAACCAGACCGACCCAGTCTATGTATAAGCACAAAAAAGAGTGACTTGTCTTCCCCGAGATTATGAGTTCGATTTAAGGCAGGAGCGATTCTCAGAATGGCTCGTGCCATGTTACCTAACTACGCCATATTTCCAACTTGGGAGATTTTCTTTACTGAGGCGAGACTGCGGTAACAGACTCGTCAATCTCGAATCTTTAAATGTAGGCAGTGCACAATTAATTGCTCGTGCTATCTCACCTGACTGCATCACATTTTGTAGGGGGAGATTTCTTGACTATGGCGAGATTGCAGTAACGAGCTCACCAATCTCGAATCTTTAAGTAGTGCGCAGTAATTATGATTGAAACCGAACATTACTAGCAGGTATTAGACCCTTATATAACTCTTAGAGTAGTCCTTAAAATCGGTAGCTTCTTGTCATCTATTTCACTCGTAAAACAAAAGGAAAGAAGGACAACAACGATGGAGACGACGACACTCTAGAAGTCGTTGAGCATTAGCTTATCTACCAAATAAACTTAAACCGAAAAAAGTAAAAGAATGCAGCCGTGTCAACTAACGTATAACTAAATGTCGATGCTAACAGGTCTCATGTCCTATGTGAACCCAAAGTAGTCCATTGAAAACCATCTCTGCCAATGGCTTAGGCGATCATATTAGTTGAGAACCGTGATGATACAGATTCTATAGACTCGAGAATGAAGAGTACGTGATGACATGTAAAGTAGCAAAATATCAATTACAGTCAATAGGACCAAATAAGAGAAATATACAGAATTTCCTAATTATATCTCTAATAATATATATCCAAACAACCATGATAATTTCTTATTACCATTTGTTAGAGCGTAAATTGGTCACGGATGTTCACGTAAAAGTCTCGGTTCGGTTTCTGCACAGTTCAATTTTGTTACGACCGTGAATGTTATTTGATACAAGTGCACCGGAAGTCTTAAAACTTGTCACGAAAGTGCAATTAAGTCATAAAACTTGTCAAATTAGTGCAATCAAGTCGTTACGTTAACCCCGTCCAACTTGACTAACGGAAAATGCCAACATTGATTTTTTTTTAACATTTTCTCTCTCAGTAACGATGACGCGACTAAAATGACATTATTTTAGTCTTGCATTTCATGTTTTAGTTAAAAGAGAGAAATTATTTATAAAAAAAAAATCACGTCAGCATTTTCTGTTAATCAAGCTCGATAGAGTCAATGGAAATACTTAATCACATTAATTAAATAAATTTTAGCACTTGATTGCACTTTTTGTAAATTGTAAAACTCAATTATATTTTCGTGATAAATTTTAGAATTTTCAGTGCATTTATATTACTTTTTTATTACCCAAGAGCAGGAGAGCACACGCCCGACAGCTAAGGGCGTAGGACCTGTTCCTCCGCTATCCGCAGCTGTTCAGCCATGTGAATGTCGCGAGCACCTACTCTCCTCTGTTGGTTTTTTTTTTTTTTTTGCTTTGTGCATTTATTTGTATGGAAATATAGGAACATCGAACAGAATATATATACGCCTCGCGTCTTGCTTCAATATTACGGAGAATTTATTTTCTAAGTTGGACAGAAAATAATTGCGGGATTATTCGCAGTATAATGACGGGCGATGGACATGGACTACACGCCATGTGGCACAGCTCGATCGTCATTAAGATTGCCAGGTAGCGAAACAAATTTCTTAATGGCCTGGCATCGATCTTCTCCGATTTGACCATCCTCTTCTTAAATATCAGCAGCTGTCACATGGATTTTTCTTTTCTTCATCTTTTTTTCTTTTTGAGGGTCTAATTGGATAATTGCCTGTAACCCACGTGACCAAAGGACAGAGGGAACTTCCCACGAGGCCACGTGCTTGGCGGAGTGAAATCGGCCGCATTGAATATCACGGGAGCGATTTTTCTAATTCGAGAAAATGGAGCAACTTATTCGTAAATTTTGATTGGATACGTAGCGTCTGAACTTTTAACGTATTCAATTTGATCTTCGAACTTTAGTCAAATATCCAATATCGTCGTTAAATTTTTAATTTGTTCAATGTGATTCCTGAACTTTTTGTGTATGCTCAATTTATCTCTAAACTACACGAAAATATTCAAAGTTGTCCATAAACTTGAATTAATTGAAAGATAATATTGAATAATTTCATATAATTCATTGACTAGATTGAATATTTACCAAAAGTTCATGAATCATAATAAATATATTAAAAGTTTAGAGAAGATATTATACGTTAAGCTAAAATTCATGAACTATGTTGAACAAATTAGAGGTTGGGATCAAAATTTATGAACCATTTGTATTATCATCCTTTTTAATTTCTAGCAATGTTTTAGCGTGTGATTAATTTTCTCTCATTGTAATTCGTGATTGCATTTGAGTTCTTAACTTTGTTCTCGAGAGAGTAGAAATAACAAAACCAACACGGCATGGTGGTCCCATGCTCGAGCTGATACCTTCCACCAATCAATTGACACGTGTTTTTATCTCCCTTGATCATTCGAAGGGTTGCTCAATTAGTGCATTTGTCCTCCTTATTTAATGTCCGGGTTCAAATCATCGCGCTTTAGCATTTTCATAGAGCAACACCTAGCAGCATAGTCATGTGTGTCTTTGATAATTGGACGATGCGTCTAGACCTAGGAGACCGTCATGCGTGATGGGATTAGCCTAGCTTTTAAAGAGTCTCAAACGCTCGTTGATATTAAAAAAAAAACACTCTCTTGATTTAGTTTTTACGGAATAAGCATGATTAATGCTCTGATTATAGATCTAGGGTGTTCAATTATCGAGTTTAATGGCCTTGAACTGATATGGGATCGGTCTCGAGAGAGATGGCATTGATTAAATTAATGATTTTTTTCTTTCAACGGCTAGGTAGTGCTAGGACTAGTTTTCGCACACCTTGACAAGCCTATCTCCTGGAAGCACACTCCCGCATTTTGCTCCCAGGCTGCTCCCGACAAGATTTGTTCCCAAATCACAAGGAGAGCGGTAAACTTCCTCGGCGATCAAGCCAATACTTTGTTAGCATAAACTCAAGGATTTTAAATGCCGGTATTTCTATGGCGATGCGTTGGAAGCATGCTTGAATAAGAAGGCTCTTTTTTTTTTCTTTTAAACGGTGAAAAAAGACCATTTCAAATTTTAATATGCAGAGAAAATTTTTAAATTTTTTTTAATCACTTCATTTAATTCACAAATGAAATACCATCTCTTGCGTTCTTCGATTGGTTGACTGTATCGGTCGACAGGGAACCAAATTGTCCGCATTTAATGAGCTTTCATGTTAGAATTAGGCTTAAGGTACAAAGAAGGACCACTTGCATAGATGCGACCAACTCGATGCACACAAGGTGGTCAGCCACGTGCAATTCCCGCCAGTTTTTGCAATCTCGACTTCGCGAACATTTTTAATTTCCTTTGGAGGCGGCCTGCATATGGGGTACGCTGATTTTTACGCTACGACTTGCGTGCAAGGCTTTCTCGTCGTAAAAAAAATAAACGAAAGAAGTACGAAATAATTAATAGGAGATGACATAAATCACACGCATAGGAAAAGACACCTATTTTCCAATGTTCGCACGATATTGGGGATATAACCTAAACACCATGGCCGTGCTCGATCTTTCCGAATGCGCTCCGAAGGGCCGAGATCGAATTGAATTAGGAATTTCGACTCTCGACGGGAAAAGAAAAGAGAAAACGAGAGCTTCGAAGTTACGACTCGGGTGAAAAAAGGAACATAGCGACACAAAGTGATTGCATAAGGGAAAAGTTCTTTGGCACGGCCTCTTTTCCTACTTCAATGATCCCGCCATTAACTTCCAACCGCTGAATTCCCACCTCCGAGCAAATTGTTCATGATCTCCACCGGGAGGATAACTTGGACCCGAGTAGGTCCTTAAAAGAAGATAAGATTTTCCCGTGAATTTTCTTTGTATTTTCTTTCTCGAGTAACTGTACAAAGGAAAGGAAAAAGTGCCTAGACACAATCCCTTGCGCTCTTTAGCCTTGCAATCGCTAGATTCCCGCCTCCCGCCAAATTATTCGCTTCGCGGCCTCCGTTGGGACGGAGGACGGACCTCTCCGACATGAAATTTTCCCGCATGGAAATCAGAGGGGGGCCACGTGGCGTTCCACAATCCTGGAAAGTCGTCTTAAGGGCTGTACTAACCACTTGATTATGTCAAAGCATCTTCCCCACTTTAATCTGACTGGCGGTGGTGATCTGATCTTTTTTATCAAAAAAATTGCTCCCCGGCTGGCCCATCACTTGAGAACACAATCTCCAGGCCGGATCCCTTCGCTTGCCTTTTTCGCGGGTTTTGGACTGTTGGATTCACTGTTCGAGTGGAACTCACGGGAAAGTTACAGAAAATGATCTCGACTTCGCCCCCTCCCCCGTTAACCCACGATTGCAATTCGTACAAACTTTAGTAGATTTCTACTTACTCGGGCTTTCCCGAGGCGTATATCAATCGTTATCATAAGAGTTTCATACGCATTACGAAATGTTCGGTTTGAGTCATAACTATTCCGCACTATCCATAATTTGAAAATTGAAGGTTAGCAATAGAAATGATCGGTTCTTACCTAGGTATAGGGTCGGTTCCCTGTTCCCTATTTGTGGAATCGAGAAAACCCTGTCAACCCGAGGAACCGGACCGTTCTTGAATTGGACCGGGATCGATTATGTGTTTTTGTTTTTCCTTTCTATAATAACTGTTCTCCGTCTTGCCTCTTTAGCTTCATCGACTTGGAGTGTTCTTCTCTAAAGTAGGTGGAACTCCACCAGGGATGGTAGTTGGCATTCTGCTGTTGGGTTTAGTGACTTTCGAACTTCTACCCTCTTTCCTATTCCTCTCAGTTCGTGCTACAATTGGAGAACTGCTTCGGTACAAGGAAGTCCATCAAGTAGGCCCCTATGAACCACCGACGCGCGACTTTAGTTTAGAAAATTGGAGGATAAAATTACAAAAAAAAAAAAAGAGGGAAAATTAAGCCAGGCTCGTCCGGTCCGATCGATATGGTTCCTTATCTGGAATCGGGAATTGGGAACCACTCAGAACCGACTGGTTCAATCCCGTTTCCAGACTAGACTGAGATCATGCTTGCTCCTAATTGATCAGTCCGTCACCACAGCCCTACCAATATGTCAATTGTCACTAGTTAGAAAGTGTCTCTACAAAATATATGTTGCATTTGAGCAATATAGCATGAATAATTTAGAGTTTTTGCTCACAACGTGAATCAAACTCACGATCTCGTTGCGACGTCTTTCCCTACTGCATCAACCACCTTACCGGTAAAAGCAACGATCGCGATTGAATTAAACGAACGAGAGAGGGAAAGCCAATATTTACCCTTTTAGCCCTCCATCTCCTACCAAACTTCCAACAGTCCCCTGTCCTTCACCAAACCATTGCCTTTCAATTCTCACTTTCCATAATCTAACACCCCCTTCCCCCCGCCCAATCATCATTCCAGCCTTTATGCTAAATTAGTTTTCTTTATATAATAATTTCGCGTCGTAGAAAAGTTTACGATGCAGACAATCATTTTCCTCGACTTTAACGCGTGGGAAGGTACAAATCCAAATTCGAATTTCGCTCCAGCGTTAACTAGATTTTTTTTTTTTTGGTTGGGTCCAAAAAGTGTTAACTAGATTGATAAGAAAAGATCACTTTGTTACGGAAAAGCTACGTAAAATCCACACAGGCAAGTGGAGGGAGGAGGGGCCCCGCGAGCCACGATGATGATAGAAACATCTCCTCAGATGCGGCGTCGTTTTCTGCAGGGGAGAAAAAGAGAACGCATGTGCCCATGTTACCAACGTTGGGGAGAGGCAATTTGATGCCGCGCAAGTTATCCGGGAGACAAGGTTGTCAACTGGAGCCAGTGAATCCCGCAAAATCCAAGCTGCCAAGGTCAAAAGCAATATTCTTGTCTGATCGTCTAAATTTATGGAACGGGTATTTCCTTAATGGGATGTTGGAATTTCAAGTCCGTGTGTTCGAATAGTGATAATCCGTACTCTTTCATCACGTGTTTCTCTAGCCAGATGTATGTTTTGTCAAAATAATTAGACATTAAATTACGTGTTTCTGTAATAGTTTAAGCTATTAAAACGGCTGACAATGGTTTAAAAGGTCCTAACTTCAAATATTTTCATGTCCCGTTTACCTCTCAAATTAAATATGCCCAAGTAAGAAGATCAGATTAAGCGTGAGGGGGAGTGTTTGAATAATTAAATATTAAATCACGCCTTCATGTAATCGCTGACAGTGATTCTATAAAATCTTACACGTTTCAAGCAATTCCGTCCACGGTTCTTTATCCTACACGTGCAAAGAGAAGAGGACCATAGGAGAATATGCTTGATAGGGTATTGCTAGCTTATTTTGCAACGATTTAAACTTCTTCAAAAAATAATCATCAAATACCCATTTGGCAATATATAGCGATCGAAGACGAGTTCGTGCGGAGTATTTGGATCGGATAAAGTCCATGGAGACCCACGAGAACCAAAGACACTGTCGGCACCTTTTACCCGAACACATTACAATAATAGAGCGTTTGCATACCATTGCTCCCCTTTTGCGCGTTTAGGGCTCGTGACGCAAGTTAATTCGACCACGTCATATCTTCAGAAGCAAGGCGGTTTCACGTTCGAATCGCTCCCCAAGATTTTTGACTCCGCGAGATCCGACACGCTAGTGGCATCGCGGTCCATGTGTTTAAGACGAGCTTCCGTCGTTCCATAGCACAAAAAAAAAAAGACAAAACCGTGCGCTAAAGTACGCCCAACCAAAACGGGGTGTACTTTAGCACCGAGCGAGCGACAGGACGAAGCGCGAAGCGCGAAGCGCGTGGCGGGAGGGATGTTCGAGGGAGGGACGAGGACAGGCCATGGCGTGAGTTAATGCGCGCCGTATCGTATCGCATTTTTAGTATTCGGGTATTTATTTGCCTGGGCGAGCCGATCTTTAAACGGCGTGCCAGCTTGTGCAGTAATGATTTGTCTCGAGGCGTCAACTTCTCCAGCCGCAGCAATTCGTCCCCGGGGTCAACGGTCAATGAGCAGCTAAATTTCATAATTAATTTATAAAAAAAAATTCAATGTTGTGGTGTATTTTCTTTACACAGGCCACATATCGATTTGGACACGTGATCGATCTTCGAAGTCATAACTGCTCGCGTTAATGATAATGGCAGTAAATTGCATAATAAATGGAATTACACGGACTTCATGTGCTCTAAAATCTTCCCGAGATGAATCCCCGGTGTGCTCGGTTTCGCCAATTTCTTCTTCTTTCGAGAACATAAAAATTAAAATAGTATACAATTTTCAGGCATCACGAGCAAATAATAAGCAGGGGTAATAAATTTTTTTTGACCAAATAGGAAGAATCATTAATAATTTGTTCGAGAATAAATATTCATCCATGCAGGTGGCTTTACTTCTGACAAGCAACGATTTACTCTTCTCGAGTCGCTGATGGAGAATGCGGAACGCTCGACTAGACAATACGCGATCTATGTATATATCTAAAGCGAATTTTTTTTAACTCGGTCTAACGTTACGCTCGAAGTTAAAACAAAAAATTCTCAACATATGAGGAAAACTATTCACTCTTTTTTTTTTGGGAAATTGGTAATTTTATCCATTTCTCTTAGAAATGTTAAATCCCCAAAAGTACCAAATTCAAAAAGATCATGGGCCAAATTTTTTGTACGAAATCCGGGGTTTATTAGATTAATCGATTGAGCTACTGACGGTACTGACCTTCGTTTACTTCGCTCTTTTTTTTATATGGTATCATGTCCCTCCTGCCCGCCCCCCCTCACACTTCTAATTTGGCAAAGGAGAGTCGCTTTCGGCTCGTTTCGGAGTGGACTCATAACCTCAACCACCCTCCTATTTTTTCCTCGCTGCTTGTCTCTCCCTGCGAAATTTCCGACGAACTGGTTTGGCTCTTCTTCTTCCTCCTCCTCGGTTCGTCTTCTTCTTCCATCCGCGCGCTTCACGCCTCTCGAGCTTCTCTAGGCCAGTCGAGCTCGAAGCTCTCGAGTGGCCGGCGCCGGCGCCGGCACCGCCCCAGCAGTTCGTGCGAGTATTATATTGCCTTTCGCTTCAAGTGGGGGAGAGAGAGAGTGCGTCGAGTGACGAGCCAGGAGAGAGAGATCGAGAGAGAGCGAGAGAGAGAGAGAGAGAGTGGGAAACCAGTGAAGAGCAACGGACAGCTCGCGGACGCCCGTCTTCGGAGGCGACTTCTCTTCTCGCTCTTGCCGCCGGCGCGAGCCGCACTGATTCGTCCGATTCGGGCCGCGGAGCAGTCGAGGGAGGAGGAGTAGGAGGAGCAGGAGCGGAGGCGGATTGGCTGCCGGAGAGGTGTTACCGGCATTCTCGGTGGATGACTTGCTTCGCGAGGCGGCTGCGAGCGGTCGTGTGTTTCTGCAGACTGGGGAATCCCGAGCTATGAGCCCGTCTGCTGATGCTGGGGAGACATAGGCCTCTAGATCCGGCGAGCGGCGCGGCGTCTCGGTGTTGGGATCGCAATGGCGTGAGGAAGATTCTCGAGCGGATTGATTCGTTCCGAGCGTGGTCGCGTCGGCTGTTGATCTGAAGTCGGTTTAGGTTGTCGGCGAGCCGATGGCGACGGAGTCTCGGATGGATCAGTATGAGCTCATGGAGCAGATCGGTCGCGGTGCTTTCGGTGCTGCTATTCTCGTCCTTCACAGGGCCGAGAAGAAGAAGTGCGTAATCTAATAACGCTCGCGGGATTTCATCCCAGTGACGTGTCGCTAATTCGCGTGCGTTTGATGTTAGAAATGTGTGGTTTATCTCGTATGTCGAGCTAAGATCTGGTCGAATTCGCATTGACAGATATGTGTTGAAGAAGATCAGGCTCGCCCGGCAAACGGAGCGATGCAGGAGATCTGCTCATCAAGAGGTATCTCTGTTCTCTAGTTTCCATTATCAGTCGATTGCTTCTGTCACCCAGCCTCTCTTTGGAGCTATTCACGAAATCGGCATGCCTTTTGTCTCGTAGATGGCTTTAATTGCGCGTCTTCAGCATCCTTACATAGTGGAGTTCAAGGAAGCATGGGTCGAGAAAGTGAGACCCACTTAAATTTTACATGTGCCAAGTTTCTTTGTCAACTGATAATACATCTTTCGTTTAGATTCCTTCCTGAAATAGAAGCCATGTAAATGAATGCAGGGCTGCTATGTTTGCATCGTCACCGGTTACTGCGAAGGTGGAGACATGTGAGTATGATGGATTTGGAAGATTCCTGGTGTTTTTTAGTTTCCTAGATGGGAAATAATCTTGTCTCATCAAAATGTCTTTTCTTGTTTACTTTCGCAGGGCTGAGTTGATGAAAAAGTCCAACGGTGAATATTTCCCCGAGGAGGTATTGTCTTCTTTTACTTATCCGCTTAATCGATCTCGTCAGATCGGGAGGTTAATCAAACGAATCATGCTTACTATGAAATCTATATTTTGCAGAAACTGTGCAAGTGGTTTGCCCAATTACTGCTTGCGGTTGAGTACTTGCACTCAAATTTTGTGCTCCATCGAGATCTTAAAGTGAGTAGCTAGGAAATAATTTAAGTGAACATGCAACTTTATACTGTCTTGCCCAGTTTTCCAAATATTGAAATCATTATACATTCTTTGCAGTGTTCGAACATCTTTCTTACTAAAGATCAGGATGTTCGCCTAGGTAAGTTGATACTTGCTGTGATATTTAGTGGGACTTTACCTACTAGTGTTTCCAAGTCTCTTAAATTGCTATCTTATTTTGTTTGTACATGCCTGGGTTAAATCTAGGGGACTTTGGGCTTGCTAAAACCCTGAAGGCAGATGACTTGGCTTCATCGGTGAGTTTTTTCTCAACAAAATGTTACGGTCTGGTTTAGGAAAGCAAGAGAAAGAGTCGGATGAAATTGTCCCGACCATCTCAGACTCAGCATGTCTAAGCATACAGATGGTTTAGTGCTGCATTCGTCCGTCCTTCAGCATAAGTTTATTGATATCTTGCGGAACGTTAATGCAATGGCTGTCACATGCTCTGTAGGTTGTGGGAACTCCCAATTACATGTGCCCAGAACTACTTGCAGATATACCTTATGGCTTTAAGTCAGACATATGGTCTCTAGGTACATCCGTACTTTCTGCCTAGGTCTTGCTGTATCAGTTTTTTTTGGGGGGGTCAAATGTGTTTCTGATTTTGCTTATTTTGATCAGGCTGTTGCATGTATGAGATGGCTGCTTATCGACCTGCATTTAAGGCTTTTGTAAGACTTTGTACTTTTACTTGGAACATATTTTCAACTGATTTGACAAGTGCTGTCAGATCTATCTTTGGTTTGAGTTTTGTTCTTTCTGTGTGAGTGTGATTTGCATATGTTGACGAATATCTGATTCCAATCCATCCCTCTGGGTTGGTGGGAAGGCATGGTTTGTTTGTAATCCCCCACCTGGATATCTGGCGCTCATTGTCATTTCTTCTCTTTAGTAGACAGACATTGCACTTTTTTCATTATTGTTGCAAACATTGTCTCGATTCAGTTCATATTGTAGCAGTTCCCCCAGAAAAGAAAAAAATAAGAAGAATAACCACAGTCTCCTGTTTATGTTCTGACCAAGTTACATTGATAATTAGACTTGGCACTTTGAGTTTATAATATCAGTTATAACTAGACTCGATGGCTTCTATTATGAGGGGCAACTTGGTACTGGTTTACAATTTAGACGAAGTTTGATAATTTTGCTTTATAAAAGCTTTTCTGATTTATTATGCTCTTCTGTACATTTCCTATGTGCCAACTCAATAGTGAGTAGATGTGGATATCTAACTCTTGTCTTATACGATTGGTCTCAGGATATGGCTGGTCTAATTAGCAAGATAAACCGTTCCTCTATTGGTCCCTTGCCTTCACACTATTCCCCATCTTTGTAAGTGTCGATGAGCTTTAGTTGCCTACTAGCATCATGTTCTTCACTCATTGGAACTTTTTTGTAATGCTAGACATTTGCAACTTAGTTGCTTTACTGAATGTTACCTATCCTTATGCCTTGAGGAAATATTTGAGTTTCTTTGAGGGTGAGTTTTTTTCCTGTCTGGATGTATATTTGTGGAATAGAGTCAAGGTACTCTAAAAGTGTGCATTACTTGCCTGATCAGGAGTCTTAAATGCTCAGTGTCTTGTTTCTTTCTTGCATTAAACAGTGATATAGCAGAGATTAAGGTAATGCTGCAATGGGATAGGTCTTGACAATTTATTCTATTCAATTTCACGGCCGTAAATTCCATACACCTCATCTTCTGTGCCATGATGAAATTGATGGCACATGGAAAAGCAGATACATTTGCATCAGATACTCGGGGCTTCATATTAGTATATTAGGATGCTAGTGACACTATGATGCACTTGTGCGATGCTTCTTGGTCTGCTCCAGTATGATTATCATTCCGAAAAAACCTGCTTTTCTCACCAACATCACCATTGGCAGATCTTGGGGGGGTTAGTGGTGGCCCCTGCCCGCTAGTTCCCAAGTTTGTTAGACATCATGTACTTATTTCTTTTAAAAGATTATACCTAAACTTTTAGCTATAATTTTCATTTTCTATTTAGAATTTGGTGTGCCAGCGGCAGTGACCATCCAATTTCTCCCTGTCGGAGGATGAAACAATCTCGGCTGGATTAGCAGATTAGTGAAAATTTTTCCCAGACAATCCTGGCGTAGGTCCACCATCCACCAGCAAACGAAGCCAGCGTTACTGCTGAATATCTTGCATAATTATCGTAGTGGAAAGGAACTTCTCGTTCTGCTTCTGCTTGATCCTTATGATCACTGACTCCTTTTCATGGGGTTGCCCTCCCATTTCCCAGAGACACACCCTTCTCATTTTTCTGCCTTGCCAAGAAAAATAAAAGTGGAAAACAAGGAAAGCCAAGAAAAAAATAAGAAGAGATCCACTCTCTTCCATTTCCCTTTTTTTGCCCCTTTACTACCTTCACTCCATAAGTTGTGCCTGAGATCTTGAGGAATTCATATTTTTCTTATACTTGATGTCTGATAGCAGAATAGTGTATGGCCTACTATAATCTGCTTAGCATTGCGATGCAGAAAAACGCTTATCAAGGGAATGCTGAGAAAGAATCCCGAGCATCGACCAAGTGTAATGTTTTCTGTCAACTTCACTAATTCCAAGCCAGGAAATCTTGATGTTAACATTTAATTTTTCTTTTTCCAGGCATCCGAGGTCCTGAAGCATCCTTATTTGCAGCCTTATGTTGACCAGTACCGTCCATCCTTCACTCCAACAACATATGTCCCAGTAAAGCCCACAAAAACTCCCAGTTTTCGGAGAAGTATGGCTGAGAGCCAAAATAGCAACAGCTCTTGCAGTGATAAAGACAGCTTGCTTTCAAGTGAGAAAAATTTATCCGATGTTCTCAACTGCAATAACAGGGCCACGGATACCGATTTGGCTTCATATGATGATGAAGATTGCTATGAGCAGTCCCTATCAAACGAAGCACAGAATGGATCCTTTAACAAGAAGGAAGAGCAAGAGATAGCGAAACCCTCACATGAAGTGCAGGTATCAAGTGCTGAACCGAAGCAACCGAGAACTATTAAGAGTATAATGATGGCTTTAAAAGAAGGGAAAGTGCGAGAAAACGTTTCCCCAATGAGAGGCAGCCGAATGAAGGCTGGATCTACATCTAACCAAAGAAATAATAGAGAAGTATCGCCGAAGATTCCTAAACCCAGCCCTGTTCCTGCTATCAAGCATAATACAGACGCTTCAGCTGCAACACCTGCTAAGGCAGACAATGAGCCACAAAAGAAGGTTGAAAGAACACTTTCGCTGAAGCATCAGGTATTAGGATTTACTATATCTTTTAATTTTCTTATATAGATTGAGAGTGTTGCTAATGCTCTGTGATGTATTCCAGTTACCTGCAGTTGATTTTTCACCCAAGACAAAACCGAGGCATGACATGACCCCTCCTTCCGGTGCCATAAGACAGGCTACTGATGATCCTATTTTGGCTAGAGCCAGGCAGAAAACGCCTCCCTCAAATCAGGTCAAAAGATCTTCATTTCCTGGGCAAGCCAGGCAAATGGGGGTCAACACTCCTAATACTGTGGGCAATTCGGTGAAGTTAGGTTCAAGTGAGCCGATGCATGAGCCTGAAAAGGCTACTCAAGTTCACAGTGGTGTTGTTTCCCATCTCAGTAGGCAGACCAAAGGACAGCTTCCAAAGGTAGAAGCTCCCAGAGGGACACAAACTGCTAATAGCAATTCTGAATCTTCGTCTATCTCCATTCAAGGATTTGAGGTTTGTGATGATGCTACAACTTCTTTTGTCATGGTGCAACATGTAGAGCGGCCACAGCCTGTCAATGACAGAGATGCATGCACTGAAAGTGTGATGTCTCACGCGAGTGCGCCCGTATCTCATGTACACTGTGAGAATTATGTTGAGGAGGCCACTGGAAGCTGCAGACACGACTGCAGATCTCTAACAGATTCTAGGAAAATCTCTGAAACTGGTGCCGAGCTTCATAAAATGATTGCTGATAGTGGCAAAGTGATTTCCAATTTTCCCCAAAATAGCTGTGAAGAAATATTTGTTTGCAAAGGTGATGGCCCTCTATGCAGGCCTAGAATCACACCCAATAAAGTCTCCGAGTCAATTCCTACATCTCCTTCCAGTGGTGATGAGAAATACATGGTACGAGAGCTTCTGTCGTCACTAGCCGAAACTACTTCTAATACATCTCCTATATCATCTAGCCAAAAGAACTTGCAGCCTGATAAGGGGATGATTCTGCACCATCCGACAATAGAAAAGCCAGGTACTCATCTTCATTCAGCTTATGATGACGTCATACATGTTATAAGGCACAGTAGTTTCCGAGTCGGCAGTGAGCAGCCTGTTGTGGAAACTGTGGAGATGGGTGTACAAAATGTAAATGTTGGGAAGCTGATAAATGTTGTCACTGATGACATGGAAATGAGAAACATGGCTACTCCCATGACTACGAAAACTTCTAGTGGCTCCGAAGCCGTGTCATATCAGTCAAATGACTCCGAGCATTCTGCTGTTAAAGAAATTGATGTTGCAAACACTGTTTCGGCTGGATTGATATCTGATTCTGTTCCAAAAACCGATTCATTGCCACCAGTAAAACCCAAATCCCCTGGGAATGAAGAGGAACTACTGGCAAAGGAGACATTGGATGTGAAGTCCTTCAGGCAGAGAGCTGAGGCACTAGAAGGGCTCCTTGAATTGTCTGCGGAATTGCTGCAGCACAACAGATTAGAAGAGCTTGCGGTTGTGTTGAAGCCCTTCGGGAAAGATAAGGTTTCCCCAAGGGAAACAGCTATCTGGCTGGCCAAGAGTCTAAAAGGCATGAAGATTGAGGACAGCGGACGAAGTTCGTGAAGCATCAAATTGCGGTAAGCATGCTCCTATCGTAATTATGGGTGTCGGCCTAGTGATTCATTGATTTTTGTCGTGCATTGTACATTCAAGATCCCTTGAATATTTGAGAAACCACTCCTTATCTATGTCCTTTTTTCTTATTCATCCTTTATGATTCAGTTCTTAGATGCATAACCTTTTTGTACATAGCGACCGATATAGATGAGAAAGATTGGATTCCAGCCTGATAGTTGGGCGTGCTTTGTGAGTTAAATCATGTAAATTGAGCTGTTAAAGCAGCCTATTTACTTTCATTAGCAAATAATAGCATTGGGAATAATATATCGAAAAAAAAAGTAGCATTAGGAACTAATAATTCCAAGATCCATTTAGGCGAGAATGATTTCATTGTGGCCAAGAATCTGTTTCATTCCCATTGTGCTCTTTCTAGCTTTTTTTTTTCGCTCCATCACTTTGAGAGCTAGGGCAGGAGATGATGTGAACTCGACTCTAGATCGTCAAGTAAACTAGTATATCCTCCTTGTTCCTAAAGTTCATGATTGGCCCATAATTGAGTTAAAATCTATGATCTGTTTATAAATTACGATATCGCGGATATGCATGTGGGTAGCGTTTACCGATTTCCTCTCTGAGATAGATAGAGAGGTAGGAATTTATCAAAAGTATCTCTGGTCTCTAAAGGTGTATGTCTTGTATCTGTTACAATTGTTTTCATTGGACAGAACTTTTAAAAGTTGGCCATACTATAGCAAGAATTAGTCCACTGGTAAGGTACCGTAGTCATTCGATTTTACGACATGCACTAAATTAGGCAAATGTGATGTGCATTAGATTCACGTTGATTTTACATATTTTGTTTGTCATTCTTGTTGGGTTATTCATGCGAAACACTTGCGCAGAGAGAGAGAGAGAGAGAGAGAGAGAGAGAGTTATGAGCATATTACGCGTCAGTTCCAATTTGGACTTTTTGGATGTGACGATCGATGGTGGTTCTTTTTGTTGATCGAGGGGCTGGGAGGGGGGACAAAAGAGAAGTCCGATGGAAACTTACATAAGACCGACCATCCTCTATTTGATCATCCGTGCGTCGTCTGTGACCGCATATGATGCAATGCTTTCTGTCTTTACCTAGACTAGAACGGACCAAGACCGAAAATCAAAATTGAAGTTTGTTTTCTAGGCATCGAATGCGCGTGCTGCCTGGTGAAAAAGATTAAAAAGAAAAGAGAGAGTCCGTAGATCATCCCCAAAAGAACCATGAACTTGGTCGGGACTTTCTTGAAAGTTGTCAGGATGCTTCACTCTTTTCCATCAGAGCACAACTCGAAACTCGTAGGCCCCGATATCTCCAAACGCTAAACGCGTTTCCCCTGCTAGATAGTCCACGACATGGAATTTCCTCTCGCTTTCCTCTCTCTGTCTCTTCGTCTGTCTCTCTCTGTCTCTCTCTGTGAAGACTCTATATAGGACCCCTCCTGAGTTTGGAATTCATCCAAAAATTGCATGTCCTCAATCATGGAACACCCTGCAACTTCAATCCAATATAACCCCAGACTGTCGCTATCGCGTTCTATACGTCCTTCCCGACGTCGTCCTACCAACTCTAGGGCCAATCAAGTAGTTCGCTGCCTGATCACCTCACTAATCCTACTATTCGTCTTGGCCAGCGCCACGTGCTTCATCGCCTGGCTTATGATCCATCCCCACCCTCCTGTAATCAGAGTCAACTCTCTTGCCGTGTCCGGCTTCAACATCTCAAGCCCTCAGTTCACCCCCAGATATGATCTTGAACTCGTCATAACGAACTCGAACGAGAAGATAGTCTTCTTCATCAACCACTTTGGCTTGCTCATTTCCTACAGAGGCATCCCACTCCTTAGGAGTGTCCAGGATTCATCGGACTATGTACAGATACTAGGCAACCGGAGTTCAGAGGTCGAGTTCAAGTTGGACTCTGAGAAGCTGAACGACCAGAAGAAGAGGAAGGTGCTTAGGGACATCAAAGGGGATTGGAGCAGAAGGGTGGTGAGCTTTCAGGTGAAGGTGGATATGAGGGTGGAGTTCAGAGCTGGGAGGTGGCTGAGCAGGCAGAGGTTGGTGGAGGCCTCCTGTAAGGATTTGAACATTGAGCTTTTGCCTGCCAAAGAGACAGGGAAGCTCCATGATGGAGGGAGAATCTGCCCTGTTGATTAACATTTAAGTGTCCCTCTGATTTCTTCTCTAAAGGCCCATCATGGCAAGTGGTAGTTCATTGCCTTAATATAGCTTGGTCAGCTTGTTTCTTCTTTGTGTCAGATCGTTAATAGGAAGGAGCAATTCGTTTTACGTCTTTGTAAACAAACGAAAACACTTAAGACAGTAATTTGTGACTTCATTATAATTGTCTATTACTATCGATCTCACCCATGTCCTCTCCGTTTTTAAGCACGTTCATTCGAGCTCTCGGTCTGGACTTGGGAGGAGGAAAAATTTTGGAAAAATTGCACTAATGGTCTTAAACATTTGCCTCAATGTGCAGTCAAAGCCCTAATCCTTTTATATTCAGTGCAACTAATTCCCAAACAAAATCCAAGAGGGAGAGAGAGTAAGAGAGGTTGGTCATGAGCACTACACACGATATCAAGGTCTGAAGTGGGTATCTCTATGTGTGGCATTAGTCGAAATTTCCTTCATTTGAATCTTATTATCTGTCGAAAAAATTCGGGTATTTTTTTAGCTTCGAAAGAAAAAAGAAATTTTAGTCTGGCACATCAAAACGAATAATAAGAAAAGAAGGAAAAAAAATATGAAGGAATGAAATGTAAATGATGACGAAAGGAGATTCTAAATCGGCTTAGTCCGATGCACCTTCAGCCCACGTCCGCCCTCACTATAGCGGCCCATTAGGCCCATTCAAAGAGAAACAAGCTGAACCCAGAAAGGAAGAAGGAGCCCATAACAAATGACGTGATAAGCCCATGTCGGAGGGAAGGCCCGGCCCGTTAAAGGCTAACCGCTCGAGTCCCCGAATTCAAGAAGCTTTTCTGGAGTCTTCGGAATCCGTCATTTTCCGGTTATCCACGTTCATCGTCGTTGATCTTCCATCGCCGATCCCGGGAGAACATTCCGGAGAGAACTCGAGAGGATACACACCGAGAGAGCACAAAATCCCTCTCGTCTAGAGGCCTCCGTCGTCAGAAAAACCTCCTTGGCCGCCGCTCAGCGCAATCGGACGCCAATTGTCGACGGCGAAGTCGAGTTTATGGTCCCCGTTCTACTCTGTTCCTGGACCGAAAAAGATATGGGGAGTCCAGAACAGTGTTTGTGTAGAGAATCGATCGCAATTTGAGCTGTTCTGATGATTTGAGCTCGTGTTATTGCCGATCGCGAGGATTTGAAACGAATTGTTGCTCTAATCTAGCACATGAACTCTTTGCCCGGGTCGTTCATGACCTGTTTGATGTTTTGTCTAAATGTCTTCAATGTTGATTTTCTCGTTACTGGTCAATGCGTGAGCATTCTAGCATGAATCACGGACGGGTTTTTTTTGCTCGTGTGGCCTTATCTTGAACATCAATTTATTATTTCTGAATCAAAAAACATCACATGTGAGTTCGATCCAATCTCGGTATTCACTGATCAGCGTTAGTCTTTTGATTGTCTCTCTGCTTTCAGTACATGTCGATCAGTTTAGTGATTCTTGACCTGTGATTTTGAAATCGTAAGTTGGGTGTTAACTGACTCTTTGTTCGATCCAATCTTGGTATTAACCCGACACTTCAACGATCCGTATCCTGAATTCGCAAGTGAATGTTTCGATCGATTCTGCTGTCCGAACAGTTTCTGTTGCTCTTGATTTGCTCGTCGCTATTTCTTTTTCTTTACACTTTTCTTTTCCTGTTCGATTAAGAAGAAGCGTGCTTGCATGCAGCGAAAGCGCGAGACAGAATGCGACTGCGAGCGTTTTTGCGAGTTGTTTTATCTTCGTATGGATGTTTGGACTTTGATTTTGGGCACGCGCTTGTCTGCTCATACTTCGCAACCAATCGCCATAGCGGGCATTTTGGATGAGCGCGTTGTCGCGACGACGATCGATGGCGGTCCTACTCGGGGAACGAGGGGCCGCGAGTGAGGGACAAAGGAGAAGTTCGATGGAAACTTACGTATGGCTATGACCCAAATGCTCTATTCGATCATCCGTGCGTCACCCGTAGACCTGTCAAAATGGGTCATAAACCCATTTCTTAACCCATATATTAGTAAATGGGTCATAAATGGGTTAGTTATATTTAGTAAATGGGTCATAAATGGGTAGAAGTCTTATATTAGTATTAAATGTGTCGTAAATGGGTCGTAAATGGGTCATAAATGAGTTTACAACCGATTTAAACTCAACGCATTTCTCTCACCCTCACTCAATCTTGCAGTCACTCATTCCGCACTCTCATTTCAGTTTGGGTATGAATTTTCTTATATTTAATTAAATATGAAAGTATTTTAGCAATATGGGTCTAATCGGGTATGGGTTGGGTATGAGTCGGGTCGGGTATGGGTCAACAAAATTGCATTGTGCATAAATGGGTCATAAACGGGTTAATGGGTCAATTTGGGTCGGACCATTTATTACTCGATCCAAACCCGACTCGACCCACCCATTTAACAGGTCTAGTCACCCGTGACCGCATATGATGCAATGCTAGGACTGGCCAAGGCCGAAAACCAAAACCGCCGAGTTTGTTTCCTAAGGCATCGAACACTTGTGCTGCCCCGTGAAAAAGATTTAAAGAGACAGAGAGACTTTCTTGGAAGTCGTCAGGATGCTGCTTCACTCTTTTCGTCGACAGCAGCAAGCGGCAATGATCGCCAATGCACGCCCCTCTCTTTCCGCAAGATTCCAAAAATGCGCACGCGTTTCGCGTCCTACAAACCCCTCCCCACGACGTGGAATTTCCTCTCGTTTTCAAACCCACCCCTCTTCTTTCGATCATCCAAGAAAAGCTGTCTCCTGAATCATGGAAATCTCAACCGCCTCCGCGACTACCGTCCAAGATGCCCACCCCCCGCCGCCGCCTCGTTGCATACACCAAGTAGTTCGCCGCCTGATCGCCTCGCTAGTCCTACTCTTCGTCTTGGCCAGCGCCGTGTACTTCATCGCCTGGCTCATGCTCCATCCCCGCCCTCCCGTTTTCTGTGTCAACTCTCTCGCCGTGTCCAGCTTCAACATCTCGAGCCCCTGGTTCGCCCCGAGATACGACCTCGAGCTCATCATCATGAACCCGAACAAGAAGATAGCGTTCTTCATGGACCATTTTAGCCTGCTTGTTTCCTACAGAGGGATCCCGCTCCACAGGAGGGTCATGAAGCCGACGGACCCCGTAGAGATACCAGGCCACCGGAGTTCGCGGATCAGGTACGAGTTGGACAAGGAGAAGCTGAACGACAAGAAGAAAAGGAAGGTGCTTAGGGACATGGACGGGGATTGGAGCAAAGGGGTGGTGAGCTTCGAGGTGAAGGTGAATGTGAGGGTGGAGTTCAGAGCTGGGACGTGGCTGAGCAGGCAGAGGTTGGTGGAGGCCTCTTGTAAGGATTTGAGCGTTGAGTTTTTGCCTGCCAAAGACATGGGGAAGCTCCATGACGGAGGGAGGGTTTGCTCGGTCGATTAGCATTTTAGGGTCTCTCTGATTTCCTTCTCTAGAGGCCCATTATGGTTAGTGGTGGCAGTTCATTGGCTCATCGTAGCTTGGTTGGTCAGCTCGTTCCTTCTTCGTGTTAGTTTGTTAAAAGGAAGTAGCAATTGGCATATCGTCTTTGTAAAGTAACGTAAGTATATATGACGGGGATTTTTTGTGACTACGTTATAGAAGTATCTATTACTATCCATCTCACCTATGTCTCTTGGTCCGGACTTTGGAGGAGGAAATTTTTTCTGGAAAAATTGCACTAATAATCCTAAACATTTGCTTCAATGTGTAAGCAAGTCCTAATCGCTTGAAGTTGTACAATCAAATCCTTTCGGTGATCTCACGGGCAAATTTGCAAGCATGATACGCCAGAATCTTGATGTGGCGAATTGCAAACATGCTGCCACGGCTTAATATATGAGTCATGTGGTATACATAACCAATCACCGTACTCGAATTGTATAAGAATCTGTACTTTTTAATGGGAGTCGGTGTTGGTCTCATAAATTCTCGAGATAAGATTCATCTAGTCTAGCTACACGGACAGTGCTTGCTCCTTAGCTCCTCTGGTCGTTCGCTGTTGGGAAATATAGCAAATTGCTTCACATTGAAAATGTGGACATTGGTCTTGAATCATGAGATTGACAATTAATCTCGGCATCGAGAGCTTGTTTATTAACACATCAAATTACCTATGATGTCTCTTTAACAATTTGAGAGGGCTAAAACTTACAACTTTCGCTTAATAAGAGTCACATATCCCAAAAGGTTAAAATCGAGTCTAATTAAGTTCCGAAACGGGATGGGCAAAGTTCAGTGTCTCTTAAGGAAAAATAATGTATTAGGGGATCGGCTATATTTTCCTTCTTTCGTGGTTATAGGAAATTTCCTCCAATCACATCTTTGATCGGAGGATCACAAGATATGAGTATCATTCACTCGACTAAAACTAAATGTGGGTGAAGCCTATGTTTATAACCCGTCAATTGGATTACTTTTCTTCCGACCAGGGAAGGAGGAAAACATGGGCCTTGGAAACTTTAATGTTAGATTATGAAAAATGATTCGATCCTCGACGTTTTTAACAATTAGCAAAACTATAAATATTGACCATTGGATAAGGCTACTACATTTTCATGTATCACAATTCATATTAATGGTGTTACTAACAATTGAAAAATATGCATATAGAATTCTAAACCCACAAAAGAAAAAAATGCCGGGGCTGTGGGTACCACGTTTATCTTCAAATCTCTCTCTCAGTTTTTTTTTTGTTAAGTATTTTTCTCATCGTGTCGTTGTTGCATCATCTGTATTTGACTCGATTGAGGATAAGATTCGATATATTTTTATTTTTGAGATCAGGGGACATTACGATCTGCTAATTTTTAGTATTTTTTTAATCAAATCCGCTATTTTCCTTTTTAAGTAATTAAATCATATCAAACCCTAATCCAATTCAAATCACTTTCTCACCATTGCTTACATTCTCTCTACCTTGGACTCCGCCAAAGATGCTCTACTCCCCAAACCGCCCGTGTCCGACCTCCGTCCGACCCTGGCCCTACTGGCTTGGTCTACCGCTTCCCGGTGAACCCGCCGCTGCCGCTGCCCGCGCTCGAAGACCGCGCCCCCAGCAGTGGCAACCACGGCAGCCCGATTTCTACAAGGCCTGATGACGCCGCCGGAGGAGGCGCGAGAACCACTGCTCGAGCAATTGAATTATGGCGCAACGCGAGAAACACCGCTCGAGCAGTTAAATCACGGTGCGGCTGCAGGATGTGCTTTGCGGCGTTGATGCTGCTAGCATTCTTGGCGACAATCGGATATACGGTCTACGGGATGATAATATTGTTCACTTCTGACTCATCGCTGGGACTTTCCGTCTCCGGCGTGCACCTCTCTTCCTTCGGCGTGTGGCCGTCCTCTCGTCAGTTGAACGGAACTTGGCACATCGATTTGCAGCTGCTGTACAAGGACACGAGCGGCAACTATATTTCATGCGACGGGGCCGCGGTCTCAGTGTACCACAAAGGAGCGCACCTGGCGGGGGCGAATCGTCACGCCTTCATCGTAACTCCGGGCGTCCGATTTGACTGGCGGTGAACGTCGATGCGTACCGAAGCGACGTGCTGGGTTGGCTCGCCGACGACCTCACCGAAGACAGTAGACTTGGGGTGGCGGTGGTCGAGGTTCATTTTATCGCCGAGTTCAAGGTTGCGTATGAGGAGAAACAGCCCCGTACTTTCCTGTGCGGGGGTTTGAGGTTAGGGTTTTTCGACGACGGAAGAAGCTAAGCTCGTGGGCGACGGCGACAAAGGATGCCCGAAAGTTGCTTGGTAGAACTCGAAATCGATAAGAAGAGAAAGTGTTGATGGGATAGATCTCGTTCCGTTTTCTTTTTTTTTTTCGTCTTCAATAAGTAGGGGGATGAAGTTGATTGTTTTCCAAGCATCAAGTCGCAGTTTCTAACTTAACCTGCGCCGTGGATAGGTTGTGAATGAGTCGAACTATTCTTGATTCGTAGATTACTCGAACCTGTGATGATCTTTTAGCAAGCCATTCTACGTGATCTTTGCTTGATGTTTTGTCGATTATTTCAATAGTATCACGTGAAGATCCATGCGCTCAAGCCAATTGTTTCATGCAAGTATGTCTTATGAGGGATGATGAAATAAGTCCTTAACGATCAGACCCAGCTCAATAACGAAGTGGATGGACAATCGCGTGATACTCTAGAAATACCTCGATACTTTTTCATGACCTTATTATAATGGTACGGACCCGGAACCTCTGCTCAAATATGCCCTGGAAGCACCGCCGCCATCTCGACGATGACCACCATCCGTTGGGTTTTCGGTCGACCTGGTGACGTGAGGTCTTAGAAGGTCTTGGTGGAGGTGGACATTATATCCGTGGAAGGACTATACAGTGCTCGGTGCAATTGTGCTCCTAGCGTTAGCTGCAATCTCCGTTGTTCTCCCTCTCCTTCGACCCTGGTCATTGTTTCATCCGCTGAGCGGGGGTCTGGAGCTTTGCTCCTTCGCCATCTCCCTGAAGCATCAGATCCGACTGGAGGCAACGTCCACGAGTTCCAGAGCAATGGGACCAATTGGCTTGTGGACAACCTTATGGCGGAGGACAAGAGAGTTGGAGTTGCGGAGTTTGACATTCCGTTTGTTGCTAATGGACCTAATGGCAGTACTTATCCTTGTGAGGTTTGAGGTCAGGATTTTCGAGGAACACGACGGCCGAAGAGCTAGGCTCGTTGGCTAGAGTCTCATACAGAGCCATTGTTTATGCACAAGGTCGGACACAAGCAATACATAAATTTCATATTTTCCTGAGATTTCATTATTCGACAGAAAAATTACCTTACGATCCTAAACTTCTATTCTTTGATTGATAGGCTACATTCTACTTTTCTTTAAGTTACAACTCGCGCGTTAACGATTGTCTAAGCATCGAGCACTCGTACTGCCTGGATAAGAAGATTAAAGAGAAAAGAGACTTTCTTAGAAGTCGTCGGGACCCCCTTCCTTCCGCAAAGACTCAAAAAAGATGCAAAAGCGTTTGCCATCCTACAAAAAATCCACCTGGACATGGAACTCGCTCTCGTTTTTACACCCCCTTCTTTCGATCATCCATAAATAGCGTCTCCTCGATCATGGAATCCTCAAACGCCTCCGCAACTTCCGTCCAATATTACCCCGCACACCGCCGCCACCTCGTTTACAACACATCAAGTCGTTCGCTGCCTGATCGCCTTACTACTCCTACTCTTCATCTTGGCTAGCGCTGTGAGCCTCATCGCCCGGCTCGTGCTCCATCCCCACCCTCCTGTGTTCAGAGTCGACTCTCTTGCCGTGTCCAGATTCAACATCTGGAGCCCCCAGTTCACCCCCTGCTACGATCTCAAACTTGTCATAACGAAGATAGCCTTCTTCATCGACCATTTTGGCCTGCTAATTTCCCATGGAGGGATCCCACTCCTAAAGAGGGTCATGGAGCCGCCGAACTACGTACAGATACCAGGTGACCGGAGTTTGGGGGTCGAGTTCAAGTTAGACATGGAGAAGCTGAACGACAAGAAGAAAAGGAAGGTGCTTAGGGACACGAAGGTGTTGCTTGGTCAGTTTGCTCCATGTTTGTGTTAAGACTGTCAAAAGGAAGTAGCAGTTGGTATCATGCCTTTGTATAGGAACGTAAATAAATATGATAGGAATTAGTGACTTCATTAAAAGTATCTATTACTATCGATCTCACCCATATCTTCTCCTTTTTACCGTTCAGATGAGCTCTTGGTCTGGACTTGAGCGAATCTAGCAAGCCAATTAGCCCGAGTCATCACAAATAAGTCCACCTACTGAAGCTGGACCCGGGTTGCCTTTAGAGCCCTATCGAAATTGAGTTTGACTTAACCAGAACGAGGGGTCCAATCCACAAACTTATTTCCTTTCTCCCTTTTCGCAGGCAATCTATTTTCTACTAATTGAATCATATAGGATATCGTTGACATATCCTAAGACCATATAATCACAGGTGTTCCTGAAAAAGAAAAATTTGTCTGAGATAATCTTTGATTCCTCCAATTTCACGAATTTGCTAATTCATATTGATCTAATATGTCATTTTCCTTTTTAAGTAATTAAATCATATCAAATCTCTAATCCAATTCAATTTCCTTGTTCACCGTTACTTAAACTATATCAGCCCATGCACCCCTTTCTGATTCTCTCTAGTCTCTGCCATGTTACTCGATCAAAGATCCTCTACTTCGCAAGCCGTCCTCCATCCGACCCTGACCCTGCCGGCTTGGTCTACCGCTTCCTGGTGAACCCGCCGCCGCCTGCCCGTCCACCCAAGAAGCACCACCCGTGCTCGAAGACCACTCCCCAAACCGTGGTTGCCACGGCAGTCCTGTTTTGAATTGGCCTGATGATGGCCGGGGCGCCTAGATCATCACTCCACGAGGAGAAGTGCAGTGGAATGTGCATATTGTGCTAAGACGCGTTCATGGTGGTTGCAACATTGGGCTTGGTCGGATTTTTGCTCTATGAGTTGATTATCCATTTGTCTACCGAGTCATCTCCGCGAGTTTTTGTGTCCGGCATGTCCCTCTCTTCCTTCGATGTGTCGTCATCGACTCGTCAATTGAACATTGATTTCTTGCTGCTATACAAGTCCCTGACCGGCAGCTCTTTCCCATGCGACAGCGCCGCGGTCTCGGTGTATTACAAAGGCATGTACCTGGCGGGGGCGAATCTTCACTCCTTCCGCGTCACTCCAAAGCATCCGATTCCACTGGAGGTGAACATCGACGCGTCTCGAAACAACTTGCCAGGTTGGCTCGCCCGCGATCTCATGGAAGTCTGGAGAATCGGGGCTGTGGAGTTCGTGGTTCAGTTTGTGGCTAAGCATGGTATAGGGCATTCTACTTCTCTGTGCGGGGGTCTCAGGTTAGGGTTTTCGACGACAGAAGAAGCGAAGCTCATTGGCGACGGTCATGTAAGATGCCCGTTAATCGCTTAGAAGAAATCAATGAGAAGAAGTTTCTCTCGATGGCTAGAGATTTCATTCTATTTTTCTTTTTTTAGCTTTCAATAGGTTGGGGGATGAAGTTGATTGCTTTCCTCTTATTAGTTCCGGGATGAACAAGCATCAAGTCGCAGTTCTAACTTAATCTGTATCTTGGATTAGATTACTTGAACTTGTGATGATCTTTTAGCTAGTAGCTGTGTGATCTTTGCTGGATGTTTTCAAATTTTCCAATGGAGTATCACGCGACCATCCGCACAATCAAGCCAATTGTTTCAGCAAATATATCCATAAGGGAAGATAAAAAAAAGAGTCCTCAATGCCCAAGACTTGCTCAATAACGAATTTGAAGGACAATTGCATGTTGGCGCGTCGATCTCTTGCTGCTGAACAAGGATTGCTTGTTCTGCAAGCACGCCGTTGTCACGGTGTACTCCAAACGGCAGGAATGCGGTGGGTATGGAGCTTCACTCCTTCGCCGTCTCCCCGAAGCATCGGATCCGACCAAAGGCGTACGTCAAGGGCATTCCGGAGCAATGTGACCGATTGGCTCGTGCACCACCTCATCATGGAGGACAAGAGAGTTGGAGCTGCGGAGTTCGACATACGGTTCGATGCTAATGGACCTAACGGCGGTACTCATCTTCGTGAGGGTTTGAGGTTAGGATTTTCGTGGAACGTGATGGCCGGAGAAGCTAGGCTCGGCGGCTAGAGTCTCATATAATTTATTAGTATTCATTAGCTATTATGATGTGGTATGTCATGTACCGGTTTTAAACTATGGCGTTCTCTACACTATCTTGATAAACATTGCCTAAGTGCTTTTTGTAAAGCATAATTAAACGCTTTTTGGCAAATGGTGAGTCCTGCAATAGCCCCGCCAAATGTGATGATCCATGTTCAGTTTAACATATCTAAGGGCACTTACCTAAAAATTCGTAATTTAGGTCCACTGTATCTAATTCTAATGTATATAGGATAGGACACTCGTTATGAAGGACTAATGGGTATGGGTGTGCATGTGATTTGCCTGAGACTTCCCAAAGAGTAGTAGATTTTTCCGCTACAAATTTTTTTCCAGATTATATCTACATGACAGTCCTACTCCTTGTAAAAATTAAACTTTCGAAAAACTAGAAGTACCATCGAAATTCGACAACCTAATTCTAGTAGGAACTAGGAACCGATCATCCAAATCCAAAATCCAAACAAAACATGAAAACAAAGAATTCAAATTAATGAAAGAAAAGAACAGTGTTTGATTCGATGAGAGAATCCATCAGAATCTATCTGCAAATTCCTTTATCCTATGGCTTTTCTGATTTCCATGGTCATCATATTCATTATAAAAACCTGTCTCCCGCCTTTTTATCTTCACGTTTGCATCAAGAGTTCGAGTCCGCGATTCTGCCTTCTTCAGTAGCAGCACAGCAATGGCGCCGGGTCCCTCGTCCCCGAGCAGCAGCAAGAGCGACGCCGTCTCATCCGACCACCAGCCCGCGTCGTCCCGGCCGCCGGAGAGCTTAACCGCGAGAAGGAGACTGAAGAACAGGGCACCGTCGCAACCCCATGAGTACACCTCGCTGCACGACCTGCTCAAGTTCCCTTGCGCGTGCCCGTTCTGCACGTACCTCCGCCAGCGGGACACGCTGCTTCCGATCCCGGAACCCCGGAGGAGGTTCCGGTCGAAGGCGCTGCTCCCCAGGGCCCCGGCCGTCGCTTGCCTCCAGTTCCTCAACAGGCGCGTGGTGGCGGCGATAAGCTGGGCCATTGAGCGGCTGATCGGAGTGGTTCAGGAGGCCGAGGACGAGGAAGACGCGTCTCCGTGCGGGGCTTCCTCTTCCGTTCGCGACGTGCTGAGCGCCGGAAAACGCCTTTGAGGCTTCAGCCGTTTTGTACATAGTGGGATCCGACACTGCCTTCCCGGGGCTAAAACTGAGGGGCAATTTGGTAATTCAATCATGGTCTTGATCTTTTTACCTAGTGCAAATACTTTTTAAAAAATACTTTTTATTTTTAATTTTTTAAAGTTCAAGCTTTAGATTTTGGAGATTTTATAGGAGATGTGATGTCATATAGGCAGATTTTAAAGGGGTCCCGCACTCATGCAATTTGAAATTGCAATTGAAGTGAACAAATCTTCTTGAATTTTGAGTTTGTACGTATTTTTTTTCCACTTACACGTATATAAGGTGTATGGGCGAGAGTGTTGATAAGTATATAAGTCCCCCCCCATCCCCCGTTCTTTGATAGTTTTAATTATAAACAATAAGTTTGTCTACACGAAATAATTTTATAATGAATCTGATTTCGAATGATTTTTCTGCTTTCGATGTGATGAGGATAGTTTTTGTTCAAATAGAAGACAAATCGTTCATTTTTTTGTTATGGGAATCTAATAAATTAACTATCGATGAGATCTAAATCTCAAAAAGTGCCGTTGATACAACATCGCAGAGAAAGAAATGTAAGTGATACATGATTTAGAGGGAAAACCAAGTGTAGATAGTTTACTCGTAAAACAAATGAAAGAAGTGCTTTTTCCTATAACAAAAAGATATGAGTGTGTGGACTGTATATAATTAGAAGGCTTCCGGCCTTATTGAAGATCATGGCTAAGTGTTCTAGACACTACATAGGCGCATGAGCACTTTGTACACCTGTGGACTAGGATTGGCACTGATCAATAGTCATTTTTTTAAAATTCGAATTTGTCGTTTTGAAAACATGAAAAGTTGAATAATTTTGAAATAGTATGCCTACTCACAGTACACAACTAATATAAACTCAACGTTTCTTGTTCACTACTTTTCACTTTTCAAATTTTCTTTTCTTTCTCAGAATACAACATTTATTATCCAATTGTTTACTTTCTAAAGTTCTCGAAAAAATACCAAAATTGCTGTTGAGTATTCTCATTTTGAGATTTTATTATATGGATTTCTGTTAGTAACCATTAGTAATACTATGGGGCAAATAATTTCTAAAGACAGTTCATTCACATCTCAAAATCTGATTCCATTATTCCCAACTATTACTAACACAAAGTATAGTTTGTTCGGTCCATGTTAGTAAACATCTATTTTTCTATTTATCGGATGTGTAGAGCTAGTTGCGGACGTATTTGACCTTTTTAACCCAAACGCCCTAAATTATACAAATATGGACACGTAAATTCGCATATAGAATTTCTATTATTTTTTACAATTTGAATAACGTTTAAATTTTGACAGTTATTTTTCTTAATTATTTTATAGGGACAAGACCTAACATTTCCATCAATTAGTCGATTGAGTTTTTAATCTTGGTCAAGCAGATGGTTTTGGTTTCGATTGAGCGAGCCCTAAACTCGGGTTATCGATGACATTTTGAGGTCGGAAAATCCCACGTGGCAAAGTTTTTTGCGATCGACAAACTCATATCATCTCTAAATTTTGCTGAAAATGCAATTTCGTGGGAGTTAATTTCCTAGCAAAAGAGAAAAGAAATTTCCCCAAAAAAGGACTCGATTTACTGTTGATACATCGAACATCAAGACGACAACGTAGTCACACCTGCGCAGGCATTCACTAAACTATTATTACCGTATTTTAGCATAATTAAGAAAAAAATTAGAGAAATTAATCAACTTCCCGTCCTAATTGGCGGTTAGCAAGTGCCTTTTCCACAAGGGCAAGACGACTGTGGGAGGAATCTTTCCATTTGTGCGCATCGAATTTGATTAATATAATTGCCAAAACCCTAGATATCCAATTTGCAAAATAACGATCATTTCACATAATAATTTGGGATGAAAGCAGTGGAAATCCTAAAACTTATCACAAAAATGCAATTGAATTCTAAAACTTTTAAAATGTGCAATCAAATCCTAAAACTTATTATAAAAGTGCAATCGATAACCTAAAACTTTCAAAAAGTGCAATCAACGATTAGTTCAATTTGACAAGTTTTAGGACTTAATTACACTTTTCGAAAGTTTTAGGACTCGATTGCTTTTTTGTGACAAGTTTCGTGACTTGATTGCACTTTCGAAAGCTTTAGGACTCGATTGCAATTCTATAACAAGTTTTAGGACTTCCAAAGCACTTATTCCTGATAATCTCATGCAAAATGAAAATAATTTTTACATTTTTTATATTGTATGAGCACGTTGGCACAGCTGGCCGTATGCCAAATTTAATAAAAATCACGAGTTCGATAAATTATATGTAGCTGGGAATTAATTTAGTGACGCGCGGTTACTGAATTGTCATTGGCTCGGTCTTCGGGTTAGGCGTCACGGTCCAAACTTTATAATGGGTAACCATCGATTAAAGATAAAGCATAGCTCGGAAGTCATCTTGTGCAAGTGCTTCATGTCTAACCACATCCAGTCCGTAGCTATAATCTCTCGTTCAAATAGCATTCTCAACGGCAAGCAAAGACAGTGAAATGCGAACGAGATTAGACGACCCCTAATCAAATCTTACCCATCTCTAGATGAAGTATCAATCCCGAAACGAATTGTGTCGAGTTCATCGATCTAGGCCATCGATTGGAGTTCAATTCGAACAGGACTATCCGTGAAGATGCCAAATCCCCGAGAGACTGTTTGGCCAACGGTTTACTATTGGTGCATTCGTAGGGTTAGTTTGTTCGGTTCATCGAGAAAATAAGGATCGTCCAAACCGAGATAAACAAGCGCGTGAAAACCTAATCGAGTTCCCTGGTTTCTTTTCGGTTCGAAAACTTCTCGAGCGTAATCAGCTGATGCAGTTTGAAAAATGAGCCGAAGTACTAAATCTTTAAAGCACTTGTGTAGAGAACACCGCGCGTCGAGAAAAGTATTCTGCCGTTAGATTTGGGTCACGGGGCGCATTCTAACGTTTAAGATTATAATTTTTCATGCTTACACAATGCAATTCTAAGATGAACTATCAATTCCCGATCATAGAAATTCTCAGCATTGAGAGTTCTTGCTTCTCGAGACGTCACATGTGCACCGCTTCGACAAGAACTCCCTTACAATTTACTGCACAGGTGAAGTTACGTGACCATATTTGCCGCCAAGATTCCACCCTTCTCTTCCTTCAATCCCTCTTCCATGTCTCAACTCAACAACAACACGGACAACGACTGGTATCAACAGCCTCTTAAAGAATTTCAATCCCTTTCAAGCTCCTCCCTTATACCTACAATTTCATTCCGGATATAAACCCCAATGTTCAACAAGTTCCATTTCGACGGATAACGAGTCGCAGTCTCGTCATCAATGGCTTCCAAGAGGAGGAGGAAGAAGAAGAAGCTCTTCTTCCCCATCTTCCTAGCCAAACTCGCCTGCAGCTGTGCCAAGCCGAACGCCTCCGAAGCCACCCGCCCGCACCCTGATCGTGTCTCCCGTCGGGAACTCCCGGGCTTCTTCGTGCCCGAAAACAACTACCTGTCCACCAGGTTCTCCCTCCACGCCACGACGCCCCCGGGCCATTTCCCCTGGGCCGGTCATCAGGACAACAAGCTGGCGGCGGACACAATGTACGTGGTGAGCCCGTGCAGGAAGATAACCAACAGCGTGGCGATGGCGAAGGAGTCGGAGGACCCGTACGAGGACTTCAAGCTGTCGATGCTGCAGATGGTGTTCGAGAAGGAGATCCACTCGAAGAGCGACCTCCGGGAGCTCCTCAACTGCTTCTTGCAGCTCAACTCCCCGGTCCACCACGATGTCATCTCCCGGGCTTTTGCCGAGATCTGGAACGACATCATCTCCAAGAAGATGAACAAGGGCGAGTCTCGAATTGGCCTCGTGACCTGCTTTACGTGAACCCGAGCCCGAGCGTGCTTTGGTCTTGCCAGAGGAGCGAGTAACTTATTGGTATCGAAATGCATATATATGCTTATATTAATCAGATGTAGTAACCGAGTTAAGTGTACGACTGTATATGCATCTTTCTCACGCTCATGTCTGTGAAAGCATATTCCTCCCTTGACGCATATGTAATCACTGTCCAAGTTATCGATTCATCTGCTTCTATACGTTTTTAGCATGTTCTGGTGTTTGTTCTTCCATCTGTGATCCTCGAGTCACATTGATTAATTTGCATTTCTAGTCTATGTAAGATCTCTCTGTGTTTTTGAAAACTGTGATTGGAAAGGTAACTGCCATATCTGATCTTACGGCTTTGGGAGTTTTAGCCTGGAGTGTCGGGATCAGATCGAGTATGGGGGTGCCCTTGAAGTTAGGGTCGAGCCTCATGGCTTGTGTCGGCCTTTATTCAAGAAACCTGACATTCAAGGAAATAATCGAGAAGGGTCCTTCAACGAGTGTTATAGAGTCGCTTGCTAGTCATATTCAAAGAGAATCGATCCACCCTTCAAAATAGCAATTGCGCGTGACACAATAAAGTGATTGCGACGCAAGAAAGTGATTGCACCGAAATCTCCATAGTCTCACTAATAAGGTGCTTGTCTAGTGCCCCCGCACTCATGAATGAAATCCTCTTAATAATCTTGTTGCACTAGAAAGGATATCAATGGTAACATCATTATAGATGCACAAATTAGCGGATCTAAAAATTAATATACCATGTGACGCGCTAAGCATAATGATATTAGAGGTAATGACACCAAGCAATTGAACTTTTGCCCAATATACAAATACAATTAAGTATTGTTGATACTAAAAACGACTAACTTTTTGTCATTATCAACAAGTATCGGACTTTGTCGATGATAGCAAATCTTGGTCAACAATGAATAAAATAATCGACTAACTTGAAGGGAAACAATAACTCGCCAAGAAAGTCATTGACAACATTCTCAAATTTATCAACGAGAGCCTTCGTCAAGATTTAGGAAGTTGATCGGTAAAGTCATTGACGACAAAAAATCGACATAAAATGTAATCACTGGGTGGTTATGTTTATTGCTGCTATTGAAGAATTTTTGTGACTTCTTGTGGGTAAGTGTTCCTAGATAATAAGAAATCATGTAATTTCTTATAACCACCAACAGGATTAAAAAGTTATTTCTTTATTCAAATTTGGTAACCGTTGTATGTGACCGTCATATGTAACCATTTGAAAGGGTTATAAATATCCCAAGTATGTTCATTGTAAAAAGATCCCTAATCAGTCAAAGACTTAAAGTTTTCACAAATTTATCTTTACTTTTTACTTTCTTGCAATTTACATGGTTAGCCGTGATTGCCTCTAGTCTCCGTAGCTTTTAATTTACCATTTACAACCTTTGTCGATTCATATCAATTCATCCATATTTCTAAAATGTATTTCATTGACTTTTCATTATAACATCCTTTTGGCACTCTCAGTGAAACACATTTTGTTGATTCAAGAAGACTACAATGGCAAGAACTAGAAATCAACAATAGTCCGGCAACGCTGCTGGCAACAATAACCCATTATCACAAATTGGCCATGAGATGGTCGTGAATTCTGATACTTCAGTCGTAAGGCAAGTGGCGGAAGATAATCAATGTGAGGAAGTTAATATTTTGATGGTAATGAACAATTGAAGGAGGTTGAACCAAATCCCAACATGGTGCGACCATGAGAAGAATGTTCGAAGAGCAGCATAGTAATATGGCCAACTACATTGTGAGTCATATATTTGATGTGATCAAATCAATCATCATCAATATTGTGAATGATGCCCTCTTGAGGCCAGAATCGTTCAACGTTAGGCTCCTAGTCTCTCTCCATTTATTGATGCTAATAATGCCATTCAAAGTAGCCAACCCCTATAAGAATTATGCAAATGTCTGAATCTTCTATTCAAGGTTATAATAATGGAATAATTCGGCTAATGTTGGTCAAAATTGGTAACGATAGCAAATCAAACAGGTTGACAAGCCGTTCAACTACCGAATGTTGAAAATATAAAGCCAGTAGCTCCATTGGTACCACTCAATGTGAATATTCTCATTGTCCCTAGCATGCCGATTAACATAAATAATCCGACAAGACCAACATCACTGCTTAGGGGCAAGATGGCCAACCAAACCTACACTTGAACCTTGCACAATTTGCCGAAAAAGATAAACAATCATTGGGGTTGGACAGGGGATTTATTTTACCTATTTACAAGAAACCACATTCCATTATGTCAATGATCAACCCTTATAAGAGATTTCAAGGTGCATGAGTTTGTCATTTTTATTGGTGAAAATGAGCAATCAACCATCGAACACGTTTGATTTATAGCCCATTGTGGGAAAGCAGGGACATATGAGTTTTTAAGATTTAGGCTATTTCCTTTGTCTTTGTTGAAAATTGCTTTCACTTGGTGCACCAATATACCACCTACTTCGGTGTGTAAATGGGTAGAGATGGGAAGACACTTCTATTCTCAATTTTGTAGAATGATATCTGAAGTATCGATTTGTTGAGTCGGTTAGACTTTATCAATATAATAGTGAGTTCGTCGATTAGTTTATTGCTCGGTTTAAGAAGACCAAAAATAGATTTCTCACTTCGCTCTCAAATAAAGAATTCACGAATTTGGCTTTCAATGGGTTAAAATTTGACCCGTGAGAAAGATTTTAAGGCCAAGACTTTGCCGATTTATTTCAGCTGGTAACGAGAATGTCTAAGTATGAGCGATTGTGAAAAGACAGATGGATAAAGGGTCACATAAACACTTTACACAAATGTGGCTTTAAAGGAAGATTATGAGTTAAGATATGAATGTGACTTGAATGAAAAAATTGAAATAAATATGGTAAAAATAATGCATGACAAGCCTTACTTTTATCGATCCTTAAAGCCTACCAAAATAAAAGACACCATAATGGTTAGGGCAAAAGTCACTCAAGTTTACTTCTTCAAATTTAATAAGTTGGATAAAATCTTCGACTTGCTCTAGAAAGATGGCCTAATGAAACTAACCAAAGCCAAAGCTATTTTGAGTGAAGAAGATTTAGTAAACAAAAAAAATGTATTGCAAGTGGCACCACTCATGAAGTCACAACACAGTTAATTTTACATTTACATATAACAATTTAGGAAGCAATTTGGCAGGAAAAAATCAAATTTGTCGATAACAAGGGGTATATGATAGCTCTTGATTATCCATTTAAAAAAATTGAATGATTGATAAATCAATCGATAAGTATCACATTGAGTCAATGAAAGTAGAGTTTGGTTAACAACGAATAGAACAATGAATAACTTGAAATAAATCGATAACTCGTTAAGGAAGTCATCAACAACATCCTAAAAGTTATTGACGACAGTGAGCAATTGCACAAAAACATGACTATTGGGTGATTATGTTTGTTGCCGCTATTATAGAATTTTAGTGACTTCTTGTGGATGAATTGTCACACCCCGAACCAAGGCCATGATGTTTGGTCCTTAGCCCGGTCGTGATTTGCCTTTGTTCCGGGGATCTTGTCTCAACGTCCCGTTATTGTGTTCTTCGATTAAGCACAAGCGAAAGCAACTAACAAACAATAACGATAACATAACGTGAGCTAAGAAGCATATTATACAAGCACGCATAATTTACATGATAGACGATTATATTACAAGCCCTCTTTTTACTACATGCTTTCACGTCTACTCATTTACATCCGGATCATGTCCAATTCTTTACGTGCTATCTGCTCACATATTATCCGCATGGCTGGATTAAACCTAGCTTCACTACTGTCTCTTCACCAAAAGCAAAAAGGTTAGCTCCTTCCCGAGCTTGGTCTTCTCACTACGGCCCGTCTTCGGCAACCCCGGGTGGTCCACTAAACCCCGTAAGGGGCCCGATCACATCCCCATCTATTAAAACGAACCATGCCTCATATTGGTGGGGAACCATCTCGTCCGCACTCTCTTGGACCCAAACGGTAGTACTACACTTACGGCAGGTAGTTTCGATTTCAACATCAACTATGTTTACTATGTGTACATGCATTTCAACTGGAAGACCGAAGCGAACGGGTGGTGGTAGAGCCATACCTACAAAGCTGAAAATATAAAGAGTGAGTTACACAATTTAGTAAGTTAAATTCGCTATATCTCGGCTAAGAAATAGCCTCGCTATTGAACAAGAGAAACAACCATTACCGTTCACTACAAAAAAAACGGCTTTTTGCCACGAAAATTTTCCAACGAAAAATTTTCGTCGCAAAATTGCGACAAATTTTCCAACGAATTTTAAAATTCGTTGGAAAATTCCAACAAAAAATATTTCGTTGGAAATTTCGTTGGTATTTTCCAACGACTAAAATTAGTTGGAAAATTCGTTGGTAAATTCCAACAAAACAGTTTTCGTTGGAAAATTCGTTGGTAATTTCCAACGAAATATTTTTCATTGTAAAATTCGTTGGTAATTTCCAACGAAAAAACTTTCGTTGGAAATTACCAACGAATTTTCCAACGATTTTAAAAATTCATTTTTTTAGACATTTTTATATTCGTTGGAAAATTCGTTGGTAATTACCAACGAATTTTCCAACGAATTTATAATTTTCCCGCATTTTTTCAAATTTTGGGCGATTTTCGTCGGAAAATGCGTTGGTAATTACCAACGAATAAAAATTCGTTGGAAATTACCAATGAATTTTCCGACGATTTTTGAAATTGATTTTTTGTCGACTTTTTTAAATCCGTTGGAAATTTCGTTGGTAATTACCAACGACTTTTCCAACGAACTTATAATTTTCCGGCAATTTTTCAAATTGCGCTATTTTCGTCGGAAAATGCGTTGGTAATTTCCAACGAATAAAATTTCGTTGGAAATTACCAACGAATTTTCCGACGATTTTAAAAATTGATTTTTTTAGACATTTTTTATATATCCGTTGGAAAATTCGTTGGTAATTACCAACGAATTTTCCAACCAATTTATAATTTTCCCGCAATTTTTCAAATTTGGGCGATTTTCGTCGGAAAATGCGTTGGTAATTACCAACGAATAAAAATTCGTTGGAAATTACCAATGAATTTTCCGACGATTTTTGAAATTGATTTTTTGTCGACTTTTTTAAATCCGTTGGAAATTTCGTTGGTAATTACCAACGACTTTTCCAACGAAATTATAATTTTCCGGCAATTTTTCAAATTGCGCTATTTTCGTCGCAAAATGCGTTGGTAATTTCCAACGAATAAAATTTCGTTGGAAATTACCAACGAATTTTCCGACGATTTTAAAAATTGATTTTTTTAGACATTTTTTATATATCCGTTGGAAAATTCGTTGGTAATTACCAACGAATTTTCCAACGAATATATAAATTTTCGGCAATTTTCTAATTGTGTGATTTTTGTCGCAAAATGCGTTGGTAATTTCCAACGAATAAAATTTCGTTGGAAATTACCAACGAATTTTCCGACGATTTTTCAAATTGATTTTTTTCGACATTTTTATATATTTGTTGGAAAATTCGTTGGTAATTACCAACGAATATAATTTCGTTGGAAATTACCAACGAAATTTTATTCGTTGGAAATAATTCGGTGCAATTATTGACCGGAACGGTGTAATTCGTTGGAAACTTTTACGTTGTTGCAAAGTTCGTTGCAAAACATGTTTATATAATCGGCAACAATCATTTGACGTGTAACGATAATTTTTTACTCACGAGACTCTCTTTCTAGTCTTCCTCTTCGGCGTGCACCTCGCGGTCCTCCTCGTGGCCGCCGCCTTTGCCGTCCGCCTTGCCAGCCACGGTAATTTCACCGAACTACGCAAATACTTGATAATATATACTTGGGAAGTTTTTTTGGCATAGTGTTTGTCGACAATGTTTTTTAGTATAGTTTAGTTGTGTTCAATTTTCGGTGCATTAATTTAGTTGTCTTCTAATTTGGTTCGAAACATTGTGTTCCAGTTCAGTTCGGTGTGCTGCAAAAAGGTTTTCGTAGGAAAATTCGTGGAAAAGTTCCCACGAATTTTCCAACAAATTTTCAAAAGTTTTTGGATTTCCAAAAAAGAAAATTTCGTTGGATAATTCGTGGGTAATTTCCCACGAATTTACCAACAAATAGTAAATTCTAATTAAAAATTACTATTTTGAAAATTCGTTGGAAAATTTGTGGGAAATTTCCCACAAATTTTCCAACGAATTTTAATCACCCGAAAGAAAGTTCACTTGAACAAAATTTGTTGGAAAATTCGTGGGAAAATTCCCACGAATTTTCCAACGAATATTAAAAAGTTTTTGTTGTTTTGCGCAAGAAACTATCGTTGGAAAATTCGTGGGAATTTTCCCACGAATTTTCCAACAAATTTTGTAATTACGGTTAAAAAGTTCATTTTGTTCAAATTCGTTGGAAAATTCGTGGGTAATTTCCCACAAATTTTCCAACGAATTTGTAAACGTATTTTGTTTTTCCGAAAAAATATTTCGTCGGAAAATTCGTGGGAAAATTCCCACGAATTTTCCAACCAAGCTAATTTTCAGGTTGTACGGTTCTTGTGCACTAAATTCGTTGGAAAATTCGTGGGTAATTTCCCACGAATTTTCCGACAAAATGTGTAATTCGGTTAAAAAGTAAAGTTGTTTAAATTCGTAGAAAAATTCGTGGGAAATTTCCCACGAATTTTCCAACGACTTTGAGAAAGTATTTTGCTTTTCCGGAAAAAATATTTCGTTGGAAAATTCGTGGGAAAATTCCCACGAATTTTCCAACGAAGTTAAATTTCGGGTTTTAAAATTCAAGTAAACAAATTCGTTGGGAAATTCGTGGGTAATTACCCACGAATTTTTCCAACGAATTTTCAAAAGTTTTTTGTTTTCCGATAAAAATTTTAGTTGGAAAATTCGTGGGAAATTTCCCACGAATTTTCCAACGAAATTTTAATTTTCCGGATAGAAAGTTGAGGTGAACTAAATTCGTTGGAAAATTCGTGGGAAATTCCCACGAATTTTCCAACGAAACTTTTATAATTCGGTTAAAAAGTAAAAGTTCTTGAAATTCGTTGGAAAATTCGTGGGAAATTTCCCACGAATTTTCCAACGAATTTTCAAAAGTATTTCGGTTTTACGCAAAAAATATTTCGTTGGAAAATTCGTGGGTAATTTCCCACGAATTTTCCAACGAATTTTCAAAAGTATTTCGTTTTTCCGCAAAAAATATTTCGTTGGAAAATTCGTGGGTAATTTCCCACGAATTTTCCAACGAATTTTCAAAAGTATTTCGTTTACCGCAAAAAATATTTCGTTGGAAAATTCGTGGGTAATTTCCCACGAATTTTCCAACGAATTTTCAAAAGTATTTCGTTTTTCCGCAAAAAATATTTCGTTGGAAAATTCGTGGGTAATTTCCCACGAATTTTCCAACGAATTTATATTATTTAGTAAATATAATGTGATTTTTATTCGTTAGAAATTTCCCACGAATTTTCTAACGAATTTATACCAAACCTTATTTTTCCACATATTGTCGAAATTCAAGGGAAATTTCGTTGGAAATTTTCGACGAATTTTCCGACGAATTCAAAGAACACATTATTTTTATTCATATTCGAAAATTCATTACAAAATTCGTTGGAAATTTCTATCGTCTTTTGCAATGAATTTCGATATTCGGTACATTAATTTTGTTGTGTAAATTTTTCGTTGAAAAATTCGTGAGAAATTTCCCTTCATTTTTTCAAATAAGTCAAAACACCTTCTTGTTCGGGTTAATATAAATACGTTGGAAAATTCCTCCGAAAATTTACAACTATTTTTGCATCGCGTGCAAAAAACCAATTCATTGGAAGAAAATCGTTCCGAAATGGTTTGTATACATTGCGTAGGAAAATTTCCCACCAATTTTATAACGCATTTAATACCACATTATTGTTCGGCATAATAGAAAATCGTTGGAAATTTCGTTGGAAATTTTGTCATATCTATGAGATGCCCATAACCTTGTCGGTCGCCGGCCCGGCTAAGAAGAAAGGGAAAAAAAAGGGAAAGAAAAAGAAAGGAAAAAATAAAATGTATTTTATAGACGAATCTTATGTAATTATTTTTTTTTTAGGTACGTGTCCATTGGAAGTCGTCGCTAAGCAATTGAACGTTGCAATTCTCATCAAATTGTCCACTTTCTACTACAAAGATTTCAGCCAAATACTTGGTAAGTTTTCTTCACATGGTAAATTTTCCGAATTTTTCAAGTTTAAAGTAATTGTTTCGTGAACAACATAATTGTATGTTTTGCATTTTATGGTTTTTATTAACAATATTAAACAATATATATGATAATTCAGGACTATTTTTTTATGCAGAGAAAATGCAAAGAGACAGGAGTTGGATGTATAATAAGAATTTACCCGGACGGCAAGGATTGACTGATGAGTTTCGTATCGGGTTAGAACTTTTTCTGAACTTTGCTAGTACAAAATATGAGTTTATGGATGGAAATAAATTAAGGTGTCCATGTAAAAAGTGCAGTAATGGAAAATTTCAAGTCATTGATAAAGTTAGAGAACATCTGTGTAGATTTGGATTTACTCCGAACTATTATAATTGGACTAGCCATGGTGAACCATTTATATATGATGACGGATATCGACGAAGCGATCAATTTACAGTTAGGGAAGAATGTAGCTATTTCGAACAATTGAACTCATATCAGGGGATGGTGTTTGATGAAGCCGGTCATAATTTGTATTCAGAATTGAATCATGCAAGTACTAGTTTTACTCATGCACCCGAACAAGTGGGAACTAGTCATGGAGCAGAATTGGAAGAGATAGGAGTTACAGGTTGTGATGAGAATGTGTGTGACGGAACTTCTCAATCTAATCATTTCCAGGAAATGTTGCAAACAGCAGATGAACCTTTATGGGCAGGTTGTGATAACCACACACAGGTATCAGTGACCGCAAGACTTTTAAATATCAAGGCAGAGCATAATGTGTCCGTGGATTGCTTCAACTCTTTTGTTGAAGTGATGCGAGAAACAATGCCTCGTGATAACATCATGCCGAATGACTTTTACGATATGAAAAAGTTGGTGAATAACTTAGGTCTTCCAGTTATACGAATTGATGTATGTGCTATGGGTTGTATGTTATATTGGAGAGATGATGAATATGCAGAATCTTGCAAATTCTGTGACCAACCCAGGTACAAGATTAACAGGAGGCAGGGTCGTCATCAGAAGCGTAGACCATGCAAGCAAATGTTTTATTTGCCGTTAATCCCAAGGTTGCAAAGGCTTTATGCGTCGCAAGCCACTGCTCAACATATGACTTGGCATGCAAATCATGAAACAGAAGAGGATCTAATGTGTCATCCTTCAGATGCAGAGGCATGGCAACATTTTGATAGAACATACCCCGAGTTTGCGCTTGAGCCTCGAAACATCAGGTTAGGTCTGTGTGCTGATGGATTTGCCCCATTTGGGAAATCAGGAAAAAGTTATTCATGTTGGCCAGTTATCTTAACGCCGTACAATCTTCCACCCGGTATGTGCATGAAGACACCTTATATGTTTTTGACATTGATCGTGCCTGGCCCGCAAAATCCGAAAAAGGCCATAGATATTTATATGCAACCTTTGATTGAAGAGTTACAACGGCTATGGGTTGAAGGTGTCCCTACGTATGACGTTTCTACTGACCAAACATTTGTAATGAAGGCTGCGCTTCTTTGGACGATAAATGATTTCCCCGCTTATGGAATGTTATCTGGATGGAGTACAGCTGGGCTCTTAGGATGTCCGATTTGTATGGAGAGATCGAAGGCTTTCAGATTAAAACATGGTAAGAAGGCCTGCTATTTTGATTGTCACAGGCAATTTTTGCCGCTTAATCATACATTCAGAAGGAATAAAAAAGAGTTCATCAAGAATAGGATCGAAAGAACACATCCACCATTGAGGTTGACTGGGCAGCAAATATGGGAACGCGTGCAAGAGTTTCCAACTGTTATTGAAAACCCGCACGGCGCAACTTATGCGTACGGAAATACGCATAAGTGGACTAAACGCAGTTTATTTTGGGATCTACCATATTGGAATGCCCATCTTATTCATCATAATCTTGACGTCATGCACATAGAGAAGAACGTTTTCGACAATATCATAAATACTGTGATGGATGTCACTGGAAAAACAAAAGACAACTTGAACGCAAGAAAAGATATGAGGAATATTTGCGATCGCCTAACACTGGATGTGGATGCAAGCAGCAGGGGACCGAAACCCAAAGCAGTTTATACCTTGGACAAGGAGCAGAGACGGGTCATTTGTCAATGGTTGAAATCGGTGCGCTTTCCTGATGGATATGCTTCCAATCTCGGCAGATGCGTTGATATGAATGAATGCAAATTGACAGGTATGAAGAGTCATGATTGTCACATATTCATGGAAAGATTAATTCCAATAGCCTTCAAAGAAGTTCTACCAAACTTTGTATGGGGCGCCATTACAGAGTTAAGTAATTTCCTGCATGATATTTGCTCAACAACGTTGAAATCATCACACATGGAGAAACTAGAGAGAGATATTCCAATTATTCTTTGCAACTTAGAAAGAATATTTCCTCCATCATTCTTTGATTCAATGGAGCATCTCTTAGTTCACTTGCCTTATGAGGCCAAAGTTGCAGGTCCCGTCCAATTTCGATGGATGTATCCATTTGAGAGGTAAATGTTATTTTAATTAAATGTGAAATTACTTAATGATCATATTCTGTTTCGATAAACTGTTTGCTACTGCAACTAGGTTCTTATATCATTTGAAGAAAAAAGTGAAGAATAAGGCATGTGTCGAAGCTTCAATTTGTAATGCATATATTGTGGAAGAAGTAACAACATTTGCATCATACTATTTTGAGCCGCACGTACAGTGCAAGAGGCGTAGAGCTGGAAGAAATGATGAGGGTCCCATTGATCCCAATTGCACATCATTCTCTATATTCAATTATTTGGGTCGACCTAGCGGCACATGTAAGTTTCGTCACTTAACAGGTGAAGAAAAGCTCGCAGCCCATACATATATTTTATTGAATTGTCCAGAAGTTCAGCCATACTTCGAGTAAGTGTACATTTGCCTTGTTTACGTCAAATAATTGTGTCGAACCGTTGCTAATACATAAATGGTATTTCTTATTAGGAATTTCCGAAATTCAATGTATGGACTACCACCAAATGAGTTTGACCGTTTGTGCCAGGAACAATTTGCAACATGGTTCAAAACATATGTAAGTTGAAAATGGACAAAATCCTGTTGATTCGAATTTTTTATACATCATATTTTGAAATATATATTATTGACATTACGTGTGTGTCACCTTAGGTTCAAAATATTGATGCTCAAGTTGGACAGGAAGGAATGCTATATCATCTGTCGTGGGGTCCAAAGTCAAGAGTAAGAACTTGGCCAGCATATTTCATTAACGGGTATAATTTTCACACTCGCGAATATGGAATGGGAAAGGCCACAATGAATAGTGGGGTGTGTGTTCAGTCATCTACTGGTGGCAATTTGCAAGGTGATTTTTATGGCTTGTTGGATGAAATCATAGAGATTGAGTACCATGGACCGTTAATGCGAGTTGTCTTATTTAAATGCATGTGGTTCGACCCCGTGAAAGGAATGAATGTGCATACCAAATTTAATTTGGTTGAAATAAATCACAAGAAAAGATATATGAAATATGAACCATTTGTCTTGGCACAACAAGCAATTCAAGTCTATTATGCATCATATCCTAGTTTGAAGCGTGACAAAGCCGATTGGTGGGCTGTATGCAAAACCAAAGCAAGAAAGAAAATCGAGGAACACTGGAAGGACACGGCATATCAACAAGAGGAAGTTCGTAACATGAACGAAACTGCTGAATATAACATTCCTACTTTACGAGATCCATGTGGTGCGATGATCGATGTAGATCCAACTGAAATTCGGGAATCAAATTTTCAAGTTGGTGCACAATGTGATTTGGAGACAGAATATGAAGATGAGGATCAGGAAGAAGATGAAGATGAAGATGAAGAAGAAGACGAAGACGAAGACGAAGAAGAAGAAGAAGAAGGTGAAGATGCAGATGAAGATGAAGATGAAGATTATGATTTTTGAGACATTTTACTAATTATGTCTAATTACTAGTAATAATTTATGTGTGTTTTGTTGTTGTAGTAATTTTTAATATTTCCGTTGTCGTAATTATTATTGTCATTGTTCTCGTTGTTGTTAGCATGACAATTTGTCGCTAATTCGCCTGATATTACAATAATTTCACAATTTCGTATATTATATTTGTATTGTAATAATTTCATATTGGAAAACCTTATTTTCGGTTAATTTTAAAAACGTTGCATAATTCATTCGAGTTTTTCAACGAACTTTGCAACAAAATTAAAATTTCGTTTACCAAATTAAAGACGTTGGAAAATTTGTTGTCATTTTCCCACGAATTTTCCAACAACTTTCGCATAATTGGAACAAATTTACCAACAAAATTCCAACAACATGGCATATCATTTTCCTCGGAAATTTACCAAGAAAATTCTCAACGCTGTTACACTATTAATAATTTTGTTGGAAATTTGCAACGAAATTTCCAACAAAATTGGAACAAATACAATTATTCCACCTGAATTTCAATTTAGTTGGAAAACTCGTTGGATTTTCCAACGAATTTTCCAACGAATCCATTGTTGTCCGCGAAAATTCAAATTCGTTGGGAAATTCGTGGGAAATTACCCACGAATTTTCCAACGAAATATTCTTTCTTTAAATAAAAAACGGAATTATAAAATTAGTTGGAAAATTCGTGGGAGTATTTTCCCACGAATTTTCCAACAGATTTGACTTTCCATCTAAAAAGTACATTTTGAATATTCGTTGGAAAATTCGTGGGAAATTACCCACGAATTTTCCAACGAATTTTATATAACCCGCAATTTTTCTCAGTGATTTTAATTTCGTTGGAAAATTCGTGGGTAATTTCCCACGAATTTTCCAACAAATTTGGCTTTTCATCCCAAAAGTACTTTTTGAAAATTCGTTGGAAAATTCGTGGGAAATTACCCACGAATTTTCCAACGAAATATTCTTTCTTTAAATAAAAAACGGAATTATTAAATTCGTTGGAAAATTCGTGGGAAATTACCCACGAATTTTCCAACGAATTTTATATAACCCGCAATTTTTCTCCGTGATTTTAATTTCGTTGGAAAATTCGTGGGTAATTTCCCACGAATTTTCCAACAAATTTGGCTTTTCATCCCAAAAGTATTTTTTGAAAATTCGTTGGAAAATTCGTGGGAAATTACCCACGAATTTTCCAACGAAATATTCTTTCTTTAAATAAAAAACGGAATTATTAAATTCGTTGGAAAATTCGTGGGAAATTACCCACGAATTTTCCAACGAAATATTCTTTCTTTAAATAAAAAACGGAATTATTAAATTCGTTGGAAAATTCGTGGGAAATTACCCACGAATTTTCCAACGAATTTTATATAACCCGCAATTTTTCTCCGTGATTTTAATTTCGTTGGAAAATTCGTGGGTAATTTCCCACGAATTTTCCAACAAATTTGGCTTTTCAGCCCAAAAGTATTTTTTGAAAATTCGTTGGAAAATTCGTGGGAAATTACCCACGAATTTTCCAACGAAATACTCTTTCTTTAAATAAAAAACGGAATTATTAAATTCGTTGGAAAATTCGTGGGAAATTACCCACGAATTTTCCAACGAATTTTATATAACCCGCAATTTTTCTCCGTGATTTTAATTTCGTTGGAAAATTCGTGGGTAATTTCCCACGAATTTTCCAACAAATTTGGCTTTTCAGCCCAAAAGTATTTTTTGAAAATTCGTTGGAAAATTCGTGGGAAATTACCCACGAATTTTCCAACGAAATATGCTTTCTTTAAATAAAAAACGGAATTATTAAATTCGTTGGAAAATTCGTGGGAAATTACCCACGAATTTTCCAACGAATTTTATATAACCCGCAATTTTTCTCCGTGATTTTAATTTCGTTGGAAAATTCGTGGGTAATTTCCCACGAATTTTCCAACAAATTTGGCTTTTCAGCCCAAAAGTATTTTTGAAAATTCGTTGGAAAATTCGTGGGAAATTACCCACGAATTTTCCAAGGAAATATGCTTTCTTTAAATAAAAAACGGAATTATTAAATTCGTTGGAAAATTCGTGGGAATCTCCCACGAATTTTCCAACGAATATTATATAACCGGCAATTTTTCACCGTTATTTGAATTTCGTTGGAAAATTCGTGGGTAATTTCCCACGAATTTTCCAACAAATATGACTTTTAATCCAAAAAGTAGATTTTGAATATTCATTGGAAAATTCGTGGGAATTTCCCACGAATTTTCCAACTAATTAGATAAAACCCCGACTTTTCACCGTGAGTTTTATTTTGTTGGAAAATTCGTGGGTAATTTCCCACGAATTTTCCAACAAATTTGACATGCCAATGAAAAAGTACACTTTTGAAATTTCGTTGGCAAATTTGTGGGAAATTACCCACGACTTTTCCAACGAAATACTTCTTTCTGTAAATAAAAATCGGAATTATCAAAATTCGTTGGAAAATTCGTGGCAATTTCCGACGAATTTTCCAACGAATTTTTCAAAAACGTCTACGTTTACACCGTTATTTTAATTTCGTTGGAAAATTCGTGGGTAATTTCCCACGAATTTTCCAACGAATATTCAATGTTTTGTTAAGCGCGCAAATTTATTTCGTTGGAAAATTCGTGGGAATTTCCCACGAATTTTCCAACAAATTTGAATTTTACGTTTTTTCCTTGTGATTGTTGGAAAATTCGTTGGAAAATCCAACGAATTTTCCAACCAAATTGTAATTTCATGTGCAATAATTGTATTTGTTCCAATTTTGTTGGAAATTTTGTTGCAAATTTCCAACAAAATTATAGTGTAGCAGCGTTGGAAATTTTGTTGGTAAATTTCCAACGAAAATTTTTTCGAATTTGTTGGAAAATTTGTTAGAAATTTTATTTTTGTTGCAAATTACGTTGGAAATTTGGATTCGTTGGAAAATTCGTTGGAAATTCCAACGAATTTTCCAACGAAAATAAAAAACCTACCTTCTTTTCTTCGGTAACTCTATTATTTGTGTCTACCGAGTACTACAACGTAAATCCTTTCTCCTCTTTGTCTTCGACGTCCACCTCCACGTCGCCGGCCTCGCCGTACGCCTTGCCGTCGCAACCCTCGCCGTCCGCCTTGCCGTCGCCGCCCTCGCCGACCGCCTCGACGTCGCCGTCCGTGGTAAGTACAAATCTGTACTGTTGGGGCCGCGGGGAATGGGGGGCTGAGGCCGAGATGCCGTGTGGCGGCCGCGCGGGGTAGTGGCCGGGGGGTTTCGCGCGGGGGGGGGGGGGGTCGGGGCCGGGCGGAGGGGTTCTCGCGGCGGGGGAGGGGTGTCGCGGCCGGGGGAGGGAGAGGGAGTCGCGGCCTCGGGGGGAGAGGAGTCGCGGCCTCGGGGGGGGGGGGGGGAGGGTGTTGCGGCCGGGCAGGGTCGCGGCCGCGCGGAGGGGGGGTAGCGGCCGGGTGGGGTGGGGGTCGCCGCCGGGGGGCGGGGGGGGGGGGTCGCGGTCGCGCGGGTGGGGGTGTTGCGGCCGGAGGGGGGTGTTGCGGCGGGGGGGGGGTCGCGACCGCCCGGTTAGGGGGGTGGCGGCCGGGTGGGGTGGGGGTCGCCACCGGTGGGGGCGGACGGGGGGGGGGGGGGGGTGTCGCCGCCGGGGGAGGTGGGGGGTTGCGGCCGGGGGAGGGGGATTCCGGGGCCGCGCGGGTGGGGGTTGTGACCGGGGGGGTGGGGGAGGGCGGTTCGCGGCTGGAATCCGGCCGGGGGGTGTGGCGGCCGGGGGGTGGCTGCCGGATTCCGGCCGGGGCGCCGGTTTCCGGCGGCCGGAATCCGGCGTGGAGGGTGGCGGCCGGATTCCGGTCGGGGGGCCTGCTTTCCGGCCGCCGGATTCCGGTCGGCGGCTGTTTCCGGCCGCCGGATTCCGGCCGGGGGCGCTTTCCGGCGGCCGGGTGAAGGGATCGCCGACGCAATTTTAATTTGGTCTCGGACTTATTATTTGATTTGCAAATTAAATATGCTTCATATTTCGGTTTACTGACATATGATGTGATCAATATTGTAATAGGTTCTTTCGATTAGGACCAGTGACTTGGCCATTTATCAGAGGCGGTACTCTGTTAATTTCTATTTCTTAAATTTATTTCTTGATATCTAATACAAAATGGTAAGGAAAAATATTTCATTTTATGTCCCTAATGCCTGTTTATATTTTTTTAAATATTTGTCTAACATATGTAATATTTGTTAGTATAATCGAGGAGGTGACATGCGGGGTGGGGCTGCACAGAGAAGATCGGGCCTCTCGGCGTCTTCATCCTCGTCCCCGACCCTATCCTCTTCCCCCGCCCTGCCAACGAACCCTGTTTTACCATATGACCAGCAACAATACGGACACATTGGCCCATCTTCCGACCCGCAACATGTTCAGGAAGAACTGCCGGACATTCCATCTCCTTGGGTGCCACATTCTTCATCAGTGCAACACTCAAATGAGGAAGAAGATACCCGATTCGTTATATACCCATGCGGAGATTCGTAAGTAATTTTTCTTTGTACGTATATTTAATTTATGCATGTAAATAAAATTGTCCATGTAGGTAATTTTTCATATGCTTGATTGTCTTATTATCTATATTGTTATAATATGTTTTCAGATTTACGGAATCTACGCATGTTGTGAGGGAACTTAATAGAATAGTCAATAACTGTTGGATAGGGCAGTTTTCAACTTTCAGCAGCGCTCCTAAAGAAATAAAGACTTTGTGGTGGAATGAGTTCAAGGTTAGTGTTGTTTTTATTCATTTTCTCACAATGTAAGTTCGGCATAACATACTGATGGTCAATCATGAAATTTGGCACGAATTGTCTGGTGCATTGTCAGGGATATTTCACTTGTGACCATTATATTTACTTTTCGTTGATTTTGCTATTGATTGTAGCGTAAGTTCACGTGGGATGAAATGGAAGAGGCTGAGGTTAGAAGAATCTTTCAGAAGAAAGTGGGTGATCACATGCGTTATGTGATACATAAAGCGAAGAGAATGAAAGAAAAGCCGGATTTCATTACAGCGAACGATTGGATAGAAATGAGGAGAACTTGGGAAACTGAGAAGCATAAGAAAAGATGTGAACAGAACAAGAAGAATCGAACTTCTAGTTCTAGTGATGGGTCTGCGTCAGCCACATATGCTGGGGGCTCTATTAGCATCGGCGAGCATAAGAGAAGAATGGTAAGTCCATGTAAACTTGTAAGTTCATTTAATTCAATGGTGTCTAATTTTTATTACATTTTTGTAGGCGGATGAATTGGGGACGGAACCCACATTTGCAGCTACATTTGAACGCACATTTCAGAGAAAGGATAAGACATGGATTGTCGATCGGGCAAGAGAAACTAAGGTATGTAATATTATAGTTTGGAATTTTATGGAAACTAGAATGAAAATCATGCATGTTTTCAATATTTATGGTAATATATACGAATTTATTTTATTTTTATCTATATTGTTAATATAGGAAAAATATGATCAACTTTTGATGAACACTGCTAGTGGTTCTGGTGGTGGTGATGATGGGGGTGGTGGTGATGGTGTTGCTGTGTCTGAGCCATCGGTTGACAGTATGGCATTATGGGTGGAGGCAGCGGGTGGGATGAAAGGGGGAAAAATATTTGGCATGGGATCATTGTCAAGAATGTTTAAATCGAAGGGTGCTGCAACTTCATCCTCAAATGCACCTTTTGCAAGGAGGACACGTCATGAGGAGCACATGGCCCAAGAAATGGACGAATTGAAACAGTTACTTGTTCAGAAGGACGAACAATGGAAGTTTTTACTTGATCAGAAGGACGAACAAATTAGAGTGATGAATGCACAACTGCAATATGTCATGCGACGCCTCGACATCGATCGAAATGAGGTTCCTCCTGTACCTCCTGTTAATGTAGTCGGTCATGGGCATATTGATGAGCCACACGATGATGCGGCGATTGGTGATGATGCTAATGATGATTTTATTGTCAGTTCCCCTTAGGTAAGAACATTTTTCTTATAGCTAGTTTCACTTCAATGCATAAATGCTTTTTTTTATATTTTGAACATATTACATATTTTTATTTATGTTTTCATATTTCAGCAGGTGTCGATACAGCTGACTGTTCCTGATGTCATGGCTAGTACCGGAGCTGCAAAGGTCTTATGGTTGTTTCCCGTCCTTTCTATTGTTTGAATGTATTAATGGATGTTCTTTTTTGCTTAGCTATCTTTGTGTATTATGAGATTGTATTATGAGATTGAATATCTAATATCATCATTTGATATTCTGCAATTTATGCATTGAAGCATATCTAATTAGATTTCAATTCGAAATTGTCCTGATATTTCGTCGCAATTTAGCGAAAAAAAAATACATTGCAAATTAGATTTCAATTCGAAATTGTCCTGATATTTCGTCGCAATTTAGCGAAAACAAAAATACATTGCAATTTATCGGAAAAAAATATTGTTGCAAATTAGTAACGATTTTTTTCCATAATAATTACGGACGTATTTTGTAACGAACAATTAACGGGGTAATTTGTAACGAAATATTTATGGTTTATCATGAAATTACCAATGACATATTTGCAACAAATTCTCCAATGAATTTTTCCAACGAACGTTTTCCAACCAAATTTCCAACAAACTTTTTTCCAACGAAATATTTCCAACGAAATTTTCTGCAACGAAAATTTCCAACGAATACTTTTGCAACGAAAATTTCCAACGAATACATTTGCAACGAAAATTTTCCAACGAAAATTTTTTGCAACGAATTTTTTGCAACGAATATCTTCCAACGAAAATTTTTGCAACGAAAATTTCCAACGAATACATTTGCAACGAAAATTTTTTCCAACGAAAATTTCCAACGAAAATTTTTTCAACGAAAATTTCCAACGAATTTTTTGCAACGAAAATTTCCAACGAATTTTTTCCAACGAAAATATCCAACGAAATGTTTTCCAACAAAATTTTCCAACGAATAATTCCAACGAAAATTTCCAACGAATTTTTTGCAACAAATTTTCCAACGAAATATTTATTCATCCTAAACAAATTTTCACAGAGAATTTTCCCCAGGAAATTTTTTTTTGGCTCAAAATTTCCAACGAAAATGTATTTTTCGTTGGAAAATTTTCCAACGATGAATTTCCTACGAATAAATTTTTCGTTGGAAAATTTGTTGGAAAATTTTTTTCCAACAAATTGTACTGAGTTTTTCGTTGGAAATTTCGTCGGAAATGTCCGAAAATTTTCCCGCGATTCATCACCAAAAATATTTTTTTTTTCGAAATTATTTTTCTCACGAATTTACCAACGAATAATTACCGACGAAATTTCCATCGAAATTTTTTCAACAAATTTTCCAACAAATTTTTTTGCAACAAATTTTCCAACAAATTTTTTCAACAAATTTACCAACGAAATTTTTCCAACAAATTTTCCAACGAAATTTTTGCAACGATTTTTCCAACGAATAATTACCGATGAATTTTGCCACGATTTTTCCAACGAAATATTACCAACGAATTTTCCAATAAAATTTTTTCCAACGAAATTTGAAATTTTTTGTTGGAAAATTTTCCGACGACGAATTTCCAACGAATTTTTTTTCGTTGGAAAATTCGTTGGAAATTCGTTTTCCAACGAATTTTCCAGAAAAATTCGTTGGTAATTTTGTCGGAAAAAAACCGCTTTTTTGTAGTGGTTGACTTGTCAATGGTAGATCAATATCAATTGCACCTTATCTTGCCTAGTGGCTAAACATGTTATGATCACTAAACAAGAGAACATCAAGCATGGTATTTCATGTTACATGCAAAGATCAACACACGGGATTCATTATTCATCAACTAAAATCCATCGGTTCTTCCGATTTTCACCGGGCATCTGAGCCTCCGTCGAGCATCGCCTCGAAATCCATCGATGATGGCATCGTCTTGAAATCCATCGATGACGGCATAGCCTCGAAATCTATCGAAGGCGGCTACGTCTCGAAATCCATCGATGGCGGCTACGTCTCGAAATCCATTAGTAACGGCCATAGACCCTTGTGTGATCATGTAATAAGCAACAAACAATCCGGTTCTTATTTTTGATAAGATTAGCCCATGCAATCATGCGATGCTCATGTGTGAACCATGCTCTAATGGGCGAAATGCCTATCATGCCAAGCACGGTCTAGGGTTCGTGGCTTGATTCGCCATGTCGAGCACCGGTTCGGAGCCGAATTTGGCCCAAATCTACACGCCTCAATGTAAACCCGCACCAAGCCAAACTCACCCTGTGACACCACAACATGAGTACAAGATCATACGACGCCCTGTTTCGTGCCTCGGGTATGCCTTGACTCACGGCCATAAGCAAAATATCAAGCACACAATGCAAACATCAAGCATCACAACTCAGTCACCACTTAAGCTCAAATGCGCACCACTACGCCCTAATAAAGGTATAAGGAATTCACTTACTACACGGGCTATCCTAGGGTGTTTGGTGATGGTGTGGCGGTGGGAGTGTGTGGCCGAGAGTGTAGCCGGGAGAGTTGTGACGCCCCGACCTCGGGGTCATTAAACGTGACGTCCTGTTCATTATTCTTTTTCATTACACAAGCGGAAGCATACTCGGGACGATCACAACAAAAGAACAACCAACGGAAATAAGACAAGCATTATGAGCAAACTTTGTGTTTACGAAACATGCAACATATTTAAACAAGCCTTTCTCTTTTGGGTCATAGCAAACATCGCACATATTCTACAAGCCTATTTTGAAGGCTTTTCTAGTTACAGGCCGACGTGGCTTGGGCTTTCCTATCCCCACTATGATTTCTCGCTCCTCGCTTCTTCACCTTCACCTCGGTCCCGTCCGCTTGGCCATCTCACATCCCACCCGTGGCTCTATCCCGGAGCCGGCCCGCCCTGAGGCACCAAGTCCGTTAGGCCCTCATCGAACATCACAAGTATCGTGATTTAGTGGTAGGCGCGATCTTCTCTGACATTTATCACGGTGAGCACTTCGGCTCTCGGCTTCACGGGATTGCCAACGCAGGCTGGGGGAGATGCCATCCCTACGGACCTGAAAAAGGGAAAACAACGGGGAATGAGTCAGGGAGACTCAGCAAGTAAAATTTTACTAACAAGCGAGGACATATCAATCGTCATTGCACGAAATATTTCTTGCCGCACGGGCCTCCGTGGCCGATCAAACAACGACGGGCATAGCAAGCATAAAACAAGGATTCCAGGCATGGCTAAGTCACGGTTTACCTCATGTGTCGCGCCTCGGTTTCTAATTCGTGTTAGATAACATGCAAAAACACGAAACAAGGCAAACTTGTTATAGAAAAGACAACATCGGAACACCAAAAATCGAGAACGGGGAAAGCTCGTGATACAACGTATTTCAACGTCATTTCCCGGTAGTAAAATCTCACTTACACTTGATAAAACAAGAACTAAAGAGTAGAGAACGGGCGGAAAGGCGACGGTCTCGGTCTCGAACAATTCTCGGTAATGGTTTTTCTTTCTCTCTCTCGAATTTTCTTTCTCTCTCTTGGCTCTCGGCTTCTTCTCCCTCTCTAAATCTCGGCACTCTCTCTCTCTCTCTCCCTCGGTCAATCCATGTAAGTGGAAAAAGTGAGCCAAAACTCTCTAAATGGTTCTATTTATAGAAGAAGTAAAGCTAGAGTTTTGGATGATGCGTGCGCATATGTCATAGGGGGTATGAAGTATGCGCACGTGTCATTGGAACGATGAGGTAAGCGCACGCATCATCCCTTCATTAATTACCTAATTCCAAAGTCAAGAAAAATGATGGAAATGGCCAAAAAGTCTCCCTTTCTCTCTCCTCACCCCTTTGGCCGTGGGTTTCTCTCCCTTCCCCAAGTTGCCGTGGCTTCCTCTCCCTCTCCCTTGATCAATTCTTGATGACCAAGGCTCATAATGGTTTCATAAATGGTCATAATGACTAGTGGAAAATGAAGACCAAGGAATAAATGAAGGTAATGATGTTGTGGATAAGGTTTGACCAAGTCAAACTTTCTAGGGCTTTCTCTAATTGGCTGAATTCGATCCCAATTTATTCGGACCAAACGGATCTAGCGAAAATATGCACATAACGTCCAAAACGAACCCGCATCATAATAATTCCCAAACTTTTCCCGAGGGTTTTCCACGACAAAACACGTATAAAAATCTTATTCAACCCGAGGTTCGCTGCGGGAATATCCTTAAATATCACCAAAAGACATCAAGTCCAAATTCCAATGTTCTCGTATAAAAAAAAATGCCGAATCTTTGAAATCTAACAAAACCGGACTGCTTTGCACTGTTCACGAAATCGGACTTGAAAATATAGTAAATTGACTCCAAAAATTCTCAAATTTGGATATGTCATAAACAAGGCCTTAACAAGCATTTTTCATGAGAACACGAAATCTGATTCTCTCTATAAATACCATTTTCAGTCACTCAAAGATAGACCAAAAACAGTTCACTGAAACAGCATTTTTGTTTCTCAAAATAAGCTCTGTCCAGCATCCAAATCATCTCAGAAAATTCCCAAATTTATACACATTATAGAAAAATAAGTTCTCAACAAATTTCGTGAAGGAAACTTTTCTAAAATCGGCCCAGAAAAACTTGTAGAAAATCAAGACCGTGTAAACATCACCGAAATATCCATTCTGGGCAGTTTCACACGGTCCGAAAATCAGGCCATCGTACCACTCATATCAACTCCAAAAATTTTGAAATTAAATCATGTAAAACTTCATGATGTTTGGAATAACTTTCAAGAAGAAAGTATTTGGAAATTCGGATTACAAAAGTCTCCCCAAAAATAACAAAACAAAGGAGTACCAAGGATCCGAAATACGGTTTTCCAAAACAAGAGTAGAAATTTTTGTTCCGATTGGAAAACCATCAAACTTAAGCCATAGACATTTTCCAGGGACTGAAATTGAGGATGTGACAAGAGTGGCCGAGAAAGCAAGAGAGAGAGACCAAGAAAGAGAAGATAGACAAGAGAGATGCCAAGACAGTGGCCGAGAAAGAGAGAGAGATGGAGACCGAGAGAGTCAGAGGCCAAGAGAGATAGGGAGAGAGAATGGCTTGCTCGGTTTTGGGGAAAGATGAAATGGCTTGGGGTCTATCCTATTTATAGCCAAGACTTCAATAATTGCTATGCCAAATGGACCAATCAAATACATTAGGGTGGCACATATAATTATAGGCAATTTTGTGAAAATCTTATCCAAATCTTAGGTTTAATTATTTGATGGCCCAATTGATTATCAAGTGTCCTTCTAGGGTTTTGATGCCCTAAGTTAGGGTATATGAGTCACCCTATATATTAAATTTCAAGGGGACATCTAAGCCCATGCATTAATTTCTTATAGGACACATAAGCTTCTATTAATGGCCTCCCCAATAATGGCTTGTCTTGATCTCCATTATTGCCCTCTAAGCTAGTAGGCGTATGGCACATCTAGGGCTATCAAGAAGATACTCAATTAATGAAGATTTTACCTTATAAGATCCTTCTAATGATGACCCTTCCATTATTGGTTCAATGTTGACTTGATCAAATTTGGCTTCTTGCTCCCCAAGGCTTGGTTGAATCATGCTGGTTCTTTGTCCATCAAGGACATCTAATTATTCACTAAGGACAACTGGCTAATAGCATTTAAGCATAATCTCCAAAATCATTAATGATAATTAGCAAAGTTGCCTAAGTAAGGATGACTAAGTAAGTAGGGAAATTCTGAGTTTAGAACGATTGACCAACTCATTCAAATCGAGGTTCGGTGTGGGAATACCCCCAAATATGACTAAACATGATTAAGCTAGAGTCCATGTCCAATTGTGCAATTCGGATCAGTCGAACAGACCAAGCACGTGACCTATGTGGTCGGGTCTGATCGGGCGCATGGCCTGGCACACAGCTGGGCCACATGGGCACAAGGCTCGGCCATACGAGCACTGCGCTTAGCTGCACGAGCAGTGTGCCGAGCACATTGCTAGGCTACACGAACAAGGGACTGGTTCATGGACCAAACAAACACATTGGCTCAGGTATGGGCACAATGCATGGTTCATAGCCAAATCCGTTAGGCACGGAACTAAGTCGGAGCCGAATCTGACCGGCACAAGGGTCAGATACAATGACCATCACACGGCTAGGCACAAGGCTAGTCTGTTGCTTAGCTGACGGGCATAATGGCCGGTCATGTCTAGGCACAAGGCTTGGCCAGCGCAGCGGGCACAAAGTCTGGTCCATGACCAAGCCACTAGACTCGTGGCCAAGCACATGGCTCGTCCATGGCCTTCCCGACTTAACACGACGATCCATAGCTGATTCGCGACTGGTCCACATTCAAGTATCAACAACTCATGGTCAACTTTCGGTTGTCATGTAGCCGCGTGAAATCCAGTATCACGGGGTTAATCCATGGTCATCCGGGACCAATGCATGGTCGTGCGGAATTACCCGTGATCGACACATGCCGAGTTGACACTGATCCATGGTCATCCCAGACCTTCCTACTAACGGCATTTATGGTCGAATGGTCAATCCACAATAGTATCACTCTAATCGACTTGCATGATCGGAGAATCATTCCATTGTCGATCTCATGGCAATCCATGGACAATTTTTCGATCGAACTATGACTAACCCTCAATACACTCGTTCCGACCATATTATCCATTCCATTACCAACTCTCAGATCAAACTGCTCGCCCATTTTATTATCATTTGCCTTCGGTCATGTAAGTCCAAATTCAAGGATGTTACATTAACGTTGCGAGATAATAGGAGATCGTGTAACTTCTTGTAACCATCGATAGGATTACTGATGCTTGTGTGGGCGAGTGATTCCTGAAATTGGTATTATGGGTTACATGTATGGACAGGTGTGTGTGGAAAGGTTGTCAATGGGTAAAGTGCAAATGAAGGATAGGATACGATTACCACCTAGGTATAAAGGATATGCCATCAACCAAGGATGAAGATTGGAATCGATGAAATTCACCACCAAGGCTTAAATAACAAGTCACCCACTAAGGATATAGGATTTCGGGATAGAAGAAGCTTACCACCAAGGTCTAAAGGGAATATCACCGGCCAAGGATAATGTGCTTCTTAACTAATCCATTCTTCAAGGATAAAAAAACTGATATAGGAGTTAACCACTCTCCAATGATATTTGCTCACACAAATTTCATGTAATTTTCATTCAACAAGTTTGCATTATAACGAAGAACTCTCCTCTATTTATAGAGGGACTAAAACATTGGAAATATGCAAATATTAAAGTAGCATCGGACTCCCTGATTATTAAAGACATGGGAACTAGAAAGCAATTAAAATCCTAGTAACTAGAAATGCATTAATGACATAGAGACTTGGAAGCTTGACTCTTTAGCCTTACGGTTCATCTTCCGAAAATTCGTCCATCAGCCTTGATCAGCAATTAACCATCTTAATAATACATCAAGCGTCCAAGAAAATTGCTCAAAACAACATTCCATCGATATGTTGTTGATCCATGTCGAAATCAACAACTAATCTTGGTGAAACAATACTGAATTGGCTAAGTTAAGAATCAACAATAACTTGATAGTTAATAGGCATCTAATATTGGACCCATCAAAGCAAGTTCTGATCAAAATTAGCATTGGCTTGGATGAGCATCCGTTATATTGGGCTCATTGATGGAATCAAAGTCAAAACTTAAGGAATGTTCCACAAACTCTAATACTCCCGCGTCGATTATGAAGTTATTTTTTTATTCAAATTCAGTAACTGTCATGTGTAATCATCGTCTATAGACAATTCTAAATAGCCGAAATGTGTTCATTATAAAAGAATCCCAAATCAATAAAGGAACTCAACATTCTCGCAAATATTCACTTTCCTGCAAATTACATGATTGACCGTGATTGCATCCAGTCATCATACTTTCAAATTTTTTATCAATTACTTTCATGTTTAAAACCAACAAAGGACCCTTCACAACATTTGTCGATTCGTATCGATCCATCCGTATTTCTAAAAGATATTTCGTCGACATTTTGAAGAAACAAGTGTCTAAACTTTTTTTTTTTTTATAATTTCAATCAAGTATCTAAACTTTTTAAGTTAGCCTGAATATGATTTCGTAGACATGGCTCACTTGTGCAACAAAAACAAAAACATCTCTACATTTAGTTGCTGGGTGACGAGTAGAGTGTGCGCACATGCGCGTCGACATGGACAATCTTAGCAGTTTAATACGTCTTTACTGACTCAACATCATCCCAAGTGACCCTATGGGACACCAATGTGGACAGTCGATGGTTGTTCAACGGCATTAGCGTCCATGCTAGCATATTTCGACTGCAGTTCTAACGGAAAGCCTTAGATCAACCCACATTTGAAAAGTCGAGGTGCATCACTAAACAAAAAACAAAAAATAAAAATTAGCTGCTCGATTGTAAAACGAGTAACGGTTCGGGTACTTGTCAATGCCACGAGTGATGCATTGAATTCTTGGTTCAAAAGAGGAGTGCGGACTCGGGAATGGATTTGGATTTGGCTTATGATTCCTGGTCGTCGTGGACCACACGAATTAAGAACCCAACTTGCAAGGGACCCACGAAAAAGAATTTCATCATCAAGAAAAAGTAATAATAATAATTAACGAATTTTTTTTATTCATTTAATTACGGTCCATTCGTCATTAATAAGCCTCAAGCCCGTACAAGACGCCGGCGTGCTGCTCCGGACCGTCCCGCACGAAGTACACGTCCCACATCTTCCGGAACGCGTGCCACGTCAGCAGGCTGTCGGAGCCGGCCTGGTGGCACTTCCCGACCGCCCGGTCCACCTCCAGCGCCCTGGCGACCCGGTCGAGCCCCCCGTAGAGGCTGTTGCAGAAGCGGGTCATGTGCTTCACGTCGTACACCCGGCTCCCGAAGAAGGCCCGGAGGACGCCCAGGAACTCGCCGAGCCGGTCGGGCAGGCCCCGCCGGGTCAGGATCTTGACCAGGTACCCGAAGTCGTAGGCGCTGTGGAACGTGACCCAGCTCACCGACTCGTTGCACAGCAGGCCGGACGACATCATCAGCTCCGCGAACCGGGCCGAGTCGACCCCCTCCTCCCGGTTCCGCTCGAAGTCGATCCCCTGGCGGCGGAGGAGCTCGATCGAGTCCGGGGCGTGGGCGTCGCGGGCCACGTCGAAGTCCCGGAAGTTGAACTCCCAGATGTAGCGGCGGGCGCCGGAGGAGCCGAGGTCCGGGAGGTTGCCGTCGGAGTCGGAGAAGGTGAGGCCGACCTGGATGAGGCTGAGGGCGTCGACGTTAGACTTGAGGAGGCGGTAGTGGTCGGAGGGGCGGAGGCGGCGGTACCCCCCTCCGCCGCCGCCGCCGTGGGGGGAGGGCGGCGGGGGGCGGAAGACGACGCCGGGGAACTCGGTGTCCATGGAGATGAAGGGGTGGGTGTCGATGACGTCGCGGATGAGGTCGAACTCGGAGTCGAGGTTGTGGGCCCAGACCTCGCGGATGACGACGGGTCCGGAGGACGGGTCGACCTTGGGTCTCGGGAACATCGTCAAGATCGGAGAGCAGAGGATTTCGATTGATCGGAGCGAAGGAGAAGAAGAAGACGGCGAAGTCCTCTGCAGTTTTTTTTTTTTTTTTGGGGGGGTTTCCTTTTCTGCTTATTTTGGGTTCTGGAGTGGAGGCGAGGAGGTGGGTTTTATAGGGAAAGAGGGGGAGAGGGGAGACAGTGTGCGGAACGAGTGTCCGAAAGAGAGAGGGAAGAGGCGAGGGACTGGTCAAGTCAAAGTTAGACGCGTTCTGCTTTTTGACTGAGAGAGAAGAGTGAGCGACTTGGAGTTGGGGTAGGGCATGAAGGCAAAGCAAAGACTCGGTCTGCCTAATCTTTCTCACAAACTTCATGAATCCTGGAGGCCCCACCCACCTACCGTGTCAATTCACATGCGATTTAAGAAGGGGGCATCATGTGTTTGTTGTTTCTCATGATTTTTGTGCTTCGAGAGGCGAATCTCGGCAAAACTTCGCTCCTTCTGCGGTGACCGGAACCTCTCGTTTTTTACCTGGAAAAAAACCAATCTGGAATCGTGCTTCGCGCTCTTCGTTTTTGGAATGTGCATGTGACTCTTCTTAATTGGAAAGGGGGCTGCGCCAGCATTACAAGGGCAATGTCCCTTTTTGGTACGTCGAAATACAAATCGTACGGACTATATTTGTTACGCTTTAAAGAGGGTGCAGATTTCTGTAGTTAATGATGGTTGCCATTCAATGAAGCCAGTGTTTCGCCCATGTGTTAAAGCGGCAATCTATCCCGACATGGCAAGTCGAGATATGCTATACCCTCAATAAGAATAGCTCTTTTATTAGGAAAATAATCCTGTTCAAGCGACAGCCTATTCTTGCGCGTGAAGAGACGAAAAATATGCTTATCGCCAGCTTAGCCCGGCCAAGATGTGGACAAGGAGCTTTTAATGATTGATTTTCACGGCAAGTGACCATCCTTTGTCTGCAGGAGACACAGAAATCGATGGGGCAAAAACGATTATGACGCGAGGACTATACCTCCGATAGGATTCACACCCGCAAGTGGGATTTCTAATTTACTAGCAAACGAGAATCGTGACGAGGACGTACGAATGAGAACCGAATTCCGGGATCTCGTTCAGGGGGGGAACTAAAAACAAGAATTCGGAAGGAAGGAAGGAAGGAAGAAAGGAGGAATCTCCACAGGAAACTTCGTCAGTATCGAGCGCAGCCGCCAATTGAAGCACGTCAATGTCGTGTCGCTGTGGATGGATTAATATATGGGTCTTTCATTAACTTATGGAAGCTGGCTCGAAGAAGGTTCGATGGTCAACCGAGCGATGATCCTCGTGCGAAAGTTTGGTACTTCATTGTTTTATTTTTTTAGGTCGGAAGGACTTTATTATTTTACTATTATGATACGAGTCAATTTTATCCTTTCATTTGGACACGGATCTCGTGTGCCTCATTTGACTTGGAATTGGTCGGTCGTCGCGCTAATCCAAAGGAGCAGCGTCATGACAAGGAAGAAACACACATTGACCAGCCACAGTACACGTTCTCTATACATCTCAGAACACGACCTCTTTGATTCCTCAAACCCTCCCACAAATCAACAGGTTTAGGACGAGCTCGCAGGGGCTCTTATCTAGGCTAATTTGCATATCATCATCGCTCCCGACATAGCTCCTGTTATCACGAAACGGATTCTCCGAAGGGATGACCCTCAGTAGTCCGCAAAGTTTTTTTTGGGTCGGACAGTAGTCCAAAAGTTAACATGCTGCATTTTAACCCTAAGATGCAGCGTGTTAACTTATGGATTTGAGAGCCACGTGAGCTCATCAAGGTCGGAAACACTTGATGGCTCGAGACTGGAGTAGATGTCAGTCATAGCAAGCCATAGTAAAGACTCGCTCTCGACATATCCAGGAGGAGGCAAACTGCAAGCAAGGCAAGGCTTTCACTGCAAAACATTGTGACCGCCTGTCACAGGTATAGAGGTTGCTTGAGTGAGGGGATGGCACACCATCGGAGTTTTACCATCAATGGCATTAGCGGCCGATGGACTGCTCTCCATGGTTTCGTCGAGAAGCCGTACTAGTGACATAAATATCTCCACCCTCGTAACATCCCTGTCAGCCTGCATAAAATTGAAAACAAAATGTCACTATATCTAGCATAATTTCCCTCACGCGCACGGGGACACAGGAGCCTGCGCACTTGAGCATGTGCCTGACACAGAGGAGACCCCACTGCTTGAAACCGAAGTATAGAAGAATGGTTGGCTTGATTTTTGTTCTTTCTTTGCTATGTTCCGTTTGATTTTCAAGATCTGCCAAGGGGATGTTAATCCAACCTGTTGTTTTTTCTTTGGCCCAATATTAATACAAGTACTCAAGAGCCACAAGAACACCATCTGAAATACTCAAGTATGAGCTAGCGACTTATCTTAAAAATCAAAATTCCAGGTTCAATCTATTGCCAATGAAAAAGATGCAAAGATCTCTCAGATGCTTACCTCTACAGCGAAACGAGCCCAGATCCTTTCATTGCGAGTTTCCATCACACCCTTCAAGATGGTCAATCCTAATCCTCTTATCATGTCAGCTATTTCTAAAAAGAAACCTCGCTCCTCACAAAGCATCTGTGACAAGAAATACAGATTCAATAAAGATGGATGGACTATCCAAGATTGAGCTTAATGTGCATGACATGACATCTACCTCCACAATCATTTGACGGGGTGGATTCAGGTCCTCGACTATGATGGGGTGGACCATTGACTGTGAACCAATTTCGTACGCCCAAGTCGCTCCTCGCTCAAAATTGTCTTTCAAGAGAAATCTACCTTCCTCATTGATGATCTAAAAGATAAGAGAAGAACCAAAGTCACTTTCACAATTCTATTGTGTGAGATATCGAATGCCACCTGATAAAACTAGCAACAGAAGACTTGATCTTGTTCAGAATTTTAGCATTTCTTGTTCGTGTAACTCCAATCATAAGCATGGCAACACAAGCTTTACTGAGTGAACTTCAGCTAAACTTTGTTCTTCAGAAATGTGCATGGATGATCTTGCGAGCATAAATATTAGAGAGAGAGAGAGAGAGAGAGAGAGAGAGAGAGAGTTAATACTTTGGATCCCCCAATCTGTTGTAGCTTGTCGGCATGCTTTGAAACACTTTGCAAGAACAACATATGCTTGATAGTTCGTTCTAACAGCGCATCAATGCTACACTGTTGAATGCAAGAGGGAAAAGAAAAACAAGTCATCAATATTTGGATATTAGCAAAGATGGCAAATGAGATGATAGAACAAAGGAAATTACTTTTGCTCCATTCGGCACAATTTCACGCAGCTCTTTCACCCGATCTTGGATCATCTGCCGGTCTTTTGGCCTTGGTCTTGGATTTTCGCCAGGTTTTAGCCTCTTCCTATTTGATTTGATCATCCCATCCTGCCTTTTGGAATACCCAGTTGAAACATTATTATCGTGTTTTATACTGTGACCCTGGTCAACCCAAGAACTAATATGTGATCCATAAAAGGAGTTACTCAAGGAGCACGTCCCTGCTCCGTTCTTGCTACAGCCAGACATTAAAGAACCAGAATCAGACACTCCAGCTTTCACAAGGGACTTCTGAATGCCACGGGAGTCCTTGTGCTCTTTATTTAGCATATTGAAATTGTTATTCAAGAAAGAACTACTGGGAACAGAAGAGCTACTGATTCTTGTCGCTGATGTCTTACAGGAAACATTGTCATCAGAGCTCGGCTTTGAAGTAGGGCAAGTCCCAGAAACAACAGCATCTAAAAGATTATCAACGGCTGTCACAGAGAAGATCCCACTTTCTGAGACACCTTCACTAAGTGAACCCAAATCTGTCTGTGCTTCCGGCATGTTCACAACAGATGAAGCTTCTGCACCTGACTTATGTGCATCAAAATAGGGCCCATCAGTCAGCAAACTTTCTAAGTTACCAGCAATAATATCATTTGTCATGTCTGCTCCCAAAATATCAAAAAGATCATTCCTTACTAATTGTTGGACAGACGCATTTTCATACGTGTTACATGTGGAAATCACCTTTTTACTTGCACCCTCAAGCTTCTCGGAAGCATGAGCCCACTCAGGCTTCTGCTCAATCAAAGATATATTTGAATAGTTTGGTGGCATGACTTGTTGGGAAAAATCATCAACCATCCTCTGCTTCTTAGAAGGCAATTCAGTCTGAGCATGCTTCGTGCTCATTAGATGATTTCTCTGATCAGAGGCTCCAGAAAGCAATTGTTCTGACAAATTAAACATTGGAATGCCCTCTAATTTAGTGAAATCACCATTGTGAAATGATGCACTTCCAACCAGATTCCTAGAGACAGATTCAGAAAGAGAGCACGAAACAGATATTGATCTAGGAGGATGAGTTACTTCATGCAGCAGCTTAGCATTTTGAAGTAACTGAGTGGCATCAGAAGTTTTGCACGGGTCAACGATTGAACATCCATTTCTGCCAGGTTGAGCAGTGACATTGCTATTTAAAAAACTGGTCCATTTATTATCAGGTTTCTCAGGCACAACACCTGCTGATATCTTCTTTTTGATAGGCTCAAAGATGCCACATGTAACATTTGTTGGACCAAGAGCAGTTTGACCTCTATTTTCATTCCCCAAATTGCATGCAACAGCATGCTGGTTCAGCCACACATCAAGATTCGCAGGAATAACTTCAGCTCTGACTAGCCCCAAATCTACTTCACCCCTGGGAGAAAGGCTGGTCTTCATGAGCGATGCACAACTAGGTTTGGAGGGGTGACTACAGAATTCAGCTAGAGATGGGGCTTTTTCAAGTGTAAGTGATGTAGATGCAGCAGTCTTCAGATTATCCACTGTGTTAGTAATTAGTGTGGAAGATCGTCCAACAAGCCCTGAAGTGCGAGAAGAGTTGCTCGTATCTTTGCAGCTGCTAGTCATTAAAGATTCCAAGCCAATCACTTGACAATTTCCAGGAGGATAGGCAGTGAGGGTTCCAGGATAGCCTAACATCCCAGCTTTTCCAGCAGAACTCGTAGAAAATAGAGCACCAGGGATGCAGGCCACTTGCAGGATCAAGCTCTTTACATCATTTACAAACCCCATGTGCTCCAAGATCTGCAGCAGCAGGGACAAGAAGTTACATCAATACATCACAAAATACAGTACTTTAGCTGTAAGACAAACAAAAGATCCACAAGCTAATGCTTTGCATATCCAATAAAACCTAAGCTGATCATAATGCATATTTGTTAAGATTTTTTCATTAGAATCTAAACTTATGCTATAAAGCACAATGAATTATGATGCAAACTGCATGCGAAGCAACACCAATATAGAACTCTTCTGGCCAAATGCGCTCTCTATGGTCACATGGCTGGGATTTTTAGTGAACACATGCAAGATCCCACCAAGAAAGGTATATCCATTTCTCAACGTGAGTGCATTCAGGAATCCATACTAAAACTACAAGTTCCCAACGCAAAATTAGCCAGAGAATAAAAGTGAGACAGAGGATGGACATGGTTTGAAGCGCTTGCACATCAAAATCTCTCAAATGAAGTGCTTGAAATACGCTTTGACCAAGAAAGGAAAAGTACTGGCAAAACACACTTGCATCATATGTATTATCATGTAAGTCCAACTTTAACTGGCAAAGAGACTAACTTTAACTATACTTCTGACATTCCACCAAAGATTAGATAATCTGAAAAGGAATCACTTACAGCTACGGAAGAGCCAAGTTGCACAACACCTTGAAAAGGAACAGGAATAACTGCAACTGTCTGCAAAAACCGTGAGATCAATCACATGAAACAAGAGCATCAGATACAAATGAAGGCAAACAAATGAGGATGTTGGAAACCTGTATGCCAGCAGAGAATTGGTGATGGACCTCATTTACAACCTAAAAGCGTGAATACAAACAACAGATCAGATAAAAAAGGCTCAAATGTCAATCAGCACTATCAAAACTGACATTACTTTGCCCCTCAAGCCTAACTACTGAAGAGATGAGAATTATAAGAACCTACATTTCATCTAATAATATTTACACTCGTCCTATTTTGAGACCAATTTATGCAAAGCTGAAGAACCGTAAGAACCGGGATTCCCCTCTTCAAGTGGTTTTACAAATTAAACCAGAGAATATATAGCTAAGACTTCGTGGACACACTGGAATATGTTTGAGCCCCTGCAAAGATGGAAAACATACCTCAGGTGGATGGGCATGTCCACTGTAACTCATTGAAACAATCCATTCATGATCTCCTGTGAATGCAGCCCGGCCAATTATTCTGGAGCAAGAGAAAAGGAATTGCATTTCATGCAACAGGCTACTCAAAATTAAAAAGGGCAAACAGAAAGGAAGAAAAAAAGAGTTGTGTACCCTTCACCAATGACACTAATTTGAGCTTTGGTCATCATTCTTTCGATGAGCATTTGAACTCTATTTTTAGCTTCCCAACCTCCAGTTGGCACTTCAGAAGGATCAGATCCAGAAACTTGGGGAGGAAGAGAGAATGTCATGGGCTCGTAGTAACATTCTTCCCAAATCAACAGCCTGCCATGGCAACATCATGTATTTCATCATGGATGACAACAAAGAGCTCCAAAACTTAAGGCTACAACTAGGGACCACCGCCTTTTGCTAAAAGAGGGAAACATCGAGTTCTGTGCAAAGTGGAGAGCAGCGTGGGGAAGGTTCAGCTGAAGGGATTATAGACCATTCATATGTCAACAAGGATTGGAGAAAGGAAAGGACAATCGACTCGAACTTTGCTTCATTTATCTTAGCAGCAGCAGAGACGAAAGAAGAAGCCAAATATCATGTTAAGGTTGCTCTCCAGGTACAACAGGTCATAAGAAGGTAGATAAGTTTGAGCTGACATTGAAAATCCGACATGGATTGGCAAGATATGTATCTGGGCAGAGGGAAGGGACAGTACAAGAGTCATCCAGTGAGAAACATTTAGAGACTCGAATAACCAAAAGTAGTTCTTGCCAAACATCACAAGCTGCCATTTTTCTAATGCTTTTAAACGCCGTTCTCGCTTCTTTGAGTTAATTCATCTCTAACCGAATGCGAGCAGGGGAACTGCGTTGGCGAGCAGAGGGCGGAGAGACTAGTTTGGCCAGGGCCGCAAAGAAGAAACGAACTGAAATAATCAACATAGCAAGAAAAACATCAATGGCGAACAGACAAGGCTCTGGACAAAACTCACCGAAGAAAAACCACATGTCGCATAAAAGAGCCTACTTCAGCTAAGAACACAAAAAGGGCAACAAGTCTATGAGGATTTCTTCTTAAACAAGCAGAAAACCATTCCACCTGGTTATCGCATTAATTAAGGTAACAGGTTTCCGAGTGGTGTTTGGCTTTTCCTCTGCTTTCTCACAAGACAAACAAGAGAAGGAGCAGGAGAATTTCCATAACAACGAACTCACTTGGGATTTTGGCGGCCGATCTTCCAAAACACAGCGTACGACCACTGATTCACACCGCACAGGGTCTTCAGAGCCTCTTTCAGCAGGTAGCCCATGGCCTCGAGCCCCCCCCCAAAAACACGAAAAACCTCCCAAACTGGAGAAACTCGCAATAACACAAACTCGACAAATCCACAAACCATGCACCGGCAATTAGGGAAAAAGAGGAAGGGGGGAAAAAACACGAACGAACTATCCGCGCTGGCCACTGCGCATTTCCGCGAAGGGGCCGACACGCAGCTCGCTGCAGGGCCTAACTCCCGCGACACGATCCTCTCCCGGCCTGCTTCGTCCTCAATCCGCCGCTACTCTTCCGCTCGGGATCCAAGTTCACGGCGGTCGGTCCCCGGAAAGCCATAAGCGGCGCCGGCGAAGCTCTCGGAGGGGGAGAAAGAAACTAGCGAGCGAGAGAGAGCAAGAGACAGAGAGACAGAGAGAGCGAGCGCCGACAACTCGAGGGAGAGAGGCGCTCGGGTCGAAGGGCTCTACACGAAGCCGAAGGCTTGGAAGCCGCACACGTCCTCGATCGGCACCATTTCCGGCCCCCTCCCGAGAGAACGGCGGAGCTCAAGCGCAGAGCGAGACGCGCGCGCGGGAATGCCCGGCGAGCAGAGGGCGAGGTCAGGGAGCGCGGCGTGCAAAGAGAAGAGCACGAGACGGCGGCGGCGGCGGCGGCGGCGAAGAAGACGAACACAAACGCGAGCCTTGGCTATACTTCACTCTCTCGCAATCACTGCGTCTGTGCGTGTGTTCGGGAGTGTGGAGTGTTCCCCGTGCTAAAGTGCGCCATATTTAACGAGGGAGCGAGGGAGGTGGGGGCCGGGGGGGGACACGACAAGACGAAAGAGCCCCGAGCTTTGTAGGGGAAATTGCGGGGGTGCCACTGGCCGGCTACTGGTTCGAGTGTGAAAGGGAAAGCTATGTGTGGGCGCCCTCCTAATTACCCTTTTTTTTTCGAATTTTCCGTTTTCTTTTTTGTTTTTGGAATTTTTTCGTTGATCCGCCCGTTTTGTCGGTTGCGGATCGGGGGGTGGGTGGGTGGGCGGGCGGGCTTCGTTCGGGTGCGGGCGAGGTGTGCGGGCGGCGTTGGTCCGTCCGCCGCTGATGATGACGACTTCGATAGCGTTGTGGGTTGGTGGTGCTGCCGTCGTTGACGACGACCCGTTGATGATTGGCCTCTCCTTTTCGGGGTAATCCACCGCGGTGCCACGCGCAGTTCAAATGCTATGGCTCAGACACTTTGATTTTTTGTCTATTCTCTTATGAAAGTAATCAAGACTCTTACTCCTCAGAAGAAGGGGTCACAGTTGACTCGTTAAGATTGGCTCTTTACCGTCTGTCAAGTGTAATTAGTCTCTCTCTCTCTCTCTCATTGTCCCTCTAGTGGCCCGTTGCTTTTCTTAATAATGCCACCGCACTAAGGTCAATAGCTCCTTGGCGCTTACAAAAGATGGCTCTTTGACCCACGAAAAAACAAGGGAAAATGACATGGATGGTCCATAAATCCGATGTGCGACGTCGCTCCGGGAACATTCCCTGAACTTTTAAACATCTTCATACATTCTGAGAGCTGCGTTGAATATTTACTAATAATTCAAATATCACATTAAACAGATTAAAAGTTTGGGAAGAATATTGAACATCGAACAGAGTTCAAGGATCGACATTGCACAGATTAAAAATTCAAATACGACATTGTACGTTAGGCCCAAAGTTTAGGAATCATATTTTTGTACCTATAGTAATGCTTGTTGACAACATGAAGGGACTTTTGATGTGTGTCTATATATATATAGTTTTTGTATCCTCGAACAGCTTGAGCCTGCAAAAGAGACCACGGGAAAGTTGGGAAAGGAACATCAAACGATCAAATTGACCAATTGTTGCCCCGTCTAAAAGGGCAAAAAAGATGCTTGGACTTTGCTACAACATAAAGGGAAAGGCCATAGAAATTTTTTTTTGTGTGTTTTTTTCGTCATTTTATTTTATTTTGTTTTCCTTTATTATATTTTATTTTTAAACGAGCAAAGGATAAACATTCTTTTAGCAACCCCCTTTCAATACCGGAGCAGCCAAATATTATATACACTCCCTTGAGCTCGAAGCCATGTCACGCTTGGCTTTTCGGTGATTTCAATAATCAAAGTGTATTAAGATAAGACTAATCTCCCTTGAGCAGGCATCTATCGTCGCCCAATAAGATCACGCCACGTCACCAACTTAGTACGACCAATTTGATAAAACAATCTTTGAGTCTTAATATATCTCGCATCGTCCTATCAATGTGTGAACAAAAGCAAAATTTCAGGACACATGCTTCTAAGTTAGAGCATAGGGTAGGGGGAAGTATCTATAGGGAGGGATAGCTCCCTAAAGACTTACTATATTTTCAATGCACATGGGAGTGGCAATCTATCCTTTTTCGTCCTTCTTCACGCGGAACAAATGTGTATAAGAAACAAAAATAGCCACAAAAAGTCACAAATTATGTCCACCATATAAATTTATCTTAATTTTTTTTTGCGATATCAAAATCAAATTATACCCGAAGTGATATATTTACCCTAAAATATTTATTGTGATTTAAAAATCCACAAATTTATATTCATGTGGCACAATTACCATCCATCAAAATATCATTTACTTATAATGTCAATGTAGGCAGATTTTTAACGATTTTCGTTGACAGAACTTTGAAGGATGGTAAATAAATCAAGCAAGTATAAGTTTGGGATTTTCAACATAACAGAAATAAAAATGTTCAAGATAAATGTATTATCATTAGCATAATTTATGATTTTTTGTGGGTTTTTACCCTATATGAAAATATTTTTGTTGGATAATATTAGAATATCTAACTCTGGAGACAACGATTCGGTTCAGACTGTCCACCAACACTTTTTTTACTGTTTTGGTAAGTTGTTCCTCGAATTCTTTATCTGCGTACATGGTTTCATTCTCTTCTTGTGCTTTATCGTGTTGGCTCATATTCCAGATACTGTTCATTCCTAGTCTCTGTATTACTAGATACTGTTCATTCCTCGTCTCTGTATTACTAGATAATGTATTCTATAGGTTAAAAAATTCTCTTAGGGGGTTCAGAACCTATGATTCCATACAATGCGTCTTTACTTAAATATATATATAAATAAGCCACCCAATTCAATTTATTCTCTAATCATTAGTTCTTTTTTTGGTAGCTGGAAAACTTATAAATTCAGAAATTCGTTATTAATATAGTCTGATGAGCGTCTGCCACTCCAGCAACATTAGAATAAAAAAAAAAAACAAAGGGGGCACATGAAAAAACGAAACCCTAGTTGGAGGCACATGAGACCGTTCCTTTCAATGTTTCTTTACTTTATCTTATATGTCTTTATTTATTTATTTGTTTATTTTGGGTTTGTGGGGAAGCGGGCGAAGATTCCTCCACAGACTCACAGAGGAGTGCGAACTCGAAGTTTGATGTATAATATTCGTTTTGCTGACAGAGTTTCCCAGCGCTCGATGGATGTAATTATGGAACAGAGTTGGAGTCGCAGCACATTCCGATATCAAACGACGCTCCCATCAGATATTTGTTTTTGATGATAAATTACAGCTAACATTGTTGGATCACTTGGCAAGGGGACATTACCAAAAGCAGACTTAAACATATTGCGCCTAGACCTGTCAAATGGGTGGGTCAGATTGGATTTGGGTCGGGTCATAAATGGTCCGATCCAAATTGACCCATTAACCCGTTTATGACCCATTTATGCGCAATGCAATTTTGTTGACCCATACCCGACCCGACCCATACCCAATCCATACCCGATTAGACCCATATTGCTAAAATACTTCCATATTTAATTAAATATAGGAAAATTCATACCCAAGCTGAAATGAGAGTGCAGAATGAGTGAGTGCAAGATTGAGTGAGAGTGAGAGAAATGCGTTGAGTTTAAATCAGTTGTAAACTCATTTATGACCCATTTAACACTAATATAAGACTTCTACCCATTTATGACCCATTTACTAAATATAACTAACCCATTTATGACCCATTTACTAATAAATGGGTTAAGAAATGGGTTTATGACCCATTTTGACAGGTCTAATTGCGCCTTGTACAAATTCAGTCCTAAACCTTTTTAATTTGACCAATTTAATTATAACCACGTGACAATTTACTAATTTATTCATTTCAATCAATTTTAACTGGAAATTACTGACGTCGACGTCGACCGTCTTACTTATCACAGCCGGGGTTGACTTAAGTGGTGACCGGTTTCAGGGTGGGCCGGCCCCCACCTAAGAAATGACCTTGTTTACTAGGGAACCAATCTGATTCCCAAGTTGGATCGGGACCAACTATAGAATTTTTTTTATTTTTGATTTTTTCAATACTAATATTTGCAAATCATTAATGGGCAAATACAGGTTTCCACAACAAGAACATTGACCAAGCCTCTCGTTCATACCGTTCCTCATGGTACAATTTTAGTTAAGGAAAGGGTTAATTATTTGGCCGAAAGTTTTAACTTTTCAGGGCCAAAGCACAAGGGATTTATCCTCTCGAAGCATGAGCTCGCAAGGAACTTTGAACCCTTTGGGGTAGGGGTAAGCATGGTTCTAAATTCTACCCTAGAACCTGGGAACCTAACTAATGGGAACCTATAGATTCCTGATTCTAAGGCATGTAGGGTAAATTTTAGATTCCAAAAATTGAATAACCTGTTTCGATGGATAGGTTCCAAGTTCTATATAGGTGGAACCTGAACCTATTTTCTTGTGATTTTGCTGTGTTCCATGGCATTGGTTAATGATTGCATAATCTGTAATCACTAGTCTGAGCTTTCATTTTATAACTTGTTAATGTTTCATATTTTTCGTGTGTCTAAATATAAATTATGGTTAGTGGATCATAACAATAAGTGGTGGTTATTAAAGACGATGATTCACTGTAATTATTCAATTAATAATACAGGTGGAACCTGAGTAGATTCTAGAATTGACCCTCGATATTATAATAAGGTAGGTTCCAAGTTTCAAAAAATGAGAAACCTATTATCATGGGTGGAACCTATACAGAACATAGAATTGTTTATCCCTAATATCGATTTACACAATAACTTCTCATTTTAGTTATATTTATTTGAACCATAATACTAGAAAAACTAGTTTTTTGTATTCTTTTTGATAAATGACAAGCTTGTTCAGAATTGTCACGTTTATTTTTGTTTTGTTTAACTAAAAATGCAATAAAAAAAAGAAAGTATTAGATCCCGGAATCTACCTTGAAACTTGTGACATGGTAGGTTCTAGGTTCCGACGGATAGGTTCTGAGTTCAAAAAAATGGAGAACTTGTAGCCAAGAGTAAGTTCCAAGTTCATGTAGAATTTGTAAAGAACCTGAAACCGCTTATCCCTTTGGAGAGTCATGCTCATAGGTTGCTCCAGACTCTTGAGGAGTCAAGCTTTGGTAAGGGCTAAGGGCTCGTGGAGAGATGTGGACTTAGCAGGAAGGGAGTTGTACTCGATGGTCGCTAAGGGCTCTCGGAGAGCTCTCTAGACTCTCTGGGAGTCACGGTGCTAGATGGAAGAAGAAAAAATTACAAAAAAAAAAGGAAAATTCAGGAATAACAGTCCAGCTCGATCGGTTGGGTTTCTTGTGCAGTGTTGGGAACCAAACCGATTATTGCCTAATATTAATTCTGGGAACATGGAATCACCTATAACCAGCCCGTCCAATTCGGTCCGGTTTTCAAATTTGACTAGAACTATGCTCACTCCCAACTGATGTGGACACATTTTACAAATTTTTATATTTTTCTCTTCTCGTATTTTTTTTCCTTCTTCCTCCGCCGATCATTGGGCCTCAGAGATGGCTGGCTCGGGTCAACTTCCCTGAGCTCGCTCGGGCTGGCTCGGGCTCACCCAAAGCTTGCAAGGCCGACGAAATCAACTCTCACCTAGTCCAACAAGGGTGACCCTCGCCCAAGGTTAGCGAGGGCCCTTGGAAAAAGAATATGAATGAAGAAAAGAAAATAAAAGAAAATGAAATAAAAAATTTTAAAAATTACAAATTTATTCATGTTAACGCCAGACATGCTATGTAAGACGGTTACATTTAAGTCAGCAATTTTCAGTTAAAAATTGGCAAAAGCACTAAATTGATAAATCGTCAAAATATTTAAAACTAAATTGATTAAATTAAAAAATTTAAAGACCAAATCGCCGTAATTGCAATAGGAAAAGAGCAAGCGAAACAGAGGAGGAAATTAAGGTGAATCGACTAATTGATTGAATTCACGTACGGGCGATTGCTGAATAAAAAAGGTGGTCTAATTGAACGTTGACTTCACCTGTTGAGATATGTTCGACGAAATCGAATCGAATCTTTGACGTTGTCCTTTCTATAGACAATGTCAATCACCCATCGCAGATAAAGCCGGATTTAATTCCACCGATTGTAAACTTGTTTTCTTCACAAACTCATTTTCCATGCCAATTGTAATTGCTTTGTCCACTTGTTTTTTTTTTTTTTTTTTTTTTGGTGACCCGGGAACCTCCCTTTCGCCCGACAGGCTAATCGGTACTAAACCCGGGGGAAGACTAGCCCAGCAACCCACCGCCAGGGCCCCCCACTTTAATCGCTGACGACACAGAGTTTCGAACCACTCACCTCCTACGATGGTGGGAGAGCTCAAACCAACTGCGCCACCCACGGGTGGGTTGCTTTGTCCACTTGTTTGGCGTTCTGTTTCCTAGATTTTCCTAGCATCTTCGGGCTATTTGTTCAGAATCCTATGCCTTGCAAGATTTGCATGGGAATTCATCATATCCTGATCAATTTTCGAGTTTGATTCTCTAAATTTAGAATTAACTTGAATTGGTTTATCCTAGTAAATTATAGGATTGGGTATGGATGTAGTCCCTTAAGTTCGGCGATTGTGTAATTCAGTTCTCTTACTTTGATTTTATTGAATCAAGTCCTCTAACTTTCGAGATATGTGGAGCTCGATCATTTAAGTTTTACGTTTGCGTGATCAAGTTCTTTAAGTTTCTCGATTTGTGCACTCGCTAATAGGTGAATCGAAACCATTTTGATAATTTTCCATCCGAGCTTGGAGGTCATTTTTAGTCTTTGAAACTAATTTCATTTTGTCATAAAAACATTTCACGAAGCCTCGTTGGTAAGATTACGTGCTCTATCGTTTGGCATAAAAAAAAAAGAACCTCGATACTTTCGAAACAATCTAAATTATGTTTATTTATGAAGTGGGTTTGACCGCCGCAGGACGAGTCCAATTATTTTCGCAAGTAAATGTACATGAAACAAGCGTTTTTTTAAGTGCCCGTGGCAAATTAGGGCAAAAAAAAAAAAGTTTGCTCCAGGCCGCTGCCACGCAATTTGGAAGATAATCATTTGCAATTTATGCTTGAATTGTTAAATAAAATTAGCTATAGAAAGAGTGGGGGGAAAGACTAATCATGTTGATGCTCATGTCTACAGGGGATCATATCCCTTTACTTTCAATCTAAATCAATCCCCTTTGACCCCATGTTAGCCATTGAAAGATCGCCCTCGAATAGAGATTTGTTTAAGGAAAAGGGAAATAAAGTTGGTTGAATTTCTAGGCGGGCATGTTCCTTTTCCTGTATATGAAATTACTACGCCACGTCGGATTCGGGTGTCCGTCCAATGATACTCGAGTCGTAATTAGTCTTAAAAAAATTTCCCTAGCCCGATCGCATTGACCAACAAGCACAAAAGAGGATCAAACGTGATTAGTCCATGACCCACGTAGCTTAGCAAAGTCAATCCCTCATCGGCTTGCACAAAGATTAAAGAACAATAAAGATGAAAGTGACTTCATCTTATAATTTCTTGAAATAAATCGCATAATCATGTGCACCTGAAAAAACCCATTTCCCACCAAAAAAGGAAAAACTTAAAAGGCGTCTGTATTTCATGTCTCGACACTAATCTTTCGCACTAGAGCCAATAGGGCGACGGAAACCCGATCCGGGTGAGTGAACAATTCGGTATAAAGTTTCGAATTACTTCAATGATGATTAGATGCAATGTATGTTATTGGAGGTAATCTTATATGACCGGAAAAGGGCTTATGATGGAATTAAAGAAGAGAAGCAAAAGATTTTCTTCTTTGGCCAGTAGGGGAGAGAGAGAGAGAGAGAGAGAGAGAGTAACGCACAAGCGGACAAGCCTAGCCTGAGAATCTTGACCCCGCCGAGCTGTATCGGGCCACGGCGGATCCCCCCGCCCGCGAAATCCAATTCGGATCTTGCATCTTCATCAGTCCTGTCTCCACCCACGCACAGGGTCTCGGGCTTTCCTGTTCTTACTGCTTTGTTGACCCCCACCCACGTTAAAGAAAATTTGGAAAGGCTGAGGAGGGACGACCGATCGGACACGTTTAAATTGCAAAGTATTGCGATATATGGTCTCGTCGATTGGGTCGGTGTCCCGTCGTCAGTGACGTGGGGTCCGGAAGGGAAGCTTTGGGATCCGTTAATGGGGGATTTGACGGGTCCGATCGTGCTCCTGTTCTCAATGTGTCCAAGATTTCACATCTGCCGTCGTTCTTGGGTCGCTCGCCTCGCGTCGTTTTCGGATGTGCCGGCGGCTCCCTCGAACGTCGGATCCGCCGTTCGCGTCGACCCGGAGCACGGAGCACGAGCCTCTCGCAGTCCACACACCTTGATGGACGCTGCTGTTGTATGGGATGGCTGCTGACCCGGCGGGGCTAACGACTTCGTCTCTTGGACACGTCCCTCCTAGTCTTTTGTTTCTTCCTATCCTTTTGGTTTTTTTTTTGTCTGGGTCGTTTTCCTACACGATGATCGCATTTCGACAAAGCTTAGGAATGTCAGTTTCTTTGAAATTTCAAAGACAATGAATTGCATGTGCTTCGAATTCAATCGATGCCGTTATCACTAGTTCGATTCATCGGATTACGTAAGCATTTTGATCTGATCATTCATAATTGGGTCATTAAAGTCGAGTATCTAACCACTAGTCATAACAACCCCTCTCGTGCCACATTGCGTTGCGATACCGACAAGCCTCTTCTCCCTTTGTGCGCCTCCCCCCCCCCCTTGTCTCTCTCTAAAAAGAGACGATGCAACTATACATGTAATATAATTGATTTATGATAAACAGATGTCCTTAACTTCCTTTTCTTCTACTCCTTTCTCATCCACCCCTTTTCTTCCATATTTTCTCTTACGCGCTTTGCTTCCTATTTTGAGTCATGCTAGGATGGAGAGAGCAAGCATAATCACTCGTGATGCCTCCCCCATGCTTACTACCTGCATAATTAGGCTCGTGCAAAGGCGCACACGATACGCGATAATATAATTTCATTGCTCAACCGACGTCAAATCGGTAACAACGAATAATTTACACTTAGATAGTGGAAAACTAATGCTTCAAGAGATGGATATAGCAGCACATTGTTCTCATTTTCAGCCCCAGAAATAAATGATCACATGTGCTATGATGTGGCCACTAATGGCCAGTAAAGCATTTCGAAAGATGCCCTGGCCTTGCCCTTATCTCGTCGTACAGCGACGAGGCACGGTGCAACTATCGAACAAAATCGAAGTGCTTGCATGGAGCCCCACGAACCGTAAGAAAGGCGCGTGCTCAGGGCTTTGCAAGTTGGGACTAAATCTTGCTAGCTATCATCACGGCTAATCCTAATGGGTGATTTTCTGTGCTTTGAGTTGATTGGTGCCTTAGCTTTCTTGTCTTTTTTTTCTCCTCTAATGTTCATCCAATGTGCAAAATGGTTATTCCTTCGGGTAATCCAAAAGGGTCCCCACCTTACTACGTTCCAAAAGTTCAGGACAAAATTAGAGATATGTGTGGCTGCTCGTATCTGAGGTTTTCTTGGATGATCTTGCAACATGTTTCCATCTAAAGGGTATGCGCCAAAAAAGAAGAAGAAGAAGAAGTTGGGAAGTTGGAGCGCTAAGGATTGATTGGATTTTCCGACATAAGCATATGCTAATGCCAGTTTGAGTTTTTACTGTCAAAAGTATTACGCGGCATGTATATATATATGTGTTGTCTTTCTCTATTTATATTATCGATAAGTTTAAGCATTTGCATTAAATATTTTAATATGGTATCGGAACTGGATTCTTTTGCGACCTTTTTTTTTTTTTTTGGTCAGAATTTCGCGAACTATTTTGTGTGTGCAGGATATATGCGCTCTTTATATAGGGTTTTTCCACCCACCACATGCTTAAGATCTCTAGGGTTCCGCAACTTGACGTAGCCGACAAATGATGGGGAGAAAAACATAGTGAAAATGACGCTGCAGAAAAGAGAATGATACGCCATTATCTTTGATTTGGATGTGGACCAAAGTGTGTGTGTGTATATATATATATATATATTTTTTATTGTTTTCATAATGATGGCTAATGGGGTAAAGGGGTAAACTCCTGCACTGTTTTTCTTCCACGAACTGTACTTTTTTCCTTTCTCTGTCTCTATTGAATTATGTGGCTCTGGAGATAGTGTGCAATGTGCATTTTGTATGGTCTTAAGAGATGTATTCTGCTATTCTCAAATTACTTTAGCTTTTTAAGTTGCAAAAGAAATTAGATTTCTGTTCATTCTTTTGCTACGTTCTCATCGCGGTCGAACAAGTGTAAAGAAAGGGGAGGCGGTGGCGCATGATGGCGCTTCGCCATGCATGCAGAAACAGCCCATGATAAAAAAGCTAAGGCCCTTTCCGACAACGTCTCCTTTACCACGACCATCTCCATCTAACTGTACCTTCGAATTTTACCCCGCTCGGTATCGAAAGATTCATTACCATGGTCTCCATTGGGTCGGGTGCTCGCGCGTGTGCCTTATCCTCCCACCGAATCGGCTTGATTTCACAATCTCCAGCTATACGGGTGTTTCGAGTAGCTCTCGATTTCGACTTCCCGCTTTCATTCCCCCTCGCGATACCTGACTATGTCTTGATATCAAATGTTCGAAACCTATAAAGACATGCACGGTGACGTCCAAGCTCATGTAAACACGTCAAAAGATGCCCTGTCCTTAACCCTTATCTCGTGGTGCAGTTTCAGGGGCACAGTGCCCTGATCAAATGCAATCTAAAACATTCGCATGGAGCCCATGAAACCACGCACGAAAAGGGCTAAGTGATCACACCAGGGAATAATATATGTACGAAACTGAACATATTCTTGCAAGTTTGGACTAAATCTTCGATAATTATTGTCACCACTTTCTTAATGGTGTAATCTGTTGTTTGAGTTGATTGGGTTATCTTCTTTTCCTTTAACGTTCATCCTCCAATTTGCAAGTGGTCATTCCTTTTGCGTGCAAACCAAAGGCCCTACATTATCATGTTCCGAGAGTCGGGACAAAATTAGAGATATGCGTGGTTTGCTCATATCTGAGGTAATCGATATTTTCGGCTATATATTCCAAATTTTATTTCATGCATGATCTTGCAACATGCTTCATTCTAAAGGGTGCGAGCCAAAAGGAAAAGGAAAGAATAAGTGCATCGCAAGCCCTAAAATTTATTCCGAAAGTGCAATGGAGTTCTAAAACTTTCAAAAAGCGTAAACGAGCCTTAAAACTTAATCAATGAAAGGATTTGATTTGACCAATTTGATAAGTTTCAAGACTTAATTGCACTTTTGAAAGTTTTAAGAGTCGATTGCACTTTCGTGACAAGTTCTAAAACTTCCAATGCACTTAATCCAAAAAACGAAAAAATGGTTTGGGTGCTTGGGATTGATTGGATTTTTCCGACAGACGCCAGTTGAAATTTTCAATCTTAATTGCCTATGGATTTATATGTATATTTATATATCATGCGTGTAGTATCCTTCTATCTATAAATTTAAGCTTTTGAATCGAACATCCTAATATAGTTCAAAATCAAATTTTGTCAAAGTTTAGTTTGCGTGTGCGAAATTTATATGCTTCTTATATACACGTGATTTTTCACTATCAATAACTTTACGTTTTCTAATTTTTAGCGACTTGAGACAGCCGACCAATGATGGGGGAAAAACAAAGCGAAAATGAAACAGAAGAAAAGAGAATGATACACCATTATCTATGCGTTGGAAGTGGACCAACTAATATTTTTCTTTCATTGCATGAAAATGATGGCTAGCGGGGTAAAGGGGTGAATTCTTGCACTGTTTTTTTTCCGCGCACTCCACTACTTTCTCTTTTATAATTTTTGCTTTTGTTATCGAATTATGCCCTTGGAGATAATGTGAAATGTGCATATTGTATGATTTTTAGAGTGTGTTTGTTTCGCGGAAAAATAAGTGATTTGGAAAGCATTTCCCGAAAAATGATTGCTTATATCGTTTAGAAAAATTAGTCGACGGAAAATGTTTTCATTATCGATAACAAATCTATACCTAATTATTTTCGTGGGTTATGAAAAAAATTTCCATTCATTTATTTTTGTAAATGATTATTTTTCAAAAAATATTTTTCAGATCACTTATTTTTCGGAAAACGAACGGAACTTGAGAGATATATTTTCTGCCCATTTTTAAGTTACTTTTTTGCTTTCAAGTGGGCAAACACAAATCGCTGGGATTTACCTCAGTGGTTACCCTTTTTACTTGAGACGGGAGAGGTGGGGAATTCGATTCCCCACTTTCTCAGGGGGTTAGGGTGGAGGCGCGTAGTTTCTAATGGGGGTTGCGATAAGTCTACACGTAAACTGAGAGGTAGAGCAGGAGATTTCTTGTTCTTTCTTTTGCTACGATCTCATCGCATCCCCGAGCAAGCGTTGAAAAAACGGGGAGAGGTGATGGCGTATGATTGTGTTTCGCCATGCATGCAGAGATGGCCATGGGAGAAAAGCTATGAAGGCCTTACCGACAACGTCTCTTTACCGCAACCATCACCATCCAAAGTGTAGCTTCAAATCATAACCTACTTTGGTTCGAACATTCATCACCAATTTACCACGGACTCCACGAGTTGCGACTACCATGTTTTTCCGGTTACATAGGCCTTCACAGTAACTTTCGGTTTCGACTTTTTGATCTTATTTTCACTCCTGAAATTTGACTATTATCTGATATTGAATGTTCAGAACCTTTAAGGACATGCGCAGCAACATGTAAGGTCGCGCAAAAGCTCTAATCTTTATCTTTGCCATGGGAGTTGAGTGCATTCTTTTCGCATAAGAAGTCGCCACAGATGGGCCCTCGCCCTCGGGCTAAACGTGTTGGGCGACCAATGAGAGCCGGATGGATCGCGCAACTCCGATTTTCACGTACCAAGTCTTTTCCAATTCTCTAGTGCCAACGTGTTCGAAACGGGAAGTCTTGGAATGGGATGGACCAATCTATTTCGACTGGCTTTTCACGAAGGGAAACGAGGGGAAAAAGAAGCGAGAGGAGGAAAGGGGGGAAGAGATAGGTGGGGGAGGCCCCTCAAAAGGAAGGGAATGAGGGCGACCCCTTCCGTGCTTCGCACGTCTGCTGAACTATCATTGCAATCGCACTGCACCGCACTGCACCGGATGGTCACTGCACTTCTGTCTCCATTTGCAGAGTGTGCTGCCATCTGTGCATGTTCATGATGCTCTCCCTCGCTCTCGCCCCCCTTCATGTGTTGACTTTTTCTGTAACTCGGATCCGCACTCGAGAAATCACTCCACTGAGTACGGTACATGGTATGGAGTCGAACGCAGGCCATTGCATATAATGATGATGTGTTCTGCGGGAGAACCTATACACCGGATCTAACTGTTCAGATTCCATTTATACTGCACTTCCCTTTGGTTCGGTTTCGAGGGAAAGTCTTTGAGGGAATGTAAAGGGTTTTGGAATCGCAAGTATTATTTGGTAAAGTGTATCTTAAAGTAAAAACTACACCTTGTAAAGAACTTTTGCTGAAGGCCAAAATTGGAACAAAAAAATGTCTATTTGCATTCCGAAAAGGCTACTTTCCAAAGTATCTTCAGATCTGTCTTGAGCTAAAGGCCTTTTCAAATGCAATTACAATCCCCCAAAGTTGAGCAAAAAACGAACCAAACGCCATTTGCATTTAGCCGATAAACTTTAAAGCCCCAAAACTCATTCGGAAAGCTAAACCGAATGGAGCTTACATGTATTAATGGATCACTGGAAATTTCTCAACCAATCGATTTTGGACTTGTGATTCGACCCAAAGCGGGAACCTCCTATCGGACGAGACGAATAAGGAGGACCGCACAGGAAATGAAACATGAGACGAGGCGCAGGGGAATGTGGACCCAGAATCTGACGTCATGCGTTAAAGTCCGATTGAAAAATTTAAGCTATTGGCAAAGTAGAAAAATAAGATCAGGGACATGGTCTAGGGGAGATGCAACTTTCAATTGGACTCGGGGGACAAATCTAAGCTCGAGCCGAGAACCCAGAATGTATTTGGTTCATTTGGCCCATTGATGTGAGCATTGGAGACAGTCACGGCCCAATAATTTTGATATATATATATATACATATACATATATATATATATATATAAATTATCCCCCGGTTGGTTTATATATGAGGGTTAAGTTTAGGGTAAACAATATGGATTGAAGTTCGTGTTTAAAATAATGTATTTTAGATTAACACTATTGATGCGCTCGGGCCCAGGATAGGAATTGATTAGGAATGATGGGTTCTAGTAAGTACAGTAGCCTCCAGACTCTGATTGAGTAGAGAAATGAAGGAATTGATAGATAACTCGCCACGTTTCTCGTGAGACGGTTGAAATATCGAACGAGACATATCGATTATTTGAAAGCTACCGTGATTAGAGGTGAACATGATTCGAGTTGGGTTGGTTCATCACCTAACCCTATGATCAACCCGCCCGGTGTTGGTCCCCAATTTTTGGGACCGGGACCGACCCTATTGAGCCTAAGACTGAGGACTGGACTAATTCGGTCCTGTTTCAGGGTCAACTCGAGACCAACCGATTATTTTTGTTTCATTTTTTGTATTTCTTGAAAGTACAAACATACTCTTTCAAATTTCATATCAATCAACAATACGACATTATACAACCAAACTATAAATACCGGTACGTACAAGACAACAACCAAAAACCCCATTTGTTAAAAGCAACAAAACATAAAAAACGAACACGTGAAATATAATTAATTCATAAGAAGTTTAAAATACGTAATATAAACAATGAATGCACTTTACCATATATGTTTTTTTGTTTTCTTGTCTATGATTCTCGGAAAATTATCTGAAGCAATAGATTTCTCTATTATTCACTTCTTACAAAGAGGAGGATTATTACTAGATATCATGATTGACTCTTTTAAGTCTTCCTCACATCCATGGACTAACGATTCTATCATCGAACTCATCTCGTAATATACCTCTACTTTAGTTGACATGTCATCTGAATTCATCAAGTTCACCTAATACCAGAGTGTAATCAGTAATTGTCAAAGCTCTCACGTTTATCACCTAGGACACAAACGTGCAACAACCAAAACCACGTTTATTTAGTCAAATGAATGACAAACAGAGCAAAGTGAGGACATGATTTAACACCTGCGAGGCGAGCAAACAAAGCGACGAGAGGAAGAGGGTTTCCTAGGCGAGCGGCGAGCAAATAAAGCGAGGCGAGGAAGAGGGTTTTTATTTTTATAGTGGGTTTCTACTTTCTAATTTATAATTTTACCCGATAGAACTACATTAAAAATTACAAATGCAAAGGTGATAGGATAGGGTTTAGGGTAAACAAAAATATTTAATATATTATATAATATATATAGGGTTGGTCCAAGTTGAACCAACCCTCCCAATATCGAGGACCAATCTGTACGGTGTAGAGTCCAGGGATCACAAGATCAAGGACCAGCTTGTTCTCCCTAGAAACCAGAACAGGACGCATCGAATTGGGCCGGTCTAGGATTGGTCTAGGGTCAACCATGGACTAATGCTCACCCCTAACCGTGAACAATTACATCCATCGGAATGTAAAATACTATTTGGCTATATTTTTCGACTGAGACTTGGCACAAGGTATTATTTAACCTCACGAGATGATTGACTAAATGAAAATTGGAAGAGATGGTCTTGCGCCGCGTTCGAAACGGCGACGTATCGACGCGACAATAAATACAAGACGAAACAAAAAAAGCCCACCACTCCAAGATCAAAACAAGAAGCAGCTCTCTCCTCTTCATCGTCCTCGGAGCGAAAAAATGGAGACTCGAAGAGAAGAAGAACGCACCGCCGCCGCCGCCGCCGCCGCCGCCAACTGGAGCGAAGAGGTGGAGGACTTGGTTTCCGCCGGCGACGTCTCCGCGGCCGTCTCCTTCCTCGAGTCCCTCATCTCGAAGCTCGAATCGCGGCAAGCTGAGGAGCCGTCCTCCTCCAATCTCCAATTGGCCTCCGCACTCGCCGAATTGGCCCGCCTCTACTCCTCCCAGGGCTTCTCTCTCAAGTCCGATCAGCTCCTCACTAGGTCCTCGCTCCTCAAGCAGCGCGGCCGCCGCGGCTTTCCCTCTCGGTACTCGCCGCCTCCCTCCTCCTCCTCCTCCTCCTCTTGTTCCCGCCGCGACTTTGATTTCGTCCGCGGGAGCGATGCTCGCGGAAATCGCTGTTTCTCTTCGACGGTTACATTGGGCGCGCGGGTTTCTCGAGTCTGCGTGCTCTGCGCGCTGCTTGTGAGCGTTGTTTCTTGATCCTGTTACCGATTTTCAGTGATGCAGAGATCGCGACAGAGGATTTGAAGGACGATCGAGGTACATCGCCGGGTGCTGCTCTGACCTGCATTGACTCCTCGGGATCTTCCGCTGGAGGTGCATTCTACGTTTTCCAGTCGGTTTTGTCGAAAGTCATTTCCGCCCGTGTGAATCAAGATAATGCCTGTTCTTCTGAGGTCTTTAAGTGATCGCTTGTCCAAGAATCTACTTAATTTGTTGGTTTGTTTTGATTTCTTTTTCCCCGAAGGGCGCGTTCAGCATCCGATGATCGTGCCTGATGATGAAACTTCAGAGGATGGTACGTTTTCTCAAGCTGATATTACTATTTCACCTATCACTTGCATTTATTCATCGCGATCGAATGTGGCGTCTTGAATAGATTTCATCTTTCTTGGAGGCTAATAGCCTTTGTTTTGGGCAAGATTATGGGGGCAAAGGCGTGATTGTATGGAAGGAGTGCATTTCAAAATATGGGGCCTTTAGGTTTATAAGCAAGGTTTTTGAGGGATGTAGTTATGGAATGAGATGGTTATGTTTTATTTCTTCGCGTGTAGATATGATTTTCATACCGTTCTTTCACACGGCACCTTCACCTCAAAATACTTGTGGTGGTTTTGCAGGGGTTTTTTTTTTTTTTTGGTAAGTTGTGGTTTTGCAGGGGTTAATAACTCCACAATGCACTATCCACTGAGAATTGAATGGATAACCCTGTTCCAGCTATAAGTTTGTATGGTGTTAGATGATGGAGGGTTTAATAACAATTGAGCATGAGCAATGATATTTGAGGAACTTTTATACTTATATGAAGTCAAACATTTAGTTCAGTTGATCGATAATGGAATTAAAGGGAAAGAAGATCGTGTAGAAAGGAACCTTTGTTAATCTCTGGTTATTTAGGTGGTGATTGCAAGTTCATGATTCACGATGATCGAGAATGATGTTTTCCCCTGCAAGATTGTTACTTTTTTGCCAAGATAATAGTTAATATCAGCTGTTGTGTGCTTTTTCTAAGTTATATTTGCATGCTTTTAAAATGCTCAAGTGTTTCGCATGTGAAAATGGCAGATTGGGAAGCTATGGCAGATCGTTCTCCCAATGAGTTACTCCCTGCAGAATGCTTACCTGAAGTATCAAAGCTTTCTCTGGAAGATGGCAAAAATACTAAAGCCCCCAAAAGGCGCGGAAGGGGCACTTTTACTTATAAGAAAGATGAATTATATAGTGATCGGGTATCAGATGATTTGACCATTGATGAAGTGGATGATGAAGGTCGATCTCATAATTTAGAAGAAAAGCCCATATTGAGACCCTGTAAGTCAGTGTTGCCCATTCAGCTGAAGCTGTGTAATTTTAGTTTCTTCTCCTTGTTAGAGCATGTTATGACACTTGTCTCAATTGTGATTATGAGTTTGCTTTTCTAAGGTGAAAATGTAAATTGATTGGATTCTCTTACTGGATAATTACATCTTTCATCTGTGCATATTAGGAAATGTCGCGCAAGCATTTTGTAGTGCATCCTTGTTGGGAAACATGGTTGATATATGGAGAGCTATTGCCAAGACCTGGATTGTTTAAGATTGTTGTAGGACATAAGCTCCTATCAATTTCTCATACTTGTCCTGTAATGAGTTTGGAGTTTGATGAGCTTAAGGGAATAAAAATCTCTGTGCAGCTGGATATGGCACTAGTCATGTTCTTGTTCTTGCTGGGTTTCCTCCTAGCACTAGAACAACAGAGCTAGAGAAGCTTCTCGAGGACTTCAGAAATCAAGGAGTAGTGATTCGTTGGGCCAATGATACTACCGCCCTTGCAGTATTTCGAACACCAGCAGTTGGTAATTACGTTTTGCTATCTTTTCAATTCTGTTCTCGGTGTTAGATAGCTCGTTGATGTCATGTTTCATTGACTATCAAGTAGAATATGATAATTGGAACCTGCGGTGGGAGTCCAGATCTATGGCAAGCTCCACACATCCATTTTCCATTATTTTTTGTCTTATTTTTTTGAACAAATCTGTCTATAAAATTATAGTCTCGGTTTATTTATTTTTAAAAGATTTGATTCCTTGTAACCTTCTTTGAAATGCCAATCATCTAATGCAGCACTCGAGGCTCTTAGCAGTATTCAATTTCCGTTCACCGCACGAATACTGGAGGAGGAGGATTCCCTCTTGAGTTCAACTCCATCAATCGGTAATTCTCTTTTGATCCTGCTTCTTTTAAGAAGTTCCATTCTAAAGTTGAAATCCTGCGTAATTCATCAAATCGCTTCACCGATTTTTTAGTCGAATGCCAAATGGCACGTTTTATTCTGTTTCCGAGGAGTGTGATATGTTGTAAAGTAAATTTTACTCACAATGTTCTTTTTGTTTGTCTCATGTTTCAGACTTGGAACCTCCAAAGCCGAGGCCACAAACATCCGCCCGAACTGCTCAGAGGCTCATTGCTCAGGGCATGGGGTTGAAGTTGCCTTCCTCGTCCTTTGGTTCAAGAGAATTGAGGAAACAGGAAGAAGCCAGAAAGGACCGCATCGTGAGGAGGCATAAACTGAGAGATGATGCTTGGGGTGAAGACTGAAAATTGAGGTTTCATGTAATCAACGAGTCTTGAAAAGGCGTGAAAACACACATTTTTACATGAATCGTATAGCACTCTTTTGAATGGATCCTACATTTGGCACATCAAGGGTTTTCACAGCTGAATCAGAAGGCATTTTCACCACAAGTGAAATTTAATCTGCCCATCTAAATATTTCATATATCCTGTTCCGTTTCTGCGGTTTTAGGCTCGGACCAAGATCACCGATTACCATGTTGGCTCCATTGGTAGGAACTCAAACCTCATTATTCATCATGACGTAGCTGAGCTTGAAATGCAGAATGGTAGAAAAGGAGAGAATGCAATGTGAAGCCTAAATAGCCGCCAATGCTTTCTCCAGGGTTTGTATTTCGACATCGTATATAACTTTTAAGATTTACCGGAGAATCCAAACAAAAATTCAATGAACCAAAATTTTTGCTTGCGTACTGCCAGAACTCAACTGGATCGCAGTCAGCGCTCTGATCCAAGACAAAAATATATCATGAGCATGGCTCCCTATGACTCAATTTTGGTATACCACAGGTGAACAATTGCTGTGGTCCGCCTATTGTGTAATGATTATAGTAATTCTTCTCTGCAGGGACCAAGGAAGATAAATTCCGCTCGACAGGAGGACCACCAGAGACCTTGCACGATGCTGTCAATCAAGACCAATGCATGCCTTAGATACAAGATTCTTCCATATTGTCATCAAGAAACCTTCCTAGACAAGTTCTTCATTCCACATCCAACACATTTAAGTATAACTGTCTCCGTTGAAGGATCTGGCTTGATAACAAATTTGACCCCCAGAAAATCTCTGATGTTCCTGAGAGTTTCTATTCCATACGGTGAAAGCTTGCTGACACGAACCTTCGAAACATCTTGCGGGCTCAATGCACACAAAAGAAACAACAGACCCTGAAAAGGAGGGAAAATATATTAAAAATGATCAACGCATCGTAAGGGCTGAAAGCATACATAGCATCTTCATCATGAGCCATTGTCACCATTGCCACATGTTCAATTTCACAACTAAACATACGATTTATCTGGTAAAGAACCCACACCTTGGCCATAGCAATCAATCAAGTTAAAAGAATCTCATGTAAAAACCTCCACAAAAAATAAGTGGAATGAAGCTGACGAAGCCAGCTGCTGCAGCTCACAAATTTGCTTATACAGGACAATTAAAGTATAAAATAGGAATTCCAAACTCATAACAGCTTAAAGTCTCTGTTAGAAAATGAAAGGATCCACCCGATGGATTTGTATGAAAACATCTAAAAACCTGGTCTACAAGATGATCACTTAGAAAAGTACTTGCGAGTCACATCTAATTAGGTGATTCTTTGTGCAAAGAGTAACTAATGAAATGGAGTCAGTAAAGATTCTTAGAGACTTGGTGCACCAGAAATGGGAATAGAACTGAAAATTAGGGAGGGCCAAGATAAAGTATTCTAATTTTTAGAGAGTCAGTTTCACCAGTACCACATACATAAGCACAGATTAATTCTTAGGCAGTTTGAACCTGATGCCCGCTGGTTGTGTTTTCAGGGGTAATGGGAAATGAAGCCTAATGTGATCGCTGAAAATAAACTCATTCATTTCTTTCAGATTATATTGTGTCTTCTTCAAGAAAGTAACTTATTGCCTGTGATGGCCAACGATTAGCTCACACATCAAAGATGCATTCCTTTCAAATCCAGAGATATTTTTTGCTTTTTTCTCCCGAAAGAAGGAGCTTATTTGGTTAGTGAAAATCTCAGCATGTGAATATAGAGTCCAAAGGTTCTTTGTGTGTGGTGCACGTGCGAGCGAGTGAGCGTTTGTGTGTGTGTGTGTGTGTGTGTGTGTGTGTGTGTGTGTGGGTGGGGGGGGGGTGATGGGCGTTTGGAAACTCATCAACACACTTAACAGACAAGAATGTAAAAAATGATGAATGGAACCAGTTAAAGTTATCAACATCTGAGTTTCGATGCTGTTTTCATCCCCGTCGGGAAAGATGCCTACCACCTCTCCTTTAACCAACACACATAAATTTCCCTAAAACACAACACAGCAGGGGATGAAACAGAAGGGGCACAGTAGGTAAAGGAAGAGTACACAAGCAAAAAGGCATATTCTTCACTGCAGCATAATTTCTGATATCTCCACTTAATTAAAGTTAGCCCCTCATCTTACAAAAAGAAGAAAAGACAATTACTGTAATCGTAGAATGACAAGTAAACTGAGCCTTGAAACTACTTTTCTACTGTATCATATTCCAGAAAACAAATGGTATACAAGTAAAGTGAGCAGAGAAAACACACCTGATGCGTTGAATCCACCACTCCACCTTGCTCAATTTCACTGAGTAGAACAGAGGCAGTTTGCTCACCAACATCCTCAGGAGGCGTTAACTCCTTTTTCTCCTCCCCTTCAATCTCATTCCCTTCTTCTAGTCCGTAAGATACCGTAGTATCACAAGATATGCAGCAACCAGAAGTAGTTTCCGCAACCAATGAAATTCCATAACCAGGAGATCTGCCACGAGATCACTTCTATATATCAGAGCACACTAGAAATAACAACACAGATGAGAAAAATACTGACCATCAAGTGGCACTTCCAAATTGCATGAGCAGAAAACTATGGGCTCTGTATAATTCAAAATAAAAATAGAAGACATACTTTCCAGCCTGTGGGCCAGCTCTGTGATCAGTAAAGATGTGAACATCCGGAAGTAGACGATTGAATATTCCACGAGCTGCATGTATCATGTTATTCTCAAATTGTGCAGAAACACGTGTAGAGAAAGTGATCCCTCTAATCCTCTTGACCATACCTTCATCGATCCATGTGATTGCCTGTTAATCGAAGAACTTTAGAAATAAGATGTGCAAAATATTTTATTACATAAAATGCACAATTAGTAGATGAAGGTACTCACTGCTAGACTCTGGACACTGGGAACTGACAAGACAATTTCTCCACCACCATGAGGAGGCACTCCACGGCTCTCTATCTTTAATTCCAAACCTTCAGCAGGAACTCCAAAACGCTTTAGGATGGGTAAGGTAGTGGAGCGAAATGTATCGACACATGGGTCCTTAGAGTCATTCGTGATGCCTGTCACAGCAACAGATACATGAGTTCTGTTGAAAAAGTACGCAAAGTCATAAATCCATGACATCCAATGAGTTCTGTTGTAACAGGTCAGAAGTGAAGCCTCTTCAGAAGTTTGGTGAAATATGTACCTTTGAGCCTTATGCGGAGAGGTTTTTTCGCGAACAAGCCGAGTACAATCAAAGGCTCCAAGAAATAACCAATAGAACAGCTGACACCACAATCATGAACAAGATGCTTCCCGCCCATTATGATACCGGGCTTATACTTGAGTTTCGTTCCTGCAACAAGAAATGGAGCATGTTATAAACTAAAACAAACACGATTCAGGTTACTCCTAGAGATGATTGGACTAGTTATTAACGACAGTTGCAACCTCTTGAGGAACCTCCCAGAGGGTGGGCCTTCATCCAACTGAATGAAAAATTCTAAGAAGGCAACGATCCTTCATGCCAGTATATCCCTGATGTACATGACAAAGAACAATATCATCGACTATGAGTCTAGCACATTCCCACCATCAGTCAACCATGAAAGCTGACGGGGCGATGAAATTGAGACGGCATGTCAAACTCGAGACAAATGCTAGAACTGCAATTCGGCAATTTTTAAAAATCCAAACTAGCAACTAGTTTCTCAAAGAAGATGCTTCTCATAAGCTACCTCTTAGAACTGAACACAATCAAAATAAGGCCCTCATCACCGAAACCTCCTCAAAGCAAACTCACGGAGCCAACCAACCTAAACCCCATATAGAAAAGCTCACTACCAACGCTTCAACGAGCCCAATCAATCAGTATTCCCTTTCACCTAAAACTAATCGCCCGTCTCACAACCGAGGCGAGGCGACGCGTGGCTCAATTTCCATTCCCGGCAATATTCTCCGGCAACAATTCCGACCTCCTGGCACGACATCCTTCGCCTACCAGCCTTACACAGCTCTAAAGCCGGAACGGGCAAAAAAAGACTAAGGGTAAACAGAACGCGCGCGGTGAAGGGCGGGTGTACGGACGGAAGACGTACCGGTCTCGTTGATCTCGACGACGCAGTCGTCGCAGACCTTCTCGAGGAGGCGGAGGAGGGAGACCTCGTGGGGGCGGAGGCCGGGCCACGTGTGGTCGGAGCGGATGTCCTCCACGATGACGGCGGTCGAGGCGAGGGTGGACAGGAGCAGCCTCTGCCTCAGGTTCTGGCTCCCTTTCACCCTCTTGTACGTCGTCTTCCCCATCGATACCTTCCTCCTCCTCCTCCTCCTCTTCTGCTTCTTCTTCTTCGAGTTCAGCGTTCGGGGTTTTGCAGACTGCATTTTCAGCTTTAAAACCCTACGAAACTGGAGATGGGCCGAGCCCAAAGGTGACCCAACCGGGATTTTTGGGCCTTGGTCCTCAAATGGAAGGCCCTTGATATTCACTTTTTTATCATGTTAAAAAATAAAGGGGATGATTTTCGCTTACCAATTTCGCACAAAATTCGTAAAATAACCTTCTTCAAATTATTTTCCTTCTGGGAAAATGACACAAACGGTCCATGAACTTTAACTCAATATGTAATTTAGTCTTTAAACTTTTAATTTGTTCAATGTAATCCCTAAACTTTAATCCAATATTCAATGTGGTTCCTGAACTTTCAATTTGTTCAATGTGATCTCCGAATTTTTTATATATGTTCAATATAGTTACTGAACTTTATAAAAATGTTCAATGTAGTCCTTTCATTAATTCAAGTTCAGGGACTATATTGTACATTTTATATAGTTCAAGGACTAAATTGAACCTGTATTAAAAGTTCATGAACCATATTGAATAAATTGAAAGTTCAGGAACCACAATAAATATTGGGCTAAAGTTCATGAATTACATTGGACAAATTAAAAATTCAGAAACCAACTTGCACATTAAGTCAAAGTTCATAGACTATTTGTGTCATTATCCCTTTTTCCTTTTGTTGCTAGTGTGATGCTTTAAGGTCTTTTTTGTCTTTTTACTGGTGAAGGTTATTTGGATATTATTTTCATTTGCACGCTCTTTGTCTCTCCAAAACATAATGTGTGCTCGAGTTGATTCGACTTATCATATGCGTGCAAGATAGGAAATAAAAATGTTAATTGATTGGACAAACTCCCTTAGAATGCATTGGATTGGACAAATGGGTCTTGAGTTTATTTTACCAAAAATGTGAACTTTTCGTCAAACGCCTTTTACGGGGTCAAAATGCATCGACAATGCTCGCGTAATACGAATCCCAATTAATTCCGCACTTAATAAAGTTTGAAGAGCTTTGTTTATATGTAAGTCTTGTTTCTTCAAGTGCCGTTGTCACATGGTCGTGCTTTATACGGACGGTAAAGTAAAAGATGGTTCGAGAGAGAACAGAACCTTTTGCGATCTCGAATGTCAAAACCGATTAGCCAGAAAAAGGCCTCGGGGCTAAATAAAAAATATTAGAAAGTTTAGGTGATGCTGACCATCTTTTTGAACGGGTTTTAGGAGCAAAAAACTCAAAAAAGAGGGTCATCGAGTCATTTATTATAATTATTAATGTTTTTCATTATGGTATAATAATTTGACATTTTCTTAACCGATTTGACCCGGCCAGTAAAATCTCGAAGCTTTGTATTAAAGCCATCGACATAATTAACAAGCAAAAGCACCATTGAATGGGTTTTCTTGACAATTTGATTCATTAGAAACATAGAATTTTCGTACAAATTACCTAAATAATTCGAATTTATAAGAGGTCAATGTTTCTTCTTTTTCCCACCCTTTCCTCCACGGAATGGGGGAAAAAAGTCCATGATGCTTTTTTCGAAGCTTCCCTCGAAGTCAAACTTCATTAATTTGCCTCGTCTTTGGCAAAAAAAAAAAAAAACAACTTGAACTTCATTCGACACAGAAACTTACGGGGTATTAACAATAGTAAGAGGGATCGTTTCCATTTGGGTTTCGTGTTCTTCGTAAGAGATTTAGAAGCATGTAGACGAAATGAGGAAAGAGTTGTCCTCGGAATTTATTTGAACGGACCCAAACGGCGACATTCGTAATTGATGGAGAGTTTTTTTTTTATTTTAATATCATATTAAAGTCCCAGTTGAGCTCCAGCTTAAGCATTGGATATGGAATATACTCCGCAACAATTATGAATGGAAACTTGTAATTAAGTAATGTTTCGCTACAAAATATGTAGGACTTATGGCTTTCTACACCCTAAACTTTCAAAGCAATTGGTAACGCACTTGACTTTATCTTTTTTTTTCTTGGTTTCCTTGGCATACTTTATTTTACCTCCAAATATCAGAATTGCAATTGTTGAATTCGATTTCTCACACCCATTTTCATTTATTAACATGGGTTTCTCTTTCTATCAAATACTCATGTGCTCAAGGTTGACTTGTGATTAACATCCCTCGCTAGCTCATTAACAATAATTTTGAGCAGGAGTAGATACAGAGAGTTGAGAATGCACTGATCAGATCTGCTCTAGTCGAATCATTCTGCCAGTTCAAATAGACTGCTAAACAAGTATCCATGTACTTGTAAACAAGTTCATCCTTGTAGCTGCGAGTTGTAGTATTCATCACAGGAGGAAATTATATAATAAGGGAAGAGAGAGAGAGAGAGAGAGAGAGAAAAGAAGAAGAAGAAGAAGAAGAAGACAGCAACAAGATCAATCAACACCCTATTTCTATTTATGACATTTCCAGCTCCCCAAATGTTCCACCTAAGATGAGTTTTATGTGAAAAGGTGAATGAAGCTTTCAGACTTTCAGTCTGTCTATTGCATTGGAATAGAATTCTAATAAGGCTCTGATAATGATGAAAGAAAAGAAGCACCAAAATTTCAACCACCATATATGAATCTGTACACATGGCTTGATCATTCTTTTTCTCTTTTTCTCAAGAAGATGGTGTTGGATAAGATGAGAGCAAGTGAGGAGGAATGCAGGGAGAGCTCCTCCAAACCCTAGAATGCAACCTGAGAATGTCCCTCGCCCTCTCCTTCGTCCTCGACCCGCTGTCCACCTGCAACACCAGGCACAACTTCGTCACTGCCCCGACTTGCAACATCTCCTGCAGCACCCGAGCGCTCACTGAGAACCTCGACACGGACGCCAGTATTCTCACTGCCCGGTCGCTCGCCACGTGCGATACCCTCAGCACCTTCTTCGCCACCACCGCCAGCCCCGCCCCGTGTGCCACCAGCTCCGCCCTCCCCTCCGCAGACCCGCACAGCTGGTCCAGTACCATCAGGATCAGTTCGCAGGCCCGCTTCGAGTCTGCTGACACGCTTTTTATGTCGAGCAGGAGCTCGACAAGGGCCAGGACTGCACCGCCCTCGACTGCCTTGATCCGGTTCCTCCCCCATGGGCAGAGCTCCACCATTAGCTTCAATGCGGCCTTCGATGCCTGCTGCGAGATCTGGTCCTTGAGCACTCTGACCAGTTCGCTGAAGAATTCGGGTCCAACATTCATAAGTTGGATCGGATCTGCCACCTCATAGGCCAACTTCAGGATCATCATCGCGTATGCCCTAGATTGATAGCTTCCGCTTCTGAGCACACGCATCAATGATCCTGTGAGATCGTCATTTATCATCAGCCTCTTGAGATCTGATCCGGAGACGTTCAAATGGCATAGGATGTTGAGCGCCTCATCGCTCGCTTGCGCCAGCTCGGTACCATCGCTTGAACCACTGACCTCGATGAGCGTTGACTCGTCGTTCTTGATGATCGAAGCCAAGAATTCAAGGACCCCAGCCGAGACTTGATCCAAGCACTTCTTGTTCCTCATGCCATCACCCCCGAGGGCGATGGACCGGAGCCGCTGGAGACACGCGAGCCTCGTGTGGGGGCTCTTCTTGGCGTCGTCAAGCAGCTTGACAATGGCTGCCTTGTCAAGGGGTGGCTTTGGGGTGGGGATGCGCTCGAAGGCGTTGAGGGTGCACCAGGCCTGGATGAGGCGGCAAAGGGTGTGGTTCGGAGTGAGGTCGGCATTGGAGCTCAGCGGCTGTTTGGTGACGGGGCAAGTGCTGTTCCTGAACGTGAACAGCCACCGCTCGATGCTCTCCCGGTCGTAGGTTATGCCGGTGGAGGCAGTGACAGGATCTCTCATGAGTTGCAAGGAGATGGGGCATAGAAAATGGGTAGGCACATCGATGTCGTTACCGTTGTCGTGGTCCTCCATTGATGTGCTTTTGTTTGAAGTACACATTGAATCTCAGCTGAGATCCTTCTTTGAATGACTATTTCCACACAGAGAGAGAGAGATGGCCTCTTTTGGGTTTCTCAAGGAATGCAATAAGGCTTGATTGGTGATCAATGTTAGCCTTCTTTGAGAGCTTGAGATTTGGATATCTAACTATGAATGTGAGCTTTTCTTTTCCTTATAATATATATTGGAAGCGAAGTATAAGGTGACGCCCAGTTATTCAAAACGATAAAGTCAACACACGGAAAAAACAGGAGAGAGAGAGCGAAAGGGAGAATTAATTGGGGACCATTTCCAAGGTTTTGGAAGGAGGAAAGCTCCAACTTAAGGACTTTTTTTTTTGGAAGAGTTAGGAGCAATTAATGGACGGATTGGGAGGAGCGTCGCCGTTGCCTAGGGTGCCTGAGACGACCGTTCTTTAAGACATTAAAATAAACACAAACGAACGATAACTTGAAAGGGCTCTCATGAATCTGAACATTATACACACATTTGACTTTCCGTGGACAAAAACATATTGAATGATGGGGGCTGCCCAAGCAAGATCCAGCATGCTCCTGTCGCCGACAGCGCCTCATGGGGCTCATGTGTCTTCTTCCCACGCATTTTCTCTGGCTTGCTCTCTCTTGAACGATTCTTCTTCTCGTTCACTATAAAGGGTTTCGTTTGACATTTTCGACATCTTTCGTTAATTACTAGGTGCGAAGTTCTTTCGATTTAGAGTCAAGCAGGGAGCGTAGTTCAGTTGGGTGTTCGCTTTTGTTTCCTCAAGATCTGGGAACTTTTGTGATTCATTGTATCTTTTACCTGGCTTTTGGAGCATATTTATCAACTACATATAGGTATGGTTTTGATGGATAGCGAGCGATGCCACGTTACATAAATCACAGCTATAACTTGATTTGTGTACGTCCCCGTTCCACGCCAGAAGTTCCTTCCAAAGGAGGGGAAAAGGATAGTGAAAATTGATGAAATTTTGAACAATCAAATACTTTGATCATCCGTTTGGTAAAATGCAATATGATATGTCGTCACGCTTACATTTGGCAACGCATTTTCTTTTAACGTCGCGGGATAACTTCCTAGGAATGGCTCCAAGTGTTTAGGATGGTCGAATTCCTTGCAAATCTACAACGATCCACTTTCAAAGCTAGGGTATAGAGAGAGATTGTGAGTTGGAAGACCTTATCCATCTCACATTTTTCAAGCTTCTGCTGTGTAATAAAGGACATCTCATTCAAAACCAGGCCAATCACATGCAATCATCCTGCTATAGCTATGCTGTTTCTAGCTAGCTATCGGCTTCTATTTATTTCTTGACGTAAGCACAGATCTCTCTATATCACTCTTATGGCGTGAACTCCATTTAAGACAGTCTCTCTCTCTCTCTCTCTCTCTCTCTCTCTCTCTCATAAATAAGGAACAATGTCTTCACGTCAAGGACCACGCCATGCAAATTGCAAGGCCATGCCCTTCTCAAATTCCCGCAAGCATCTTAAGTTGTGAATGTGACCACTCTCCAATTAAACCTCTGCTATTCTTGTCTGAATACTTACTTGCATCGTGTTCCCTCAACCCTTGCTACTGAAACTTCAAATATTGTGTGCCAAAGCTGTTAATGGAGGTTGCGTTTGGGGCCTAAATCATGTTCAAATTGCTCATCCAATGTGATTCAGTACCACTTGGAGAAATTTCTAATGGAAAAAGAAGAAAGATTAGCACTAGGAGATTCATGATAACAAGAAATATATCAACTGTTAGCAAAAAAACTAGAAGAAATATCGGGCTTTCTTTGTCCAGAACACCAAAAATATGCATAATTCGACTGGAGATTTCATTACCAAATTATGCAAATTCCTAAAATCTCGAGATTTCCTAGGATTAGAGGTACGTTAAGTGACCTTGAAAACTGAAAAACCGAGTAAAATTCTCACGTTAGCATGCCACGTGATTAAATCTCGTGCGAGTTTTATGCACTTTTATATAGACACGCAAACTAGTAAAACGTAGGAGAAAATATTGGCTTTTACGATGGACCAACCAATCTCTCGGTGGTAACCGGTTGTAATCACGCACGTTGCATCATAATTTCTGCTGCCAAGTTTCGTAACATGAAAGAATTACAAAGAAGTTTTCTATTCTCTTATGATCCCAATGACAACCAACCCGGGAAGAATGGGGTTCCTCATATGAATGACGGGCATGTTTCCGGCGCGTTGGTAGTTGGGAGGCAGCTTGCTGCGCGGGGCGGGGCGGGGGCAAAAGCTCAATTGCTACTGTGCCATCACATCGGATTTTAGTCTTTCAAATGTTTCTTCTGTCCCTTCATTCTAAGCTCGAATAATAATATCCATGGTCTTTTATACGATTTATATTCTTTATTTTTAGGAAACAAATTTAAAGGTTTACCCAACTGCCCTCACCGTTTGCAACCCCACCCCGTCGATCATCTCAAGGCAATATCCCAAAGAAGAGATGTTAAGGTTGACGCTCATCCTTTTTGTTCCCAAAAAGAAGGAACTTCCTAGCGCGCGGCTTGTTAGATTTGGTTAGACCCAAAACGGGAGTTGCTGGTTTCTTTACGAGGCCAATTAATGTTTTCCTTGCGAGGCCTGGTCAAATGCGCTCTGAGGTCTTCTTCATCCAATCGTGAAACATTTGCCGTTCCGTTTCGCATTGGACAGCGCTGTTTGACTATAAGAGAGTTCATCGTGTAGAATTCTCGACGCACCATCGAAACCATTACAAGGGAGCAAGCAATACGAGTTCATCCATCTCCTTCCCTCAATCGGTTCATCGAAAATGAACAAGTCAGACCACCGAAAAACTAAACTTCCAAATCTACGCGGACAAAAGCAATTCCTTGTCCTTCACACTAAGTTACATTGTACAAATTACACGAAGCAAAACCCAGCATATGATACATATAAGACTCCCACGGTGACTATAATTATATCCCATCAAGACAAGCCCAGGTCTCTTCAACGTTTGTGAAAAAAATTTATAAGAATAATAGGTAGGCCTAATCGAGGGAAACCGAAAACAAAAACAAAAAAAATAATTATAAAACTGACGGGGAAGAATATCGCCCCCATTATAAACCCCATGAACAACAACCAAGACTGTATCTTCTACTCTGTGGCTCAATTTACAGTGTGGCTGGCAGACCCAAACTGCAGCTCCTGCCACATCAAACCATACAAAAATCTAATCCTCCGCCTGCGACTCATCCACGAGCTTGTCTTCTCATCTCGATGCACCATCCACCACGGCAAAATTTCAATTCAGCCAAGCCCAGAACTTCCCCCACCGACTGAAAATACAAGTTGTCGTGTTTCCAATAATATGGTCATCGTGCTCCATACACTGTGGACCACAGCTGGGAGTGCAGGCCAGAATTGAGTATACAATGACAACCTCAAGCAATCTGTTGTTAAATCCAAGCAAGAGAACCCCGATCATTTGCTACTTGAGGGCGTCCTCTGGTTGGTGTCGGAGGTCTATTTGCATTGAGCTCCTGTATCTCGTCAAGAAACCAACAAACTAGTTAAACGTGAAACATGAGAGAGAGATTATGACTAGGACAAAAGCTATAGAGATGGCTGTACCTGCATCCACGTGTCTTCTATATGGTGTTCGGGTGATGTTTCTGGTGATGAGATGGCTGGTGGCAAAGGATGAATGAGTTTAGGAACGACAACAAGATCTCTTCCCAAAACCAATATTGCCCCCGCATTATTCGCAGTACCTGTTAGCATAGGACACATTACAAAGGAGGTAAGCTGTTTGGGTCGGCCTATTATCAGCAGAAAAGCACATCTTTGACTTTCCCACGGAAACCAAAATAGTGTTTTTAACTTTTTAAAGAATGTGAAAATTTTCTACATGACTCCGGAAGACTTAAATATCAAAAGTTGTGTGCTTAAAAATCAAAGCCTTCATTATCAAACAGAAGTTACATATGCAAAAAAGTTAAAAAAGTAAAATATCATTCCATGCGCAACTTTGGTAGCCGAAAATATCAATTAGGACCATACCGCAGTAATTCGTTGCTGAGAATAGAGTAATTAAATGTCCCTGAGCAAAACGTTCAAAACCATCCATCACACATTCGTGAGCACGCACAATCAACTGCAGATCATTGATGTTGCAGAATTCCATCACTCGATCAGGCTGCAAACAAAGTTCCATTAGATAATGAGAAAAGATAAAGACTAAACTGACATTTCTATCATACAACGAAGCATCATATTCAGCTCTCAGGATAATAAAGCTGCCTGTGATGTAGGGCAACAGACGTCTATTAAGGAGACATCGGTAATTCCAATTGTGGAATATTCACCTCCATCTCGTACAATAAGAGAGATCTACGAATGATGATGAGCAAGTAGACACTCACCCCAAAAGTAACCAACCCTGGACCTCTGGCATTTGGCCTAAGACCTTCTACGCTATCATTTTCTGTTGGGTCAGACCTGAAGAGAAATGACAAATTGCAGGTAAATCACAGGACAACAAACCTTGTTTTGACAAGAGAACACAATAAGCAGCCACTTACCATAACAAATCCATGAGAACAATAGACCCAGCCTCCATGGTAATAGGACGTTGGATACTTTCAATCTGTTCCACATGATTTATCGACCGTCCAATTCCACCGTGCATGCAAATGATCTTCTTCTCAATTAGAGCAGCTAGAGGAAGCCAATTAAACAGACGATTTATCCGATGCCATGCCCAGATGCCATCTCTCTCACCCTGTTCAGCAAATTAGAAAAATTAATAGCTGAGAGATATTTACTCAATTATGGATATGAGACAACCTACAGTGCATAATATCCTGTACCATGCGCTCAATGCACTCAATCCTGAAGCCAAAAAGAGCATTGATATCTGCAGCTTCATGGTTCCCTCGAATTAAATGCACATTGCTAGGATACTCAACCTGTGACAACGAACCAGGGGGTGACTCTTATGCCATTCAGCTAAAAAACAATAAAATATTTAGCATGGGCTGGCAATGCATGATATACAATTCTTAATATTAATTTGTTGATATGAGAAAAGAGAGATTTCAAGAACTAAGTAACTTACATTTTTTCATATCATATTGTTTATATTTGAGTTACTATTTTTCTTCATTTACATACCAGAAAAACTTGGTTCAGTTTTAGTTTAATTAATGTATTTTGTCATTTATTTGCATCTTAATTGATCTTGTATATTAGAAAAAAAATTGTTCTTGTCATCAGTTTATTTAGCTTAACTTTATTAAGACAGATTCACTTCAATTTTTGTTCTTTCTAAAAGCCTTCCGATTTCTTTTTGGGGTCAGAAACCATCTCTGATTAGTACACTTCACTATAGTTGACAAGGCTGACTCCCCATCTTATGTTTCTTCAAGATGAGGATCAATCTTAATTTTTTTTTTCTGAAAAATATCCCCTGTATTCATTAATGAAAGTGCATTAATAACTTTGTGATGTTATATAGACAAGATTATCGAGATCATCATCTATTCCAAGAAAGTACCTTCAAAGCAAGCAGAAGAGTGATGGTTTCCAAACTATGTTGACCGCGGTCAACATAATCTCCTAAGAAGAGATAATCAATATATCTGCATTCATTCACCAACATTTTCTATAAGATATTTATTAACAAGAATTAGTAATTTCCAAAGTATAAAAATCACATTGACAAAGAACAACCAAGAATTAACATGGATTGCATCTGTTAGCAAATGAAACAATTCTTCCATATGCACAACCGATAGGCATAGACACATTGATATTTATATTTATTTGGTGCATTCAAGCCAGCAGGCATGAACAAATAAATAGTTACATAAGAGGTAGAAACCAAATAAGATCACTTGTACATGAGGGTGCGTCCATAACAAGTATACTTACTGCATTGCCTATTCTGACCATTGTTCAATCAAGAAGTCTCAAAGAGAATTATTGCGAGTGCAACAGGAATACCGTTATATCTAATGCTATGAAATAATGGTGGATTCATTTCATATTGCCTTCTTGAATATCTTTTCATACAGTTCTCACGGGATCACACACTTTCAGCCAGTTAAAAATTGATAACGAACCTTAAAGGGGAGTGTCATGTTTAACCCTCACAGTGACCATGAATAAGAACAATTTTCAGACTCTGAGTATAATAAGTACAATAAAATATATCACGAATGCATAGATTTAAAGGAGTGCCTCAGCATGAGATAGAAATAGTCAAAGGAACAAGAAAGAATCAAAGGATGAAGCCAGAGAATAGACAAACCCATGACATCATCACAAAGATAACCAGTAGCAACCATCAATACAAAGTTGCTCCAAATGCCACTAATCCCAAGTATTTAGTATCTACATGGACTATACACAAGCTTGTGCACTGTCTAACAAGACGGGTCTATCATACTTATAACATAATTTACGTCGCATCAATCTACAAGGAAGAAAACTTCATCGGCAATGTGCAGTCTGTGGACACAATGATGTATATAATGAACAGATCAGAGATCAGACAGTACAAAACTTAGCAAGTGACACGTTATTTACCTAATAATATCTCTGGATAAAATTTAGACATCCAGATTAGGAACAGGGATACAATATATGAAGAAAAACTTACGCAATATCCCCAGCAGTTGAAGGTGCCCCATACTCATCAAAAAGACGCATGAGATCTCCAAATTGACCATGCAAATCACCAAAAATTTTTATAGGAGCCTTAAGCTGCAAAACACTAGGTTCGCTAGAAAATATCCTCTCAGCACTGTCGCAAAGATCAGCAATTTCATTGCAATCTAAGAAAAACTGCCGGCGCACTGGAGGCTTCCATCCACGAGGCTTTAAGAGATGTGCAATGACCTTAATTGATGCAACAAGAAAAACATCACGAACTTAGTTTCAAACTTGAATAGCATTCTCAATGAAAACTATAACCATTATCAATTATAGGCATCGGTCCAAAATGGGACCATGCACACTGCCTTGACCCTCATATCAACAAAAGGAAAATTTAACCATGGCCACTCAAATGTATCCAAGCAGTCTTCTCTACGCACACTTCACAGATGCAATTTTCAAAATTGTGCATCCATAAATACGAAAACCACAGCAATCCCAGCTTATATTCATTCAGTAATAGATGACTAAATCGCAAAAGATCATGCTATGATTGGTGACAAAGTATCATATGATCAATCAGACCAAAACATGCAACCCAAAATGCTAAAGCAAATATCCACAAGAAGATTATTAGTCAACAAGTCTCATGCTGAAGAATTTAAATAACGTGAAGTACAAATAGAGGAGTTATCTAATCAAGGCTAGAGCTGATGATGAGATAAACCTAGTAAGTACAACTAATTGCAGTCATTGCATGGATCACTTCTCTACAGATTTTTCAAATGTCCAATGATGTAGACCCAGTTACTATGTCAAAACACGTAATTATAAGGATCCTCACTACCTTCTTGGGCACACTGTTAATTGACATTTGTCGATCTAGCAACTTTCTTGCTGCAGAAGCACTCTCCGGTGTTCCATAGCCGACCCGCCTGCCTTCATTTTCAAATTGATCTATAGAAAGTTGTCTAACCATGCCACCTAAAGCTCCACCAGTTTCTGCAGCTACAACCACCTGAAAATTTATAGAGAAAACCACAGAGTTACTTTCTGAGATAATAAACTTATGATAACCATTGATACAAAGAGACATGGCAGTTACTAACAGCTCTATGATGCAGCCGCACTCCAGCTGGGGCAATGCTATTTGGTCCAGCAGAATCAGGTATTTTAATAGAAGAAGATAATTGCTTCCCACTGGGAGTAGCCTCTGCACCACGATCCCTATCTGGTGACTCAACTTCTCCATTAACTTGCCGGGCCTTTGCAGCTGCCAAAGTAGCACTAATAGCCTCAGCTTCAGCTGCTGATGCTTTAACCAAGTCTTCAACACCCTTAGCCATTCTACTGCAGAGTATAACCAACCACTAGTTCCCTGAATTAATTGAGGAGACAAAAGCTGTGTGATTTTTATGTCACACCACAAAATGGCAGAATGCTACTTTACCGTGATCCCTGGAGCATGGCATTTTCAGTGCTTATGTCAGTATACATATCGCCATTTACAGGGGGAGCAACTGCGTTTCCGAGCACAACTGCACCATCAGGGACTGCCTCAGTCATCTGTCTTGTTCTTTCATCAACATAACCATATCTTCCTGTCAGCCGCGGGGATTGAGAATTCGATGCAGCAGCCGCAGCAGCAGCATGTGAAGCTGCAGTAGTCGTTTCCGCAGCAGCCAGATCTTCAGCAACAAGCAGGTCATCCAGCAAGACACCTATCACAATACCACACAAGACAATGCTACTGTGTGATATATCACTATACAAACTGCAGTAGAAGAACAAATTGCAGTTTCAGATCATGATTTTTTTTTTGTTTCAGATCATGATTTGACAGACTAGGCAAAACGCCAAACACCAAACAGTATCTTCACCCAAGAATCCTGTTGAGTACATAAAACTGTTATCTCCCCGAGAAATAGAGAAGGTTGATCAAAATTGAAACATAAGTCGATAGATCTTTAAAGAGACAATGGATACAACTATCTTAATTATCTGCAATCAATGATATGACATCTGCTCAGAACCAGATAAATTCTGATGCGTGCATAGAGCTTTGTCATTACAACACAAACTAGCAGAAATGGGAAGTCTCCACCTCTTAAATACAGGAAGTGAAAACACATGGTCGCCTACCAAAGTGGCAATGGGGCTCCCCTAAGGTCCACTCGCAGAATCTTCTGACTTTCTATCTTCACTTTTATTAAGAGTAGCATCAACTGTTTCCTATCACATTTCATCTAACATGTGCATTGCTAACCCATTCAAAGAACAATTTTCCGAGTCATTGCAAGTAAATGACTCATAATCTGCAATTATGCCCTAACACTGTTATGTGCCAAAACCAAACCCTAAGATCATCGGTCTCGACTTCCAGACCATTGTTCGAATACACACATGCAACAGAATATTTACCAAATGATCTGGGAACTACATAATCTTCAGATTTTTCTGTGCTTACCAAACCAGAGCATACAATAGAAGCTAAGAGATACAAACAAACAGTAGACCTCATAATAGGCCTGCCGGGCCAACAGTCAATTAGGTGGCCCGGCAGGCTCATCCAATATATTGGGCTGGGCTAAGACATGATTATGCCCCGTTAACTGAGAACACCAAGGCCATGTGAAAAATGAAGACAGCCTCACAAATCATCATCTCAAAGGCCCACTGAGGTCCACTGAATTGGGCTTTGATTTCATCATGCTAGGCACGCTCGGACAAATACTTTAGGCCCGGCCATGCTCATTCTAGCCAGAAGACATATCATCTAGTTTAGCGCAACCCAACTGACCCATGAGTTACGACATTATCAGATCGTTATTCCTATAACATCCCAATTAGCGCAAATAAAGAGCAAAATTGACAGAAATAACCCAATGTGCAGAATCATCTCTTACCACCACGTAAGCCACCATAAATGAATATTAGATCACCAACAGCAGCAGCTGCATGCCTGCAGCGCCTTGTCAGCTCAACTGCAGCATCGCCACCAGCTGCATCAGCACTGTATCTGCCTGTTCTAGGACTAGTAACAACAGACTTGGTATCACACCAAACACCAGCTGCAGTATCCAACACTACAAACACAAGGTAGCAACTAAATAAATTAGCATGAGATGTAAATGGGAGACACTTGAGATGTAGAACTATATCAAATGAGAATATACAACGAGAAGAAAACAGAATAAAACTGACCACCACAGAATATTTTGTAAATCCTAGTACCTCTTCCGATGTTTCATACTGGAAGATTAAGTAACGTTGGGAAAACATAGAAACAACAGAGATATCATGATCCCAAAGTGAATCATATAGACATAACTCTTTCATTGACCTTCTTTCCAGAAAGCCAGTCGTGTCCACTAAAAAGCAACCGAACATGAAGCCAAAATCAAAATCTCCCAGAGTGCACAAGAATGCATACACACAGACACCTTCGGCAGAGAGCACACATCTTTATACACACATGTATCTATACACACATGCAAGTGTGAGGGCATGAGAGAGAGAGAGAATTTTAAAAGGGATTCTGAGATAGATGGCCAATTCTCCAGCACTAAGAAGGAGAATGCCAAACTTCAAATTAACAAGTGAAAATAACTCCAGTAGAAGCAATGAATCTTTCCATGCATGACAAATCAATTGGACCTAAAATAGTTTCCCACAGAAAATGTTTTATTGAGCCGCAAAAGACAGAATAATGAAAAGTGAATGACACCATAAGGCACTCTTCTATGACTAACTACAGCCTGAAAAGTTTCATCAAAATAACTTTATGTATTACCTATATTCATTTTCATCCAACCAAGAAAAACAATCAAACTAGAGCTCCGTTTGTTTCATGGAAAATGAATGATTTGGAAAATATTTTCCTAACAATAATCACTTGTATCGCTTACAAAAACAAATGAATAAAAAATATTTTCCATTGACTAATTATTTCAAGCGAAACAAACAATCATTTTTAAGAGAATATTTTCCAACTCAGTCGTTTTCTGCAAAACAAACGAAGCCCAAGAGAATCAGATTTGCAGTAAGAAAGCAGCAGTGAAAGAATTGCAAACCTCAGGAAATGCAACTATATTGCATGCACAAGAAATGGAAATGCCAAACTACATGCAAATTATCTCTTTCCACTTTGACTCTAGGAGATTATTTAAAGCGCAAATCCTTCAAATGCAAATTTTCGATACCAAAGGCAAGGAATTCTTAAATTAAAGACATAATAATCAAGTACCAGCAACACTTGACGAGTCCTCTACCATTCGTCCACCGCCAAGTGCACCTCCAGATACATGGAGACGAGCATTAACAAAGACCTAAATTAATAGTCAGATCAAAATGAGTAGTTTTACCCCCCAAATTAAGAAAAACACATACAAATGCATGAAAAACTTACCGCTGCATGCTGGTATCTAGGAGATGGGGAAACACCAGGGGCAATGGCCCATTCCCATCGTCCATCCCTATGTTTGGCGAGTCCATATGCACTTGCCAGTGGCTGCAAAAGTAAGAGGAACACCAAAGGAGAAAAAGTCAACTCTTTTTCTGGAAGAAATAGTAAGTGGACCGTTATTTAGTTAGTTGAAGCAACTATTTCAAGCTCTCTGGTCAGTCAGCATGCTAAAGCAAACGTGAACTGATAAATAAAAATACAGATCCAGATGCATGTAGAGAGAGAGAGAGAGAGAGAGAGAGAGAAACGAGGAGGAGGAGGAGGAGGGTAGCAAGTCAAAAGAATGTAGGAAAGACGAAAAGGTGCACTTTAAGAGCCCTTCACTAAAGCTGAGAGCTGCAAGATATTTTGTACTCACCACGCTACTTGCATCCCTTCCTCCACAAAGCAGAAGAAGACCATCAGAACGTGCACTAGCAGTTGCATACCTAAGCACAAGTACAGAGCCATATCACGCCATACTCCAATAAGGATGAAAAGACAGAAGCAATTAGAGCTTCAACAACAGTTCACAGAAATGAAAATTTATCCAGGAAGTTGCAACCGATAACAGAATAATAAACAAAATGATTTAAAAAAAAAAAGGAAACAATCTCTGGAAACAGCAAGTAACAACTAACGGAATGGCCGTATTACAAACTGTTTAACTGAAACAACAATGTAAAGGGTAATATGTTGAAATACCATTGCAACCGAATGCCAGGACAGTGCCTTATTATTGAGACGACCATGCGAAATTGACAAGTCAAAGAACATACAAATATATTGTCATGATGTGCATACTTAGCTCCACGTGGGAAAAAAGGGTCGAGAATATACAGGCAAACAAGGATAATATATTGTCATAATATGCACATGCGGATAATCTATGTGAACGAGGGTGGGTGAGGAGGGAGAGCAGAAGGGTTGAGCATATACATGCAAGGAGGTGGACCCTCGCCTTCTGGTTCTAACTTCCTCCATTCATAGGGTTTGGCAGCAGTATCCAGGGCCCATACATCAGCCAAAGGTCGCTTCCCTGGCAAAGGAAAAACAAAAAAATCCACCGCGATATTATTTGAATCCACAGAAACAGCTAAGTAACTGATCTACAGGAAACGATATAACTGCCATCCAATAGAAAGACTTACCATCATTTCCACCAATTGCCATGAGATATCTTTGCCCCACCAGGGCCATAACATGTCCATACCGTGGCCCTGGGCCAGGCCCTTGAACAACAACTCTGGATAGAACCAACAGCTACATAAGGGGATGACATATATCAGAAAAAGAAATCTCATAAATGAAAGCACTCTGCATCCAACCTATGCCATCTTGGTCTTTGCTGTGTAAGATCGAGAACATGAAGATCCTCAGCAGACAAGCCAGCCGGACCAATTCCACCCTGTGTTCAATGTAACACTTCAATTTGATAATTTCAAAATGGTAAGTTATTTGTTAGTGTCAAATATTTAATACTAGGTTACGTCAAATGATTTCGTAGATATTAGGAGCCTGTTTTTGCATCAATTGAATCCCTTCAGCTAAGAGAATTGCTTTCTTTTTGGTGGGGGAAGTCAAAATAAAAACACAGCTTTCCCTATTCGTGCTATCCTCATAAAAGGCCTAATCAGAATGCACGTGAAAGGATAATTTCTTTGTTTAACTTTGCTGAACCAAAGGCGCTGATTGATAACATGCTAGCAAACTAAAGAAAATTATGAAGTGGAAGAGAAAAGGTTAATAATTCATCATGGTCCAAGTGGAAGAAGTATAAAGGTCTTTGGCCTAGAAAGTAGAGCAGGGTCGGGGGTGGCGAACACATCACATTTCCTCCAAGAAGACTAAAGCGAACGGGTTGTACTCTGTAAACAGCAGTTTGCAGCAGAAACGGTGTTCTATTGAAGCAAGTCCTTAGACCTTTAAATGCAACTCAGCAGACAAAAGATTTGACGAAAAGACATATCAAGTATAGATTTAGTTAACATTAAAGAAGATAAATGAACTTCAAGGGATAAATCATATGCTAACCTGAATGACAACCATAGTTCCCACAGCACATGCCACATGGGCTGCTCTTGGTGTGGGTGGTTCTCCAAACGGAGAAATCCTGCAAAATAGCATCAAGAAAGCACTAAAATCTTGACAAATAGAAATCGCAGAGTATATTAAGAAAATATTATCCCGGTTCATGGGTTTACCTAGACCATTTATTTGTCAAGACATCATAACAGTGCACATCAGCAGTGGCACCAGCAAGTCCTGCAACCCAACAGAAATAGTCATTACATTTCACAGCACTAACATTTCTACGAAATTGGAAAAAGAAATTTCTCACGAATAACCGTCTCGCCCATAAGACACTACAGCATATTGCTCACCAACGCATTAATAGACAATATAACTTAACTATGACATTTCTAGATTTTTAGCATGTGGGTCCTCAATTTCACATGGTTTCTTTTACAGACTATAACCAATAAAGACTCAGCGAAAATCACTTGTCACTATACAGAACAAAAAGGTCGTGCACAGTCCTTTCCGCGACTAATCAAATTTCAGTACATAGGCATCTCAAGAGTCATAAGTAACATTACCCCACAGCACTTTAAATGAGCACATGAACACAGGTGGCAATATGAAGAAACTAAATGAAGTTAACGGAAAGAATGGAGATGTGACATGATTTTCTTGGATCCTAAGAGATATGGAAAGACTCTGCGCAAGCATGTCATGGAGAGCTAAAAATGTAGCAAGACAACAACTGTTATATTACGACATAAGATGAGTTGCGTATGATACTCAGTCATAACGAATCTAAAAACAAAATAACAGAAAACCAAGTCCCAGAGCTCACAGAGAACATGAAGATTCAGCACCAGTAAGGATTTCGATTTCAACAACCACAAATAAAGTCAAAATGCCAACGCCCAAACCTGAGGCTTCAATGACAAATAAATGAAAACTTGAACTCATGGCCGTGAAGGCAGCAATGATGAAGCGTTCATATAAAACCGCAAGCAAAACTAATTAACTTTCATCAAATGCTAAACTAGAGTTCGAACACAAATTAATATGGCATCCATAAGCCAACAAGCCCATTGCTTCCCGCAGCTAGGAGGCATTCTCGAGACTAGATCGAACAGGTGAAAGAGATACGAAAAAAACCAAATAGAAAGTCGCAGCATACTGATTCCGGCGTTTCCAGCTGATGACGGAGCTCCTGAAGCTGCCGAATTGCCCTCCAGAGCAGTTGCGCCGCCGAACAGAATCAGCCTCGGCCCAATGTAACCGGGAGTCCCCTCCTCTCCGACTGCAGCCACCGCGGTTAGCGTGTGCCCGCACCTCGGCCCGGGGCCATCCTCCTTCTTCTCCAAAATCGCGTCCACCACCGAGTACGTCGGGGCCGGCCTGGGCCCGACCACGGGACTCTGCTGCTGCTGCGCCGCCGCCGGCTGCTGCTGCGCGGGCGCCGCCGCCGCCGGAGATCCGCCCCCGGCCTGGGGCTGCTCCGCGAGCTGCTCCCTCATCGCCGCCGCCGCCGCCGCCGGCTGCGGCGACGGGCCGTTGCCGTGGCTCTGGACGGCCGGATCGTGATCGGCGTCGGTCGCCATCGAGGAGGAATCGACCTCCATCTCGGACTCGCGGCCTTCCGATTCCGAGCCCTAAGAACTTCGAGATCGGGACTCACCGGCTCCCCGAATTGGCGGAGCTCCCGATCGACATTCCCCCAGTCGCCTCCCCGCCAATTCCGAAAAAAACCCTAACGGCGAGCGCGAACGGAATCCGAGGCCCGCTCCTCCGTCGACGGCGGACGCAGAATCCGACGGAGCTCCCTTCGGCGGAGAGAGAAAAAAATGGGGGAAGCGAAGAGAGAGAAAATCGCCGGTCCTGTAGGCTTTTTTAGGTCTCTCTCTTTCTCTCTCTAGAGAACCTCGAGGCAAGACGAGGAATAGAGCCGGGACGGAGACGATCACGAAGAAGGGAAGACCTCCGCAAACACACACCCCCAAAATCACTTTCTCTCTCTAACCCAGAGCCCCCCCAAAAATCTCTCTCTCTCTCTACGGACAATGAACTGCGTGTCATTTTTTTATTATTATTAATTCCGATTTCCACCATTCTAAAAATATAAAAAAAAACCACAGTAGCTAGTAGATACAGTGATGCGCGTTTTTAATTTATTAGTTAATTTATTGGTTTTTATAAAGTTGCCTCATTTTTTTTGCCGTTTCTCCGGATAAAATATTAAAAATTACAGCCCCGCGTCTTTTCCCTTTGACGATGAAAGGCGGGGGCTCTCTCTCTCTCTCTCTCTCTCTCTCCTCTTCTTGGCGCGGTCAGTGATTGGTGCGCTGGGCGTCGTCGTCGTCGTCGTCGTCAAACCGGTTCGTCGTCGTCGAACCGGCTTGACGAGCGTACGGAAACGTGGCGCGTGGACCGCCGCCGGGAACGCCGGAGCGGGACGCGCGCGGCCGGGTGGCCGACGGCATCCGCCGGGGCTCCTCCTCCCCTAATGGCGGGGATCTTAGCCTCCGGGAGGGGGAAGGCCATGCGCGGCGGGGGGGGTGGTTGAGGGGCCATGCTCGGGGCGGGCGGGCCCCGGACGTGCGAGCGCGACGAAGTTGGGGCATGGGATGTTGGGCTCCTATCTAGAAATGCGTCAATTGCCAAGACTAGAGTTTTTCTGTTTTTTGAAAACTTACTTTTGTGATTACAATTGCGGTTTATCGAGTAAAAGCACCCACTTTTTTGTTTTGCAATGCGTAATTGCCATTTTGCCTCGGGATCTCGCTTTTCACGGTCGTTGGTATCGTTTTGGGGCACCTAGATGAGTTTGTTTTTTTTTTTTTAACTGTTCTCTTTTATAATGTGTTAATTTTTCGCGGTCGGTGTGTTTATAGCGCTTTGAAAGAAATTATCATTCATACCGGCTCGTCGATGCATCGCGGACCTAACTCCGAAAAGCGTGATTTATGGCGAGTTATCTTGCAATTATCGAATCGCATCGAGTCGCCCTTCAACTCTGACTGTACGTCCGAGCTTCTATTGGAATTTCCATGGTCGAACTTCGTCGCGTTGTCCATGAGGTCAAGTTATGTGACATCAAACCAACCTCACCTTGTAAAGTACGATTCGCCCGTTGCTTTGAGAAGGATTTGTATCCTCAATAATGGACATAGCAGGACTCGCTTGGTCAACTAACCTATCATCTTGTCCCTTTGGCCTAGTGAGTAGACTCAGACAAATGGTGGTTCGGGGCGGGTCGGATTTGGATGGTCCAAAACTTATCCGAGCCATATCAATCCATTTGTATGTGATGTAATTTCAGCAACCCGTGCCCGATCAACTCGAATCCGACTCCTGTCTAGTCCAAATCGAGCACAGATTCTTAGCATATTTTCCTCTTAGATATGGAAATTAGCATGTTGAGAAAACCAACCAATTAAAAACAACTTAAAATGAAAATTAGCACATGAGAAATTACTTAAAAGAAATTGACGAATCAAGCTATTAGAAGACATCACCGATGATTTCTCCCGGCGCTCGAAATTTGATCTAATTTAGCATGAGAGATCGTGTCAAGGAAGATATATATTGTCATGAGTTTTTACTTTTGTAAGCTCGAAAATATACGAAAACATTAAAAGATCAAAAAATTCGGACTCATTAAGGTTTTATAACATTGACAAGGAAAAAAAGGAATTGTACAAATACCAACAACGATCGTTGCTATCACCACAGGCAAAGTTGATGGCGCTATAGGCCGCTCACGTCTCAGATTGCGCAGCCGCCATTGCCATCCCTGTCCATCGTCTCCCCCACATCTCCCTCTGCACGTCCATGGTTGTCAAGATCTCGTCCTCGCCATCAAATCTCGTGGCCATGGACAAGCCGCCGTTGCTATATCTAGAAACTCCAGGCTCAGGCTTGACGGCGAGGACAAAGAAGGGGGGTTAGCGCGACACTAGTGTCTATCGCCGAGGCTCAGCTCGGCATCCATGGTTCGGAGGCTGTCAACCGAGTCTTCACTCGTCGTGACATCGAGCTTAACCACGGAGGCATTTACAAAGAAGGACATGGGGATGCACGAGGACACGGGGATTTGCAAGAATGGAGATCAAGGAAGCGAATTTGACGTTGGCTGCTGCGGCTTCTCGGCCGCACCAAACGTGTAGGCCTTTGTCTGTCTTCTTTGTTATGTAGAGAGAAAACGATGGTCAGTTTCCTCTTTTGATTAAAATGGGCTGCCGATAAGTACAGTCCAAATCCATTGAAGCTCACATTCAGTCGAGCTTTGCTATTCTAAACTCACGACGATCAAATTTTTTCAGAAAATTTCAGCCGGCCGTATCCGACCCATCCCACTAAACACGAGTTGAAAAAGCGGGTCCTCCCCCAATTACGACCCCTAAAACTCCTAGTACCCGAAAACAAGCTCAATACAGTAAAAGCACATCGCCCGTTCTCCATCTCGTCCATAGGCTGCATAGCATGTGATGGGACAATGCGAAAACGTTCATGGACATGGCGGGTTCTCGAGACAGATGGCATTTTACATAGGGAGGGAGCACGGCGACTTTTCGATTTGGGGGCTGTACTTCGACCCTGCCCTAGGAGGACCTTAGGTGGACAATTTCATTACTCACGATAGAGAACGAATCTAGACATGGGCCTAGAAAAGGACGATTCGGAGAGAGAAGAAAAAAAGCGCATTGCTCTCGACTTTTTGTGCTCTCGAATGCCCTTTTTTTTCTCTTTAAAAATAAATTATTAGGGTCAATACCACGAATAAACTTAAATTATTACATCTATAATAAATTTATTTTAAATTAAATTTTTTATCACCAAAAACTCCAAATCGATACACGTCTGACAAATTCGCTAATATTAAAATTTTGACTATCAAAAACTCCAAACAGGTACTGTTGGGATAAATTTACTTTTCGTTAAATTGGATTAATATCATGAAAAATCACAAACCGGTACATCGCGACACTCTTTATGAAAATCTGCCGGCATTGATGTTGGCCAAACAGGCAATACTTGCCAGAAGTTGCCCCTCAGTCACGAGATTCATATGATTACCGTGAGCCACAGCTAGCACTCAATTTAGGCGATGACAAAGATAATCTATCACGGCAATTAGAGAATACTCCTTCCATCCTTCCCTATTTTCCCATCAAGGATTCTGATGTACAAGTTCCATACCATGGCAAGTGCGACACTTGCCATGATTTTCATCGGGAAATTTCTATGATTCTTATGCACAGGTTCCATACCACAGCAAACTTGCCGTGGTACGGAACCTGTGCATCAGAATCATAGAATTTTCCTAATGAAAATCCTTCCCTCAAACAAATCCAACAGGCCGGTCAAGGAGTATCAAATTATTGGTGATTTCCATAACCCAATCCAGAGTTGCATACAATAGTTAAAATCCTAAACCGGTACGCTCGTCAACTGCCACGTGTCGTTCAACTAAAAAAAATTGACGGTAAAATTCAACGGAAACCGACGGATTGTGAAATTGTCACAGGCGTATCAATTTGTGATTTTCAGTAATCAAAAAATTAGTCCGAGGTAAATTTATCGCGGTTATATAAATTTAGGGTTTTCCGTGCTATTAATTCAAAATTATCAAAGGAGGAGCAATCTCAAATTAAATTCACGTGACTATGGAGTAGATCCGACACGTGTAATCAAGTCGGGCCTAACTATGGACCCGGAAGATCTTGTGTTTTTTGGGGGGTCAGACGGAAGATCTTATTTGACTAGCGACTCGTGAGAAGAGAACCATTCTTTTCGAGCTGTCCAAAAGACTTCTATATTCCCCGTTCTTCGGTCAGAGACGAGCAAAGAAGCTTCTGCTTCTGTCAATCGTGCAGAATCACTCAATTCCTCGTGAACAATTCACTTTGTTGCGAGCTTTCCACTAATTTGAGAGTGGTAATGTAGGATTCGCCCCGTCTTATATTTAGCCTGACTTAATTTCATTGAATAATTAATGCCATCAAGTCTATCACTTTCTCAAACCCCCATAAAATACTCGGAACTCGAGACTCGGCTAGGTGCATTTGTTTCGATATTGCGAATAAAATGCACGTGTTAACATGATGATAACCATCGTAATCTCCCCAAATAACACAGGGCGTTTTAGAAGAATGTCGATATTTTGACGACATGATCGGACGGGTTCCGGCACCAGATTTTGACGTTAAAATGGCAAGAAAAGTTTGAAATTTCGGCTACTTATTCTGGAGCGCGGAGCAGGGAAACGAGTTTAACTCGCCTCAATTAACCGCGCGTTCCTACGTGACGTAATTGAACCGGCCTTCCACTTGAGCAAACACCAATTTCTAGCGCGGCCTCGGTCCAACGTCTAGAACTTCATTTTTGTTTCACGCCATCAACAAAGCGACCGTACGGGCTCCTTTTTCAAACTAAGGTGACGTCATAGATACAAAAAGAAGAAGAAGAAGAATGTCGGCTCTTCCTCTAGGAACCGGGGAATTTAAAATGGGCTTGGGCTTGGGCCTGGGCCTGGCCCGTTTGTATGCTCGTCGAGCTGCAAAGCTCACGGCCCACTGATCTGTGGCGTTATTCGTCTGAGCCACAATGCTTCGTGAATTGGGCAAAAACAGAGCAAAGCGGATCACTACACGTCGAACAGCGCATCGCATCGCATCGCAAATTCACTTTTACCTAACGATTGCCACGTTTCGGTTCACCCTCGTAAGAGATTTTGAAAATCCAGTCATTTGATTTAAAAAGAGCAGGAACGTAAAGTGCACACAGGTAGAAAAACTCCACTGTAGACAGCAGGCCTCCTGTGGAGGAACATCACATGCGAAGAGTCAATTTGGAGGAGGTGGGGATGTGCGTCGGTTCTTATCCCACTCGGGAGTCGGATCAGGCCTACTGGTTCTCGTGAGAATTGGTTCGGTTCCTGACTCCTCGGGAGGAACCAGACCGAATTGCTCGCAGTATGTATGTATATATATATATTTTAATAGTGAAAACCTTAAAAAAATTGAAGACAAAGTATTTATGACAGAAATCATAGTATAATAATAACACTACTGGTTCCTAGGATAACTCGCCTCGGAACCAGACCGGTTCAGTCGGGTCTAATTCCAGGGTGGATAGGGTCGGTTCGCAGTTTCACAGATTGGGAAATTGACCCTGTCCGATCCAAATCTTCGTTTCAGGGTGTGAACTGATCTACTCTGAACCGATTAGCTCTAGGTGAGGGCCGTCAATTAGCTTAATTTTGGAATATAACTCTAGGAGTTTAATTTTCTTTAAAGTAAAAGGAAGAAAATAGTTGCATATTTTCTTACCGTCGACTCTTGCTTTTATGTTTGAAGGTGCGCCGATATTATACATAGGCAAAGAGATGAAAGAAAGAAGGATTAATATCATTAAAAATGCTAAAAAAATGATACCTCCACTACGCATTCACCTCAAAATTAATTTTCATACCGTAACAAATTTCAAGTTACTATCAATGATAGATTCATCCCGAGCTAATTTTTGTCTCGCAAAAAGTTTCTAACTAGTGCCACTGACCAAAATCTACTTCCATTAAAACGTGTTCCTATTAATACACTCGAATTTATCACGTCTGATTCGACATTCTTCACGTCCGATTCATCTCACCACAATCCGCTACTTGTATTGACTCGCGTTTCATTTATAAATGGATATCGAATAGAATACTACCAAAGGGTAAATCCGCGTCAAGGGCATCACTTTGAGTTTTTTTATCAGTTTTTTTTTTAGAGATAAAAGTATCGTGGGCATACCAATTCGAAATTTTCTTTTTTTCGCGCAACGAAACAATACGGAACGAACGTGCGTGATGACGAAAATCAATTTGGAATTACACCTAATTGTATTAATTTAAGAAAAGTAAGCAGGGATAATGAAAAATAAAGAGAAAAAAAGGAGCGTAGAATTGGGACAGGCTTGGCGCCTTATGTTATCTTGCAGAACAGGTGTCGCGCCAAGACATGGAGGGGACCACCCATCTGTCCGACCATCGTTTTCTACCGTCTAATCTTGAAACCCTGAATCGATCTCCATCACCACCCCCCCTCCCGAATTACTCCTCGTCACTCAGATTTATTCTAATTTTCCCGCAATTTTGCCATCATTATTTTTTTTTATTTTTTGTATTTTTCGATAGACGACAAAAGGGGTGGGTCCCCGGTTTGGACGGTGATCCTGTCCTGCTCGGTACCGGCAGGACACCCACAAAGCAAAGCGCGCGCATCCCGAGACGGGGTTTCCCTTCCCCGGCCCCGCCAGCCCGACCCACCGAGTTCGGCGAGCGAGTCGAGCGAGCGAGTCAGTGAGGGGTTGGCTCGTTGACGCGACAGCGCTGCACTAATTAAAAACGGTTCCGTACGTGCGAGAAATTTGTTAAAAGCGCAGAGGCAAGGCACGTCATATCCGACGCCACTCTTTTTCCTGGCACAGTGTGGGAATTTGTTAATTCCCAAAAGCGAAATATGACGTCATTAGACACAGGCGGAAAATGGCACTAATGATCTCTTGAATTTTTTAATTTGTTCAATTCAATCCATGATATTTAGCTCAATGTGTAACCTAACCCCTGAAATTTTAATTTGTCTAATGTAGTTTATGAACTTTGGATACATGTCCAATCTAATTTTTGAACTATATGAAAATATTCGATATTAATTCAGGGATCGTATTTTGAATATATATCAAATGACTAGAGATTACATTAAATAAATAAAAAATTCACATTGAATATCAGATTAAAGGATCACATTACATATTAAATCAAAATTTAAGAACAATTTGAATCGTTATCCCAACGGACACTCTGTCGTCTAGCCACTCGAGCGAGTCGATCACAGCCGTTCTCATGGAGACCTCATGAAGAACGAACAGTCGCGATCCGCCGCCCCCTGGTCAACAAAAAGTCAAGACCCTCCAGCGATGACCCGGAAGACAAAAGCGGGGAGAAATTACCCATGGAGACCCCATGTACTGAAATTCCGGACACGGACATTGAAGTCCAAATTTACATAAGCTGGATCCGATCCCAGGTGAGAAACGACAAAAACAGACCCCAAATAAAGACATTAACATCAGCGCACGCCATCCAACACCCATCTCGGACCGACGCAGATCCGACAAGCCCAACACCACCACCACCAAGATCTGGCACATTGAAAAATCAGGCCAAGATTCCCCACCACCCACATGTCTCGAAATGATTAAAAAACAACAAACGAAGGAAAAGCACAGAACAACACCCCCCCCTCCCCCCGCGGAAAAGTCAAACGTGTTGACTGTCGAAGGAAGGGAGGAGGGAGGTGCGTGGGGACAAGGAGCGAGAAGAGTTCACCAGAGAGAGAGAGAGAGAGAGAGAGAGAGAGCAACATCATCATGCCTCCCTTAGTCCAAGGAAGCAAGCAAGCAATGGGAGAAAAAACCCGCGTCCGATGCTACAGCATTTACGGTGATCAAACAAAAGAGAGGAACAGTAACAATCACCGACGGATGTTACCTCTTCGTCGCTGTCGTGCATTTCGATTAAACAAACGCCAAAGTCAAAGAGGAAAATGAACCCTCCCCCTCTAGAAGCCAAAGAGCTTTCCCCTAAAGCTTTAAAGCTTTGATGTCGCCATCCAAGCGACGTTGCTGCAAGCGTGTCGTATTTGATAAATGCTCAATAACCGGCGCACCTATCTACCAGTCCAATTAAGCCCCCCACCCCCAACTGCTCACCATAAATCACAACCTTTGCAATTAAGGCACCATCCACCTTCAGCAGCAAATTTAATTGCTTAAACCCAGAAAAGAAAAACCCGAGAAAGACAATGAATATTGCGGCAGTATTCGACAAGCCAACGAGTGCCGAACAAGTGCTCTAAACACGCTCGATACAGAAGTAAAAATAAATTCTTTTCCTGGCCTTAAATAGTGCACTTATTAATAAAATTTGTAAATGGAACGAGAAAACGAGAATGCACCGACCTAGACCCTTCAAAATTGGCATCTAGGTTGCAAAATGGAGACACCTTGCTCTTTTAGTTGTAGCTAGAGAGACTCACCAACAAACCACCGCATTAGTCAAAACACCTGATGCAAGACACCCCAACCAATCTGAAAGCATTGCTATGACCAGTCCCATGAACCTCTCCAGCTACCTCGGAAGGGCAAAGGCATCATAGAGGAGAGACAGTAAACTGAAATCAGGAATAACTTTAGGAAGAAGATTAACCAACCGCAGAAGAAAAGCACCGGGCAACAAAAAGCTTCGGAGTGAGTAGAGAGCACCAGACACCCTTTTCACCTTTTGCACTCAACTTTTGCCTTTTCTCTTCTCAAATTCCCATTACACCATTTTTCTTGCTCACCTCTCATCTTGAATGAGTAGAGAGTACAAGGAGGATTCTTCTTCCCCATAGGATATGTACAAAAGAGGGAGGCAATTTACCTCTATAAAGCCTAATTACAGTACTGGCATATCGTTGCCGTTGTCGTGATAAATTTTTCTTGCACTCTCTAAACTCTAATAGAAGTACCTGCTCGGACATCTTAAATCCGATAATCTACATTTTCGTCTCTTCAATGCAAGAAACTCGAGTTGGAGCACACAGGTTTTCTTGGTCGTGGGCATGTTGACGCCGCTTCAACCATTTTCCCAATACATTGTCTCCAACATCATCCTCGCAGCCTTTGGGCACAAAATTTCTTCCCGTGTAACTTTGTCAACCTGCTTAAGACATTTAGGCGGGTATTTACTTTAAAATGCAATAGAAGGAACATGCCCTAAGGAAATGCGTACCAGAAGTGAGAACATCGAACAGAATAGCATGATTTATGTGCTTCCAGAAATGCCATTATAAAGAATTAAACAGCATTGGTAGCATCATCCTAAGACAGTGCTAAAACATCTTTGGTATCTACGGGTCTATTATGGTGGCATATTAGCCCCCAAAAGCTACCATCCACACCGAATCATCATTCAATTTGAATAGTATCGTTTAACACCAAACTCTTGCCTTCTTCTAACTTAAATATGGTCTCTGCTTGCCTAAATGTTGCTGTTAAATTGCGAGCGCCCATTTTTATTTTCAACCCATTTGTCAAAATTTTCGGAATGCATTTCTCCTGCAGATGCTTTTCTTGCTTGAATGCAACATCAGTTGCCCATACAAGAAGGCCTGCAAATACAGTTTACACCACTGGAGAAGAGGAAAGAGAAACTGCGGAAAGATTCCACAGGGAATTATCAAATAAGGGAAAAGATTGATCTACCAAAATCTATCCCCATGACAGCTGTTAGGCCCTGTCTCGACTTTAAGGGCATGTTCTTGGTTACTAGCTACTAGTTTTGCAAATAATGCACCATCATAAATGATTTACCTACGGTGGTGGCACTGCACATTCTTTGAATTGGACAACTACTTGCAAAAAGATGCATTTAAGCAAATGATGCCGAAGGAAAAGAGATCCCCCCAGCTAAGAGAAAGGGAAGAGATCATCCAATAAATTCAGAAAAAAAGGATCATCCGATCTAACATTATGCCAGACAGCTTCTAATCAGACAAATCCTGCCAAAACGCAAACAACCAACAAATGCCGATTGACCAGGCCAAGAATTTGCCAAACGATCCAAACTTTCCAGGGTTAGCTCAAACCACCCATCAACTATTTAAGAAAAATCACCAACAACCGAGTCACCGACAAGACCGGCAGAGTTGAGCCCAACCCGCCAAACCCCCCCGACTCAACTCAACTCGCAAACTCAGTGAAGACATCGATCAGAAAAAGAGGACAAAAAAGTTGAAAACTTGGATCTGTTTTACTCACTCACCTGAGCAGCAAAAGAAATCGATCAGTCGCGGAAAATGACCTTGTCGGCGATGCTCATCAGCGGCTCCAAGCAATCCGGCGAGAACTTCCTCGCGAAAAGGTACGAGTCCGAGTAATTCGACGCGCGGAGCCGGTGGATCAGGTCAGGGGAGACCTCCGGGGGCTGGTACGTGTGAGGGTGCCCATTGACGGTGCCCGTCCAATTGACCCGGGTCAGCGAGTAGTGCGTGCAACCGCCCGGGTCCTCCATGGACAGGAGGGTCGGGAAGTAATGCTCCTCGGGATAGCACGCGTCCTCCCGGTAGCAGGGCAGCCGGAACTTCCGCCAGAGCTTGCGGTCCCTCACGACGGCCCGGGCGTGGCGGCGGGTGAGGACGAAGAACTGGGATCCGACCCGGAACCGCTCGTACGGGACCTCGGGGAGCATCGCATTCCGCCCCCGGGCCGTGTACCGCTTCCAGAGGCTCTTCGACTGGGAGAGGATCTCGATGTAGCTGCGGAAGCGGAGGCGGACGCCGTGGCTGCGGGCGGCATCGGGGTCGGTGAGGTCGAAGCGCGGGGACTCGAAGAGGGAGCGGTAGACGTAGGCGAAGGAGTGGAGGGGGACGCAGTACTGGGAGAGGAGGGCGAAGTAGGTGTTGGCCGGGTCGTCGAGGATGGCGGTGGCGAGGAGGCGGCGGGTGGCGGAGATGAGGGTCGGGGAGGCGCGGGCGGTGCGCTTGGCGGCGATGAAGCTGCCGGAGAAGACGCCGTCGGAGGGGGCGGAGACGTTGGAGAAGGGGTCGGCGTGGACGTAGACGTTGAAGAGGCGGCGGTGGCCGGGGGAGGCGGAGAAGAAGCGCTGCCAGAGCGGGGAGAAGTGGAGGGGGGAGTTGGTGAGGAAGAGGAAGGCGATCTTGGGGCGGCGGGAGGAGGAGGAGAGGCGGGAGGGGGAGGACGGGGAGGAGGCGCGGCGGAGGAGGGCGAGGTCGTCGAGCTCGTCGGAGGGGGAGATGGGGAGGGGCTGGGGCGGGACAGGGCGGAGGAGGCGGGGGCCGAGGAAGAGGAGGAGGGAGAGGGAGAGGAGGAGGGTGAGGGAGAGAATGTAGGGAGATCTGTACATTTAGAGATTCTTCCGGATCAATGGCGACGGCGCAATTGCAGCGGGAACGATGATCAGGATCGAAGGAGGAGGAGGAGGAGGAGGAGACCCGAGATTGGTGGTGGTGGTGGTGGTGGTGGGGGGTTGTTAGGGTTCTTCTTCTGGTTTGGATTTGGTGGGAGGACATAGGGTATTAGAGATAGAGAGAGAGAGAGAGAGAGAGAGAGAGAGACTGAGAAAGACGGAGAGGTTTCTGGTGGTGGAGATGGAGATGGAGATGGAGATGGTGAGACGGAGTGAAGGGAGGAAGGAAGGAGGGGAGTGATGGCGATAGAGGAAGTTGGGTGGTGGGGATGGAGGGCCCCTTCCTGCCTTTCCTCTTCTCTCTCTCTCTCTCTGTGACGGCGTCACGGGTGTTTTCTCTTCTACTTTTTATTCCACCACTTTTTCTTTCTTTTCTTAGACTCCTTTTGTTTTTATTGTCCTGGCGATCAACCAGATTCTAACGCCCAGCATGGGATTACAAGGGTGCACATGACAATTATTCTGTATCCGAAAATTATTTTTACTCAGAAATAATTTTTTTTGGTTCTGTACTCAGAAATAATTTCTGAACATTTGAAAGCGTTTAGTAACTGTCCAAAATTTTTATTCCTGGAATAGAAAAGAATAGAAATACATTTGGTAACTACACCAAATTTCTTTTTATTAATAATATTTTAAATTATTTAATATTTTTTTTCTTTTTTTTTTCCTTTCTACCCTTCTCTTCTTTGGCCATGGCCGGTCACCGGCGTCGGCGACCGGCCACAGGCTAGGGCGTCGCGGCCCTTGCTGCCGCCCTGGCCGCCTGCCGCACTGCCGGCCTCGCCCAGATCAGGCGAGGTCGAGCCTCGCTGTTGTGACCCACGGCGAAGCCGACCTCGCCGTCAGCCGAGGCGGTGAGGGTCCAGCCCTCACCCTCCCTGGGGAGGGGGACCCTCGCCTCTGCCGGCAGCCGGGGAGGGCCGTGACGCCCTCGTCGGCCCTGGGCTACGGCCGGCCGCCGGCGACTAGTCACAGCCTAGGGAAGAACAACACAAAGAAAAAAAGAAAAAAAAGAAAAAGAAGAAAAAGAACTTATTTTCAAAATTGTATTTACTTCATGTTTTTCTTTCAAAACTGTTTCTAGGCATAAATTTTTGTAAAAATGTGCCCGGAAATAAAAAGTTTACCAAACGCATTTCTAATCTCAAACTATTTCTGAGAACAAAAGAATAGAAATTTTTACTATTTGGCACATTACCAAACGGGCCTTAAAAGACTGAATTCTTAATCTCCTGCCGGATCGACGGCGCACGACCATTTGTAAAAAAAAAAAACACACACACAACGGAGGCTGAATTTGTTAATCGCTCATTGATTGTGATTCCCGGGGTTTTCCGGGATGAATGCGAATTGCGTGTTGTGAGGAGATGTCGAGACATTATAAAATTTTGACCGCGTTGGTTCGGTCGTGTCGGGGGGATTGAGGGGAAACTGTCGCTGAGAGATTGCACAGAGCGAGATCTGTACCGTGTGAGTGTGCCAGGGGTGGGGGAAAGGGCAAGTGGGGGTGTGGCTGTCCTGTTGCGCTGCCTGTCCCGCTCGCCGCAGCTTCAGAGGCACGTAAACCCCGCGTAAAGGAATCCGAAGATAAGGTTCCCCCCTCTTCATCATGAATGAACCAACGATCCAAGCCAACGCAATCACCCCCAACACAATAAAAAAAAAACGCGCATATAATATATATCAGAAGCAAAAGTCAAATTGTTTGTTTTTCAGGAAAGACCGATGGTCTAGGAATTGTAACACCCCGGGGAACCACAGAGAGAGCACAAAACAGAAAGTTACGACTCTAGGAATCATAATACCTTCGACAACCAAAGACCAGAATACAGTAACTATGTCCTCGATGACGGCAAGGACCGAATTGCTTCGGAGGATATACATATACACCGGGTGAGCAAAAACCCAAACTGGAAAGTAAAAATGGGAGATGCGGTCACGACAGGTGCAAGAAGGAGAGCTGCGGACGCGATGCTTGTTGATGCCAACAAGCCAAAGCAATCTCTTCCGCTCTGCCATTTTTGGAAAAAAAAACCTTGACAAGTGGTGGGAGAGGGGGTCTGCGTGCACTTGAAGCAATTACTTGCGTCTACTGCAATTCGTGCATTATGTACGGAGCCTTAAAACAGAATGAGATTGGCCCTTTTGTTCTTCATAATTCAAGAGGTTACCGATCAGCTTTCCTCAGAAACGCATCTTGCAGGCAGACCCGACTTTCTCATTGCAGCAGTTCTACTGGGGTTCTTAGCCGCTGGTGCAACAACAGTGGACCCTGATAAAATCAATTCAACTGAAAGATGAGCTTAATTCCCAATGATGTACTGTGATTACAGGAATACGAGGCTATAAGCAAGTCCGGCTACCGGGCATCGTTAGACATACGGACACAGCATTATAAGTAGAAGATGTGCATTGCAAGTCTGATGCATATAAGCGGAAATTTTTATAACAAAGGCAGCAGTTATTCAATGCAATCAATACATCCCTCTGTTCGCATGAACGCATCTGCATGTGGATCTGTAATAGAGAGAGAGAGAGAGGGAGAGAGAGAGTTTACCAGAATTAGGCAGAGAGAACCGCTTCTTTGCCCGTTTATCAGATTGCACTGATCTCTCTTTACGGTTACTTTGCGATCTCGAACTCCGACCAGACCTGGCTTGGGTCGCTTGAATTACATCATTGACAAGCTTTGACTCTGGCTTGGAAGGGACTGACTGATCAGAGGGCATGGTATTTAATGATTTATTAGGTGAAGAGCCAACATCATTAGTCTGAGAAGGCCCTGTTTTCTGATTACAAAGATTTGTCAAACCCGGTTTCTTGCTGGCAGACTTCGACTGGGCTCTAGCGTCGTCTACACTCTGCGCGGAGCCACTTTCTTGAATCATCACTCCATCACCGATATTACTGTCAAGAAATCGGTTCTCCCATGGACGAACTGCCATCCATCTCTCCAACCAGGTCCATCCCCAGCTGCTTTTGTCTGGTTCAAACCCTGTAGGTGCAGCCTGCTGTTTTGATCCTGCTTGCCACTGCATGAAAAAAAACAGAAGGCCAGTGTGAAGTAAAAACAAAAGAGAGATTGTAATTGCCACTGCATAATACTATAAGAGAGTTTTAGGCCCATGAAACTCAATGCTAGATTGAGATTGTAATTTTGATTCCGGTAAAGGTCTCAGGCTCTAACCATGCAACAAATGCCACACAGCATAAGTTGAGAAAAGATGGTGATCGTGCATAGAGTCCACTTCCCTAAGCACATATTATAAAATTTTCTTAGTTTACAGTAAATTGTCAGTAGGAAAATGTGTATTCATGCACCTCGGGGATTATGTTCATTTCACATATAGCATGCAACTTAGTGATGTGAACATACATTCTACAGCATACACGACCCTGGTGCATTTCATTGTTTGATGATGCAAACATTAAGCTAATCTGAGAAGATGCATCAAGTACCACATTCGTGTAAGACTAAATGATACCACAAATTTTTTTATCGAAATTTGAAACTGCTATAAACTATAAAGAACACATCCATTTCGGTTGAGGGCCAAACTGTATAATATTGAATTTAATTGGGCTCTTGGGTCATAATTCTGGCATAGAAACATGGAGAAAATATGCAGTATCTCCTACTTCGATTATTTTGTCTTAAATTAACCTTTTTTGCAGCCTAAGATGCAGACAGCTTCCAATCGAACTGAGTTTAAAATCCGATATCACCAGAAAAGATGGAGGAAAAGCATAGGTCACAGACACAATTCCATGGTAATATCAAATATAACTTACCTGATGAGCTAAAGCATAAGCCATGGCTCTTTCACGCTTAGCTGCAGCCTCCTGTCTCTTCGTTAACTTGGCTTGAATTTCTTCTACAGATCCTACGCGGTCACACCAACCTTCCTGCTCAGACGTGAGAAATGAAAACACTCGATAAACCAAGTGCGTGGCCATGTAAATAGTTATTCCTATGTCCATGTGACAGAATTTATTCATCATTTGATAATTTAGCACTCAAACCATAATTAGAGGCATTGTGTTCTCAAACAAGATAGCACCACCAGTGAAGATGAGGAAACAAAATTAACGCGAAGCACCTTAAACATTTCAAAATATATAAACATTTCATAATTTTATAGATTATGTCTTTCATTATCATTGTTAGGAGGGAAGGCCATAAAGTAGAAGTTTAATGTTTCGTCCCTCCCAAACAATTTCAACCATAATTGATGCTGTCCAGGACCTACACCCAGTGGCATGCATTCAACATGTGGTGAGTATGACCGACTCCTTAAGACTGCAAATAAAGTGAAATTATCGGAACTATCTAAAGAAAATCTGATAAGTTATCTCCCATCTTTACTGTATAGTTACATTAAACAAACTTAAGAAATTGTAATACTGAACAATTTCCTTTGCCGCATATGTGGTCCCACTGTGCTTAAGTATGTTGTTCTTTAACCATTATAATTTCTAAATGGACACCAGAACTAGACCTTGAAAATGCAGCTTTGTACTTCTGACATTGCATTGGTGATTCATTTGTATCATCGATATACATAGAACAAATGAAGTTCCTCGTCTATGACTAATGAGGTGGAAGAAAATGAAGACCCTCTATTACAAGAATTGCAATAAAAGCAGCGTACTTCAATCTGCCGAACTTGAGCCTCCTTTGCAATTTGTTGCTTAAGTTTCTGTTCTGCTGTTTGACTCTCCAATTCTAGTCTCACACGCCTCGCCCGTACACGGGCTTGAACTCTTACTAAAGCTTGCATGCAACGCAGTGTCATTGCAGCTTGCTTTCTCACAGCATGACCTCTAACAAGGGCCTGAAGCCTCACCAACCCTTTCAAAGCACTTAAAGCTCTTCTTGCCTGGTGCAGAAGCCACAAAACTGATCAATGAGACTAAGTTGCGTGAGATACAACCATAACCCAGCCAATAACTTCAGTTCATTCAAGGCTCTTAATAAAAAATCTCTTTGACAGCCATTTTTACAAGTTTCCATTGACATCCTAACCGATTAAATTGGCTTGTTGCCAAGTTTCGTAGAAATAGAGTGATGTGACTGACTAGGGGATTCTGCATTAGCAGCTGGTGATCATAAAGAAAAAGCTTATAGTACAAGAGAGATTTGTAAGTAGAGGTACTTTCATATATTCTGTCAGATTCCAGATAATACCATTTTATGCTGTTTCAAAAGACTGTAAGAGAAATGCCCTTAAGAATTTTGACTCAGATACTGAATACATTTACTGTTGAAAGTAATTGTCATGTCGCGAAGTCCATTTCATCTTTAGTGTTGTTTCACATATGCTCATGTAGCTCAATAAGTTAAACCCACGACATACTTATCCTGCACAGAATTGCCGACCGCTTATGAGACAAATCCATAATATGCTCTCAATTCACTGTTTCCCATGATCATTCCACGTGAACTTTCATTCACTTGAAATGTCTGGACCAGAAATGCCTTGACATATCCATAACTATTCCTTGGCTGTCAATTAGTATATGACAAGTGGGAAAATGAAATCGATAAAATAATTGAGCAGACCAAAAGAGCTTCAGTAACTTCTTAAAAAGACTTCTTTTGACCTGACCGAACATGCCGTCAATCTTGAGAACTACTAAAAACTTCTACTCAAGAGACTCTCATCAGGTCAATAAAACACTGAAGATCATATCTACATCAAACTGGCTGCAAAAATCAATACCAGGAAACCCCGGAAAGCCGTTTGGATGCGCGTTGCAGCCAACTCTTCTCTTAGAATTTGCTGGTGATGCTCGGATTTCTGTACTTGAAAGCAGGTGGAAGGGCTACAAGCAGCATCAGAGAGGAAATGTTCGTTTGTGTCCACAACATGAGACGCATAATTGCAATTAAGCTGGTCTTGGATGTTTTCAGTCTCCATACCAACTGAACAGTTAGCAGAGTGCAGAGACTTGGAATGTGATTGGCCACTATTCACCTCCTGTAAAAGGTACAAAATGAGATGCAAAATCATGCTGTAGTTATTAAGAGGCTGAAATTCAAAAACCCTACAAAAATCATAAAAGAAGTGATATTTGAGCTAGGACAACATGACTTCAAAGAAAAGAAGATTTTATTCTTTAGCATGTCAATATCATGCGGTCATTTTCTGTCTTTTGGCAATACTAGTCCAGGGGTTAATTTCATATTTTGCCGACTTGAACTGTATTTTCTCGGTATTCAGACCTTTCCGCTTTGACAAAGGTCTAGTTTACTTATCGACTTCACAGAGCACCATATGTCCTAAATAAAATCCAGTAAAAGAGGGTCTCCCCAGCAAAAACTCTACACTTCATTTTTGTAGGTCTGTTGAAGCTTGTTACAAGATATCTACCAGTGCTTTGCTTATTCCTCCATAATTAGACTGTTTTGCACCAAATTGACTCAGTCAACAGAACAAAGTATACAGGGCAGCCCTAGTACCATGCTTGCAACAATGCAAATACAAACTACAACAGTATGGTAGATGGACCCAGCCTTATACCCACCTGTTCATCTTTATTTGAAGGTGACTTTTGCGATTTTTTTAAACCGACCAAGCCTCTGATCCATTTCCCAGAGACACCCATTCTGCCTGTTGGATTGTGTCAGTCAATAGAACTTGCCAGGAAAGATGGTTGTGACCATTGCTACCACATTTTTGCACCTCATAGTAGAAACAAAGGGAGGAAGGATTTTAAAAAAAGAAAACATATCCAAGAAAGTTGTTATTTCTTGAACTACACCCACGCTGCCCCCAGTTTCAGGCCATGTGCATTTCACAGCGATCATGAGCTGACTCACAAGTCTAAGATGGCATTACCTCTCAAGGCAAATTCACTGTCCTTTCCTGGAAGTTAAATTACAGTAACTTCAGTTTTGCAATCAGCAGCCTCTCATTAACGGAACCCTAGCAAAAACTCCCGACCTGAAGTAGCAACATAGAAAAATTATGATGGCTTCACAGATCGAATGTCATCTCAACAATGTCCATTTCTAATATAGCTCTACCACGAGCGAAAAGATAAACTGGTCCCTTGGGCAAGCCTCATCCGATGAAAACAGGGATAGGCTGTGTCTGCATAAACTGCAGAGCACACATCCAATTGCTCGATCCAAGTATAATGCTAAGAAAATACTTGCAGAGGAGGACGTGAACATCACGCACTACTAAATCAACAGTAACTGTAGGACTATCAGAGCCATCAAAACGATCAAATGCAATGTGCGGACAGTAGAAAGGCGAAAGATCGATTACGAACTGCATCACAGCAAATAAAAATGTTGCGCAGACTGCAGCATAGCCGGAGCGTCCTCACAGTCCTCATACGTGTACACAAGACCACAAGGAATCGATCTATACGAGGAGAAAGCTCCACTCCATGAACAAAACGAGGTCATTGTCAAGCCAACACGAAGCAGCTAGCCACCACATGCAAGTAGACCCCAAAAACCCACGATTCATCAGTCGCAACCGAAACAACAAAACTCTCTCTCGCCCTCTCTGTGAAGCAAGCTGATTCCTAACAACTCAACACAAAATGCCACTCGGAGAACGAGTACTGAAAGGAAAATAAGACAGCAAAAGCACAGAGAGCTCACGGAGCTCAATTCTCCTGAATCAAAGCCCCCGATGACCAGCTACGAGCACAAGAGCGCATCAGCGATACCCTTCTTCTTCCTCCGTCTTCTCAGTCAATTACGAAGCGAAGGAATCGCTCTCTCTCTCTCTCTCTCTCTCTCTGATGAAAGGTTTGTCGAACCCAGTAAAAAAAAGAACCAATTTTCAAGGCGACATCGGGGTGTCTCTCTCGCTGGGGATTATGTAAGAAGGTGGTGGTGATGAAGCTGAAGGATGAGCGAGGACAAAGGACAAAAGAAACCGATGTTGAAATGTGGGCAGTAGCGTCGGCGATGTGGACTTGCTGTCGGGTGGACATGCAACAAAACAACAAAACGAGTCAATTTCCGGTTGTATGATTAAAGATTCCTTCCTAGGCATCGGATACTCTCTTTTGTCTAAATTAGCAAAATCTCATCCATCATCCCCGCCCTAAAAGAGAAAAGGAATCAATTGGACTACAAAATGAAATATGGAGTCATAAAAAATATTATTTTTCAGTACTGTAAAAGTGAACGATTTCCTTGTGTTTTAATATTATAGAAACGGTGAATAGCAAATCGCATATGACTCCATATTTCATTTTGGGTCATGGCGTTTCGAAGCCTCTTATCAAACGCTAGAGCCCTTAATTATCTGCTATAACCTGCGTAACACACCCAGCACTATTCCCTCGCATGTGTTTTACCATCATCTGATTCTAAAATAAAATAAAAAAAATTAAGGGGAAAAAAAGAGAGAAGAGAAGATACAGCTAGAGATGATAGGCATGAATTTACACAGCCAACGAAATAGTATCAACGAATGGCTTCAAGGATTAACCGATTGGAGTATCTATCTTCTTCTGGAGATACCGAAACAATCTTGCAGCCGACAAGACCGGTTTTTCCCTTGATTTAATACATAGTCTGGCTACGTCCAGGAGATTTCTTAGCTCCCTTGAATCATAGTCATTTCCAAGATCTGGGTCTATCAGCTTATAGATGGAGCTACCCAAATGATTTTCTTGAACCCACTGGATCAGATCGGCGCCTTCCTTTTCTGATGATTGCCCGGTGATGAGCTCCAGGATCAGCACGCCGAGCTGGAAAATAATGTTTCTGCATTCTGCCTCGATACAATCTGCAACGAGAATGATGGATTCGAAAATATCAATCGAAGGGAATAGGATGCACATTCATATCATTGCGAAAACAATGTATAAGGTGATGACAAATCACCTTTTGGATCAGCAGTTCCTGTGTGATTCCCAGAAGAACCAAGAAAACCAACATCGGATAGCTGAGATAATCAAGGAAAATGTCAATTTTGCTATTGACTACATGGTAACAGTGCATGAACTTGATTGAATTCCAAGAACTTGTGAATTAAGATTGACTTTAGTCCAATTCAGAAAAAGCCAAAAAGATGCTAGACTAATGCTATGGCAGACATGAAACATACCCCTACCTTGGCAATGAAGTTCTCATCCAACATGATACTGCTTGAGTTGACAGATACATGACATACTGGGGGTTCATTGAAGAGGAGCAAATATTCCTGCAGGCAGATCGAGACTTTGTCAACTTGAAGTCAGACTTTCCGTGAATAACAAACAACTATATTGTGCACTCGTAAGATAAAGCTAGTTTCCTCCCAGCAAATTCAGCATGACAAAAGGATTGGCCTGACACATATTGTAGTGTTAAGAATTGTAAATCATTTCATTCAACAGATAAAACATCCAGACCAAAAGCTTGATAATGTCAATATGTCATCCAGGATCATGAAACTTTTACCAAGGGCAAATTCTACACATATGGTTGATGTCTCAGGTCATCTAGTAACTAGCTCTCCAGCAAGAGTCATGTAAAGTTTTTGATCATGTCTACCATAGACCATTCCAGATTGGAGGGTACACTAATTGAGCAATTCCATATTTTAGGAAAGCCTCCCAGTTTGATTTGTCTCTGTTCCCACATAAGAAATGAAAATTAAAGCTGACAGTTACAATAATTCCATGACTTACCAATGCAGCTGCTACACCATTGGCTATCTGTAGTCTCGTTCTCCAATTCAAAGGAGTCCTAAGAGGATCTGCGAAGAGCACCCTTCTTTAGACCAATTTTATTAAGCCAATACATAGAAAATGTTTTAACTGACAATTACCAATGAGATGGTCCTTCAAGCTTCCATTCTCAACATTGTCAAACAGTAAAAAACTGCAAGGTGTAAAACCCTTTGTCATCCAATTGTGAGAAATCCAGTTAAACAGAGAGGTTTCAATTTCTCATTCAGTAGAAAATAAGCCATTTCAAAGAAAAGATATTGTTTTTTCCAAATGACAGGAAAAGGGATATTTTCTCAATTAAGGTACATTGGATGAACAAGAAAGATCACCACCAGGAGAGAAATTTAAAAAGCAGTTGCCCACATGCAAAGACAATCTTGTAATGAAATACAACACAGAGATTTTCAAACTTCGCCCAAATGAGGGCCATACCTTTTTTTTTCCATAGAGAACCCTCTAAGTGCAAGGAGGTGGCGGTGATGCAAACGGCCTAAGAGCTGCACTTCTCTGTAGAAAACTTCTTTGCTCTGATCAAATTCCTTAACCTCTTTCACCAAAGCAAGCCCAGCATCATCGAAGTTGGCTCTGTAAGCAGCCCCATGAGTATCGCGATAGATGATACTGCAAAAACTGTCCGTTGCCTTCTTTATGTCCTTATATGAGAAGTGCCTCACAAAAGAAACTGGACCTGTAAGTGTAAGATGGCAATGACAAGAGTGCACAAAGATAGTAAGAAAGACTTCTCCAAGCAAACTTCAAGTGAAGAAGCTCGAACCAGCAGTCATTTCAACGAAACCATCATCACACAATATAGGTCGAAAAAGTTCCGTAGGTAACACGCGGCAGCTCCATTTGATCTTTCCGGAAGAGATCAAGATTAAGTAATCGAAAGCTGACATTTCACGATAGACAATCATCGGAACAAACACGAAGCGAACTAAAAAACAGCTTGTATTGTTGCAACATTACGACATTCAGATCCATATTGTAACTCTACATCATAAACCTTCACTGCTTTTCGAACTCAATCCTTGCTTCCACTTTTCTCATCAGGCCACACAAATTCCCGCACGAATAAGTTCTCAACTCTTCCATCGCGCAAAGCGGAAGAGAGATTGGCGATTTCACGCTCATACTAATCAATCGCGCACTAACTCACGAATCACAGCAAACGGAGCGAATCATCCAGGATCAGGCACGCAACGCACTTCGAACGCGAGAATTTTCTGAAAGCAGATCCATCACGAGCCATCCCTTCCGCTCGAATCGCTCACCACTCGCAGAACTCCAACGCGAGAACCACGGATTGCTCTCGAATCGAAACGTCACGCAACACAATCAAGCGCGACGAGCTCCTCAGTTCCGGATCACAGAGCACACACCGACACAGAGAGAGAGAGAGACAGAGAGAGCAGCGCAACCGACCTGGAGGAGGAGGAGCGGGACGGAAGCAGCCGTGGATCTTACGGATCACGCGATCCGTACCGGCCCCGGCCGCCATGGATCCTCAGCGAATTCTCGCTTCCGGGGGAAGAAGACGGGAGAGCGCAAAAGCTGGACGAACAACAGTACTAGTGGCAGCGAAGCTTCTCCTCTCATCGCGTCGCCTCTTCGGTTTCGCTTTAATCAAAACGGCAATGTCGTCTCGCCTACTCTTTTTTTCACCTCCTCTCGCTGTCGCGCGCGGCTGCGAGAGCCAGCGATCGACCGGCGAGCGAGAGTGCGAGTTCGGTAAAAAGTACGCGCCTCCCATATTTTTACGCGGGTTCTCTTTTGGTAAAAACGATAAGGGCACGCCGGACTGACTAAACAAATGGATTCCTACTTGGGGTGAGCATGGAATCCCGGAACGTGCAACCGGACAGTTTCCTACAGGTCCGGTTCTCAATTCTCAAAGATTGAGGATCCTGTTTCGAAGAGTAGGCTCTAAGTTCTAGGTAGATGAAATCTAAAATTTGGAACCTGTGTTTTTTTTGTCTATATCTTTGCGTGATCCTACGATATTCCATCGTGTCTGATTATGAGTGTATAATGTGAAACTAGTAGTCTGAGTTTTCATTTTATGACCGAAATTTTTATTTTGTTAATGTTTCATATTTTTATGTCTAAATATAAACTGTTGTCAGTGAATTGTAATAGCAATTGATAGTCATAAAACGTGATGATTCACTGCAATCATTTAATTAATAATATAGGTAGACCCTAGAACTGACCTTGATTATAGGATGCAAGGTATGGAGGGTAGATTTCAAATTTCAAAATATTAGGAACATGTTTGAATGGGTAAGTTTCAGATTTCAAATTGAACCTATAGGCTGCGTTTAGTCGTCCAGATTTTTAAACAGGATAGGACTGGATAGGATAGGATAAGAAATCCTGTGATTTCTTCGTATCCTATCCACTGTTTGGTGGACTACGGATTTAAAGTCGGATAGAATAATTTTTATTTTATTTTTTTGCTATTCACGGGTCCGGAGGAGTCGGTAAAGGAAAAAAAGCCGAGAAATTTTTTTGGTGAAAGCATACAAGGTGTGGGGATGAAGATGACGGCGAGTGGAGCGTAGGATTTCTGGAAAAATAGGCATTAAAAATCCTATCCGGGTCTATCCCACCTCCCTCTTCGAATTTTTTTATCCGGTCTATATCCGGTCTATATCCTAGCTTATCCTATCTTGGACCACCACCAAACACAGGATAGGATAAAACATATCATATCCTGACTTTTATCCGGTCGACCAAACGCAGCCATAGGGAATGCGGAATTGCTTATCCCTAATTCCTACTGTCATGCTAATATAAATCATCATCAATTTCCTGATTCGGTTTTCATAATAAGTACCAAACACTTATTTATGCTTTAAAAAATTACCGAAAGATCTATATGTGAGATTTTACATGATCCCCAGAGTTTTGTATAGTATCAGAATGGAAAAAGTATAAAAAAAAGTCATAAGCCTATTGCATCAGTACTAATTTAATCATAAACATTTCGATTGGATCAATTTAGTACTAAACATTTTCATATTGGCACCAATTCAGTCCATCCGGCCAATTTTGGCCAGAAATCATTGATGTAGACGCTGGTCATCCTACGTGGCACGGCAAATGCTCACACGTATATTTTTAATCTTTTTTAAATTTCCCCTTTTCTTTTTTTTTTCCTTCTCTTTCTTCTTTAGCCTAACCGGCCACATGCGAGGGTGGGCGAGGGTGTTGCGGCCCTTGTCGGCTCTAGCGAGGGCTAGACTCTCGTGGCTAAGTCGAGGGCCGCCCTCGTTGGATTTAGTGACCGCTCGATGTTGACAATTCAAAAACTTAAAATCGATTCGATGTCGACAATTTCTTTATGTATTCACACCAAGCATATTAAGATAATAACTAACATAACTATAAATGAGTTACATTGGAATAAGCATGGCTTTAATGTACATAATGTTAAATCTATAATGGTGACATATAAATGAATATATTATAATTCACGTTTCAATATTACGTGTGCTTGTGGTAATCAAGTTAAGAAAAATAGGTTGTAAGATGACATAAATACAAAGTGCATTTAAAATAAGATATGACAGTTCACTATATTTATTAATAAAATCATTATATTTTTCCTCTATTTTTATTTTAAACATCAGGTGGCGAGTTCTCTTAAAAAATAAAATAACATTCCATGCTATGCCCTTTACTAAAAGAAATCCATACAATCGCCCCGCCGCAACAGATGTTGTGGTCCAACGGTGGCTCGTCGTCTGTCGACAGTACTTCTTTGTTTACCCTTGTTTTTTTTAGCGATCTTCATCTTGTTTTGATAAAGAATTATGTAATTTGAAACCTCCCTTTTGTTTACCGAAATGTTGCCTATAGGAAAAGAGCGCACACACTTTGCATGCGGAAAGAAAAATAAGAAATATAAATGCGATGGAATAAATATATCCGAAGTTTTGTTTATTTAAGGAAAATAACCCACACTCATTTAGGAAAGCTTGAAAAAGGAAATGGTTAATACCATAAAAAATTCCAAACCGGTATGTCTGTGATAAATTTACCCCAAACTAATTTTTTGATTACAAAAAATCCCAAATCGGTATACCTGTGACAATTTTATCATTCATTTATTTCCGTTAAATTACTAAGCTAGATGACATGTGGCAGTTGATGAGTATACCAGCTTAGGGTTTTATCCCTTTATTTTTCACAAATTTACTAATTTATGGTTTTTTTATATTAATCCAATTTAACGGAGGGTGAATTTGTCACAAGTGTACCAGTTTGGGATTTTTAGTGATAAAAAAAATTAGTTTGAAATAAATTTGTTATAGGTATACTGGTTTGGGGTTTTGGGTGGTAAAAAAATTAGTTTTGATTAAATTTGTCACGATTGCATCAGTTTAGATTTTTCGTGGTATTAATCCAAAAGGAAACTAACTTTTAGATTTGATGTTTGCTATACAAAGATTTGTTGTATCTTTCCAGCCACGGCAAAGGAATATTCATCCAAGAACATAAAAAGAAAGCGATGAGATTTGCGAAGGCACTCGTTTGAAAGAGGTAATTTAGATTGGGATAATCCTAAGCCAAAAAGTCTCATCTTTCCTCACATAAGAAAGGACCCGCCTTTGTGTTTTGAGGAATAAATTCCATCAAAAGAAGCTGCACGCTAGAAAATTTGATGGCTCAATCTGCGACGATGTGATGGCGTATTGGGAAGGACTCCCGCGAGAGCTCCTAGAGCTCATCACTCAGCGGCTAGCCATAGAAGACTCCTTAGCTTTCGGAGTGGCGTGCACCTCGTGGCAGTCCACCGCGGCCAAGGGGACATACGACGCAAAGTCAAAAGCCCTGTGGCTCATGGATTATGCGCACGATTCTACGACTGAGTTCTGCAGCCTCCCTAGGGGGAGGATTCTTCGAGTGAACTTGCCAGGATCTCGATCCCGGACCTTGTCTCCACCAGGATGGATGCTCGTGTCGAACCTAGACCATGAATACCGTATCTTCAATCCTCTTTCGCGCGGCAACATTGAACTCCCCGCCTTGGAAAAGCTCTACAGGCTGGTGGGCCACTCGTTCGGCCGCTAGAGAACCGACAGGATCGCGCTGTCCTCGAGCCCTTCTTCGTCCGGGAGCTACACCGTCATGGTCTCTATTCATCGGGATCTTGGACCACCAGGCCTTGCTGTTGGAGATGAGATTTGATACTATTGAAGACTTGGATGATTCTGATTGAAACATTGATCCTAATTGAGACTCAATTGATTCAGTTAATCCGTGATTAGCTTGGCAAAATGGGAAATTGTAATCTTGTATATTATTTCCTTTTTTTTCCTTCATTCTAGCACTATATATAGACCAATGTACATGTATTCACAACAGATCAATACAATATAGAATTTCCTCCATTTTCTTTGTTTTCTGCCATGGTATCAAACCGGTCTTTCTTGACCTAGCTTCTGCAGAAAAAATCCTTCGAATTGCCTCCGTTTTTTTTTTCTTGATTTGCTGTTGCAAGTTTAGTCCTACAAAATAGATCAGCAACCGGAAAGGAATTCAATGACAATACCATGCCCAAGAACCCTTCACTGGAGGACAGTTCGAACTCACCTGAAAATCAAGTCTCAGAGCAAATTGATTTAAGCGAAGAGGAACGATCTTCTACCAATCCTGTTGCTACTGCTGTTGACTTGGATCCTGCTATTATTGCTACTCAGATTCTCGGCCCGATCCAATGGCCACCAGTCCAATGGTTTCCGGTGCAAAGCCCATGGGCCGTCGAGCCAAATCAGTCATGGGCCCAATACACGTCACTAGGAGAAGGAGCTTCAAATCCCGGAAATCAGCCCAATAAAAGTGGGTTGACGCTGGGTCCGAGTCATGGATTCGAATCCATTCCGACGGGTCCAAGGGGAAATCCCTACCTCGTATTGGGACCCGGTTTCATGCCCTATGTTGTTCCGACTAGTGGTGGCCGCCCGAAGCCCGGCGACCCACTCTACACATCGCCGGCCGACGAACCAGAATTGTAACTCATCAACATGCAACTTGCTGGACCAAAAAATTATAGCTCCTGGGATCGAGATTTCCGACGAACCTTGGTTGTGAAGGATAAAAATGGGTTCCTCGACGGAACCGTACCCTTCCTATCCAACGATCAATTGCAACGTCACTAGCGCAAATGCAACTAGCTCGTTCGCGCATGGATTAGGAATTGTTTGACCCTTGACGTTGTAGCCAGACTACCACCGACTGAAGACTCGAATACAATTTAGGATAATATCCGAGAAATGTATGGAAAATTTGACCGAGTCAAGATTTTCTCACTCACACAGGCTCTGTTGGAATTGAAGCAAGGAAACTTGTTGGTTACTGCTTGCTTCAATCGACTCTTGGCTCTATGGAATGAGCTCGAGGCGGCCGAAGAGCAACTTGAAGGACCAGAAGAGATGCTACGACAGTACCAGGCCATAAAGGACAGAGAGAAGACGACTCGATTCTTGCTAATATTCAACGAAAGTTACTCACCTTTCCGCTCGCAAATCCTCGCCATGGACCTTGTACCGTTGCTTAGCCGGATCTATCAATTGGCCGTCCAAGAGGAAAGCCAACGGTCATGCACGGGTAGGTAAAGGTGTCGCTCCTGCTGCTTTCCCATCTGGCGCTACTTCGACGGAACTGATGAATAAGCCATAGAGGTCTTGGTTCTTTTGAAGGTCTTGGGTCTTATGGACCTCGACAAATGGCCACTGTAACTAGGGAAAATGATGGAAACCCTAAAAACATTATGACGGACAGCTGGGATCAACGGATGAAATTTTGACGATTGAGATCCGCGGACAAGATCAGACGGCTATCTTTTTCCCCTCAGCTCGATCGAATCCAGCGGCTCTCATCAGGCCACGTTGATGCCTACTTATAAGATAATCAGCGGTCCACGAAATGCCACATCATCAAAAGTTAGTGGGCAAAATTCCAAATCCAAAGGTAAATATTGTGAATATTATAAATGCCCACATCATACTTATCACGTCCCGACTCGAAATCACGATCGATACTTAATGATCGAACATGACCCGAACGGACCCGGGACTCGCGGAAATATATTAGTTCGTCCCGTTTATTTTAAACAATCAAATGCGCACGCGGAAATAAATAAACAATAAACGAGACAAACGAGAGTGAGATAAACAAATAACGCACGTTGTATTTACATGATATGTATTTATTTATGTCGAGTCCTTCTTTACGGGCCCTTACAAGCCACGCACATATTTTACATGCCCATTCCAAGGGCGGTTCCGACATAAGCCACTATCAAACAAACAAAACTTGGCTTGATTGCCTATACCCATTACGGTTACTCCTTAACTCCTTGCTACCGTTTCCCTTGTTCAGTGGCCGATCTACGCCCCGTCCACAGCTTGCTCGGGAGCCGGCCCACTCGCGCCACCGAATGGCCCCTCGAACCCACGAAGGGGCCCAACCCAGTCGCCATTTGCTAGCCGATACCAGGCCACGTACTGGTGGGGGACCAATTCCATTCGGCCCTCATCCGCCATAACATACATAGTAATGTGACGGTACGCGCGATTCTCTTGGGCATCAATGACGGTGAGTAATTTCACTCCCATTTTGACGGGATTTCCAAATCGGATCGGGGGAGTCACCATTTACAGACCTGAAAAGAGGAAAAATAACGGAAGTGAGTCAAAAGACTCAATAAGTGAAAAATTTAATATCAAGCGAGGACAAGACAATCGCCATTCACATAAGTCGACTCTTACCGTACCGGTATCAATGGCAAATTAAACAATAAAGTTCATGCTACGAAACCAACCAAAACAAATATCAAACATAAGCATCACACGTGAGCATCGTTAGTCGAGAAAAAATGAATTATCATCAACCATGAAACCAAGAAACGGGTAAAGTAACCCATGTTACAACGTATTGCAACTTCCTTTCCCGATATTAGGGAATTCACTTATTCAACGACTAACAAAACTAGAGAATGGGTTGGAGACGAGCGAGCTCGGGTGATCTTCGGGTTTTCTTCTTGCTTTCTCCTTGCTTAGCCGAGCAATACTAGGCCTACAAAGGCCAAACCGTGGGCTTTTGGGTGGAAACTAGTAAAAACATGGGCCGGTTCGAGACTTCTAGGGCGTGAGCTTCTCGGGCTAAAACGTGAGAAAATCAAGAAATAAAAGGAGAGGAAGATGGTGGATGGTGTTGGCGTGAGAAAGGAGAAGAGGGGGTGTCTTGCTATTTATAGAAGGCTTGAAAAATCCTAGAATTAAGCCAATAATGGGGGTGCTTTAAGTCAAAAGTTATAATGGCATGTATTAAATGTCATTAATAAATTAGAGCCAAAGGAAATGATGAAGAAGCCAAGCTTATCATAACTTTATTGACTCTCTCTCTCTCCCTCTTTCCCTCTTGACTTCTCTCTCTCTCTCTCTCCCCCCTTGGCCAAATGGCCTTCTCTCTCGGCTCCCTTGGCTTGGCCAATTATTAGCCTTGCTTTATGCTCCATTATTGATAGCCAATGAGTCATCAAGGAGCCTTAAATGAATCATCATGAAGGGCACAACTCAGCACTTTGGCATTGAATAAAGGGGACACATAAGTTAGGCACCAATAATGAAGGCTTAAATGGCAATAATTGAAGCCTTTGACCAAGTCAACCATTTTTGTCTCTTTTTCCTTAGCAAAGCTGAACCATGGAAGGCCTATAAGCTGGTTGGTTCCACTCAAAAACCTCTTGGGCCATCGGTTTACTCGAAATCAACTAACGGCGCTATAATCGCAACCCCGCATCATATAAATTCTCAAAATTTCCAAGGGTTTTCTTACAATAAAACACTTCTAATAATCCCATTCAAATAAGGTTTAGTGTGGAAAAGCCCTCACAAGTGACCAAATAGAACTCTACAAAAATCTAAGCCCAACTATGCCAATTTGGGCTTCTTGGGTGGCCTGGGCGCGTGGCCGGGCCTGACTGGGCAAATGGCCGAGTACGTTGCCGGCCCATATGGGCACATGGCCGGGCGCGAGACCGGGCTAACGAGCAACGTGCCAAGCGCCTTGCCTGGCCACACGGGCAACGTGCCGAGTGCCTTACCGGCTGCATGGGCAACATGTCGAGCACTACGCCTGATTACACAAGCAAGGGGTCGATTTACAGCTAAACACGCGCAATGGCTCATGAATGGCATGATGCATGATTCATGGCCATATTTTTTGACGCACGAGACGAGATCGGAACCGGATCTAGCCGGTCTGTGGCCTGGCTGACGGGTACGATGGTCGGTCATGACCCGACACATGGTCTTGGCCAGTGCAACTGGCAATTTTTTGCCCGGAACGCGACTAAGCCACTAGGCACATGGCCTGGCACATATCTCGTCCATGCCCTACCCAACTCAACACAACGATCTGTGGCCGATTCGTGCCACGTTCGAGTATCAACGACTTGTGGCCAATCCTCAATTGTCATGTAGTCTTGTGAAATCTAGTACCGCGGAATTAATTCATGGTCATCCGGGGCCAATGCATGGCCGTGCAGTATCACCCGCGATCGACACATGCCGATACCAGATTGATCCACGGCTATCCCGAACCATTCCACTAGCGGCCCTTATGGTCGAAGGGTCACTCCATGATCATTTTACTCTAATCATTTGCATAGTGAGGGGGTCATTCCACTGTAGATCCTTGGGCCAATTCATGGACGATCTTTCGATTAAACCATGACCAACCCTCAATATACTCATTCCGATCATGTTGTCCATTCCATTACCGACCCTCGGCTCAAATTATCCGCTCATTCATTTCTTACTAGCCTTTGGCTTCCTAAATCCGAAATTGAGGATGTCACAATTCTCCCCCTCTAATAAAATTTCGTCTTCGAAATTTAAACGTGTAACTAGTTCCTCGAACAAATGCGGATATTTCCATTTCATAATTTCCTTACCTTCCCAGGTAGCTTCCTCGATGCCATGGTGTCGCCATAAGACCTTTACTACGGGAACAGTTTTATTTCTCAACACTTGTTCTTTACGATCCATGATCCGCACAGGCTCCTCAATATAGGACACTTTGCTGTCCAATTTGACCTTGTCGAAATTCAGCACATGTATCAAATCGAGTTCATACTTTCTCAACATGGATACATGAAACACATCATGGACCTGAGCAAGTTTCGATGACAGCGCCAACTGATAAGCCAAATTCCCTATTCTCTCTAAAATTTCAAAAGATCCTACGTACCTGAGGCTCAGCTTACCTTTCTTTCCAAAACGCGATACACCCCTATGGGTGACACTTTGAAAAATACGTGGTTGCCTACTTGAAACTCTAGAGGCTTCCTACGTCTGTCAGCATAACTCTTTTATCGGCTTTGGGCAATTCTCAACTTATCTCTAACCACTTGCACAACCTCATTGGTAAGTTGGACTAGCTTTGGACCCGTGACCTTCTTTTCCCCGACCTCGTCCCAACAGACTGGAGTGCTGCAAGCTCGACCATATAATGCTTCGAATGGTGCCATCCCGATACTTTGCTGGTAACTATTGTTGTATGCAAATTCAATGGCGTGCAAATGTTCATCCCAACTCCCTTTGAAATCCACGACGCATGCTCGCAACATATCCTCAAGGGTCTGGATAGTTCTTTCGGTTTGGCCATCCGTCTACGGATGATAAGCTGTACTATATTGCAACTTCGTTCCCATGGCGGTTTGGAGACTCCGCCAGAAAGTTGCAGTAAACTTTGGATTTCGATCGGATGTAATCGTTACTGGGACTCCGTGTAGTCGTACAATATGACGAACATATAACTCAGCAAAACCTTCTAATGGAAGGTCCTTTCTCACCAGAAGAAAATGGGCTGATTTTGTCAATCGGTCGACAATTACCTATATGGAATCATTTCCTCTCTGACTTCTCGATAATCTCATTACGAAGTCTATCGTAATGTGCTCCCACTTCCATTTAGAAATTTCCAAAGGTTGCAATGTTGAGCCTTGATTTGCTGATACGTCAAGCATTTAGCCACATGTTTGGCTATATCCGTCTTCATGCTATTCTATCAGAAATGTTGTCGCAAATTATGGTACATTTTGGTACTATCTGAATGAATACTGTAATTATTCTTGTGGGCTTCCGTCAAGTTTCTTCCTCGAATTGTTCATCCTTTGGCATGCATAGATGCCCATTAAACTTCACGATTCCATCATCAGTCACATGAAAATTGGATTTCTTCTTTTCTGCTAACTTCTTCCGGATTTTCTAAATTTCTGGGTCTGTTTATTGTAACACCTTGACTTTCAATATGATGTTCGGCTCGATCCTGAGAGCAGCTAATAAATTCTGATGATGTCCAACTTCTAGCTTGAAGTCCAAGTCCCGAGCTTTCTCAAATAAAGTCCATTCCTTAACCATCAAATGGGCAATGGATGATTTTCGACTAAGAGTATCGGCAACTTTGTTTGCTTTGCTAGGATGGTATAATATCTCGCAGTCGTAGTCTTTAAAAAGTTCCATCCAACGTCGTTGCCTCATATTCAGCTTCTTTTAGGAAAATAAATATTTCAAATTTTGATGATCCGTATAGATGACAAATTGCTTCCCATATAAGTAGTGTCACCAAATTTTCAAGACAAATACAATTGCAGCAAGTTCCAGATCATGAGTAGGATAATTCACTTTGTATGGCCTCAATTGTCTCGAGACATATGCCACCACTTTGCCATCCTGCATCAATACATAGCCTAGCCCTTTATAAGAGGTGTCGCTATATATTTCAAAGCCTCCTGATCCTTTAGGTATAGTCAGAATAGGAGCAATCGTTAGTCTTCGTTTCAATTCTTGGAAGCTTCGCTCACATTTGTCAGTCCATTCGAACTTCGTTTTCTTCTTTAGCAATCGCGTTAAGGGAATAGCGATGCTAGATAATCGTTCCATAAACCTTCTGTAGCATCCTGTCAAACCCAAAAAACTTTAAACTTCTGTGACAGTGGTTGATCTTGGCCAATTAATTACCGTTCCTATTTTGGATGGATCCACTAATATGCTGTCTCTCGAGATCACGTGGCCGAGGAACACTACGCGAGATAGCCAGAACTCGCACTTGCTTAATTTTGCATAAAGTGTGTGTTCCCTGAGAGTTTGAAGTACGAATCACAGATGTTGTTCATATTCAGCCGAATTCTTCGAATATACCAGGATGTCATCAATAAAGACTATGACGAAATGATCCAAGTATGGCTTGAACACTCAGTTTATCAGGTCCATAAAAGTTGCTGGAGCATTTGTCAAACCGAATGGCATAACTGTGAATTCATACTGGCCATATTGAGGTCGGAACGCTGTTTTCAGAATATCCTCCTTCTTGATTCTTAGCTAATAATATCTCAACCTTAAGTCGATCTTGGAAAACATAGATGCTCCTTGGAGTTGATCAAATAAATAATCAATTCTCGGCAATGGGTACTTATTTTTGACAATAACCCAATTTAACTGTCGATAGTCAATACAAAGTTACAACGATCCATCTTTCTTCTTCGCAAACAATATGGGTGCACCCCAGGAAGATGCACTTGGATAAATGAAACCCTTATCAAGTAACTCCTACAGTTGCACCTCGAGTTCTTTTAACTCGGTCAAAGCCATCCTGCAGGGAGCTTTAGAAATAGGCTCCATTCTAGGAATTACTTCAATAGCAAATTCTACTTCCTGTTCTAGAGGTAGACATCCGGAAATTCTTGTACCATTAAGATATATTCTAACTTTGATTCATCTTCTTTTGCTACCAAAAATCCTTGACAACCTTTCTGCAACAGTCGGGTTGCTTCTAAAGCAAAAATTAGAGGAGTTAAAGGTCCTCCTCCATTTCCCACAAATGTATAGCAGGGACGATCAGGTGGATGAAACTAAATCACCTTGCTACAACACTCTATATTGGCTCACTTTTTACTAAGCCAATCCATACCAATGATAACATCAAAATCATACATGGCCAGTACCGCTAGATTTATAATATCCGCCAGTCCACCTATAATTATCTTACACCCTTGACATCCTAGGATAGTCTGCATTTCATTTTTCATCGGAGTAAACACTAAGTGCATTTTCTAACGGTTTCATCTCAATTTTGGTCAGACCTACAAATTGGCTTGATATGAATAAATTGTAGCTCCAGTATCAATTAACGCATATACACCACTGTTATTGAGGAAAATCGTACCTGTGCTCACTGCGTCGGTGTTCTCAGTATCCTCTTGAGTAAGTGCATATATTCGTCATTGTGCCGGAGGACGATCGCCGTTATTAGCACGAGGTTAAACTCCTGTTGATGCTGTCACTTGTCTTTGTTGTGAAGGTCTATTCTGTCGCTGTTGCGGACAGTCCTTGACCATGTGACCTTATTGGCCACACCCGAAGCATGCTCCCGTACAAATTGGGCACAGGGCATCGCTATGCTGTCTTCCACAAACAGAACAAGTATTGCCAGAAATATTGGCTGTCTGCTGGAAGTTTCGCTTCTTGTTGGAAACAAAGGGATGTTTTCCCCTTGTCACTGGCCTTTTGCCCGAACATTGATCCATTCGGGGAGTAGAATAATAAGGTCTTATCAGAGTCACCCTTTTTAGCAAATCTTTCTCGATCAGTTGAGCTCGTTCATGTAATTCGTTATAATCTTTCAAGTTCAACAGTACCAGCTAACTCCGGATATCAGGTTTAAGACCATCATAAAATCGCTTTGCCCTGTCCACGGGATTTTCAATGAGTCTAAGGGCGTACCTTGACAACTGAGCGAACCTTGCTTCATATTGGTCCATCGTCATATTTCCTTGTTGGAGTTGCATAAATTCTTTCATCTTTCGATTACAAGCACACTCGGAGAAATACTTCCCGTTGAATGCCTCAACGAAAGCATTCCAAGTTGTGGCAGCATTCCCTGGGAACACGGTTTCCTTGGTCGCCTTCCACCATTAGCTGGCATTTCTTTGTTGTTGATAGGCTGTTAATGTGACTTTATCTTCCTTGGAACATCACAGAAGTTCAAAGGCCTTTTGTAATTCATCAATCCAGGATCCACCTCTTCAGGATCTCTGGTTCCAGCAAATTTCAAGGGTCGCAGCTTCAAGAACTGCTCGACCAATCCATGCATCGCACAGTCACCATTCCCATTTCCATTTGCCGCTGCATTCTCAGCAATAGGCAGTCGTTGCTGTACTTATTGCTGCACCTGTTGTCCCAACAAGTCTCCTATAGTCGCAAGAGCCTGCAGAATTCCGTCTATTCGGGGATCTTGCTTCAACTTTCCTTTCAAGGTCGTGACCGAGTCCTGAGCACTCATACTGCCGTTGGTAGTCTACTAAGGCTTTCTACAACGTAAGAATATGTCGGCAATCAAAACTTAGCAAACCAAAGGCCTACTTACCAATCAATCAAGTATACAGACACACAGTCACATGCACGGGGTGTTTTCTGGCTAACCATCCCAACTTCAGCCCACCTTATCACTCCAGACCTTTATTTTCATTTGGTTTTCAGAACCATTTTCCACGTTTCAGTGCACAATTCGACAATTCTTGTTCTTTCGCTGTTCTAAAAGCCTGCCAGGAGCTATTCAATGATCGGGCCCTTTACTCTGGCGCCACTTCTTTTTAGAAGCCACTTAATGATCAGGTGGAATACATACCCCGGCGCCACTTCTTCTCGGAGGCCATACAATGATCGGGCTACCTGCCCCGGCGCCACCTCGATCAGAAGCAGCACAATAATCAAGTATTTTTGCCCCGACGCCACCTCCGTAGAGGCCGCACAATGTTCAGACATTCATGTTTCCGGCGCCACCTCCTAAGAGGTCGCTCAATGTTCAGGTCGTATGGCCCCGGCGCCACTCCCCACCCTCGTTGGATTGTCCAATCATAAGTTGCCATGAACTGCACCTATTGGAGGGAAAACATGCTTTGATACCAAAACAAACAATCCTCACACTGTCACGTCCCAACTTGGAATCACGATCGATACTTAATGACCAAACACGACCCGAACAAACCTGTGACTTGCGAAAATATCTTAGTTCGTCCCGTTTATTTTAAATAATCAAATGTGCACGCGAAAGAAAATAAACAATAAACGAGATAAACGGGAGTGAGATAAACATACAACGCACATTGTATTTACATGATACATGCTTATTTATGTCGAGTCCTTCTTTACGGGCCCTTACAAGCCACGCATATATTTTACATGCCCATTCCAAGGCCGGTTCCGACATAAGCCACTATCAAACAAACAAAACCTGACTTGGTTGCCTATACCCATTACGGTTACTCCTTAGCTCCTTGCAACCGTTTCCCTTGTTCGGTGGCCGATCTATGCCTCGTCCACGGCTTGCTCGGGAGCCGGCCCACCCGCGCCACCAAATGGCCCCTCGAACCCACGAAGGGGCCCAACCCAGTCGCCATTTGCTAGCTGATACCAGGCCACGTACGAGTGGGGGACCAATTCCATTCGGCCCTCATCCGCCATAACATACATAGTAATGTGACGGTATGCGCGGTTCTCTCGGGCATCAATGACGGTGAGTAATTTCGCTCCCATTTCGACAGGATTTGCAAACCGGGTCGGGGGAGTCGCCATTTACAGACCTAAAAAGAGGAAAAATAACGGAAGTGAGTCAAAAGACTCAATAAGTGAAAAATTTAATATCAAGTGAGAACGAGATAATCACTGTTCACACAAGTCGACTCTTACCGTACCGGCATCAATGGCAATTCAAACAGTAAAGTTCATACTACGAAACCAACCAAAACAAATATCAAACATAAGCATCACACGTGAGCATCGTTAGTCGAGAAAAAATGAACTATCAACAACCATGAAATCAAGAAACGGGCCAAGCAACCCATGTTACAACGTATTGTAACTTTCTTTTCCGATATTAGGAAATTCACTTACTCAACGACTAACAAAACTAGAGAACGGGTTAGAGACGGACGAGCTCTGATGATCTTCGGGTTTTCTTCTTGCTTTCTCTTTGCTTGGCCGAGCAATACTAGGCCTACAAAGGTCAAACCGTGGGCTCTTGGGCGGAAACGAGTAGAAACACGGGCCGATTCAGGACTTCTAGGGCGTGAGCTTCTCGAGCCAAAACGTGAGAAAATCAAGAAATAAAAGGAGAGGAAGATGGTGGATGGTGTTGGCATGAGAAATGAGAAGGGGTGTCTTGCTATTTATAAAAGGCTTGGAAAATCCTAGGATTAAGCCAATAATAGGGGTGCTCTAAGTCAAAAATTATGATGGCATGCATTAAATGTCATTAATGAATTAGAGCCAAAGGTGTGACATCCCCAATTTTAAGCCTAGAAAGCCGAGGGCTGGTGATAAGTGGATTAGTGAGTAAGTCGAGTTGAGGGTCGGCATTAGAATGGATAGCATGATCGGAACGAGTGTACTGAGGGTTGGTCGTGGTTCGATCGAAAGATTGTCCATGAGTTGGCCTAGGGATCGACAGTGGAATGACCCCTGACTACGCAAATGATTAGAGTAATATGATCATGGGGTGACCCTTCGACCATAGGGGCCGTTAGTGGAGTGGTTCGGGATAACTGTGAATCAGTCCGGTGTAGGCATGTGTCGATCGCGGGTGATACCGCACGGCCATGCATTAGTCTCGGGTGACCACGAGTTAATTCCGGGATATCGGATTTCCACGAGGCTACATGACAACCGAGGGTTGACCATGGATCATTGATACTCGAACGTGGTCCGGTCACGAATTGGCCACGGATCGTTGTGCCAAGTAGGGAAGGCCATGGACGAGACGTGTACCAGGCCATGTGCCTAATGGCTTAGTCGCGGCCCGGGCAAAATTGCCGGTCGCGACTGCCAAGGCCATGTGCCCGGTCATGACCGGCCATTATGCCCGTCAGCCGGGCCACGGACCGGCTACGTGCCCGTTCGTGTGCCGGCCATTGTGCCCGACCCTCATGCCACAAGTTGTGCCCGTAAGATCCGGTCCCGATCTTGTCCCGTGTCCAAGAAAAGTGGCCCTGAGTCGTGCGTCATGCCATTCCCGGGCCGATGTGCGTATTGGGCCGCGAACCGACCTCTCGCCCGTATGACCCGGCACGGTGCCCATACGGTCGGCCAAGCACTAGGCACGTCGCTCGTGCGGCCCGGCGAGCCGCTCAGCGCGTCGCCCATGCAGCCCGGCACGTTGCCTGGCGCGTCGCCAGTGTGGCTCGGCGCGTTGCCCTTGCAGCCTGGCCACTGGCCCGGTCAAGCCAGCAAAATTGCCCGATGGCCCGGCCGTGTGCCCATTTTACCCGAGAAGGCCAAATTTGATTATTTTGGCTTGGATTTTTGTAGGGCCAAGTTTAGACAATTGTGAAGGCATTTTTACACTAAGTTCCATTTTAAAAGGGTATTATTGGAATTATTTTGTGAGAAAACCCTCAGGAAAAGTTTGGGGATAATTATGGTGCGGGGTTCGATTTGGACGCTACTAGCGTATTTTCGCGAGACCCGTTTGGTACGAACAAATTGGGATCGAATTCAGCCGATTAGAGAGAGAGCCCTAAAAGGTTTAACTAGGTGAAACCTTATCCTTATCATCATTGCCTTCATTAATTGCTTGGGCCTTCATTTTTCACAAGTCATTATAGCCATTTATGAAGCTATTATGACATTGCTCTTCAATAATTGACCAAAGGAGAGGGAGAAGGGACTCACGGCCAGCTTGATGAGGAGAGAGAAAAGGGAGACTTTTTGGCCATTTCCATCATTTTCTTGACTTTGGACTTATGTCATTAATGAAGGGATGAGGCGCGCGCTTACCTCATCATACCGATGACACGTGCGCATACCTCATACCCCCTATGACATATGCGCACGCATCATCCAAACTCTAGCTTTTCTTCCTCTATAAATTGAACCCTTTTGAGAACTTTGGCTCACTTTTTCCACTCACATAGATTAACCAAGAGAGAGAGGGAGTGCCGAAATTTAGAGAGAGAGAAAAAGCCGAGAGCCAAGAGAGAAAAAGAAAAGCCATTACCGAGAGTTGTTCGAGACCGAGACCGTCACCTTTCCGCCCGTTCTCTACTCTTTAGTTCTTGTTTTATCAAGAGTAAGTGGGATTTTACTATCGGGAAATGACGTTGAAATACGTTGTATCACGAGCTTTCCCCGTTCTCGGTTCTTGGTGTTCTGATGTTGTGTTTTCTATAACAAGTTTGCCTTGTTTCGTGTTTTTGCATGTTATCTAATACAAATTAGAAATCGAGGCGCGACACGTGAAGTAAACCGTGACCTAGCTATGCTTGGAATCCTTGTTTTATGCTTTCTATGCTCGTTGTTTGATCGGCCGTGGAGGCCAGTACGATAAGAATGTTTCGTGTAATGACGATTGATATGTCCTCGCCTGTTAGTAAAATTTTACTTGCTGAGTCTCTTCGACTCACTCCTCGTTATTTCCTTTTTTTTTAGGTCCGTAGGAATGGCGTCACCCCCGGCCCTGTTTGGCAACCCGGTCGAGATGAGAGCCGAACTCCTGACGGTGATCGATACCCAAGAGAACCGTGCCTACCGCAGGATTACAACCTACGTGATGGTTGATGAAGGTCGGGTAGACCTTATCCCACACCCGTACGTGGCCTGGTACCGCCTAGCCGACGAGGACTGGGTCGGCCCCCTTCATGGGTTTAACGGCCCTTTCATGGGTGTCACGTCCCGAGCCACTCACGATCGATACTTGTGACCGACCATGATCGGACCGAGCCCATGAAGCATGAATAATTATTAGAACGTCCCGTTGATTTTAAATAAAACAAGCATACGGAAGCGATTCAACGAGACAAACCAAACAATAAAGGCAAACGGTGCACGATGTATTTACATGATAGGTTCGTGCTTATTTACAAGCCCTACCTCGGGCATCCAGTCATATTAAACGCTATTTTTCACATGCCTATTTCAAAGGCATTTCCGAAAACGAACAAGCCATGTTTACAAACAAAATTTTGGCTTGGGTTCTTAGCTCCTCTATGGTTAGTCCTTACTCGTCCTCGTCCTCGCTCGCTCCCCCCCGTCCTTGTCCGCACGTCCGCCGTCACGCCCCGCCCATGGCCGGTCACGGAGTCGAACCACCCATCCCGGTGAACGGGCCGTTAAATCCACGAAGGGGGCCGACCCAGTCCCCGTCGACCAGGCGGTACCAGGCCACGTACGGGTGCGGGACAAGGTCTACCCGACCCTCGTCCACCATCACGTAGGTAGTAATCCTGCGGTAGGCACGATTCTCACGGGCGTAGATCACCGTTAGGAGTTCAGCTCGCATCTCGACCGGGTTGCCAAATTGGGCCGGGGGTGACGCCATTTCTACGGACCTAAAAAGAGGAAAACAACAGGGAGTGAGTCGAGGAGACTCAGTAAGTAAAACGTTACTAACATGCGAGGACATATCAATCGTCGTTTTCACGAAACATTCTTACCGTACCGGCCTCGGTGGCCGATCATACAACGACGGGCATAGAAAGCATAAAACGAGGAGCCCAAGCATGGTTAAGTCACGGTTTACCTCACGTATCGCGCCTCGGTGCTATTTTGAATTAGATAACATGCAAAGAAAACACGAAACAAAGTAAACTCGTTATCGGGAACATAACATCGGAACATCAAAAGCCGAGCACGGGGGAAGTCTCATGATATGACGTATTTCCACGTCATTTCCCGGTAGTAAAATTTCACTTACTCTTTTGATAAACAAGAACTAAGGAGAACGGTGGGAGGGTGACAGTTCTCGGTTTTGGAATAACTCTCGAGAATAGCTTCTCTCTCTCGGTTTCTTTTCTTTCTCTCTATTTTCGGCACTCTCTCTCTCTCTCTTTTTCTCTCTAATTTTGATTGATACACGTGAGAAAGTGAGCCAATTTCTATCCTAAAGAGTGCTATTTATAGAGGGATAAAGTGGCTTTGATGATGCGTGCGCCTGGGTCATCAAGGGCATGAGGTATGCGCACGTGTCATCAAAATGATGAGGTAAGCGCATACCTCATCCCTCATAATTGATCCAAGGCCAAAAGTCCAAAAGAATGATGAAATAGCCATAATGACTCTCTTTTCTCTCTCCTCTCTAATTGGCCGTGACTCTCTCCTTTTCTCCTTGGCCGGCCGTGGCTCTCTCCCTCTTTTCTTTGGTCAATAATAGAAGAGCAAGGCCATCAATTGCTTCATAAATGGCCATTAATGACTTGTGGAAAGGAAGGCCCATGCTATAAATGAGGACAATGATGATGGTGATAAGGTTTGACCAGGTCAAACCTTCTAGGACCCTCTCAAATGTGCTTAATCCAATTCCGATTAATTCAGACCAAACGAGTCTCGCGAAAATACGCCCGAAATGTCCAAAGCGAACCCCGCACAACAACTAATCCCTAACCTTTTCCGAGGTTTTGTCATAAAAAAATATATTCCAATAATACCCTTATAAATGGCATTTAATGTAAAAATGGCCTTCACAATTGTCCAACCTTGGTTCTACAAAAATCCAAGCCAAAACACTCCAATTTGGCCTTCTCGGGTAACTAGGTACATGACCGGGCTACTGGGCAAATTTGCCGGTCGAACCGGGCCAGTGGCCGGGCAAGTGGCCGGGCGGCACGGGCCACGCGCCAGGCTGCACGGGCCATGCGCCAGGCTGCACGGGCCACGCGCCAGGCGACGTGCCTAGTGCTTGGTTGGCCGCATGGGCTCCATGCCGGGTCATACGGGCGAGGGATCGGTTCGTGGCCCAACACGCACATCGGCCCGGAATTGGCACGACGCATGACTCATGGTCACATTTCTTGGACACGGGACAAGATCGGGACCGGATCTTACGGACACAACTTGTGGCACGAGGGTCGGGCACAATGGCCAGCACACGAACGGGCACGTAACCGGTCCGTGGCCCGGTTGACGGGCACAATGGCCGGTCATGACCGGGCACATGGCCTTGGCCGCCGCGACCGGCAATTTTGCCCGAGCCGCGACTAAGCCATTAGGCACATGGCCTGGTACATGTCTCATCCATGGCCTTCCCGACTTGGCACAACGATCCGTGGCCGATTCGTGACCGGGCCACGTTCGAGTATCAACGATCCATGGTCGATCCTCGGTTGTCATGTAGCCTCGTGGAAATCCGGTACCCCGGAATTAACTTGTGGTCACCCGGGACTAGTGCATGGCCGTGCGGTATCACCCGCGACCGACACATGCCTACCCCGGACTGATTCACAGTTATCCCGGACCGTTCCACTAACGGCCCTTATGGTCGAAGGATCGTCCCACGGTCGTATTATTCTAATCATATGCGTAGTCAGGGTCATTCCACTGTCGATCCCTAGGCCAACTCATGGACAATCTTTCGATCGAACCACGACCAACCCTCAGTACACTCGTTCCGATCATGCTGTCCATTCCAATACCGACCCTCAATTCGATTTACCCGCTAATCCACTTATTATCAGCCCTCGGTTTCCTAGGCCTGAAATCGGGGATGTCACAATGGGTATGGACGGTTCGTCTCCGGGTCCGACCATGGGCGGGGCGTGAGGACGGCCATACGGACGAGGGCGGGGAGGAGCGAGCGAGGACGAGGAGATAGTAGCCGTAGAGAAGCTAAAAACCCAAGCCAAAATTTTGTTGTGCATATGGCTTGCTTGTTTTTCGGAAGTGCCTTTAAAATAGGCATGTGAAAAATATCGTTTAATATGACTGGTTGCCCAAGGTAGGGCTTGTAAATAAGCACGAAACCATCATGTAAATACAACGTGCACCATTTGCCTTTATTGCTTGGTTTTGTCTCGTTGATTTGCTTCCGCATGCTTTTTTTTTAAAAATCAACGGGACGTTCTAATAATGATTTACGCTTCACGGGTTTGTTCCAATCATAGTCGGTCAACAAGTATCGATCGTGAGCGGTTCGAGACGTGACATAAAATCAACGGGACATTCTAATAATGATTTATGCTTCACGGGCTCGTTCTGATTATGGTCGGTCAACAAGTATCGATCGTGAGTGGTTCGGGATGTGACAAAAGGAAATGATGAAGAAGCCAAGCTTATCATAATTTTATTGGCCCTCTCTCTCTCTCTCCCTCTCTCCCTCTTGACTTCTCTCTCTCTCCCCCTTGGTCAAATGGCCTCCTCTCTCGGCTCCCTTGACTTGGCCAATTATTGGCCTTACTTTGTGCTCCATTATTGATGGCCAATGAGTCATCAAGGAGCCTTAAATGAACCATCATGAAGGGCACAACTCAGCACTTTGCATTGAATAAAGGGGACAAATAAGCTAGGCACCAATAATGAAGGCTTAAATGGCAATAATCGAAGCCTTTGACCAAGTCAACCATTTTTGTCTCTTTCTCCTTAGCAATGCTGAACCGTGGAAGGCCTATAAGCTGGTTGGTTTCACTCAAAAACCTCTCAGGCTAATCGATTTACCCGAAATCGGCTAAATGGCACTATAATCGCAACCCTGCATCATATAAATTCTCAAAATTTCCGAGGATTTTCTCACGATAAAACACTTCTAATAATCCCATTCAAATAAGGTTTAGTGTGGAAAAGCCCTCACAAGTGACCAAATAGAACTCTACAAAAATCTAAGCCCAACTATGCCAATTTGGGTTTCTCGGGTGGCTTAGGTGCGTAATTGGGTCACCGGGCACATGACCGGGCCTAACCAGGCAAATGGCTAGGTACGTCGCCAGGCCACACGGGCACATGGCTGGGCGCAAGATCAGGCCGCACGGGCGACGTGCCGAGCGCCTTGCCTGGCCGCACGGGCAACATACCGAGTGCCTTGTCGGTCGCATGGGCAACGTACCAAGCACTACGCCAGGTCACACAAGCGAGGGGTCGGTTCATAGCCAAACACGCGCAATGGCTCATGAATGGCACGATGCGCGACTCATGACCATATTTCTTAGGTACGAGACGAGATCGGAACCGGATCTTATGGGCACAACGCCTGGCACAAGGGTCGAGCGCAATGGCCGACACACGACCGGGCATGTAGCTGGTCCGTGACCTGGCTGATGGGCACGATGGCCGGTCACGACCGGGCACATGACCTTGGCCGGTGCGATTGGCAATTTTGCCTGGGCCGCAACCAAGCCAATAGGTACATGGCCTGGCATATGTCTCGTTCATAGCCTACCCAACTCAACGCAACAATCCGTGGCCAATTCGTGATCGAGCCACGTTCAAGTATTAATGACTCGTGGTCGAACCTCGGTTGTCATGTAGCCTCGTGAAATTCAGTACCTCGGAATTAACTCATGGTCATCCAAGATCAGTGCATGGCCGTGCTGTATCACTCACGATTGACACATGCTAACACCGGACTGATCCACAGCTATGCCGAACTGTTCCATTAACGGCCTTTGTGGTCGAAGGGTCATTTTACTCTAATCATTTGCGTAGTTAGAGAGTCATTCCACTGTCGATCTCTAGGCCAATTCATGAACGATCTTTCGATCGAACCATGACCAATCCTCAGTACACTCGTTCCGATCATACCGATCCTTCGCTCGAATTACCCACTCATCCATTTCTTACTAGCCTTAGACTTCCTAGGTCCAAAATTGAGGATGTCACAATACTATTCATACATGCTGGAAACTACATGGAAAACTAAATGATAGAGACAAAAAGGAAAAAGAATTTTCTGCTTACCAGGTTTCAACACAAAAAATCGATGGGGCACATCAGACAATTAATCAGGATCAGTACCAAAATATTATGAGAGCTCTCGGTCAGTTGAACGCCTACGACAAGAATGCAAATTTCTCAGGTACTCTTATTTACAAGGCGAATTCCATTTCAGTTGATGCGTGGATAATTAATTCAGGTGCTAGTAACCACGTAATTTGCAATGAGCAATTATTTTTCGATGTTCATAAAGGACCAAAATCTTCCGTGTCTGTACGCCTTCCAAATGGAAACGTCACCTACGTTACCAAACTTGGCACAGTTCTCATCAGTCCAACTTTTGTCCTTAAAAATGTCATATATATTCTTAATTTTGAATTCAACTTCCTATCTGTTTCAAAAGCCTACAAAGATAATTCTTGTTGTGCCATATTCAATTCCAAAAATTGCTTCTTTTAGGACCATTTGACTTGCAAACTAATGGGCTTGGGTAATGTTGCACAAGGATTATATTTCTGGATTGATTACTCGGAAGATTTAGATTTACTGAATAAAAGCATTTCTTGTAATGCAGCCACTGGCAATAAAAATCTCCTTCTTCATAAACGTTTGGATCATAGTGTGCGTTTTCCCCATCCAAAGTGTCCAATATGTCCATTGGCTAAACAATCTCGAGCATTTTTCCCAATCAGTATGTCTCGAGCTAACAGTGCTTTTTCTTTACTTCATATGGATATATGGGGTCCCTATAATACTCCACATCATGATGAATCTCATTTTTTGCTCACAATCGTTGATGATTATACTCGAGCCACTTGGATTTTCCTTATGCAATCCAAGAATCAAACTTTTTCCAATTTGTCGAAATTCATTTCTCTAGTTAAGAATCAATTCAACAAATCTATACAACAAATTCATACAAATAACGGGCGGGAATTCTTTACTACCGATTGCATATCTTTTCTATCCTTTCATGGGATACTGCATAAAAGTTCTTGCACTTACACTGCCCAACAAAATAGAGTTGTTGAGCGCAAACATAGACATCTTTTGGAGGTAGCTCGAGTACTCAAATATCAAGCTTCGATTCCCGAAAATTATTAGAGAGATTGTGTGATCACTGCAGCCTATTTGATTAACCGCATGCTAACTCAAATACTTGATGAATGGACTCCTTTTGAAATGCTTTATGGAAAAAAGCCAAGAATTGATCATCTTGGAATATTTGGCTGTTTATATTATGCAACAACTGTGGGCCCTCGGGATAAGATGGATCCCCACACCACACAATGTATTTTCATGGGATATCCCTCTTTTCAAAAAGGGTACCGAGTTATGGAGATTTCTACAAGGAATTTTTTTTATCAGCAGAGATGTATATTCCATAAGGATATATTCCCTTTTCAAGAGATGATGTCTTCATCATCTCTCTCTTCCTCAGACAACCGTCATTTCTTATCCGATGAAGATTTATCTATGACTTCCCAACATATTCTCATAGCACCGAAGCCTTCTGTACTAGTTATGAGGGACACCTTGAATATATTGGCTGATTCACCAGAGTTATCATCTGAGGATATTCATTTGCCCGACTCATCAGTAGAATCTTCACCATAATTTACTCAAGCGCATTCTTCACCAGTTCCTGAACAAACAATAACTGAGCAACCTCGACGTTCTCAACGGCATGTTCGCCCTCCAACTTGGACAAAGGACTACATTTGTTCTACCTTGAGTTCCTCAGGTACACAATATCCTGTTTCCTCATATGTCTCATTTAGTCGACTATTAACAGAATATATATGTTGTATTAGTCGTATTTCTGAAGAACAAGAATAATCTTCATATAATGAAGTAGCAAGTGATCCTCGATGGCAAAAAGCGATAGAGGTAGAACTTACTGCCCTCACAAAAAATCACACTTGGGATATTGTCTCATTATCACCTAATCGGAAACCCATTGGGTGTAAATGGGTATACAAGATTAAATTCAAGGCAGATGGCTCCGTCGAACGATACAAAGCTCGTTTAGTTGCTAAAGGATTCACGCAACGAGAAGATTTTGATTATCGTAAAACTTTTTCTCCAGTCACCAAAGAGGTAACTGCCCGTTCCTTTCTATCAATTACTGATGTTCGTGATAGGCAACTGCATCAAATGGATGTCCACAATGCTTTTCTTCATGGGGATCTAGAAGAAAAAATTTATATGGAACTTTCCCAAAGTTTACAAAGCTAGGGGGAGTCTCGTGTATGTCGTCTCCATAAATCCTTGTATGGGCTTAAACAAGCCTCTAGGAAATGGTATGCTAAATTCACTACTGCACTACCAAATGAAGGTTTTCAGCATTCCAAATATGATTATGCCCTATTCACATGGGCTGCAGGTACTTTATCAATTTATTTGTTAATATATGTTGATGACATACTTATTATAGGAAATAATGGCTCCCATATTAAGAAGTTCAAAGAATATCTGCACTCTACTTTCCACATTAAAGATTTAGGACCTCCCAAATATTTTCTTGGCATTGAAATCGCTCGATCTAACAAAGGAATCAGCCTTAGTCAACGGAAATTCATCTTGGAAATTGTTTCAAAAGCAAGAATGTCAGTTTGTAAACCTGCTATTATATCGATCGAGCAGAATACAAAATTGACGACACATGACTATGATGTGGGATCATCTTCATCTATCGAAGATCCATTGCTCAAAGATCCAACGGCATACCAGCGGCTTCTTGGGAAATTAATATATCTCACTATGACAAGACTTGATATATGCTATTCAGTGCAAATACCCAGCCAATTCATGCATAATCCAAAGTAGTCTCACATGAATATAGCACTGAAGGTTGTGAAGTATTTAAAAGGATGCCCAGGACTTGGTATATTCTTGTCTCGTGATTGCAATATGAAGATGATAGCCTACTGCAACACAGACTCTGCTACTTGCCCAATGACCAAAAAATCTATTATTGGATTTTGCATCAAGTTTGGAGAATCACTGATTTCATGGAAGACAAAGAAATAATCAACTGTTTCACTATCATCAGTTGAATTAGAGTATTGAGCTATGGTAAAAATAGTTTGCGAAATAGTTTGGATACGAGGTCTACTCTTGGATCTTGGGATACAAATTGATAGGCCAAGCGAACTATTTTGTGATAATAATGCTGCTCTCAAATTAGTTGCAAATCTAGTTTTTCATAAGAGAACGAAACATATAGAGGTGAATTGTCATTTCACTCGAAATAAGATTCGAGAAGGGATCATTCTAACAAGAGGAATTGGAACTGTAGAATAACTTGCAGACATCTTCACTAAATCATTGTGTCAAAGACAACATGCATACCTATTGAGCAAGCTAGGCGTTCTTGATATATATAGGCCACCAGCTTGAGGGGGAGTGTTGGAGATGAGATTTGATACTATTAAACATTTGGATGATTCCGATTAAAACAATGTACATGTATTCACAGCAGATCAATACAATATAGAATTTCCTCCATTTTCTTTGTTTTCTGTCACTTGCCTTCCATAGATCAGGAGAAGATGCGTGGATGGTTGTGAGCAGAGTGACGCATGTTCCTTGGCCCAATGTCCTTCAACTGATTTATCACGACGGGTCATGTGTGGCCTTGGATGCGCTTCTTTGTGTAATGACTCTGAACGAGAGCGAGAGGCGCATGGAATTGCGACCAGTCCTAAGGCGGAACCCCGGAGATCGCCCATACCTCGTCAAACGTTCAGGCTCGTTGCTGGTGGCTTGGAGGACGTGGGGCGAGGGGAATAGATTCCGGGTTTTCGAAGTCGATTTGGAGAAGGGAACTTAGGAAGAGGTCGAGAGGTTGGGGAACACGTCCCTCTTCTTGAACGACAGCTCTTCCTTCTGCATGGAGTTCAACGCCGGTCTTGCCTTCCCGGCATCATGCCAAACCACGTCTATTTCACAAATTACGTAGATGAGAAGAAGAACTGGAAGAGTTACAGCATGGATAACGGAAAGGTCGAGACATGCTTCGATCCAACTAGTCGCCCTTATATATACAAGCCAATGGTTCCAACCTGATTTCTAAATTTTTGTCTCTTCCTCCCTATTAAGATTTTTTTATGTCAAACCTAGGTCAATTAGTGAGTGTAGGTTTATTTTCAAGACGGTTTGTACTTAGCAGCTATTTTTACTTGCAATTATTCTAAGATTACACCAGTTTCGCGTACATCAGTCACTGGATTAAAAGAACAATCATGAAGAAAGATATGCATATAGTCTAGGGATCAAATTGAACAAATTAAAAGTTCAGGGACCACATTGAACATTAGGCTAAAGTCATGAATTATATTGAATAAATTAAAAATTCAGAGACCACATTGAACATTAGGCTAAAGTCATGAATTATACTGAACAAATTAAAAGTTTAGTAATTAAATTGTACATTAAATCAAAATTTATGGATTGTTTGTGTCATTTTCCCAAAGAAGAATCATGCGGAAAGATGTGCATAATTTGGCTAAGTGACCACCTGTTTGGATTTTAATTTTTGGCATTTTAAGCCGGAGAAACAAATATGAATTTAGATATTTAGTGTATGTGCTCATCAAATTCTACATAGAAGATTTATAAAGTAATTGTCTATGGACATCAAATTTTAAGTGTAAATAATGTCGGATGTCCTCTTTAACTTTTTTTATGGGGAGATGAGATGAGATGAGATGAGATGAGATGAGGATGTTTTGCTCACCTGAAAATTTGTTATGTATAGTGAAGTTTAATATATATAGATTACAATAGAAACTTAGCAACTTGCTGAAAAAACCACACCGTTTATCAATTTTTTTATTGAACATAGATAATTGGACAACATTGTACGATAGTGAGAAACATTAGATATGTTTAACTCGGTGTTTGGTTGATTAAATCGCCATTTGTTAAACATGGCATGAGCATTGGGGTCTCGGGCTCGACCTTCACAATCCATGTCTGGCCTCCATGGACCTAAGCGCGGGTGTCATTGAATCGGGCATGGGTATCTGAGTCCTGAGCGCAACCACCGCGGACCTGAGCATAGGCTTTGGGAACCCAGAATGAGCGACAAGGTCCCAAGCACGACCTCGATGAACTTGGGCTCGACCTTGATGTACCCGGGCATGGCTGTCAAGGTCCCTCACTTGGGTGCCGAGGTCCTAAGCTCAACCTTTGTAGACCTGAGCTTGACTGTCGAGGAACTTGGCATAGGCACTACGGTCGCGTACCCAACCTTTTTGGACCCAGACTTGGCCTCGTGGATCCAAACTCGACCTCTAGACTCGGGCCCGCTGCCAAGGATTAGGGAACACGCATTAGGATTCCCATGCTCAAGCACATAATTTCTGATTAAGTGTCATTGTCTAGTTATAATTTGGAAAATGATTTTTGAAAAAGGAAACCGTTTTCCCGAATTTAAACTTAGGTTTTTTGATGATCAGAAAAATATTTTCTGTTAACTAATTTTTCTAAACAGTCTAACGCAAGAAATTGTCCTGCGAAACAAACGGAACCTAAAAGAAAAATACAAAAGGACAGTAGTATATCGAGATAATGTGTTTATTTGCTTCATCATTCTCTCATCTGTTAAACCCATCATGTCTACGCCTCCCATGAATTCCACCAAATTTAAATAGCAAATGAAAATCACCCACCACAAATATCGATGTTGATCGTAAGGAAATGTGGCCGATGAAAACATGGTTAATTGAAGATCGAGAAGTTAATTATGTAAGAGAGGATAGTGAGCGCAGTTATTTTACATTTTTTATCCTCATTTATTATCTACGTTCTCATTTTGAAAGGTCAAATTTGGAAAATCGAAAAAATTTGGGAAATCGAAAAATGAGGCGGGACGAGCTACTCAAGTTTTTCCTCAAATATATACAAGAGACAGATATAAATTACCAAATGATGCCACGTGTCCATTATCTAGTAATTTTCGAAGATTGCGGCTTTAAAATCATCGGGAATTAATTACTTGCCCCCCCCCCCCCCCCCCAACAAAAAAAAATGTACACCGGCAATAATATATCACGCAAAAATATAGGGAACAAAAACATACAGGCGACATTATAAGGGGGGGGGCATGGTTGTAAATTCCCGCCTCGCCCAGAGCAGCAACCCGGCGAAGCGTAGAACCGACGGCGCGGGGACGGCGTCGGCGACGGCGACGGACCGGATGAGCCCGCGCGGGGGGGGTGGTGGTGGGGAACAAAATGGACGGCCGGGATGGCGCCTCGTTAAGCCCCGACCCTCGACGCGGGCCCCGAGAGAAACCGTTGAAATCGCCGGACGCGAGCTCCGAGTTTCCAAAATAGTTGGTAGGCTCGCGTGACGTCCAGACAAGACCGCCACGTGTACATCGCCCGAGCCCCGCCAGCCCCACCCTTCCTCGCCCTCTCCGAGATCAGACGGACGCGAGAAACCGACAGTGCGGCCCGGGATCGAAGATCAACGGAGCGCACTCGTCGGCCATCGCGTGCATTTCTTTCGATTTTTTCGTTCGTTGGATTTCAGATTCTTTTCCCTTTTTTTTTTTGGCGTTCTTTGTGTGTGCAGAGTCGCGGAGCGGGAACCGAGAGAGAGAGAGAGAGACAGACAGACAGAGGGAGGAGCTCCGGCGGAAATGGCGAGCGGCGAGGTGAACGCGGCGGAGAGGCGGGACGACGGCGTCGTCGAGCTGCCGGCTCCGGCGGGCTGGAAGAAGAAGGTGCCGCTCTGCGTTGCTTTTCCTCCCCCACCCCCCCCCCCCACTTTTTTTTAGCGGTTCTCGATTTCGTTCGGGCTGGAGCCCTAATTCGTTCCGCCGCGAGTGCGTGCTGGGCTTTTTCTGGATTTTGCTCGTGCTAGGTTTTTCTTTTGTTTTCCTCCTAGGGGGGAAGCTGGGTTTTCGATGGTTTCCTTGGAAATGCGGGTGATCGTGCTAGCGATGTTGAAATCTTTTTTCTTTTTTTGCGAAACCGAGAGCGTGGTTGGCTTCCTTCCTGTTCTTTCGTGTGCGGACGAGGTTCGGTGTTTCTTAGTTGGTGAAGTTACGCGACAGTTGTTGGTTTTTCTTTCCTTTTTCATGCTCCGTTGAGCTGGATTTCTGATACGTCTGTGGAATTCGAGAACCGTGGAACTGGAGAAGAAAGGGTTCCTTTTGATTAGAAGCTGCGCAATCCGTAATGCAGCTGTTGTTGCTTCTTTTGTTTTTTTTTTTTTTGGTACCTTCTTTGTCTGTTTTTTTTTGGAATTTTTTGGATTTTTGGTGGGCTGTGTGGGGTTGGCGTAGTACACATATTCATTTTGCTTGTATTGAATCGAGGGGGCGATTTTGGATTAGTCCATCATGCAGAGCCGTTCTTTTCGGTTTTCCCTAAAAGAAAATAATAAAAAAAGAGACTTTAAGTCATCATGTCGATCTTGTTTTGGCTAATTTGGTATCTTTTTTCTGTTCACTGCTGGTTTGGAGCATTATAGCTTGGCACATTGTTCAGTAGCTGGTTTACCTTTTGGAACTTACTTCAAGATAGAATATGTGTTTGTTTTAGGGACTTCAACCTTCCCTTTTCTGTACATGTTCTTTAGCGTTTTTACTTATAGAAGTCTATGACGAGACTCGGATCTGCTCCAACTTATCACAGCACGTGCTTGCTTTCCTACTCTTTCCAAGTGACCATTTTCACCATTAAGTTGGTTGTCTACATGGAATGTTAATCTAGACGGAATGGAAATGTGTACCATCTCTTGCACCATTGATGTTGTGGATTTCTTATGATGCATTGCTTTTGCTGGATGTGACTGTAGATTATGCATCATGGCCTGCATATGAATAGTTGACTCGAGGGAAAACTACGAAATGATGCACCTATGTAAATATAAATACCTCTGTGTACTGCTTGACTTCATCATTTTCGAAATTGCAAGAATTACCCGAATCTCAAACAATTAAACAGTTATGCTGCCTCAAATTCCATATCACAATATTGGAAACAATCGTACGTTCTTTTCTTCCCCCACCCCTGTATATTGTTTTCATGGCTATTTTGTGGGTCTATTTCATAGTCATGCAAGAGTGGAACAAAAGTGCGATAGCTCGTCCCATCTGAGAAATGTACTTTTTAATTTACTATATTTTAGGTATTCTTCTCAACAGTAGAGAAAAGTAGTGAAAGGATAATTCAAGAGGACTTAGCTGCAGGAGTAAATCAAAACCACATTGAAGTGAAAAGTTTGATAATCTTTTAGCATTATATTACAAATAATAAAGCAAAATTCTTGATAAAAAAATTTGTCAGAAGACATGTTCAACTTTTTATTTGTTTAAATTTGACAGTTTTGATTGATTATGCTTTTTAAGATATTATATTGGGTAGTGGTATTATTCAGTTATTGACTATTCACACTGTTTTATTTGTACAAGGAATAAGGGGATATTGTCTGAATTTCATGGAAGGGAATGTCCTTAATGGTCTGCATGCAAAGAACTTAAAAGTAGTCTCCCATTTTAAATTGAACTGCCCTGCCTTTCTAAAGGCCTGATACATGTGTGAGAAGTGATACGGGCACCTTCTCGATATAATTGACATGCCTTTAGATGTGAAGAAATATTCAAGCTGGTAGAACCCGAAGTGAGGTAAGGTTGAAGCCGAACAGCTAAGTTTTCTTTGAACATTGTGATGATACTGCTTTGATTGTGAACAATTCTCTTTCCTCTCTTTGCTCTTTGCTGAAAAGCCCCCTAATTTTCGGGACAGACTTCTTATGTTGTAGACTCAAGGTCTCTGGGGTTGATCAGGCATGAAAATTCGGGAACCCCCAAAAGGATGAATAAGTAAGAAGTAATAGAAAGTAAACACGGAAAAAAAGTGAATTTGCCTCAGTTAGTGTAGTATGCGTATTTTCTGATAACAGTTGAGTTCACCCTTCTCTTTTCCCTAATGTGAAAGGCCCCTCTTTTCGCCGCTTTCATATAAGTTTCTTATCTCTCCTCTGCGATTATTTAAGTAAGAAGAGGAATATGTGTCTCGTCTATTATTCTCGTGTTACTTCCTTGTCTTTTCCGGTTTTTTCGAAAGAAAAGTGGGTTGTGTTTACCTATGCTCTGTTGCGACATGATGAATCTTGCCAACCACAGGTAGCAATCCTTTTCATCTACTCTTTTTCCTTGTACCTGCAGCTCACTCCAAAGAAAAGTGGGACGCCTAGGAGGAATGAGATAGTCTTTATTTCACCTACTGATGAGGAGATCAAGAGTAAGAGGCAGTTGGATCAGTATCTCAAATCTCATCCTGGAGGACCGTCAGCTTCTGAATTCGACTGGAGCACAGGTTCTCTCTCTCTCTCTCTCTCTCACACACACACACACAGTGTCGATTTGTATTACTTTCATATTTTTCATGCATTTTCAATGCTGTGGGAATCAGGTGAAACTCCTAGGCGTTCTACAAGGATTAGTGAGAAAGTTAAAGCAACAGAGACCCCTGAAAATGAGCCCCCTTCGAAGCGGTCCAGCGGAAAGAAGGGGGCAAAAGCTAAAACACAAGATACTGAAGTAGGGTATGAGGATGCTGAAGAGAAAGAAGATGCTGCAGCTGGGGAAGAAACTAAAGCAAGCAAGGAAGTGGAAATGAAAGACGCGGTTGAGGATGATCTGGCAAAGCACAAAGGAGATGTTCCTGATAAAGAATCTGAAGAAACAGTGCATGAGGCAAACAGTGAGAAGATAGAGAAACCGGGAGCTGCTGGTGAAGCTGAGAAAGAGAAGCTTGACCAAGAGTCGCAAGCGCCTGAAGTAGAGACAACTAAGGACAATCCTGTAGAGAACTTAGCAGAGCCTGAGTTTGAAGGTAAGACCTCTTCTGATGCAAAGGAAGAGCACGTGGGGAGTGAAGCGCCCATATCTGTAGGTTCTGAGGATAAAAAGGAAGGACCCAAGGACAAGGCAGCACAATCTGAAGCACCATCCATACAAAAGGAAAGGGAGACTCCAGAATGTCCGAAAGATGGACTTCCTGATGCTGATGTTAAGGCTGTTAAGGACCTTCATCCCGAAGAAGTCGGCGTGGATGGAAATAAGGCGAGTTGAGATGGAAAAAGCTTTCCAGATTCTCACTCTGACCTCCAGGGAAATTTAATATGAGGCTTAGGTCGTGAAGTTATCTATAGAGATTTTGCTAGTCTTAGAACTAATTTTTTTGTTAACATCATCCTCCAAACTTCATTAAGTCGGATCTTGATGCCCGGTCTTAGCATTTGTCATCCCATAGCAAGGTGGCAACGATGATATCCTGTGTCCGTAGTGTGGTCGTCATAATAGTTGGAGCTGTTTATGGTTGCTTTCTTTTTTTGGGTTAATTTTTGTATTGTATCCTAGAATCGAGACACATGATTCTTGGACATTTTAATCTGCTCTAAATTCAAGTGAAGCTTCACATCTTGTTATCCTCGTTAATGACCTAAATCCCTTGCAGACGAATCCCAGGGCATCATCAATTTCTTCTGGCGCAAAATTTTGGTTCTTTCGACACTGATACGACTTCACTACAATGATCATGGATCGATGCATGGGTCGTTCAGCATTCGGATGAGGGGGATAACCGAGGCTGAGGGTCGGTGATCGATTACTGCTTTATTCCAGATCTTTCACCAAATTGTGTGTTTGCCTTATGTGTTTCTTCAATTGAAACATTTATTCGTGAGGATTTGAGTTTATCAAAATCGATTTTTCTCGAGAAATTTTAGAGAGCCTCCGGTCTGCAGCTCCTGCTACTGCTCTTTTCCTGCCTTTTGACAGTAAATTTGCTTTTTCCTGGCTTGGCAGACGTTGCTGGCGTTCCGTGCACCAAAAGGTGAAACCCAGTTTGGCGTTGGCAACTGGCAAACAACGTGAGTGTTGGTAACTAACCAATAAATGTCGACATGCACTAATATTTATTCATACTTAAAAAATTTCCAACTATTTTGATAAAGTAACAATATTTAGTTTTATAGCATACCAACGCCGCGAAAACACTGCCGATATACCAATAAAGAAGGATCCATAACGTACACCTAATTTCATGTAGCATACTAGATTATTAAAGTAGTAGGTAATTATTTGAAGTATAAAGAAATGTGGATACGTTCCGACATATAAAAAAAAGAATAAGTTGGTGAATTGACTAAAGTTAGCCAGTACCTTAATTTGACCCAACACGTTGGCAATGGACAAAAATAATCATCGGTAAATTATTGAGATGGTCGAAGTTTTTTAATTATTGATTAATGTGGTACTTATGAAAATCTATCAATGAGTTTTAGCGCGCGATCTCGGACAGGAAAGCGCAAAATCACTTTTATATTACCATGATATTATTCACCCGTTATCAATAAATTCAGTAATATCGAGTTCTCAATTTTTTCCATAAGGAGTCTGGCAATCTAAGTGAGAAGAAGGCACATTTCCTATCCTGTCGATCACCATGACTGTTCAGACCAAACATCAGCATGACTTGTTCCTCGTCCATGCACAGTGCTCTAGCAACTTCCAAATTTCCAATCCATCATCATCCCCTCCAGGTATGCCAATCCGCTTCACTGTAATTTGAACCTCCTCCTCCTCTCTTCTTCTCCTGAGAGAACCATTCTTCCATTGCAATGGTGTCTAGATGATCTTGGACTGAACTATTCCATAGCCCCGCACTGCTGTAGCCTCCGAGACTCACCAAACTCCCGACTGTCTATCTGCCACTCAGCCCCCCCACGCCATCCACCTACCCACCTCGCCCATCTTCCATCAAAATCTTGAACTCCTCTCCAAAACCAAACATTTTCCTTTGCTGGGTCTTCTTCTCTACATTACACACCTTCTCTACTCTCTCTACCAATACGCCTTCCAATGTCGCCGGCCGGAATACTCGCCGGGATATGTCTCCTCGGGGCCCTGTACTGCGGGCTCGACCCGCTCGGGCGGAGCGCGGTGGCGAACTTCCCGGACTTCGAGGCGTACAGGGTCGACATGCCCCCTTGGTCGGATGTGCCCACCGAGAAGGACGCCGAGAACCTGTTGCAGAGGTCGGAGATTAAGTTTCTGAACCAGATACAAGGACCCGAGAGCGTCGCCTTCGACCCCGCGGGCCGCGGGCCCTACACCGGCGTCGCCGACGGCCGTGTTCTGTTCTGGGACGGCGAGTCTTGGAAGGACTTCGCCTACACTTCGGGGAACAGGTCAGTCTCTCTCAGTTCTTTTTGAGCATTCTGCAAATTGAGGCACTTGAGGGTGTGTCGACGTCATTGCTTGCACCATGAACCATGAGCTATGCAAGTTTTTATCTTTAACGAGAAAGAGAGGGAAAGAGGGCTCAAAGTTCAATTTTTTTTTTCCTTTTCTAGTAAAGCGTCTACTTCACACAGAACTACACTATAAAGATTAAGTATATCCTTCGAAGTATGATAAATTGCACTTGGGATGCTGTTTTAGTCCTCGTGCTTACTGTATGCATAACGCTTTCAGATCAGACAATCATTGAATAAGTTGCAAAAGCTACAAAGGCCAACAAGAGCTTGAGGAGCTAAAAGTGAAAACAAGAAGGCTATGGCCGCCCAAAGCGGGCTCAACCTTTATCTATGGCTGTTGTTGTTCTATAGAAGTTAAGGGTCATGATTATGTTCTGCCCCTGTTTCACCATTTGTCATTTAACATAGTTTGGGGCATGTGACTCCATGTCTACTTTTACTCGAACAAGTTGGTTACTTGTGCACTTAGTCATAAGTACTGTTCCTCAGAATGATGATGTCACCAAAGGAACATTCCATGTGGTATGACTGCACTATTCTGTAGGATGCAGTTTCTCGACATGATCATATGTTGAAGCCGGAATGATTGGACTTGTTAGTTTGAGCTGAATCTGAATGAACATTTCAACATGCTTATTGTGCACAAGATTCTGATCACTTCACAAGTAATTGGCAATCGTCACTCCCTTGGTCTATAAGCCATTGCTTGATAGTTCCAATATTCACTGAGGAATGCTGAGTCCCATATTTGTGAATATGAATATGAACCAGACTGTTGTTATTTGTTTATTTGATAGCTGCTGGCACATATCATAATGTCTAATGAAGTTTCATGAGCTGCTCACTCTAGTTGAAACCATTTCAGTTTTGATATGTCAACAAGATTTTAATCTTTCTTCAAGATGCTCCCTTTTGGAATTAAGTAATTGTAGGTCATGATCAGTCAGAAATTTTCCGGGATTAGTTTAGTCTCTTGCCTGAAGCACTTGGATACTGGCATAAATCGGGCACAGTTGTTTGACCAAATTCACTTCATTCATGTATTGTGATTGTCACAGACTAGTCTCTGGATGCATTCTGTGTTTCAACACTTTTTGCCTTTAAATTCAGGTCAAGCCTGTGTGATCCAAAGCCATCACCTTTGAGTTACTTAAAAAATGAGCACATTTGTGGAAGGCCCTTGGGTCTTAGATTCGACAAGAGTACCGGCGATTTATACATCGCAGATGCATATTTTGGGTTGATGAAAGTAGGTCCTGAAGGTGGATTGGCAACCTCACTTGCAACTGAAGCCGAAGGAGTTCCTCTAGGGTTCACCAACGATCTTGACATTGATGAAGAAGGAAATGTCTACTTCACAGATAGCAGTACCAAGTACCAAAGGAGGTAAGAATAGCCGTTCCTCAACTCTTTCCCAATCTCGGATTATGCATCCCCATTGGTTCTTATCTGTTTTATATTAGCTGATGGAAACTGCCACCTGTAAAGGTGGATGATACCTTATTTTCTGAAGAACTTAGCATAATCTGATTGGCATGCCTATTTGTTGAGTTTGGCGAAGCTGGATTACGTATTAGCGCTAAAATTTGGAGTGTAAGAGAGGAACAGTGGATGTGACACAATAATCAGCTATTCACTAATTCCACTTTGGTGTATGGTCGTAGGTCACCTCTTATTATTTCGACCACCTACCCGGATTGCAAATGATTTCTCTCTGTTTTAGCTCAATGTTTTGTCGACTCCATTCTAAACAGTATTAGTTAGAGAAGGAAATGCTCGAGCAAAAATCTTAAATGATTTCTCAAATTCCTCTAGATTGTTGAGAAGGTGTCAGGATAGTTCTATTTTGGGGTAATGATGTGGGTGGTCCCTAAACTTTTCTTCGATATTCAATGTGGTCCCTAAACTTCTTTTTTCGGTTCCATCTTAATACCTGAACTGTCAAAAATCAGCTCAATGTAGTCCCTCCATGAAGTGTATCACCAAGTAATGTGCATTTTTTTGACGTGGACTGCCACGCTGGTGCCTAATGGGCCAAAATAATGATTTGGACTGCTACGTCATCTTCCCAAGTCATCAAATCCTTTTTCTCCTTTCTATGGGCAAAATAAAGAGAGGCAGAAAGGTATAATGTGGCACAGACGCCAGCATGGCAATTCTGACATCAAGTTAATGGAATTATGGTCACGTCAGCTAATGGTGGCATTAGAATATTTAATGGAGTACATTTAGTTCAAAAGTTCAAGGACTAGATTGAAAAAAAAATTCAGGTACTGCATTGAACATTGAAGAAAAGTTCAGGGACAGCCCATGTCATTATCCCTTCTGTTTTCATGGGACCTTTTCATTGATATGTCCTGGTCTCTGCTCATATCTTATCGTACAAACATATTAAATGCAGGTGAAGTAATTGGGCTGCTATTTGGTTGGGTTTGATCTGATGAGGAGGATTAGATCACCTGAACCGGTGAACTCCGAGAGGAGCGACACACGTTAATTCTGCCCAGAAACTGAGTTATCCGTTATTTTCTCTGTTTGGATTGTTGATAAGATGGTATTCAACTTGGCGGTCTGACCTAGTAACTTATTCATCAGGAACTTCTTGCAGTTGGTCTTTTCAGCAGAAGATAGTGGAAGGCTTCTAAAGTACGATCCGACCATGAAGGAGACCACGGTCCTTATGAGAAACCTCCAGTTTCCAAATGGCGTGTCATTGAGCAAGGATGGATCCTTCTTGGTGTTTTCTGAATGCGCAATTGGCAGGTCTGTCAAAATCCATATCTTCCAAAGAGTGCATCTTTTTAATGCCACACTTCCTCCTTTTTCTCATTTGCCAATCGTCAATGTGCTTCCACAAATGCATTGTTTTTCAACTTTGAGACTCTTCTCCCACTTAAACATTAGAAAGAAATTCTACGAAACTGTGGGATTTCCGGTTTCTAAAATTTTGGAATCAGTAACAATGTAAGGATGTGATGGGCATCAAACTCACTGAATGATGAAAAGAAAAACGACTTTTAGCATGGGGTTACTGAAATTTTTATCCTTTATATTTTGCAAGGACTCATTCTCTATCGACTGTTGTAGATTAAGGAAGTTCTGGTTGAAAGGCCAGAAGGCAGGGACTTCTGAAGTATTTGCCGTTCTACCTGGGTTTCCCGATAATGTCAGAACTAACAAGGATGGCGACTTTTGGGTGGCAATCCACTGTCGTCGAAGCATGTACTCTTATTACTCTAGTCTCTACCCAAAACTCAGAAAACTTTGGCTCAAGCTCCCCATCTCAGCGAAGACACAGTTCCTACTCCAAATCGGTGGCCAACCCCATGCCGTGGTCGTGAAGTACAGCCCGGAGGGTAAGCTTGTGCAAATACTGGAGGACAGCGAAGGGAAGGTCGTCAGATCGGTCAGTGAAGTGGAAGAGAAGGATGGGAAGCTGTGGATAGGCAGTGTTCTCATGCCTTTTGTTGCTGTTTACAGTTTAGCTTGAGGCAAAAACTGTTTGCTCTGTTTCTTATGACCGACATAAACCATTATATGCTCACTCCTAGTTTAGGGGTTAGGCATTTCATATCAAAGGCATAACAGCTCATACGTGTTGCTTTCTTTTCTGTTCTGTTCCTCTGCTCGGCAAAACTTACAAGCAATTGAGTTTGTTTGACACAGAAGGGCGTTTATACATGGGTCATAACGGAGGACATTTTTATGCATGAACTTTTTTCAAGTTTCAGCTTGATGCTTAATGCAATGCACCGTGAGAAGCAGCGTTACTTAAAGAAAATATAGCTACTAGCCCGAAACTGAAATTGGGATAGATGACAATTTGATTATAGAGTGAAGTGCGGTTTGCAGTTAACTTCAGAAACATTAACGTAGTAAGATCCATCTTTTATTCTTTGAAGCTGAATTATGTCGCCTTCTTTCTCGAATTCTTGAGATCGCTACAAAAGAACTCAAATAGCTATAATTGGTTGGGAACTTCGAATATTCTTACTAAGAAGCTGAGAATTTGGGCTATCCAGGAGGTTTCTCTTGTTTCTTGGGCAATTACTCAGCGGTGACAGCTGAATTATTATGGGCAGTGATGCTTGGATTGAGGCTGGCATAGAGCATTACATGGTATTGAATCGATCTTGAAAGCAGATTCTCCTTCTCAAGAATTAACACTAATGTAGGTGCAGATTAGCTAGAAAACCATGGCGTGTTTTAGAGAAGTGATGCACAAATTGCGGTTGTAGGGACCCTCCCACCTGAGCTTTCGAGGCTCATGAACACGTGTATGCCCAAACTCTTTTTTCTTGGGCTTCATGCCTTTTCTGAACTGAGCAAAAGAAAAATAGATTGAAGGGGAAGTATGTGAATTACTTCTGGTAGTTAAGACACTATCTTCCCATCCCTGTCAAAGCATGAACATCTTCCTTTGGACCTCTTTGAACAGCTTCAGTTAGCAAAAGACGAGTTCAATTGCGGAAGTTGGTTATGGAGTTAATGTCTCCACGAATTTGCTTTCCTTTATCTTTTTCTCCACGTTTCTCTCACCAAGCAGTGTTAATTCTTGTGCAAGTGCTCTCTTTCCCTCTAATAAAATACATGGATTCTCTTCATGTCAAACCCACGATCGTGTTAAAAACAAAGAAGCATATCATTCTTAAGTGATATAATAACTTCTGCCCTGTGAGATTTCTGAGCACTCGCAGATTGGAAGACGCCAGAAAGAACATGGCGTAGTCGTTAAAAACTAGCAGATAATAAGGTAAGACTCGCAAAGGTGTACTATTATAATCCAATCAAGGCCGATTACATCTTCTCCAAAGGTCGAACATTGCCAAGTCTAGCATCCACAAGGAAAAAAAAGGACTCAAGGGGAAAAGATTCTCGACTTGGTTTGTTATTACAGGAAAGAATCATTTTATTGAGTTCCACAAATTTCTGTAAAAGTTTTATTGAGAAGGGCAGATCGCATCGTGCAAGGTAATGCCCTGTTTGTTCTTGAATACACACATTTTCAAAAACACTCACCTTCACAACCACCTAAAAAGAAGCACTATGTACTAAGTAGTATACTAGAAGTCCCTCCCTCTCTTGAGAACCATCCACCCAAAAAAAATAAGGACAAAAAGAAAGAAGACGAAACCGAAACGAAAATTATGAAATGGATTCGACTCCGACATGCAGCCACCTGTTCCATTACTGTTTTTTTTTACATCCTTAGCCGGTCATTCACAGAGCATCTGCATCAAGAGAAAGCTGATTAGAACTTATCAGAGCAGGTAAAGCGAGTAGCAGCAGCTTGGAGGCTGCCAAAAAGTTTAGGTGATACTTCATACCATCTATCTAACCCACTAGACCATGAGTAGATGTGAGATACTTATCATATGCTAATTTTGATGAATGGCGTCGAGTACTTTTAACATAATGGAGTATTATAGTTGATGGTAAATGAACCATTTTTACTTCCACGTTTGGTGTGTAAAGGGCCACTCTAACCACTGGATGTTGCTCTCTTACATCTTAAACAACTTTTAAGATGTGAGAATTCGATCCTTCTATTGCTTTCCTTTTCATAATGCGAGTCTAAAGCAGCATTAAAATTTACTTATGAACCACCATCTGTTAACATGAAGAGTAGAAGAAAAACCATGGGAGCTCAGCTGGGAATAACATCTTGAGCTGCCCTTTTCAGGATCAATTGTTACATAAAACATCAAGCAGAAGTGTCGCGCTAGTTTAGTTTCGAGAATTGTATCTGAGTAGATCTGAGTTTTCAATTTGTTTATTGATTATGGGGGCTGAAAGAAATGGGATCTAAAAAGAGCCAGAGTAAGTCGAGCAACTCAAAAAGTAAACCTTAATTGCTTGTAGTGAAGCCTGCGTGCAAAATCAGGGTTGGAGTTTCATCGGCAACTGGGGAGTCGAGAATGCTGTCCGAAGGCAGTTAACATTTGGCATGTTAATTCCAGCAATTTTCCTGCCAAAAAACGTATATTAGAATTTAGCAAAAAAGGAATGGCGCTTATGGAAATCATCTAAGGAATATGCAGAAAAAATATCTTAGTTGATCTTAAACGCAATGAAGCATATTACCAAAGATGAAGCAGAAAAAGATCTATTTCTTAGCATAGAATTTACCAAAAGCTTTCTAAACCAGGCTACCAAATGAATGGCAGTGGCATTGGAAACAATAAACTCCTGTAGGTGTAGCATAGACATCATATGGCTCCATAAGTAATCTGCATCTCCTTTAGTAATTAAGAAGGTTACAACAGAACAAATGGCGGAAGATATGCTGAAGTAATTATCATTTACTAAACTCAGTTTCCTGCCTCTTGTGGTACTTTAGCATTTACTCGGTGGTTTCAAATTGCAACTGTATTTCACAGAAGATGAAGATAAGATAATGACCTGGTCCATCAGTTTTGGCACAATGCAATGAGAGGCATGAATTGCCTTTCCTTTGACAATCCCTTTGCTCGTGCATTAAAATTAATCAAGGTAAAGGAGAAGGCTTGTTATCAACTAGCGGGCTCCTGGCATTTTCATACTGACAGTCCGATTTCTTCAGGAGATCATGAAGGTGAAACTACCCAAGTCCTATTCCTCATTTCCTTTTGACCTACTGCAACTTTATGTTCAAGGGCTAAACCTTTAATGGTGATAACAAAATTAGCATTTCGGCTCTAATTTTATGTTAATCATGTTATATGTATCCCTCTTTTAACCATATTCAAGCAAAATGAATGCACAGCCCCAAGAAACCTTTTGGTAACCTAGAGAGAGGGATAAGAAGTTCAACAGAACCTAGCTACACATCATTGTGAAACTGTGAACTGTTGCGATATCTGCGACAACGATGCACGACCGGGCCATCTCTGTCCATATAAACGTATAATATTTCCTCAGCACGATGTGGTGCAAATGATCAGACGGTGAAGGACCTTTTCTTTACCAATTGGGGTTTTCGGAAAATTCCACCGTAATGGGCTAATAGGATAGTCAATCTAAAGATATGACCAGAGAAACCACGCTCAGCGATTTTCCGACCGACCCATCTCTTGTGCCAAGGGAACTGAAGCCCAAGTTTCGCCGTGATTTAACGCCCATAACAATGGTAAACCTCCAGCTTTCCTCTAATTTTTTTCATACTCAAAATTTCCAGGCCACAGTTCACAACATCAACATCTGAGTCACTGTATCCAGCCGCAACTCAAGCCAATAACTCGCCAAAACTGCTCCATTTTTTTCTCGCTGGAGGTCAGCACGTCAACAAAAACAACGTCACCCCAATTTTAGAAAGCTGTCTTAGATAATCTCCAGCATAAATCGGCATGAACTTCAACGGTAAAATTACGGGCTTCGAGACAAGATCCCTGAACGGCCATCAACAATCAGTTTGACCCGTACAAGGAGAAAAGCAACGTACCTCTCCGGGGCTTGGCCGCAACCTTGGTGGGCGTTTTCTTCTCAACCGCAACCTCCGTCTCCTCCGGTGGAAACAAAACCCCGTCGATCCCCTGCACGGAAATCCGGCCGTCCGTGTAGATATCCGGGTCGAACAGGTACGCCGAACCCTCGCCCTGCCCGAACTTGACCGAACCGTCCGCTTCCTGAGCCACCATCTTGTGCGGCAACCTCAACGTGTCATACCTCACCTTCCCGAAGCGCCGGACCGCATTATACATACTCTCCTCGGTCTGGTACTCCGGTATCAAGTGGTAGTACATGATCTGCTCCGGCGCGCCCGGCTCGCTCAGCTGGTCCGTCGTGAGCTTGGCCATGGCTTCGTCGTTCGGAGCCAGGACGGTCAACACATACCCTTCGGACACCAATCTCCCCATCTCCGAAGCTAGGGAAGTCAAGTTCACCAGAATGTCCGCCATCTCGTTGTAACCCCCGTAGTGAAGCAGCGTGTGGATGAAGTCCTTCACCTGCGCCTCGCCGTCGAAGTGGTGGTGCGGCCCCCCCGGTCCAGGCGCCGGCGCGGGCGCGAGGGAGGGCCCCGGCGCCATCGCGTCGTATATAGGGAGAGCCGGCGGGGAGCCCGCAGTCGCCGGCGGCGCCGGCTTCTTGAGCCGGTGAGTCCTCGGGTCGACCTCGGGAGCTCCCTCCGGCTTCACGGCGGTGATGGAGCGCAGGCTCCTGCGCCGGTTAAAGTCGTCCTGCACGGACTGCGGGATCAACAGCCGCTCGATGCCGTGGATCACGCCGTCGGGCCGGGTCACGGCGTCGGCGTGGATCACACGCGCCCGATCCACTTCCCTCTCCCCGGACTCCCGCTTCGCCAGGCGCAGCCGGTGGCTGGACAGGGAGAGCGCCCCGGGGTCCTCCGCTGCCGGCCGAGTGGACTCGGGCCAGTTGGCCGAGTCGATCCGGGAGGGGACAATGTGGAACATGAGCAGCGTCTGGAGGGACCTAAGGTTGCGGGGCTCGAGGAGGAAGCGCTTGAACTCCGGGTCGAGATCTCGCTCCAGGGCCTCGTTCCTGGGCGCGAAGATGGTGATGTTGTGCCTGCCGACAGTCTCCTCCAGGGTCTGGAGCAGCAGCGCCTTCTCCACCAGCTCGGCCAGCTCGGTGTAATGCGAATCGAGCAATGCCACGAGGATGGAGTTGGAGTTTATCTGGCCGGACCCAGTGCCGCCGGTGGCGGCGGCGGACGAAGGCCGGGGGTGGGGATGCTCCGGCAATGCGGCGCGCGGCCCGGCGAGGAGGAGGAGGAGGAGGAGGGAGGCGAAGAAGAAGGAGAAGGAGAAGGCGGTGGGGACGCCATGGATGGGGACATCCATGGCGAGGGCGGAATGCAGCAGGTTCAGGGCGGAGGAAAGGGGAAGAAGGAGAACAGCGCAGTGGAGAGAGAAAGTCAAGGGTGGAGAGAGAGTGTCGAGTGTCGTTTTATTTTAGAGAGAGAGAGAGAGAGAGAGAGTTGTCCTCCCTTCTTTCTTTCTCTCTTTGCTTTTTCTTTTTCTAATGCGGCTTCGCGGTTGGTGTGGAGATTACAGTCGGGAGGTGTTGTCCGGAGGATAGTTCATGCGGTGCTTCTTTATTTTTTTGTTTTATTTTATTTGCTTTTCAGTACCCTTTTTTGGTTTTTTGCCGCTTGTTGTTTTAAGGCGTGTCGTTTTTGGTTTTTCGCGGTTTTCTTCATTAACTTCGGTGCCGTGTGATTCCACCGCGAAAATTTTAGCGCGTAAAAACATTTTCCCCCTTTTCTTTTCGTCTTTCGAGTTTCCGAATATATTAAACAAGGAAAAAAAAGTCTCCACAAACTCCGATGCATTAATCATAAACTTTATTTATGACATCAAGATTTCCAAACTTTTACCTGCATATTTACCCTGCGTCAATATCTAATCGATGAGCCCCGTTACAAACCTGCCTTTATAGGCGGCGGAAGGCAAATTGTGTTGATATGGCTTTTTTTGATCAAAGCCTACGCGATTTAAGTGAAACAAAAATGATGTTATCTTTTGCTGGAAAATCATCTGACTGAACCTTGATGGAGCGTAAATGTATCACACGAGTACAAATTTACGATTTTTTAAGTTCGGGATAAATGTGTTGCAGTTGAGTATAGTTTAGGGATTTTTTATTGGGCATAACTTGAAAATTTTTTCTGGTTTTTTCTCATTAGATAAAAGCTGGTAGATAAAAAAAACCTCTCATAAAATGATTTATACTAAAAAAAAGTGGAAAATGACACAAAAGGTCCCCTGAATTTTGGCCTAATGTCCAATTTAGTCCCTAGACTTTTAATTTGTTCAATGTAGTCCATAAACTTTAACTCAATATGCAACGTGATCCCTAAACTTTTAATTTATTTAATGTCATCTCTGAACTTTTGGTACATATTCAATTCAATCTCAGAACTGTACGAAAATTTTCAATGCAGTCATTTCCATTAATTCAAGTTCAGAGATTACATCGAATATTTTCATATAGTTAAACATGTATCAAAAGTTCAGATATGACATTGAACAAATTAAAAGTTTAGGGACCATATTGAATATCAGCTCAAAATTTGAGGATTATATTAAATAAATAAAAAATTTATAGGTTAAATTACACGTGAAATTAAAATTCAGGATTATTCGTGTCCTTATCCCTAAAAACCAAAAAAAAAAAAGGACTCGCGAGTTAATCATTCATGCGAAAGTGCTGACGGCATTTTTCTCAAGGGGCGAGTCACTTGGACAGGCTACCGGCTGAGAAGGTGAAAAGGCGTTGAGCGGGACCCGCCTGCTGGCCGACGAAAAGACCCCTTCACATCGGCTCGGCTCGGCTTGGCTTCTAAGCACGTCCATTTCCCTTGCTTGGCTGGGGCCTTCTGTCCTTTCGGCTCGAGACTTGGGCTTCAATCTAGGCTTTTCCGGTTCACGTGAATTTTTTTTATAACTACTTTTGTTTTTGTTCCTCCGTTTCTTTTTTTTTCGTGGCTCTTTTTTTTTTGATATTTTAAGCAAGAACTACAGAGTATATTCGCATTCCCCGCCGCCGTCGAGGCGTTACGACGAATCGCGTCTCGCTCTTCGCGTCATGCGCGTTTCCGCTTTGGCTTCCGAGTAACTTACGCGACCCATCGTAGGAACCGGGGGTCGCTCCGGATGAATGCTCGAGATTACCATCGTTTAACCAATCTTTACTCGGAAGTCCGGAATCGCCGCGGCTCAGCCCCTCTCTCGCTCGATGCATCGGTCTCGTCGCCGACGATCGTCTCCGGCACAGCCGGTTAACACATGGTCGATGGGGGGAAAACTTTTATTTTTGAAGTACTCCGTCGTGCGCGTCGAGACGGCAGGCCAATGCACGAACAAGCTCGGGGACGATGTCCCAGAGCGGCTGCTGTTGACGACGGCGAAGTGAAGGAGGAGAAAGGGCACGATCCGTACGCCGCTCGGGGGGTAACAAATCTACCGCGAGCATCCTATGCTCTGTCTTTTGCTTCCGTAGCTCCCTTCTCTTGACCGGATCATGCACGACCGACACGAACTCACGAGTGGGCCTCCCCCAATTATTTCGAAGTGTCGCCGTTTGAAAGACTAGAGTAGCAAGAGATTCTTTACATTTTTCCTCTTTTTTTTTTATTTATGTATTTATAATATATGTTTTTCTTTTCTTTTCTTTTCTTTTCTTCTAGAACGGGGGCATGTAAGGCTGCGAAATGATAATCATTCCGTTTCTCTATTTTTGTTCCAGAAATAGGCTTGGAACAGAAACCCGTTTGGTACCGCAATTCAATTTTCTATTTCCGGAATAAATTTTTGATCCAGAAATAGGTTTGAAACAGAAATCATAAGTTAAAATTTTTTACTTTTCTATTCTTTGAATAAAAATGAGAAGTTAAAATTCTTCTCATCGCTCGTTCTCGCTATTAGCCGGTCGCCCACCCGCCGCCCATTGCCGCCTACTTGCCAACCGCGGCCGCCCGCCGCCCACCGCCAATCGCCATCCACTGGCCACCATCTCTCGCCGCTTCCCGTCACCGTCTCCTGCCGTCGACCTCCCTTCTCTTGTAGCCACTCGCCTTCGCCCGCCACCTGTCATCCACCGGCCACCGCTCTTACCTCTTGCCGCCCTCCTCTCGTTGCCGGTCACTGTCTCTCACTGCCGATCGCACTCCTTCCGCTACCACCCGCCTCCCACCACTAGCCATCGGCCTCCCTCCTCTCGTCGCCGCCCACCTTTGACCACCACCCACCTCCCATTGCCGATTGCCGTGGGTCGCCACCCGCTGTCCATTGGTCACCGCTCGCACCTTCGACGGCCCTCCTCCCGCCCCCATGGGCCACCGCCCGCCGTCCACCGTCTCCCGCCACCAGTCACCCTCCTCCCGCTGTTGTCCTCCTCCCATTGCCGGTCGCCTCCAGCTGCCATCCTCCGCATTGGCCGCATCACTGTTCGTCGCTGCCTCCCCCCGCCATCCGCCATTGCCATTTGCTGACGCCGTCCGCCATCTGTCGTCCGTTGCAAACATTCACTCTCCGACCATCCAAGATGAAGAAATTTTGTGTCGTTATCAAACAAATTTCTGTTTCTAAAATAAAAATTTTGTATCGTTATCAAACGTGTTTTTTCGCTTAGAAATTTCTTTAGGAACAGAAATAGAAAAATCAATTTCTGGCCAAAAATTAATTTTTGAAACAGAATGATCATCGTTCGTAGCCTGAGAATCGAAAACGGATGATTAACTTTGAGAGCTAGCAATGGCAACGGCGAAAACGATACGCAAGGACCGTAAAAGGGCGTCGGCAAATTGCCCACAGAACAGATGGATGCCTGCCTTTACTTTCCAAGCAGAAGCTGAGCTGTCGTTGTCCCCCCCAATATCATTTTATTCGATTTTATTTTATTTTCGGTGTTTAATTTTAATTTTCGGGGGGATTATTTTCCACTGTACATTGGAGAGGGAATATCCCCGAAACGTTTCTAATTCGTTAAAAGTCGTCTCGATAAGATATTTCCCCGCATGATGAGACGGGGAGCAATTTTTTTATCAGGAAGTAAAGTGTGGTTGAGAATTCAATATGGGGAAATACACAAAAAAAAAAAAACAAACAATAATATCGAGAGAGGAGAAATCGCTGCCCAAATAAATCGAAAGAATCGCTACAATATTCGCCTCGAAGAAAAAATCAAGACAGACGTTCGCGGCGGTACTCGTTCCTCTCGCGCAAGATGCATTCGAACCTCGGCAAATCGACTCGTTTCGGTCCGCCGTTCGACCCGTCACGCCTAAACAACATGGACCCCGTTTTCGCTTTCTCGCCCGACCGTTCTCGCGGTCGGGGGAGACGAGCGAATGTCCCGGGGGGAGGGGGGGAAGCGCTATCCGGACGGATATGGAAATAGGGTACTTGCGTTTGCGTTGGAGCTTAGCGTGCCGCGGGGAGACATATTAAGCAAAAGCGAGACGAACTAGAAGAGAAGAGGAGAGAGGGGAGGAGGAGGGGGTCCGAAACGAGGGGGGTGGCTTCTCGCGATGGGGACGTCTCTCCCGCTGGAGGGCCGGCGGTCGCTCTCGCGCCCCATTTTTTTTCCTTCCTTCCGTGCTCGCGGCTTCATCCCGACCGTCGGATGATCTCCCGGGGGTTAGGTGGTGCGTGCAATCACGGACGTAGATTTGGAGGGGGGATTAACGTTGCATCGGATCGCGATTTTGTCTTCCGCTTGGAGCAATAATACGAAGTCTCGGACAGCAACGTGTGCATTGAAAACCGGGGGGGGGGGGCGTGGTGGGGGGCAGTTTTGTCTTTGAATTGGATTCGTATGATCCTGTGGAGCTGGCGAGCTGTGGGCTTTCCGACGCTCCCGAGTGGGGCCCCGCGAGATTGTCGGTGGCACGCTCTTTATGGTCATTTTTCGTTTTTGTTTATTGTCGGTCCGAGTTTTGGTGCACGTTGTTGTGGTGCACGTTGGAGAATTCCTCGTCTCTTTTGTGCGAAAGCAGCGCTTGGTTGGGGGTCAACGTGCGATTTTGGGAGAGCTCGGCAGAAAAGTTGCGGTTTCGGCACTCGACGGGTTTAAACCCCCGAATTTAAACGAGCAATTGTATTATATATATAGTTATATGTTATTAAAGATGTGATTGCTTTTTCTTCTTAGCGAGTGGCGGGTAAAGTTGATTAGAAAATCAGTTACAGCACAAAGGTGAAAAGGTGGCGTTTTTCCTTTCTTCTTCTTTTTTTTTCTATGTAGTACCGTTTAATCGTGTATTGATTACCGTAACTAGATAACTAACTGTTTGACACCGTTTTAAGTGGTGCGGCGATTCAAGACAGTGCCCCCCCCTCCCCCTCCCTTCCTTCCCCACCGAAATTCTTGGCTAATGGGCCTAGTCGGCCTACTTTTACAAGTGAGTTGGCCCGTAGAGAAGACCCGACAAGTCAGAATTGATAGGATAATTGTCCGAAAGTCCAAAACCTATTGTATAACGGTCAATTCAATCCTAAACCTTCTGATTATACCAATTTAATCCTAAACCTATTATACAACGGCCAATTTGGTCATAAACTTTTCGACCGTGCCAATTTAATCCCTTGAATTGGTTTTAGTGGTTAAGGATCCGGCCCGTGTGTAAATCAAGCGCACGACACGATTCGATCCCCCCGCATCGACGAGTGTGCACAATTTCACATCTCGGTTGCCCGTCCTAACTTAGGCTCGCGCCTTAACCGGTCCATGATGTTGGTAGAGTACTTGATGGGTTTGCGATTCATATGTCTAGGACAGGCTTCCTAAAAAGACAATGGTTGGGCTTGGGAAGGTAAAGGTCGGCCCACAAAGGATTTTCAAGAGCTGCACAATTCGAAAACTTGTAATGGGCCTGGCGCAATTCATCGTGCGCCAGGCCATGGCGTAGATTCAGGCCTTTACCTGAGGCCCATGGGCCGTGCATACGCTTCACAGTATCGAATCGACCGGCGTCTCTTTTCTCATTTTTCCCCTTATGACAAAGTGGTATCTTATTGTATAGTTTTATTATTAGATTGCAAGTTATCCTTTTTTATATTGTCACATGCAATATCACGATGAATTATAAATTTATAATCACTAATTAATCATTATATTACCGAATCATTAGATTCTGTTTTCTGTGTGCAGTCCTGAATAATATTCAAATGAGTAACTAACGATTTTTCTAATTATATTTTCAAAATGGTGTAACTAATATACTGTCAAATTATTCTATCAATTGCTAATCATAATCATATACTATGCAATCATTTTCAATGCGATTGCTGTACGATTCTTTTTGTTATTGATAACCCCGGTTAATAAAAATCGAAGTTCTTAGATTACCAATGCGAGTAACTTTAAGATGTAAGCGATGTTGTTACGCTACTGGCAAAGAGAAAGAACAGACATCGGCACTTTTCGAATTGGTTATCACGGGACGACAACGACATGGATCTTCGCGTGATAGCTGTTTTTTTTTTTTGCTAGAAATTCGCGTAATAGCTGTTGCTACAAAGCCAATAAGAGTAATTTTTAATGAAGTTGTACTTGCAGTAGCCATCTCATGTTGTGGATCTCGAGGTTGAACGCTTACGACGGGCTAAGGGTGTCTCAGCTCAACAACGTGGAGTTTCAACTTGCACGCGGGCATACTGCATGTATCAGCATGCAGAAGTTCCCAATGACCACCAAGAAGAACCGAAACAATTCATGGTCCGACCCTACATTTTCTGAACTTGTAGGACACGTTCATCTCAACGTTTTATGTGGGGTTTTCCTTTTTACCAATGCATGGTGTCTACACTCGATAAACAAAGGAGAATCGCTTTTTTATCGGCCGAAGCCCTGTTGCCCGTGTTTAACACCATGGTCAAAATGAAGAGCTTGCTCATTGCTCGCGCTTGCAGGAAGCTCAAGACGGACATCGCCGATGCAGCGCCAAAAAGAGCCGCCATTCACATCGCAGAAGAGACGAAATAGACAAATAACATTTAGAGAGACGATAGGGGCGAGAAGGGGGTCTGACTACGTACTTCGATCGCATGGCTTATCACCATTCCGAGGGTTAGCGCTTGCCAAAAGTGAATTTCATTACAAAAGCTGCGTGATCAATTGTTGAGATCGGTCTGCTCAGCATGGTTCTTGATCCTATAATATTTTTCTCACTGTCAAGGATTCTCCATCATAATAGGCCACAAAAAGATCTAGCGGACAAAGTTCAGTTCCGCGGTCACCTTCCCGTGTTCTAAACAAAATGTAACCAACATATAGGAAAGTAAGTATACTTCGGGCAATATATTTCTTGCATTTTCTGGGAAAATCCTTGTTGGTTCGAGTTCTCTTCTCCGGCTTCTCCAAGAGGAGATGGAGATGGAACGAAACCCACGAAGCCAAGACTCAAACCCTTTTCTAGCGTCCTCAACATCACCATCACAATCAATGATGACGATACGCCTGGTCTTTTTCTTGTTGGGATTTTGAGCAAATTGGAGGGAACTCCAAATTGCAAATTTTGGAGCCAAAATCCATCAAATTGTTTGAATGATATTAAAGATGAAGGAGAGAGTCCCACATAGGAAAGATGGGAGCTTGAAGTTGGATATATTAGCTTGTGTCTTCCATGAAGGGTTGGGCCCCAAGGGGTACCCCACTTTTGTGGAAGAGAGAGGACTTACGTCAAGCTCGGTCCATTCCCCGCGCCCGCCGCCGTCCGGCCGGCTCGGCTCGGTTCGGGAACGGGAAGAAATTATCCAACTCATTTATTTTTTTTTATTTGCAACGGTTCGGGGGTACCGAACCGGTTCCTTCATTGCGTCGGTTCGCTTGATCAATTCCGCGACGTTCCGTTCGCCGTTTTCCTCTGAGCAAGTGCCGGCTTTGAGGGAAGGATCCGTTCTATCCTGGGAGACGATTGTCCATCGACCTTGGGTACCGAAAGAGGGGGGCAAATTTGTCTTAAGGACACAACGTCTCTTCGTTGGGCTCGGATCAAACTTGCTTGTGTTGTGCGCTCAGGTTAGTTGGCTTCTCTTGTTTTCTACTATTGAAGTACGTATGTCGTATTGTATGTGATCAACATATTACGTATGATATGCTAGGTCTACAACATTTCTCTGCTCTTCTGAACTTACCCAACACTTGCATTACATAGATGGTCCCGTTTTTGCCGAAGGACAACATCATCATGAACTGCGAGCTAATTCTTTAGTAACCCTCCTAGATATAAGGATGTTCAAGGCTGACGTTAAATTCTGCAGGTACTTGTAGGCCAAGGACAACATTCAAATTTCGGTCACATCCGCAGACGTTCCGTCGCCTGTTGATTTGATGGCTAGGATCTTCGTTTCCGATGCCGCGTGCTCGTTTGATTGTCTAGTGCGGGGTGGCATCGGGTTCGGCTGCATTTCTTTCCAATGACCAATACCCAGTTTGACCACCAAATCGCAATGTTCACTTGGTGCTTCCACATAGATATTTGGCTGATAACAGCACCCAATACATGGTCAAGGAGTACCTCCTGATTGCGACTGATCCTCATTTTACTCTCAAATTTAAGTCCTGTGAAGGCCTCCTTCGCATTCATCAACGCTATAGAGGTGGTTTCGGCTCCAGACTTCTCGATTGCCAACGCATGGGCACGAAGCTTTTTCCTGTCACAGATTATAACGGTCTTGATGCTTCAATTACCAATGTGTTTATAGGCTCAATGTGGGCCTATCATCACTTCGCAGAACAACACAGTGAGGAGGTATATTGGGTGACCGATGCCAAGCATCTCAAGGACAAATTCTTGCCAAGTGCGTTTCTGTCCCATCCAAAGTCATCGAATATCTCGACGAAATGCAAGCGCCGTGTGTGCATATGCCGTCGAGATTGTTGATGCAAAAGTTCAAAGACCGAACTTCAACTAGACGTGGAACTTCGATATCAATGCGAACTTTTAACTATGCGGTCAGGCTAGACTTCTGTGATACGATAAGCAAGTTGTTCAAGGTTCTCTACTTCCATGTGGCTATCAACAGGAAGATGGTGATATCCGGTTTGGACTTGTTGAGGTCGACTAACAGTCCGGTGGTGCCTTCCTATAAAGATATCGTGGTGAATTTTACCTGGATGACCGACGGCTAAAACTTCAAGTTGGTCTGATGAATCACGACATCAGTCTGGTGAGTGCCATCTTGAATGGTGTGGATATCTGGATAAAGAGCAACTCGGTGAATAATTTGGATGGTGAATTCGGGGTTGATGGGAAAAAAGCTACTCCGTCTGCTCTCAACACATTTGCCGCAGTTGGATTCACCATGACCCACAACAGCGACACGACCAGCAAGACCTCGATAAGATCCCACAGGAGGAATTTCTCCAGTCCACTTTCATGCTCGGTCCGTACTTCTTTACGGAGTTGCAAGAAGCGACCAAGAACTTCGACTCTAATGCAGTAATAGGTGTTGGGCTTTTCGGCAATGTTTATTCGGGAACAATCAATGAGACTAAAGTCACTGTTAAGAGAGGAAACCTGTAATCAACACAAGGCATTACGGAATTCCAGACGGGAAATTCAGATGCTGTCCAAGATTAGGCACAGGCATTTGGTATCTCTAATCAGTTATTGGACGAGAACGATGCGATGATCTTGGTCTTGGAGCACAGATCCAATGGTCCTCTGAGAGACCATATACATGGTAAAACTTGCCATCTTCGCAATGGAAACAGAGGCTAGAGATTTGTATAAGAGCCGCCCATGGGCTTCACTATCTCCGTACCGGCATGGCTCTAGGCATTATCCACCACGATGTGAAGACGGCCAACATTTTGCTTGTCGAGAACTTCATCGCCAAGGTTGCAGATTTTGGCCTATATGAGGATGCATCGACGGGGCAAGTCACCGGCGCACAGCGGTAAAGGGAAGCTCCGGATATCTGGATCCCTAGTATATTAGGAGGTAGCAATTGACACACTAGTCCAATGTTACTCGTTTGGGGTGGTTTTACTTGAGGTACTATGTGGGAAGCTGGCTCTTAACGCGCGCTCACGGGAGAGCAAGTGAACCTGGCGGCGTGAGCAATGCAGTGGAAGAGAAAGGGGCTGCTCGACAGGATCATTGACACAGCCCCCACCACCTCCAAGGCTGTGTCAATCTTGAATCCATAAAGAACTTCACCGAGGCTGCGCAGGAGTGCTTGGCTGAGCACGGGGTGGATAGGCCTACCTACCACAGGAGATGTTGTGTGGACCTTGGAACATGCATTGCAGTCGCAAGAAGTTTCTCTCAAGCAGCTATCACAACCTAGCCAGACGTCGCTTCGTCCACTGCATCCCGGGGCCATAATGATTTGCATATGGAAGAAAGGAATGCCGTCGCTGACCACTATCGATCAGAATGCATACGGCGATTCAATCTTTAAACGACTCATGGCAAGATAGCGAGCCACAAGCAGAGTTGAACACCCCCCATAACTTTAAGTTGTCAAAGTTCTGGCATTTTATGGAGTTGTCTGGTGTCAAAGCTTCGCTCTTCTGGTACATTGCAGAACATCTTCTTCTGCAGTGCTCGTGTCTTCATGATCAGCATGAACAATAGCCTTCGTTCCGGGCCATTAGAGATTAGCATCATTGTCTATCGAGCACAAATTTTTCCAGGGAAAAATAACCTTTGCTGGAGATGCTGCTGGAACTTCGCCTTCAAAGACAGTAAAATGCGTTATTCAGTTGAGTGCAGCAATGCTTTTGGAATCAAATAAATCCAATTTGGATACAATTTCAAGGAAGGTCCTGACCAAGCTGGTTACAATTCACCCACATCTTGAAAATTATAAGAGAGAAAAAGAAATAAACCAGTGTAGATCTGTTCACACGAATAGGGCTAATTCTAGAAAAAAGTATCAACTTTACCTTGAGTAACAATTCTGATCCAAACTTTTTTTTATTTCAATAAAAAGCACCAATTTTTACTCGAGTCCTAAATTTAGCCCCCGTGAAATGAAATTTTCAAATTGTTCAGGCAGTACTTAGGATAGGGGTGAAAGTTTGTCATTTTTTATTGGACAAAAAACGATTCAGACCATAATTGTCATTCAAGGTAAAGTTTGTGCTTTTTTTTGGAATTAGGCCGATAAATGGCGTTTGAAATTATTTTAGAAGGAAAAATGGGACAAAAGACTCTTAAAATTTTTTAAATAATTTTTAACTACACTCTTACACTTTCTAATTTTTGAATATGATGATGGAATCTACAGTATTACGTGTAATTGTATTGATTTTATTATGTGCTTATGAATCGAATGCAGTTAAAATGGAGGTTTAGTTTGTTTCACGAAAAATTGATAATTTGAAAAATACTTTTCTACTATCACTTTTATTGTTTAAACAAATTAATTAATAAAAAAAATTTCATTGTCCATGAAAATGTTTAGACATAAATTGTTGTCAATAATGAAAATCTTTTTTATTAACTAATTATATCAAGCAATAAAAGCGATTATTTTGAGGAAAGCATTTTTCAAATCATCAATTTTTCGTAAAACAAACGAAGTCGTAAAGTATTTCTCTCTACTGAAATAACTATTGTACGTAGCTAATTCTATTGCATATATAGAATAATAATATAATTAATATCTGTATGTACATTGATATTTCAAAAGATTTTCCTTTGGTTTTCACTTTCTTAGCAAAACTTTTAAGTTTTTTCTTGATATATAATGACTAATTCCGTAAAATTTAGTGCATTTAATGTCAAAAGTCTATTTTTCTTTAGTTTTCGCTTTCTTGGCAAAATTAATTTTGTTTGAAAAATAAAAGACCCCTTCCATTATTAAAATTTATGCATTTGATGTTGAAAAGTCCATTTTTCTCTATTATTTATAGATAGACTGGTTCACCAACAAGTCTGTTCTCTATATCTTTCTTTTTCCTCTTGGAAACTATGTTTTATTTCAAGTAGCAAAAGTGCACATGCTTTACATTGCGGAAAATAACATTTTGCAAAATTGTCTTATTACGAAATATTTGAATTGTTTATTTATGGCAAGAAATTACCGACCAGATATGAAGAGATTGTAAACATATATGTGGGTAGAGAAATATATTTCTAGACATGAAATTTGTTTGCAAGATTGCTGACCAAAATTGAAAAGACGTAAATTATAGAATTGAAATAGGGGAGAAACGATACAAAATTGCTAATTTAGATTTCATTCAGTGATAAAATATTTATAAATGAACTAAAATAGGGGTATTTTGGGAAAAAAGGGATTGCAATCGATTCATTTATCCAGATATTCTAATTCAAAATGCAAGTAAATTATGATAACACAAATTACCAACAACTAAAATAATTTCGAAGTTTTATGACCTACACATGCATAATGCAATTCTATTCCCAAATCTAAACACAGATGAAATCTAAAATCCACCGCATCTAACTATCAATGACAAAAACCTTCTAAATGAAATGCATTATGATTAGATAAAGTGCACTAATTTATGTATCTTTCTCGATATTCGCTGCCTTCACAAAATACGATACATGTTCTAAAAATCGATAAAGTTTTTAACTTGAGTGGGGATTTGAATTTTGTTTATATATCACTTGTTACTTCTTGATTAGCATCGATCAATAAATACTTATTTTTTTTGGATCATGGTGATTGCATTGAAGCGAGAATAAGAAAACTCACAAAATTTTATCACTAATCATAAGAGATAAGGTAGAAACGTTCAAAACTATCACATATATATATATATATATATATATATGAATTAATATCACGAAAAATCCAAATCGGTAAACCTGTAATAAATTACCCTAAAAGACCAAAACTAATTTTTTGATTACCAAAACCTTAAACTGGTACACTTGCGATAATTTATCTTTCGTTAATTTCCATTAAATTTGATTTATACCACGAAAAACAACAAACACAATGCACCCGTCGATTGCATCGTGTCACATAACTTAGCAATTTGATTGTAAAATTCAATGAAAACTAACAAATGATAAATTTGTCACGGATATACAAATTTTTCGTGGTATTAACCTTATATATAATAAATATCAAATCAATTAACTAACGACAACGACAACCCTCTCGATTTCTTTTGCTCGTTTCATATACTAAATCGAAATTTAATATATGTATATATTTATTGGTTGCTAAATAAAAAACCGAAAATAAGTTTTTGGGCATTTTTGCTTATTTTAAAAAGGCGTATTTGCACGTTGTTAAGGTCGTTTTCTATTGGATTCAAAATCCGCGGAAAAAAAAGAAGAAAATGATTTCTCCACAGTCGCAATGGCACGAAAACACAAAAAATCCCGGTACTCAAAAATGCGGGTGCGAAATCCCCGAACTGCCCACCACTCCGCATAAAGACCAAGACCTTTCTTCTCCGTCTCTCTCTTCTCTCCTTCGAAGTTTCGACCGCGACCAGCTTCTGGTGATCTCCTCCTCCGCACTCCCCCTTCCCCCTTCTCTCTCTTCTGCGCGCGTGTGTATCGGCGCAGTCAAACAGCTTTTGCTCGCCTCTCAAATCGTGTCTCTGTGCTCAGGGGCGACCGACGGGAAGCGACCCGATTCTCCGGCAATCCACCCATGACCGTCATGACTCCTGCCCCTATCGATGTACGTCCTCGATTCACTCGCTCTTTGCCCCCCCCCACCCCCGCGATCGTTTCCTCTGCCGTGTGTGCTCGCGTGCAATCCGCGCGCGGTCCCGTGGCTCTCGGTGCGGCCGGGGACGCGCGCGCTGGTCCGGCATTCGCTCGCCCCGCCCGCCCGGTCATCGCGCGGCGGTGCCGCGGCCAATCTCGGCTAGGGCTTTGGGGTCGATTCGCGGGCGGCGCGCGGCGTTAATCCGGACGCCATTACCCGCCGGCGTGTCGATTGTAGGGTTTTTGAGGGGGAATCCGTGGGGTTTTTTTCGATAACGTTTTGGTGGATCCGCGAGGGGATGGTCACTTCGTCTTTTGCTTTGTGGTCGCAGCAACAGGAGGATGAGGAGATGCTCGTTCCCCACTCGGATTTGGCCGAGAACAATCACCAGCCCATGGAAGGTGACTCCTTGGATCCGTAATCGAGTAGTGTCGATTCAGTAGTTCCCTCTCCAGTCGTACGGGCCTTTGACCTCTGTTGTTATGCGCCCCAATGTGTCTTTGCTTTGCCTATTTTGGTGCCCTTAACACAGTACTGTTGTAATCATCTTGGTTTGCCATCTCAAATGAACTTTAATTACTGGGGGCACAGAATTTGCCTATTGGGAGCATGCTAGATCGAGAATTGTTCTCTTACAGTCTTCTGTGATATCAGTTTAATGAAGTTTTAGTTCTGGTCGCTGTCGGGTAGATCTCATTCTAATGTCAGTTCGGCTTCTAATGGTTCCTTTTCTCTCGGTGACGATCACTAGTGGCAGCGCCCGCTGAAGCCGCAAACCCAGCAGACAATCAGCCAGTGGATGATCCCCCACCATCAAGATTTACATGGCGAATTGACAACTTCTCTAGGCTGAACACCAAGAAGCTTTACTCTGACGTATTCGTAGTTGGTGGTTATAAATGGTATTTTTCATAATGCTCATTCCAATGTCTCAATTTACAAGCGAATTATATTTGGATTGAACATTTCTTTGCTTGCCTTGCTTACTTCAGGCGGGTGCTTGTTTTCCCAAAAGGAAACAACGTGGACTACTTGTCTATGTACTTGGATGTTGCTGATTCGGCGAGCTTGCCATATGGATGGAGTAGATATGCGCAGTTCAGTTTAGGGGTTATAAATCAAATACATAACAAATATACTGTCAGAAAAGGTACATTTTTTAACACGTGGATGAATTTGTATATGTTGAAATCTTATGCAGTTGCTAAATGGGCTTGCTGATGAGCTGACATCTAGAAGTCATTTGAGATATCTACCATAAAAGCAGCGTACCCTGATAATTTCGATTATGAACGTCCACTTTGTATTTGTCTGCAAGGTTTTGGCTGTATACGAGGAAACTCGTACGTTTGATGAGACAATGCAGTATTATTTTCTCCAACGATGATAGATACAGAAAATATCCATTTCGATAAGCTGCTTGGCAGCTAAATAATCTGGACTACGACAAGGTTTTAGCTTATTAGCCCCTTTAGTAGTCTTTTATGTAAAAAATGGGAGACGTCAGACAAAGAAATTCTCGCAGATAGACAGTGTATGCTTTTGGAATATCGATTATGGTTAATTATTCAAGCTACTGTTAGCATGCAGATCTTTTGGGTGCAATGGCTTACACATGACTCAGCTTAGATGCCTGTAACCCCAAGATGAATTGATTTCCTCGAAAATGAAAATAGAAAGCTTATGTTTTCATTTTGTCCATTCAAGCACATAAATTTTACTTCTTTGGCCGACCACCTTAGTTGCTATATTTTCAGTTTTTTGATGTTCAATTATGTGTACAGTTCTTTCCTTGTTTCCTTAGTATGCCTTTTTCTCCTTCTTGTCCTTCTTTGTTCCCCTTCCCCTTGCCGTCTAACTGAAAGAACGCCCACTTCAATCTTGTATGTCAAGAGCAAGTTGCTTATGAAACTTCATTACCTTTTTACATGTCTCTTGAGCGACAAAAGATGATCTAATTTAAACTTGGTAAAATGAAATAGGCTTGAGCGTTGTGCTTATATGCTGATAGAGTTGCTTGGCTATTAGATTGTATCGAACACTCAAGGGTGGGTTCTTTCCTTTGCAACGTGACGAATAATTTCTTTTCTATTTAAAAGTTTTACATGTCTTGTAAATTCTAGTTTTTTTTTTATTTCTTTATTATTGCAACTTTGGTGCTAGCATATTCTAATATGGATTGTGACCCATGAATGCTCCCCTTTATGTGCTTAGAAGAACTTTCATGTAAGAAAACTTTTAAAATATCATGAGTTCAGCTACATTTCTAATTATATCTTGTAGGCTATGCATATGTTACTGGATAAGGACCAGCTATGCGGGGTTTCTTTTTATGCTTAGGAAATCCCTTTTCTTGTAGTCGAATACTCCATTCGAAAGATAGATGCTTAATCTTGCCCTTCATTTTAAGACATGAGATTTTACTCAGTGATTTTGCTAGCTTTGCTGTGTTGCTTGTCAAACAAAAGGAGTGAGGAATATTTGAGCAGCCATCAATCTCTGCCGTGAATTAATGCACCTTATGGTTATTAAATAATTTTGCAGTTTGACATGCAGTGGATCCTTATGTAATTATAAAATGTTGGGAACGTGTGCCGGATGAATTTTACTCCAACTCAGAGGATATTTTCCATGTTTTCTTTGCCAGATACGCAACACCAGTTCAATGCCCGGGAAAGTGATTGGGGTTTCACATCCTTTATGCCTCTTAGTGAACTTTATGATCCTGCTAGAGGTTATCTAGTGCATGATAGTGTTATAGTGGAAGCTGAGGTTATTGTTCGTAGAGTTGTAGATTACTGGACATATGACTCCAAAAAGGAGACTGGTTATGTTGGTCTCAAGAACCAAGGAGCGACATGTTATATGAACTCTCTCCTCCAGACACTTTATCATATTCCTTACTTCAGGAAGGTAAAGCTGTGCTGATTGATTACTCTGGCTTGCATGCAAACATGAAGCTGTAGCACTTTGTATTAATTTGAATGGTTGGACCATCTGTTACAGGCTGTGTACCATATGCCTACTACTGAGAATGATATGCCATCTGCGAGCATCCCTTTGGCTCTCCAGAGTTTATTTTATAAGCTCCAGTACAGCGACAGCAGTGTAGCGACAAAAGAGTTGACCAAGTCCTTCGGATGGGACACGTACGATTCTTTCATGCAGCATGACGTGCAAGAACTAAATAGGGTTCTGTGCGAAAAGCTTGAAGACAAAATGAAGGTGAAAAAAGTGAACTTGTTAAAAGTATGGGACTTCTCTTGATATGTACTGATTCATGGGAACCTTTGTCTACAGGGTACTGTTGTCGAGGGAACGATACAGAAATTATTTGAAGGGCATCATATGAATTACATTGAATGCATTAATGTAGATTACAAATCTACTAGAAAGGAGTCATTTTATGGTACTGTTTTAATTTGGCCATAGCAATTTTTCAGGGTTTTTCTTTTGCTCATGCTAATCTGTTCACATATGATTATGAAGATCTTCAGCTTGATGTCAAAGGCTGTCGAGATGTTTATGCATCTTTTGATAAGTATGTTGAAGTTGAACGCCTCGAGGGTGATAATAAGTACCATGCTGAACAATATGGCTTGCAGGTTAGTCATTCTATCACAGGAAATTTTGGTAATTACTGATGGTTTACTTTGTGAACACGCTCGAGCAGACACAAGCTCTCATTCTCCTTCACTTGCTCCTGCTTTAAGTATTATGCATGCTAGCAATTACTGGAAGGCATACTTTGATGGCCTTCATTTATGTCAATTTTTCTGGATATGCTTTATCAAGGTTAACTCTTTTAAGATCAATGATTAGGTGATTATGTATGTTTTACTCTGATCGGTTACAGCCCTTGAAAGGTTTTCTGGTTTTTGAGACTGGAATTCTGAATCTCGCCTTGTTAACTCACCTCTCAAACCTTAATGCGTTTATGGCCAGCTTTGGGTCAAAATGTGTACTTAGTAAAAAATTAATTCGCAATAAACCTTCAGAGCTGTTAATTTTCAATCATGTAGAGTCTAGCTGAGAGTTGTGCCTTTCATTTTTCGTTGCAATTGTTTTACGATAATCTGCTTTAGAGGTTGATATTTTATGTAAACAAAATGTTAAGTCTGTAATCTCTCTTGTGCGATATTTTTAACAAGTCAATAGCTTCTAAAGCCAATATTAGCTGATCACCCTTCTCCTTTTTCCATGGTGTCCTCTCTTGTGATGTGGCTTCCTGGCTGTTTCCATTCATGCTTTTTTATGATGGCTGAAAGGCTTGAGATAGTTTTCTTATGTAGTTCTAGCTGTTTCCACTCTTGCTTTTTAGTTTCTTAAAGCAAGGACTACTAGATTATGTATGTGTAACGCATTCAGGGTATCTGCCTAAATAATAGTCTGATTGGTGGTTCGATGACGAATTAGTTCACTTTTGGGAGTTATGACCTAAATTTAAGTTCTCACAAGTACGGCAGCTTGCAGAATTCAGGTGACTCGCCATGTGAAATTATTTAATCATAGACAACGATACTATTTGTTCATTTAGATGTGTGTAGTGCAGGATCCAACTGCCACAAAAGCTGTCACCAGAGAATGACAGAGGCATTAATAGGATTGACTCTAGGTTATGTTCATTGGCTATGTTATGGCATTTTTTTTGCATGATTAGGAGGAAATTTTATCAGCAAATTCAGAACTGAATTGATTTATCAATTCTAGACTTCCTAATATTACCAAAGCTTCCTCAATTTTTTGAATTATTAGGCGAAAGATTACAATCCTCTGGCTTTTGCGTGATGATGACTGTTTTGATTTTTTATGTCACTTCAGGATGCAAAAAAGGGGGTTCTGTTCATTGACTTCCCCCCTGTTCTTCAACTCCAATTGAAACGATTTGAATATGATTTTATGCGGGACACTATGGTGAAGGTTAGCCATTTAAATAAACATTGAATAACTCTTTTATTTGTTTGGTATCACGGGCGGTTGATACTTCTTGAAATTATGTGCTGCCTTCATGATTGCTGCATGCTCTCAACTTATATAGGAGTTCTGGGTTCTTTTATACTTCTGGTTTGCGTTGTACTTCACTTTCTATGTGGTTATGATTTATGGTGCTGGTGGCCTACTGCTACAAGATGTTCAACTTCTGCAAATCTGCGAGGTGTACACCTATATTAGCTGACTCCTAAGTTACAGGCAGAAACACTGGCTAGTTTTTTATGTGCTTTAGTATTGTCTGGATTTATTTTAGGCAAAATAATGTGACTGGTTTTTGTTTGATTCATGATTTTTTATTTTATTTTAATGTGTTATCAGTACCATTCCAGTTTAGGTAGACATTGTATTATCCTTGTCATTGAGGATCTTCATGCTTTCACTTTTCAGATCAATGATCGCTATGAGTTTCCTCTGCAACTTGATCTTGACCGCGAGGATGGTAAATATTTGTCTCCTGATGCTGATAGGGGTGTTCGCAATCTCTACACACTCCACAGGTACAAGTATTGTTCATTTACCACTATGTTGTATCTATATCAATTGCTGACTTGACATTCCGTCATATCACCAAATCAAGCCTCGGAAGGGTGATCCTCCCACAAATCAATGGGTATCTTGCAACTTGTGGTGTATTTAGGTTTCTGATTGGTGCCTCGTGATATATATTTTGAAGTCTGTTAGTCATACATTTGAATTTTAAAATGGCTTTTGGTGGCTGAAGTGACAAGTGATGCTTTCTTGGATATGGTGCAAGCTTTGCTTGTCTAAGCTGCTGCTTTTAATCATGATATGCACAATACAGCATTGAATGATTGTTGCAAGTTCTGTAATGATTTGCAGGCCGTCTTTTTGTGATACTTTGTTACTCTATACTGTTATTCAGGCTACAGGATGCAGCTTTGTCCTGACCTTTCTTCCTTGGTCTTCGCTCCCTCTTTTTCCCGGATTGTTCTCTCTTAGTGTTTATCAACAGATCAGCCTGATGCTTTTCACCTGGAAGACGTTGGAAAACAAACCTTTTAAGACTGACATTGTTGCCTGATTTCTCATTTTATCTTACCTGAGTAGTGAAGCATAATTTCAATCTGTAAAAGTCATTTTTGGAGAGCTTGTGCTGCTATTTAACTGTTGTCACTGTGCTACTATTGATTACTCCATTTGTTTTCAGTGTTTTGGTTCACAGTGGTGGGGTGCATGGTGGACATTATTATGCATTTATCAGACCTACTCTTTCTGACCAATGGTACGCTATTTCTCCTTCTGTTCATTTGTTTATTTGATAATTGAAAACTGACTGTCTTCGTATTATAAAAAGCTATCATATTGCAACTCATTTCTTGTGCTTCCAATTCAAATCTGCTAATTAATTTATTCTGTTTTTCTTTGTTATGGTTTACCATCTTTGTCGGATATTCCTGAGCTTGAGTTGTATGTGTCGGAGTTGCAATTGGTGCAATTAAAATATGGAGTGTGGCTTGGAGGTGCTGTACTTTTGAGCACTAGTTTGGCTCACTTCCTTTATTATATGGAGTATGGATAATTGGCCTGGGATCCTTTGCATTTGTCAACAGAGTGATGTGATTTCTCTATTCACTTGAAAATCTTGAATTTTGAAGCTGTTAATTTTCCCACAATTTTCAACTTCTCCTCTCCAAACGTTTTAGGAAACTTCCATTCAGCAGAATACTCAATTTATCTTATATATAGGTTGAAGTGCATGAATGAAAATAACGAAAGTGTGCAGTGGTGTGGAGATTTCCATGCTTTCTGAGGGTTACTCCCGTTAAGGCTATATTTGCTTCAAAATAAACAATTGTCAGAAACTAGGGTAGCTTTTCTCATATTACTGTGTTGATGCTACCAACGAGGACTGTCTGTGAGAGAGATTTTTCACAACTAATCAAATGAAAACTAGTGCACTTTCTTTGGAGTATTAGTTGTTTTCTCAAACAACCTATTCTAGTCTGATCTATGTTGATGTGTTGATCAGTTGTCTCTGCCTATCCTCCCTACTACTTGTCATCCCAACTAGCTGGTTGAGTTGTCATGTCTCATGGCTATCAACATCACCACTATCAGTACGGTCATCAACTATTTGGCCATCACTCATCACCACCCCTGCTGCCTCAAATGATTGCTCTCCAAAATAATGATTCAAGTGCCAAGCATAGTTTTTCCTAGAATTGCTTCCCTTTTTACTGTCCTGCTTTTTAAGTATTCTTACATTTCTCTAAGTATTCTAGACTTTTTCGTAAGTGTCCTTATGAAGATAAAAAAATGATGCATGTGGGTCAAGTTATTTTTTTAGACCGATGGACTAAATAAGATCGGGTCTTTTGGTTGTCTCTTGGTCTCCAAATTGGTGATTAAAATGTTCATATGGATTTGATGGCCGTAAGGATTTGTTATTTCTGTCTTACTGGTTGGATGAATGCCTTATATCTCATTTCAGAGAAATCTTTTATTGCTCATGTTCTTCATTTGGACCGCTGATCAGGTATAAATTTGATGATGAGAGAGTAACAAAAGAAGATATAAAGAGAGCACTAGAAGAGCAATACGGTGGAGAGGAAGAGGTAATTGGAGGGAGCATTGCTTGGAGCCATATATTACTTTTGCTTCCTTGATTAGATGTTTAGTCTTGCCTCCTTTTCACCTTTCAACCTCATTTGACTTGACAGCTCCCGCCAACAAATCCCGGATTTAACAATACTCCATTTAAGTTTACCAAATACTCAAATGCATACATGCTAGTGTATATACGTGAGAGTGACAAGGACAAGATCATCTGTGATGTGGATGAGAAGGACATTGCCGAACATCTGAGGGTAAGATGCTGCTTTTACTATAATTGGAAGTTCAGATAGCTTGTAGATCACAAGTATTAAGTAATTAGGTGATAAGATACTTGATGGACTCAGATATCTCATATAGGTCCCCTATAACTAGCTAATCTCAAGACATCGCGATCCTTTTGGATTGAGTAGTATATTGCTTGAGGTCGTTAAAAGTAATCTATTGGGCTACCTTATCATCGCGCTTCTTTCATTTCCTCCTCGTACAAAATAGAGTGAGCCCCTTGCAGAGTTAGGGTTGATGTGAAGTCAAGATCTCGTGACTTGTCTCACTCAGAGTCTAGCTTTTTCTACATTTATTGTCTACTGAAGTTTTCCAATGCAAGATTATGAATGAGGATACTGCTTGTATGTCTTAGGAGAGATTGAAAAAAGAACAAGAAGAAAAGGAACATAAGAAGAAAGAGAAGGCTGAGGCACACTTGTACACCATCATTAAGGTGAGCATTTCTCAAGCCTTGAGCCACCTGCTTTGATTATGGTTATCTAGGATGCCTTTTTGAGCGTAGCAGCTTATCAATGTCATGGTGCTCATAGGTTGCGCGGGATGAAGACCTTGCTGAACAGATTGGCAGGGATATTTATTTTGACCTGGTGGATCATGACAAAGTTAAAAGTTTCCGCATTCAAAAGCAAATGCCTTTTAACATCTTCAAGGTGCACTTTTAGATTCTGGTTGCTTTTAATTTCTCTGATGAATTGGCATTGAGAACTTCACTAGCCACTTTGAGCAAAAGAATGGAGATCCAGTGCTTTAGCGTAAGAGATGAATGAAAGCATCTCTTTCTTGACACCAGGCTCGATAGAGGGAGAGTCAGTTTTAAGATTCTATTTGGCTTAAGCATACAGAATTAAATTGAATTAGTGGTATGACTTTATTGAAGGCCAAGAGAGAAAAACTTCATCAGCCTATTAGTATCTTTGCCGAAGTAGAATTTGTTTACTGTCCTATATATTAGCTTCTCAGTAGATCCATCTTTGCCGTACACAAGCGATGCTGGAAAATTCAGAATGCACTGGGAAAATGGGAATGTGATGCTGCTTTCTGTATTTAATGCCATTATATACTGAATAATCATCTGAAAGTTTATTCACCCTTTTCCATGCCCCACTTGTTCTTGGTTGTCTTATGAAGTGTCTCTGGCTTCTGTCATCAATTTTTTTTATGAACTGGCCTTAATGGTGCATACAGGAGGAGGTTGCTAAAGAATTCGGCGTTCCAGTGCAATTTCAGCGGTTCTGGCTCTGGGCAAAGCGCCAGAACCACACCTATCGTCCTAATCGGCCATTGTCTCCGGCAGAGGAAACACAGTCTGTAAGTACAATTTGTCAGAACTGTTTCTCATGCACATTTTTTTTTTGGTAGCTTCAGTTGGGTAATCAGTTAGCCTAGTTAGTCTACGTAATGTTGTGTTAGTGTGCTGCACTACCTGCTTTCTGTTATCTGGGACTTGAGTTTTTATTATCACTTAGTTGATTCTTTTTGTGTATGAGCGGAAAATAATGGGGCAGATGCTTGTTCAGCTTATTCATGTAGGAGTTAATTGTTCTTCAGAGTGATAGGTTTGAATTTTCACTTACCTGCATTGGAAGGATGTCTTTTGATTCTGCATATTCTTGTCAGGGATGCTTCCTTTTTTTTTTTTTTCGGGCCTTTCTTTCGTTTTTTCATTTCCCTTACTGCTGTTTTCATTTCTTTATTTTGTATCAGCTGATTCAATGCCTTTTGGTTTGGGTCTTTACTTTCTTTCTGACTGTATTTGTTTCTTTCTTTTCGCTGTACTGTAGGTAGGACAGTTGAGAGAAGTGTCGAATAAAGTTCCGAATGCAGAATTGAAGTTGTTCTTGGAAGTGGAACTTGGGCTGGTAAATTTTCTTATTGCATCTTGATCAATAAAAGGCTTTCATATCCTAGGTGGCATCATTCATTTGGTTGAGCTGTTTTTTTTCAGGATATGCACCCCATTGCCCCACCTGACAAGTCAAAGGAAGATATATTATTGTTCTTTAAGCTTTATGATCCTGAGAAGGGAGAGTTGCGGTAACTTATTGCCTCTGTGAACATTCTATTGTAGCACATAAATCTGAAACTGAAATCACTAGTCACTTCGTTCTAATACAGATATGTTGGAAGGCTTTTCGTGAAGGGTACTGGTAAACCTGCAGAAATCTTGACCAAGCTAAATGAAATGGCTGGTTACTCTCCTGACCATGAAATTGAACTTTACGAGGTTTGTTTTCATCGATGTATTTGCATCATTTACGTAATTCATGCTTATTCAGCTAATCATATTAATGAGAAAGCCTGGGCGTTCTATCAAATTTTAAGGCCTGTGTTGACACTCGACATCCTAATTATGGTGACATGTTTGATGGGGAGTCTGTATTTTGTTGACAAGCACTATTGTCTACGGATGTGCGATATGATTGGAGTATCTTTTTTGTGTTTTCTTGCTCAGGAAATAAAATTTGAGCCTAATGTCATGTGTGAACCAGTTGACAAGAAAGTGACATTTCGAGCTAGCCAGGTACAGATGAATGCCTTTTAATGGAGGGTTGCCTGAGTAAGTCTCGAAATTAAATTCTAGAATTGCCTGCAGCTTGAAGATGGAGATATCCTATGCTTCCAGAAATGTCTTCCAATTGAAAATGGTGAACAATTTTCCTATCCAGATGTCCCTTCCTTTCTGGAATATGTGCACAATCGTCAAGTATGTATCCCGGGGTTGTTCGTTCATGATATTGATCTCTCCATAGGCATGGATTAATACCCCTGCAACTTCATGTATTGTAGATTGTCCACTTCCGTTCTCTTGAAAAACCCAAGGAGGATGATTTCTCTTTGGAGATGTGAGTATGGACACAGTTCTTTTGTAGCCTTTCTGCATTGCTTGCACATATGTTGCTAATAAAATCAAAATGATTGATATGCAATTCTGTATTCAAGGTCTAAGCTGTATACCTATGATGATGTTGTGGAAAGAGTTGCTCAGCAGCTTGGTTTGGATGATCCATCAAAGATCAGGCTCACATCTCACAACTGTTACTCTCAGCAACCCAAGCCCCATCCTATAAAGTATCGTGGAGTGGATCATTTGTCTGATATGTTGGTTCACTATAACCAGGTTAGTAATATTATCCATTGGAGACTTCTGATGGATTGAAATTTTAGGAGCTGAAATGTTGTCTTCCACTTCCACATTCGTGCAGAGCTCGGATATATTGTACTATGAAGTGCTAGATATCCCTCTTCCAGAACTACAAGGTTTAAAAACTTTAAAAGTAGCATTTCATCATGCTACTAAGGATGAAGTAAGTATCTGATTGATGCTTGAAACTGCGTGTAGGTTTGCTGCTGATTTATGATGTTTCTGCTTCTGTATCTTGTAGGTGGTCATCCATACGATCAGACTTCCTAAGCAGAGTACTGTCGGAGATGTGCTCAGTGATCTCAAGACAAAGGTAATTTTGGGTGTCTTGGTACTATTTCTTGCCTTTCTTACCTTAACTTCAATTGCACATATGCTTGTGGTAAATGGTAACTAAGTGTGTACTAATTTTTTGCTTTAGGAAATATCTACTGGCTTGTGTGCCTAATTTTCTTCTGTTTTTTTTTCTCTCACCTTTTCTGTTGCTACACCAGGTCGAGTTATCCGATGCTAATGCAGAACTTAGGTTGCTTGAAGTTTTCTACCACAAGATCTACAAGGTTTGCTTGTTTTCTGCAGGAATATCTTGATTGGATGCTGTTGCTGATGGTATCGAGACTAATACGTCTTTCTATGTGTGGTACTGTGTGGAAATTAGGGGATTGTGCGAAAATATGCGAGTTTTTTGTCAATAATTTTTAATTTCTGCAGATGCGCATGATGTCATCGAATTTTCCTGATGTTGTAACATTGACTTTGGCATAATTTGGCTGGTAGTTGGGGCATTAATGCTTGAGGCTTATCAATCCCATAGAAAGTCTACCTCTTCTGTTATCCCATTTATGTGAATATTATACTTGGCTACCAGCTTTGCAGTTTCCAAACATCTCCCAGTTGTCTCCCCTCTTTAGTCTCTCGCCTTTGAAATAACTAAGGGGTCTCACTAAATTTCTGTCTCATATATGCAGATCTTTCCCCTCAGCGAGAAAATCGAGAACATAAATGATCAGTACTGGACATTACGTGCAGAAGAGGTGGGTCCCTGGTTTGCAATTGTATGCATGGTATATGACCTTGTATTGTAAATGTAAATCTAGAGATATAACCTTTCTAGGGGGTCTCTGAGATCTGGTAAGCAGTTAATTATTGCTTTCCTTTACAAAAAAGGTTAATCAGTTCTCTTCAAGAAATTTTTATAAGCTATATTGTAAGTGTAATTAGGTGTATTTTCTTGTTTTAGTGTCTTGTAATTGTGAAATTATTGCATTTTTTGAAGTCCTAAACAGTGTCTCTCTATATGGTAAATCTTAACATGTATCCTTTATGTGTCCGCATTTTTTGGAAATCTTAAAATGAAATGAAGCTACGGTATGGCGATATTGCATGGCGTTCTAGGCTATTGTCTGATTTGATGCATTGTGGTGAGCAGTATCTTTGCTTGTAGTTTCTAATATCCTTTTGATTATGCTCCATCAAGCTTGGTGAGGATAGCATTTAGGGGTAAAATGTTATCGTTTTGATGATTAGCTGTAAGGCTTTTGTTGTTTTGGTTTGAACGTGGATTTTAGGATTGAGTGCAATAAGGCAAAGCATTAACTCTTTGTTTTGGTTCTATTTCTTTAGATAGATTTATGTATATTATTTTCTTTGCCTGTTCTAATTTTGTAGATTCCGGAAGAAGAGAAAAATCTTGGTCCAACTGATCGTCTAATCCATGTATACCATTTCACAAAAGACACTGCTCAGAACCCGATGGTAATTACTTGATTACATAGTCAATTGGTGCCTGGGCATTGGTAGATGATATTGCATTTAGAACTTCTGGTTTTCTAAAGGTTTTCATCTTGGCGTTGTTTCTCGTTTTCCTTTTCTTTCTTTCAAACAGCAAGTCCAGAATTTTGGAGAACCCTTTTTCTTAGTAATACATGAAGGTGAGACATTGGCTGAAATAAAAGTACGAGTACAGAAGAAATTGCAAGTTCCAGATGAGGAGTTTACTAAGGTTTGTTGAGTCCCATTTAAGAGATTTTCTATTTCAGATGGTGCTAGTCAATATTGCTTGCTAATAGATGTCATATGCATGCTAATTTTGTGTGTAACTGTCTATAACGTGATGCATCATGTACATCAATTACATATCATTACATCTGATTTTATCTTCTCGATTTCTGCAGTGGAGGTTTGCATTCCTCTCGTTAGGTCGTCCAGAGTACCTTCAGGATCATGATATAGTGTCAAATCGTTTTCAGGTCTGAACTCAAGTAGTAAATTTCTCTATTATTGCACCTTTTCATTGAAAATCAGTGTTGTGGATAATGTGTACTGACTTTCATTGTCTGCCATAGAGACGAGATGTTTATGGTGCTTGGGAGCAATATCTCGGATTGGAGCACTCTGACACTGCTCCTAAAAGAGCTTATGCAGCTAATCAGGTGAATGGGGTGCTGTTGTGGCATATCTGTCCATAGTCTGTTTATACTGGCCGAATATTTATTTCTATGAAGGCCACCTGCTACTTGTGTGTAATCACGACATCCTCCTGGTATAGCTGAGTATAACTAATTCTGACGCTGTTTTGCGTATTGCAGAATCGCCACACTTTTGAGAAGCCAGTGAAAATATATAATTAAAATCCACTGGATGGATCTTCTTCAACTGTATTGATGAGCTCAAAACAAGATGCACCATTTATTTGTGGAAAATCAGCGAGGTGGTTATGGTCAAGATGATTTCAGTTGATCCGATGTTTTTGTTGCTCGTTTGTTCCTAGTGTGGATGGAGAAGTTTAGCCTGAAGCAAATTACATTCTCTGAGCGCACATACCGGTTCCATTTCTTGAGATGGAGTCTTGGGCGATCCCTGGTGGGATGTCACTGGTAGTGTATTTTAACGGTATATAAATGAAAGATTTTGGACTGGTTATTGTATACTTGGTATAGTAGGTTGCCTTAGTCTTTATCTTTTGCTCCATCTGCTTCTTCGATTTTTGTTTACTTGAGCTATGTCTAGAAAAGTTGGGGATTCTGTAGTGGTTTTTTGGTACTCTTTAGCATCTTTCTTGATTTGTAAAGGAAATTTGAAAGATGCTGTATTTACATTGATGGACTCTAATTTTAAGTCTCCTCTGCCTATTTTTGGCGTGGAGGAATCATTTTGGATTTTCGCAAGAAAGGCGCCCTCGTTGAAATCTCTAGACTTTGTTGGCCCCAAAAGCAAGAGGGAATGTCCGCGCCTCGTTTCGCCTGCTACATTGATGATTTGGGCAAAGGCTTCTCAAAAGTGTTGATTCAGTGGCGAATTCTTGCCTGGATTGAGTCCGTTGGTATTCAAGTGATTTGATCCGTTAGATATGCGAGCCTCTCGCGAGATTCATTAGATCCAACAGCTGAGGTCACTCGGTCCGTGACGGGCCGTCGCCCAACAAATCACAGTCTGACACCTAGAGAACAGGTTAGATGACTCTTTGCCTGGAATTGAAAGGGTCTCAAAGGGCTTTTCCATCACCTCTTTCGAGTCTGCAGCACATCAGGATCAGAGAAGAAACGGCCGGCTTGATCGCTAATTCTCGAATCAAATGAGATCTCCGGACACGTCATCTGAGAAAATGGAACGGGTAACATTCATTGTAAGTGCGGTCCAACGAGTGTACTGAATTGTTTAATAGGATGGTTGAGTTAAAGATAGAAAACAACACGTCGCAAAAAGGTGGTCGCCAAAATGAAAAGTGAAGCTCTTTTCTTTTTGTAACCCAAAAAGAAAGAAAAAGTACCCAAACCCAATTCTACTTCAGTTTCCTTCCGTGCCAATTTTGACAAATCGACTCATGCAAAAGCAAAAAGACAAGGAGCTAAATGCCACCTTCACATACTTCCAAGCATCGACCGAATGCACTGCTTCTCTCGACGTCTTCCCTTGTTCTCTTTCGCTCTCTCTCTCCCCTCTTCTCTCCTTCATAACCTCCACGCTCAACACATACGCACGCACACGCTCCTCATGCACACAACACTCTAGAGAGAGAGAGAGAGAGAGAGAGAGAGAGAGAGATGGCGGGAACCACCGCTTCGAATACCGACACTGCCGCTCCCTACGAGGTCGACGAATGCCGCGGCGTCCTCCGAGTCTACAGCGACGGCTCCATCGTTCGCTCCTCCAAGCCGAGCTTCAACGTCCCTGTCCAGGACGACGGCTCCGTCCTCTGGAAGGACGTCCTCTTCGACCCGGCCCACGACCTCCACCTCCGCCTCTACAAGCCGGCCTCCGCCTCGGCCTCGTCCGCCAAGCTCCCGATCTTCTACTACATCCACGGCGGCGGCTTCTGCATCGGCTCCCGCACCTGGCCCAACTGCCAGAACTACTGCTTCAAGCTCGCCTCCAAGCTCCACGCCGTGGTCGTGGCCCCCGACTACCGGCTGGCCCCGGAGAACCGGCTCCCGGCCGCCGTCGAGGACGGCTACACGGCCGTGAAGTGGCTCCAGGCTCAGGCTCTGGAGGCGAGCGACGCGTGGCTGGCCGACGTGGCCGACTTCGGGAGGGTGTTCGTATCGGGCGACTCGGCCGGCGGGAACATGGCTCACAACCTGGCGGTCCGGCTGAGAGCCGGGGCTCTGGAGCTGGCTCCGGTTGTGGTGAGGGGTTATGTGCTTTTGGCGCCGTTCTTTGGGGGAACTGTGTGGTCCAAGTCGGAGGCCGAGGGTCCTAAAGACGCTTTCCTCAATCTGGAACTCATTGACAGGTACAAAAGAACAATGATAATCGTTCGATCAGTATGTGATTATAGCTATTTCCATAGAGGCGAGCTTTGTAAGCATTCTGAAAATGACGTTTACATTTGAGTGCTGACTTACACATTATCGTCACGTCATATGCGAGTGTTTATGATCTTGGGCTTGGCCAGGTTTTGGAGGTTATCGATGCCGGCCGGAGACACAACCGACCACCCGCTGGTGAACCCCTTCGGCCCATCGAGCCTCGACCTCGAGCCCCTCGACCTGGACCCGATCCTCGTGGTGGTCGGCGGCGCCGACCTCCTGAAAGATCGGGCCGAGGAGTACGCGGCGAAGCTCAAGGCATGGGGAAAGAAGGTGGAGTACGTGGAGTTCCAAGGGCTGCAGCATGGGTTCTTCACCATCGATCCCGACTCGCAGGATTCGAAACGCCTGATGCTCATCATCAAGCGCTTCATCGACGACAACTCCACCTGATGCACCCATTTGATGTTTATTTACCCAAATATCATCTGTTCTTACATGTGTGATTTGGTGTTATCCGTACCGGTAAATTTAAATAAATGTCGATAATTGTCCAAAAACAAAACTGTTGATTAAAGAGAATCGGTGGTACTTTGTTTTTCAGATAATTTATTGATAACTATCCGATACTTTGATGAAATTATAAACTTTTTTGACAGTTTGGAAATTAGTTCGTACTTACTCTTTTATTTGTACAAATTAGCGGTTTTTGAATTTACGAATTATTATATGAAATTACTAGCGTCAATTAGAGCAATTTATCAACTTTTTTCCCAGGTTAAACAACAAACTAAACTAGTTTTGGAATCGCTTCAGTCAACTAGCGTTATTTTGTGTTGTTTTATCGGTATGTGTGCCGTACTAGCTCTCCGAGACTTCACTGCATGAGACTTGGATCAAGCCAACGGTGACTCGGTACTATATCTTTTCCCCCCGAAATCGCGGACGTGATTAGACTCATTTTAAATTAATAACGAATTTTTCGACGCGTTAGCATAAATCAAAATCTCGAAACAAATTTACAGTATAGCCATGACACGCAAACACAAATTGCTAACGCTACGTTCGTTTCACAGGAAACAGGGAAAATTCCAATTTAGGACCCAAAGTGGGGTCAAATTTTCAAAAAGGGGCCCGAAGTGAACATTGTGTCAAATAAGGGCCTGAAGTGCCCAATCAGTCTCAAATAAGGACCCGAAGTTCCCAAAAAGTCTCAAATAAGGACCTCAGTTTCCGGCCGGCCAAAATACCCGCCGGCCGGCAAAAAAGTTACTGTTCCGTCACCGGAACAGTAACTTTTAAAATTTTTTTTCCTTTTCTGTCTTTTTTCTTTTCCTTTTTTTTTTCTTTTCCTCCGCCGGGGCCGGCGGAGGTCGCCGGCCTCAGGCGAGGCCGCCCTCGCCGGCGCCGGGCGAGGGCAGCCCTCGCCTGGGCTGGGCGAGGTCGCCCTCGCCGGCGTCTGGCGAGGCCGGCGTCGGGCGAGGCCGGCCTCGCCAGTTGCAGGCGAGGTCTGCCTCGCCCGACGCCGGCGAGGCCAGACCTCGCCTGCAACTGGCGAGGCCGGCCTCGCCCGACGCCGGCGAGGCCCGACCTCGCCAGATCTGGCGAGGTCGGCCTCGCCCGACGCCGGCCTCGCCAGATCTGGCGAGGTCGGGCCTCGCCGGCGTCGGGCGAGGCCGGCCTCGCCAGTTGCAGGCGAGGTCTGGCCTCGCCGGCGTCGGGCGAGGCAGACCTCGCCTGCAACTGGCGAGGCCGGCCTCGCCCGACGCCGGCCTCGCCAGTTGCAGGCGAGGTCTGGCCTCGCCAGTTGCAGGCGAGGTCCGACCTCGCCCGACGCCGGCGAGGCTCGACCTCGCCTGCAACTGGCGAGGTCGGGCCTCGCCGGCGTCGGGCGAGGCCAGACCTCGCCTGCAACTGGCGAGGCCGGCCTCGCCCGACGCCGGCCTCGCCAGACGCCGGCGAGGGCGACCTCGCCCAGCCCAGGCGAGGGCTGCCCTCGCCCGGCGCCGGCGAGGGCGGCCTCGCCTGAGGCCGGCGACCTCCGCCGGCCCCGGCGGAGGAAAAGAAAAAAAAAAGGAAAAGAAAAAAGACAGAAAAGGAAAAAAAATTTTAAAAGTTACTGTTCCGGTGACGGAACAGTAACTTTTTGCCGGCCGGCGGGTATTTTGGCCGGCCGGAAACTGAGGTCCTTATTTGAGACTTTTTGGGAACTTCGGGTCCTTATTTGAGACTGATTGGGCACTTCAGGCCCTTATTTGACACAATATTCACTTCGGGCCCCTTTTTGAAAATTTGACCCCACTTGGGGTCCTAAATTGGAATTTTCCCCAGGAAACAAATAATTTAAAAAATATTTTCTTGAAAAATGATCGCTTAAATCGCTTATAGAAATGAATGAACGAAAGGTATTTTCGCCGTCCACGAATATTTTAGACATTACCGATAATGAAAACATAATTCATTTTTTATAGACGAATCATTTCAAGCTAGACAGATGGCCGATTTTCAAAAATTATGCTCCGAATCATTTGTTTTTTTGCGAAGAAAGCGGAGCCTAAAATTAAAAAGTATCCATCGCAATTGCCGTGGGTATACGATGCTTGTACATACTCGTGCTCCTCTGCGCCAAGGTGAGGTCCTCAAGAGCACAAATGCGGTGCGTTTGATCGCTTGCCTCAGGGACGAAACAGTAATTTCCCATGCCATCGGAATTCACCTTTTTTTCAAAACACCGAGAAAGCCCAAACGGTCCGCTGAATTCAAATCCACGACTCGATCCCCACCGTCCACTCCAATCACCCTCCACCCTCCGATCTCCATTTCTCTCTGACATCCTCTCTCCCTCGCAACGACGCTTTAAACTCTCTCCTCGCTCCTCCTCCTCTTCTCCCCACCGCACCGATTTCGCCTCTCAGAATCCCTCCCGGCGAACCCTAAAACTCGCAACTTCCTCCTCCCTCCTCCGGGTCGTTCCGTCGCGACTCGTCGGCCGACGATGGTGATCGTTTCGGACACCGCGAGCGCCACCAAGAGCCGGTTCGGGTTTCACGACCGCTCTTCGGATCCCGCGCCTCCCGACCTCGCGGCGAAGCCCGCGTCCGGGGAAAATCTCGCGCATTCTCAGGCGCCGGCGATCCGGAGTGGTGGAGATTCGGACGACGGCGGAGCTGGCGGGCCGTCCCGGGGGTTCGAGCTCCGCGAGGATCCTTCATTTTGGAAAGACCACAATGTCCAGGTTTGTGTCAATCTGATTTTACTTGCGCTTCTCCAGGTGTCGATTTTCTAGCCTAGATCGGACGATTTGTGTAGCTGTGAGCTACACTAAGTTAGGCACAGCAGCGCTTGCTTGAATACTTCGAATTGTGCTTTGAAATTGGATGCTCTCTACTATAAAAGAGAAAGAAATGACTGACTTTATGCGTGCTGGTTTATAGGTAATCATCAGAATTCGGCCTCTCAGTAGCAGCGAGATATCGCTGCAAGGCTACAGCAAGTGCGCTAGGCAAGAGAGCTGCCAAACTGTTACCTGGACCGGGCATCCTGAGTCACGTTATACTTTTGATCTGGTCGCAGACGAGAATGTTAGCCAGGTAAAAAGTTTCTTTTCCCATATCTTTGGTAAATTCAACGTAATTTCCATGCCTTTTTTTGAATGTCTATCCTGCGATGCCCCAAGCTAATTCAGTAATGTCGCAGGAGAAGTTATTCAAAGTGGCTGGAGTACCTATGGTGGAAAATTGCGTAGGAGGATACAACAGTTGCATGTTTGCGTATGGTCAAGTAAGTATCATACGACAACAATACCCTTCGTTGTGACCCGGATGTTTTTGGGTCTTTCAATTATTGATGGTTTTCTTGGACTTAGCATCCACCATTGCAATTTTGAGGATTCGATTAGCCAGTCTTTTCACTAGTTTGATTGCTTGTGTTTATGGTACCAAATACCTTTGCTTTTCTGCGTATAGACTGGGAGTGGGAAGACTCACACAATGCTTGGAGACATCGAAGGAGGAACTCGTAGACACAGTGTTAATTGTGGGATGACACCCCGAGTCTTTGAATATTTATTTTCACGGATTCAAAAGGTTCGTGCCCTTCGCTGATATCACACATTGCATGATGTTCATTTTCAAAATGGAAAACCATTTATTTGGCCGAGAAGAAAACAACAAAAAAAACTTGTTTGGGAGCTATTGCTTAATACTATTATGATCAAGATCTCACTATATTTCTCGCGATTTTTAGAATCAATGCAGAGCAGTCAATGGGGTTGCTTTCTTCTCTTTCTATGTTTGAGAGGGTTAATCTCATAAACCTACGCAGTAACATCATGCGACATTTTGCTTATATCCGATGAAAGTTATTCCCTCTCTTGTGACAGGAGAAAGAGGCTCGCAAAGAGGAGAAATTACGATTTACTTGTAAATGTTCATTCTTGGAAATATACAATGAACAGATCCTAGATCTTCTGGATCCTTCTTCCAACAATTTACAGGTATGGATTAGTTTTAGGCTTTTCATTTGCGTCGCCAAACTTTTCCCTGCAACCACTAAAGAATTCCAATATTATTGGAGGTACTTTATTTGCGCGTTGTGAAGCTAAATGTCAATACCTGCAATTTTACAGATAAGGGAAGACATCAAGAGAGGGGTTCATGTCGAGAATCTAAAGGAGATAGAAGTTACGAGTGCACGGGAAGTCATACTTCAGCTGATTCAAGTACGTGAGCTGCCACTGCAGTTCAATGTTTCCACTGCCCAGTGGAAGGAAGCTTTGTGCCATGTCATTACTTAGTTCTTTTATTGTTAGTCACTACTTAGAAATATTTTTAAGGACTTGTCTTTTGTGTGGCTCAAGTTCAACTCGATTGATAAACTAAGACCTTTTGAATTAATTTATCTGGGAAACATGCTTTAATGTTGGGGAAGTTGGAGCTAATCGTGATGGGTGATCCTTGGAAGTTTCAACTCCTACCAAGCAATACTATATTTTTAGAGATGACCTGTGGTGATTTTAGGCGTTCTTTTCAACTGGATAGAGGGGGAAGTGTATTAAAGACCACATCAACGGTTGTTTGATGCACTTTAATCTGTACTCCTTCTGCAGGGAGCTGCCAATAGAAAGGTTGCTGCGACCAACATGAACCGTGCAAGCAGTCGTTCTCATAGTGTATTTACATGTGAGATTGAAAGCAAGGTTAGTGTTTTCTTTGCTTTCTCTATTTGCCTCCACTATCAACTAGACAGTTTCCTTCTTAGGACAGTGTTTCGGATGTTCCAATTCATACTCTTGGTCATGTACTAAGTCATGTGTTCTAATTGAGCCTTCAATTTTAGTGGGAGTCCCAAGGTGTTACTCACCACAGATTTGCTCGGCTCAATCTTGTTGATCTAGCAGGGTCAGAAAGGTACTTGAGAACGATAACGCTTTTCCATTAAGAGTTGATACTTTTTTCACAAAGTTATGTGAATGTGAGGCTATGTTATAATTTTCTCACAGACAAAAAAGTTCTGGTGCTGAGGGCGAACGTCTTAAGGAAGCCACAAACATCAACAGATCTCTTTCAACCTTGGGGTGGGTAGTACCATATCCTCATTTAATACATCTTAAGATTTTCTTGATCATATCTATGTATTCAGGCCATTCTAATATAAATGGCATCTTACTTTCTATGATAATTCTGTTCTGCAGACTTGTGATCATGAATCTTGTGAGCATATCCAATGGGAAGTCACTCCATGTCCCTTACCGAGATTCAAAACTTACATTTTTGCTTCAGGTCAGTTGACTTTTGAGAAACTCAATCAACACGAACTTATCTATGAGTTGATCTCCCATTATGGTCTGACAATGTTTAAAAACTAATTTACTTATATGACTATGTAAACTCCAGATACATGCTTTCCTCACAATATAATGTCTTATTTTTAAGGAGTGGACTTTGAGAGAAATTTACCAAATCATTAGGACATGGTATCATCTAGTTTACTGCACAAACCTCTCTGAGAATTTGAGGTTCCAGTCTCCAGACTCTTGTGCTTCCATTTTGTCAAGTTGCAGATTTTTGTTAAAATGGAACTTGTTGGGATGATGCATCATATCATTGTGCATTCAACTATGTCCATGCACATTTACTTTGTGTGCTAGAGTTCGAGGCTTATTACCATTAAATTTGGAATTGATTAGAAAGGGTGTTAACTTAAACTTGGTGTGACCAGGAAAAAAAATCCAGCAGTTAAAACTATTATTTAGTCTCTGCAAGTTGAGGAAAAACTATGCTTCATCCTGTGCAAGTACTCCTTGACAGATTTTTCTATTGCTTTTGATGAATGAATGCTCACAAAAAGAATCTTGTTTTCTATATTTCAGGATTCACTTGGAGGAAATTCAAAGACAATTATAATTGCAAATATCAGTCCATCCAACTGGTTAGTGAATTTGTTGCACTCATATTTCTGTCTTGAAACGGTACATGTTGATGGCTAATTTTACAATTCTTGATCGCTGCAGCTGTTCATTGGAGACTCTGAGCACTCTGAAGTTTGCGCAACGTGCTAAATTCATTAAAAATAACGTAAGTGTTCTCTATACGAGGCTTGTGTCTTATAAATTCCCCTCTGGGAAAATAGTGCTATCATTTGCTTTGTTTCAAAGGCACATTTCTTCGAAAATATTATAGTACTTATATTTCCCGATTTTTCCTTAAATTTTAAGAGGGTAGTTCGATATTTGGGATTTATATGACCTATGATATCTTTTAGTAGGCTTGCATTAGCTCTTTGAGTTTTTTCTTCTTCATTGTTTTCGCTGGTGCTACAGAAAGTCATAGGCGGTGTTTCTTTTCAGGCAATTATTAACGAAGATGCATCTGGGGATGTAATTGCTATGCGTATGCAAATTCAACAGCTAAAGGTACAGTGGATGACTTGTTGCTAACATGGTCTCGCTTATTAAAATCACAATTCAACTTTCACTTCACATACTTCCCATATCTCCTAGAACATGGGTACTTTCCAACTTGTGCAATTTCTCATATATTCTCTTCTATATCTCTTTAGAAAGAGGTTTCCCGTCTGAGAAGTTTGCAAAATGGAGGAGCTGAGGACTTTGCAAGTGATAGTGTATCAACAACCTTTCCAGGGTCTCCAGGTTTTTTTAAGTGGGAAGGGTTTCATGGATCATTTAGTCCACTTACCTCCAATAAAAGGACAACATTAGTAAGTACTGTCTTTCATTGGCCAAAATTTTTTTTTTTGATATTTTTTCCTCATCATTTTTCATTCCCTTGATTGTTCAGAAGGACTATGAAGTGGCTCTTGTTGGAGCATTTAGAAGAGAAAAGGACAAAGAACTTGCGTTACAGGCACTGGCTTCTGAGAGTCAGGCAGCTTTGCAGCTGGTATGAGAGCGAAAATATGTTTTTTTGACCCTTATCTTACCTTTTGTCTACATAGATGGGCAACAACTCGTACAAACTTTTAAACTTGCTTATATGTTATCTTTCTTCAGATCTGATGAATGTAAAGTGACATGTGGAAAACCTGTTCACTTCTAAAATGATTTAAGATGAAAGAGAGGAAGACCGGCCTTTTCTTTTCTTTCTTTTTTTCTTTTTGCAACATTAGTTTTTCTATGTAGATGTTCATCGAATATTTTATGTACTTTTATGTTGGGGTCTCTTTTGGCTTTATACTAGAGCAAATATGACATATTTCAGGATTTACTGATGAAGGTTATTAATCTTTGGTGGATCAGGCCAAGCAAAGAAAAGATGAAATTCAAGGCCTGAAAATGATGTTAAGATTTCGTGAAGCAGGGCTTAAGAGGTTAGAGGCTGTTGCTGCGGGAAAAATCTCAGCTGAGACCCATTTGCTGAAAGTAAAGGAAGAACACCTGAAGGAAATTGAAGTTTTAAGGACTCAGGTTGACAGGAACCTAGAAGTGACCAGATTTGCCATGGAAAATCTACAGTTGAAGGAAGAAATCAGAAGGTATGATTAATTCGGGTCCAGTGTGATATACCTATCCCAAACCTTATTAGCCTTTCTTCTCGATTTCCATTGCCTATTCTAAAATGACAAGACAAACTTGCTTTTTGCAAAAGAATTATTTGAGAAGGTTTGTGTAGTAAACATAGTTATTTGTTATTGCATTTTGTCTTATCATGGCTTTCATGTACTCCAACTGACAGGGTAAAGTCATTTTGTGAGGAAGGAGAACGAGAGATGATGAATGAACAAATCAGGGTGTTACAAGCTAAGGTGGGCATATGCTTGTAACATTTTTTTTTTAGTTATCTGTGGGTTTATACACTTACAGTTTACACCAACTGCAGTTACTAGAAGCACTTGACTGGAAACTAATGCATGAATCAGATGCCTCAGCCATCCAGGTTATTTTAAAACATCTCCTCTTAAATTTTAAACAAATTGCAATATGGGGAAGGTTGTCCTGTTGATCTAACTATAAAATACTTGGAGACAGAAGCCTGATTCAGATGCTGCAGCAGACATACTTGGTGATGAAACCCCACTTCTTTCTACTAAGGTTAGGTTTTTGAATTCAGTGCTTGTGCTTTCTGCTGCTTACTTTCTTGTCTCTGCTTCAAGTGTCAGATTCTCTCCATAAATTTTCGTTGCAATTTCATTTAATATTAAATTGCAGCGGCTGCCTGACATTTAAGTATTCTTTTCTCAAACTTATTCTTATTGTACAGGAAGGAGGATCCCCATGGCTTGCATCTGTTAATGATGAAAATGAGTTCCTCCGTTTGCAGGTGGCCACTCCTAGTTTCAATGTTCTTCATGTCAAAAAATACTGCATGACTAGAAATGATAAAATAATGTTTGCGGAAACTATGTTTTATTTCAGGCGATCCAAAACCAGGCAGAATTGGAAGCACTCCATAAGAAACTAAATTTCTGCCTTGAGGAAAAAGAAAAGTTGGAGAGGTACTAAACGCGCACACACTCTTATGAGGTTTTTAACTTTTATTTTAGCAAATTGCATGCTTGTGTCACTACCCTTCCTCACATCTTCCATTGATTGTTCCAGACATGTACATGATCTGTTAAGAGAGCTTGAAGAGAATAGATCTTCAAGAGCTATTGGCCAGTCACTTGAGCTTCCATCTTCCTCAACTGGTGTCAACATTGTCAATTTTGATGATCAGATAGAGCTGAAAACTATGGTGGATGCTATTGCTGCTGCAAGTCAAAGGGAGGCAAAAGCTCATGGGAGTGCAATGATCCTGTCTAAAGAGAATGATGAGCTTCGGATGAAGCTGAAGGTATTGATTGAGGATAACAACAAGCTCATCGAATTGTATGAGAAGGCAACTGCAGAAAGGAGTGAATCACATTTGTGTTCTCTTGATAGTACTCTTGAAGAGAGAACCGGAGTTTGCAGAAGCGATGCCATCACTGGGCCAGAAGAAGGGAAACTTATTGAGATGAAAAAGGCTGTTGAGAATCTGGAGCATCAGCTTGTGGAAATGCATGAAGAAAATGAAGAATTAATGGGTTTGTATGAGAAAGCAATGAAGGAGAGGGATGACTTCAAAAGGATGCTTTATGCAAATGAGCAGGTCAAATCTGGAACTGAAGGGGAATTTGATTGTCCGGAAAAGCTTGTTGAAGTTGATGCAGGTGATAACCACGAATCAAGTCAGGCAACCATGTCTACTGAGGAAACCCATGTTGCTGGAGTGTTTGCCCTGGAAGCCAGGAGAAATTCAGAGGCAATTTATTGCACCAACAATGATAAATCAGAAGTTTTCAGGGAGGAAACAAGTGATCAAAAAGTAAATGGTGGACCTGGGGCAGATGAACCTCCTAGTAATGCTAATATCAGTATCTCCATGGAAGAAGCTACTCAGTTAATGAAGCCTTTCTTGTTTGACGGATCAGATATACTAAATGAAAATTCTCATTTCTCCGTTTTAAATGCTGAGCTTGGATCTAAACAATGCTCTAAGGAAACAGGTGATACAAAAGTAATTGGTGGACCTAGGGCAGATGAACCTTTAATTAATGCTAATATCAGTATCTCCATGGAAGAAGCTACTCAGTTAATGAAGCCCTTCGTGTTTGACGGATCAGATATACTAAATGAAAACTCTGGTTTCTCCGTGTCAAATTCTGAGCTTGGGTCCAAACAATGCTCTGAGGATCAGGCAGATTCACATTGCTGCATGGAAATTGATCTATCAACCATCTCTGCTGTTCCTATCCCACAACCACAAGCAATGAATCTGGTCAGATTGAATCTTGCAAGTGCGGAGGAAATGCTCAGTTTTTCTTCTAGAACTGCCGATACAATTCACTTGGTTGAGAAATCAATCATTGAGGCCGGTCAACTCTCGAGACAAGTTGAAGAAATGGAAGCCAGCGTCCAAGTCGATCAGCAGAATCTTGAATCATGCAAACGACTTTTATCAGAAGCACAAGAAAGAGTATCGCTCACTGATAAGAAGTTCTCTGCTCATAAGTATTCTCTATCAAGTTTCTGTTCGTCCATAATGTATTTTGAACAACGAGAAGCTCGCGCCAAGGCAAGGGTTAATGCTTCAGCGTCACACCTAGACCAAAAGAATAATGAAATGGCCCATCTTCAAGCCCGCAAGGAGGAGCTTGAGGTACTGCTGAGGAGGAATCAACATTCTGACGAAGAACTAAGGAACAAGCTGGCGTGCTTAAAATCAAAACTGGAAGAAGAGAAGCGAAAGCAAGAAAACGAAAAGGTTCTTCTTGCCATAGATAATGTCGAGAAAGCTGATGCCGCAAAGAGGAACTGGGGTAGTAAAGCCACAGATTTACTCCAATCTGAGGAACAAAAAACCAAGCTACAAACTGAGATCAACTGCTGCCGAGAAAGACTTGGGGTCATAAAGAAGCAATACGTGGAATTGAGCGCGAAGCGTGGGAAGGTAGATGACGAGATCCGAGCCGTGCGAATGGAGATAACCAAAGCTTCTAGGACGGTGGAGGAGATGGAAATTGCACTTCATTGTGTCATCAAAGAGAGAGAGAGCTTATTAGAGATTATAGAGAATGCACAGCATGAAACTCAGAGTCTGATTCTATCCTACCACCAACATGTATGTGAAGCAGATATGAGGGCAAAAGAAGCAGAGATTCTGCAAGAGGAAATGCACGAGAGTCTCAGAAGACTGGGACAACTCAAAGAAACTAGAGCCATAACTTCACAGCGAAATACGCAGCTTTTAGGGGAGATTGGCGGTCCTTCCTGCTTATCAGGGAAGATGCAATTGGAGCTTCAAAATGCTATGGCATTGATTCAGGAGGCAAAATCATTGCTTTAGTTCCAACCCTTGGAAATCATGAAGTCTTGACAATTTGTTCTGTACGTGAAATTACTTCCTTGTATATTAATCTTGCTGGCGCCTATATTAAAGTGAGAAAGTGAGGTCAACATCGGACTTCATCTCAGTAAGCGTCATCATGGATTTTTTTTTTTTTTGGTCAGAGTTATTATGGATTTGAGTCAAGGCAAAAGTGGTCTAGAGTCTTTAGACCACCCCCACGGACCTCTTGCCCTAGTAATTACTCGATTGCAGCATGATAGGAAGACTCCGGTTATAAAATTAGAAAGGAAATGAAGACTGGTCTTATCTCCAAGGGAGAACTCTTCATCAATGACTATTATTTCCTTTTCGGCGTAACCAACTTGCCCAGGCCCATGAAGATATTAAGAATGGATGTAAATTACCAACAGGGTTTCAAGTTTATTGATTTTCATTGGTTTAAAATTAGTTTTAACATTAAAGTGCTACTAAACACATAAAAAAATACTAAATACCTATAGGAAGAGAACTGACGTTTTGAATAAAGAAAGTCGTTAACCAGCATTAAGACCTGTTACTTCTCATTGAAAAATAATTGGAGAAATTCTAGTTAGGTAATATATTGGGAGAAGTAGAAAGGAGACTACCCTTTCCCATAGTTAGAATTTGTATCTCGCTCAAAGTGCGATCAATTGATGGTTAAAAAAAGCTATTTTGGTGATGCCGTGAATGATTCTGTCTTTATAAGTGATTGCAGGTCATATAGACAGCATGTACATAGAAGCCAACATGCATGCCACCGCTCCCCCACTGCATGCGAGCACCGGCATTGATGATGAAGAGTCCATCTAATTTGTGAAGAATACATCATCAATCTTCAATTTTATCACAAAGATTAAATGCTTCGCGATAGCAGAAGAAATTAACAGTACATGCTTTACGCAAGGCATTCAGGTGAACACAATTTTTTCTGTGATATCAATGTAGGCATCTTAGGATTCACATTTGCCAGTCGAAGGGATTGGCTTGGCTCAGAGATTACCATAAGACAGCATGTTGAGTACTGGAGTTCGTGAAATAGTCATTGTAATTAAGATAGCTCCATAACTTAGAGAGCCCGAATTTCCCGTGTTTGGCTGACCTAAGATATATAAGGTGCAATTCCTTCAGGTTTTTCTCAAAAGTTTCTTTTGTAGCACGCACCTGTAAAAGCAAACACCCAGGAAAAGGTGAAAAGAAAATCAACAAACAAGATCATCATCTAAAATTCATCATCACAGACAAGGATACCGATATTCATAGAGATGGATCGCATTCAAGAGCACAGATGCAGGATCCTTTTCTTGCTTGGTACACACGCAGGATCTTATAGAGGGGAAAATGGGAGATTAATTCCTTTAATCTAACAGTGAGCATTACCTGGGAAAAATTAATGATAGGTTGTTTAACTGATAGGTCTCCTTGTCCTCCTGTACTCCATGCACCCCCATATAAGGTGCCACGGAAGTCCACGGCACACTGTAAAATATTTCGTATTATGCCACCAATATCCTGCGTCTTTTCAGACAGAAAACAGCTGCAGAAAGATCACATTCATCATTATAATTTAAATTTAGTCAAATCTTCCTATGGCTACCACAGTAGATATGTGCAGTTGGACAGATTAAAACAAAAGGAGATCAAAAAGGAAGAGTGCTGTTGTAAATCAGTAGAGCAAGAATCAATCTCGCCATTTCAACTGCCATGATAGCTGCACATCGACTACTAAGTCAACTCAGAGATTGCCTTTTCATTCAATTTAACATCAGTGGCCAGATTGTATACCAGGTGGTTGAAACAGATAAAGATCACATTGGACCTAGTGATATTGCCGCAAATGTAGGGCAGTCTGGTTTTTACTTGTAACCTAAGCAAAATGAAATCAGTGAAAGTACTTGTATTTCATTCCCTTCCTAAACCTTGCGAGGCTTAACTAGCATACGAGGAATGAGGTCAACAATGACCAATTATGACAATCTTTCAGAAGTAAAAGTCTAATAACTTTGAACCAAAGTGATATGCAAACTCACATGTCAAGTGATTCGGCAAGATATTCCATATGCACTGACTCAAGATCCATCATATCTTTGACCTACATCGACCATGGGAAATGTCAAGCTAACGAAAAGAATATAGATAGGAAGTAATCTGAGAGAGCATAAAGCAAATATGCATGTTCATTGATGTTGACATGGGTAATCTACAGGACAAATATGCATGCCCAGCAACTCTTCCATGGACAACTCCGTTTCTGCAGGTCATAAAACATCAAGAGGATTGATGGCATAAGGAAAAAAGATGACACATGCACTAAAAGGATAGGTGCCTTAGCAAATCTCTCACAAAAGCTAAGTGAAAGATTAAAGTTGATGGCCTAACATGCATAGCGAGCAATTTAAAAGCAAACAAGGGCACAATGAAGTAAGAGAGCAGCTGCAGGTCCAGCCTAAATAACATCACTGCTAATCTTTCTCACTCAAAGAGGAGAAAGACACAGTTGCAACATACAAGACCACTTTCCATGCCTCATATCAAGAGGTTCCCCAGTACTCTCAGATTTCATTACCCGATTACTATTACAAAGGACAAATTAAATTCCACCACTCAGCCATGCATTAAACATGTATGGGAATTATCTAGAAAAAGATTGGAAAGAAACATGCCAAAGAATAACATCTTAAGTATCAGTTGAGCCGCACAAAGCAAACTTCAGCATAATATTCTCATCCACCAGCTGGACAGAGATATGAAGAACTAAAACTTATTTCTCAAAAATTTGCAGCAAGAAATGCATTTCTTGGAATATTTGCGAGGACCTTATGTTGAAGGGAATGGAGAAAACCAGACCACGAAATATGAGATAACTGGGACTGCACATATTGTTGTAACATGGATACGAAATGATTCAACTGGTGCCTGGTATCACAGAGAGAAGAAAACTTCCTTTATGAGTTTCAAACAGAAAACTTCCACAACATGAGAGAGATACTACCAAATAGAAAATGACGCCACTAATAGACCCATGAACAAAAATTAACAAGCGAGAGATCTAAATTTGCAATTACTCTCAATACATGAACAGATTGTGACTGACTTCTATATCATCATGCCTCATCTGCATTAATGAAATGTTTCCTCAATTGTCAGTCTCAACGAATTATGATGATGGTTGAATATGATCAAATAAAGATCAGAAACAAGGTCTTGTATACGCTCAGAAGGAAATGCTGTAAAACAGCATTTGTTTTTTCCAGACGATGTAAAACAAAGAAATAACCGGTGGTCAAATATTTTTCCAGCATCTACACGGTGAGTGGAGCTATCTATAAGCATTAATCAACCCAATGACAGGAGGATGCAGAGTTAGAAATCTATGGTGCTTAATTTGAACCAGAATGCCAAATCAGACCATTCCCAGAGGTAAGACAGCTTGGAAGCAAACTCGATAAATTGGTCTCGTAACCTCTATCTTGTTGGGCATACTAAGGGTGCGCATGGCAACGATTCTGTGTCCGGAAACTAATTCTGCTAAAAAATGATTCTTTTTTATTCCATGTCCAGGAACAATTTCTAAGCATTTGAAGGCGTTTGCGTTTAGTTACTGCCCAAAATTTCTATTGTTAGAATAAAAAAAGAACAGAATGCATTTGGTAACTACAAAAAAAAAAATTATTATTAATATTTTGAATTTTTTTAATATTTCTTTCATTTTTTTTATTTTTTTTTCTTTCCTTCCTTGGCCATGGCCAGTCGCTGGCGCCGGCAAGGGTATTGCGGCCCTCGCCGCCGCCCTCATCAGTCACAACGGCACAGGCAATGGCAAGGTCGGCCTCGCCAAATCACAGTGAGGTCGAGTCTTGCCCAGCCAACCTCGCCGTTGCCACCCCCAGTGATGGCAAGATCGGCCTCACCATGCTTGGGCGAGGCCTTGCCATCGCGGCCACGAGCCGCCCTCGCCAGCAACGGGAGAGGGCCGCAACACCCTCGCCGGCCCTAGCCAGCAACAGACCGGGAAGAAGAAGAAGAACAAACCAAAAAGGAAGAAGAAAACCAAAAAGAATCAGCAATGGAAAAATTGTTCCAAAATCAAGAAGCTACTTATTTTGCTTCTTGATTCTATTCTAAAACTGATTCTTGGGAACAATTTTTTGCAAATTTGTACCCAAGCACAAAAAATTTAATAAACGGATTTCTGTTCCCAAACTGATTCTGAGAACAAAAGAACAGAAATTTTCACTATTTGGCAACTTGCCAAACGCCCCCAAAGTAAAGTCAACCTGGTATTACTTAAATTTTAATTTTCTCAGCCTTGAAAATAGGTGTCATTTAAATCTATTGAACTTATCAGATGGGGAAAGGGAGAACAAAGAGAGAAATTTTTCATGCCTCTTAAAACCTCCTTCGAGTAGGAGATCTGAATGTAGAAATCAACATTAAAAGGCAAATCAACTTCCTGATACCCTGAGACAGGCCTATGCCTATTAATAATAAAATTAATGGTGTAGTATCTTTTCCATTGGCTTCTCAAACTAACAGAAGACTATTTTCAACTAAATTTTACGTACATCTGAAAGAAACATATGAAATCAGTGAAGGTGAGTAGCTTAATTTGTTTTGATTAAGATAAAAGAAACTCAGCAACAGTAACAGCCAGTCAGTGTATCAGTTTTCTTAAGAAACTTCCAAGAGCCCAAAGTGTTTCATTTTCTCTGTATCTTAAGAAAAATGAATATAGCAGAGGACATATGCCAGAAGGCTTTGCTCAGCTGGCTAAACACAACAATTTAGCAAGCTGATCGTAATAAAAGATGCATATAAAAATAGTGCAGGTTACCTCATATTCATCAAGATAGTAAAACGATTAACTTCCCCAGCTTGCAGTTCACATTTACCACTCTGACTAATATGCTTTGCACCCTGTTAAATTTCAAAAACAAATAAGTGATCTGCACAAAATCTCTAATTCCTAGAACCTTTAACAACCATAGCTCCACTTTAGCAACAAGAATGACCATCACAAAATCTCAAACTGCTTCTGTTACCTCTTAAAACCAATAGATAGTTAGCTCCTTTTTCAATATCATTGCAAGCTTATTTTGGAGTAGGGAAGAAAATTTGAGAGATTAAACAAACAATAGAAAGTAAATTTGGAGAAGTAAAGGGCAGACAAGAAATGAATTGCATATCACTAAAATATATAGCTATACTGCATATTGCAGAGTTGATCAATAAGGCACTTTTATGAGCTTCCAGCAATTTCAAAAAATCTACTTTTCTAACTAGAAGCACAAGAAAAAGAAGAGTGCAAAAGGCCAAAATCTAGACCAAAACAACAATATTATCAGTCAAACGTATGAGGGAGGTCAATTCTCCTAGAACATAGCCAAAAAAATGATCCTCCCAGAACAGTTTTTTTCTGCCAAAAGCTCAACCAATCAACAGTTCAGTTTGTGAATTATTGAACATGTATTGTAGTGTCAGTTGCATTTCCATGAATACAGCAGAATAAGAACTCAGTACAAGCTTTTACACGTGGAATAAAAGACTCAAACACAGAAGAGAGCCAGAGCCAAGAACAGATACCTTCAACAAGCACCATACATTACTTAATGAGAATGCAGCAAGCTTCACTTTTATCAGAAAATTGAATATCTGAGAATATATATTCAGTGCGGCTGGAGTCAAAATGATGCTGACTGGCCAATCCACACGATATCCTAATCCCAAAAAGTCAAAAGAATGGACTCCTGTGATAGTTGATAATCTAAGGTTAGTCAAGTTTCACAAAGGTACTTTACTGCATCCAGAAGAAAGCACAGAAAAGAACACTGTTGATGAAAAAGGAATGAATTGCTTATAAGATACAACAAAAAGATACCGATTGCAGTTGACTGATGCAATCTGTCATTTTCTTTAGTATAAACAAATAACCTATCCTTATTGTTGTCTCCTTCACATGAAGACCTCTGAATTGACATCTCAAGATGCTCTTGAACATCTGAAACACTTCGATCTATGCCTATAGAGAACTGCTTCTGCAGTCAAAATAATACGAAGAAATTGAATAAGAGAAAATCACAAAATTTCAGCAGTAGAGAAAAACCATATTATCATTTAAATTCTCAGAATGAAGTACATGTTGCCAAAGTGACATGATGAAAAGATCTGCCCAATCTGCTCTTTCCATGAAATGATAGCGCCGTAAAGAAAGCAAATGTTCATGCAAGTCAAAACCTTCTTCAAGCAACTTGATTGTCAATCTGCTGACGTACCTGTATCTAAAATCATTGAGGAAAGCAGAATCTATATGCAAACCTGAACAATCAAGAAAATATGGAATTTTCCAGGCATTCACTTCCATGACCCAGGGAAAAAAACTGTGCCTGCGATTAATATTGACAAGAACCGTAATATGTTACTACAAAATATCAATCAAAATGTGGCGAAAATATTCCACACTATTTCCTCAAATTTCTTCAAACCAATGACTCCAACTACTTTCCACAGTATCATGTCAAACTTAATTTCTGGTCGCTTGATGGATTCTACTAATAAAATTAGTCTAAAATCAACAAATCAGAATGGCGTCAACATTAACGTTGATTATCGTTCCATCTTCCAGTGCTACAAATTTGACCACACAAAGAGCTCCGACAAGGCATCAGGCATCTATTATCTATAAAACAGATCATCAATTTATATCATGCATATGGGCAAATTTAAAGTTTCTTACAAAAAATATCAAATTCCAGGGAACTTCAAACATGACACAACTGTACAAGTTAAGACATGCTCAACGGGTGAGGAAGAAGGTGAATAGTGGAGCACTTTTACCATGAAATGAAAACTCTGGATAGTTGGAAACTCAAAACAAGGAGAAATCAATATCCCCTAGCAAGCATAGAAAAAAGGATACTGGAGCAAGATTTCCTGCAATATGCATTTTTCAATGACTATATCAAGTGGTATTTTGAAATTCGCAGACAAATGTTCTCCTTGGTCTCTGACACCAGCAGTGCTGTTGTTTCTGCAACTGCCCAGCATAGTCACCCAACTGCTTCCACCCGAAACATTCGTTAAAACCGCATGATGATATTGGCCCTTTGAACCCAGAGGTGAGGATATGCATGACCCTTTCTTATTAGCAATGACTAAGCTATCAAGACCATGCTCTTCTTCACCATGGCAATGCTTCTTAATACCAATTGTCGAAGCACCGGAATTCCCGAAAAATGGTGGCTCAGAACCACGTTGATATTTAGAAATGGTGTCTAACTTGTCAAGACAAATTTTAAAAAGGTCTTCTACTGAAGTGAAGTCATAGCAAGGCAAAAATTGTCCACCATATATGCTGTCCTTCACTCCAGACTTATTTTTCAGGGGAGTATGGGTGATTTTGGGCAGCACAGGATTCATGCTGAGAAAATTACGATGATCTAAAGGCTGCAACATGCATAGTATGGAAGAAGAATAAGCCCCAATGACATTCTCCTTTGTGCATAAGGTCCTGTCAGTCAAAACAGTGCTGGTGGCTGCATTTCCTCTGAAAAATGGCATAACTTCCGCAAATTCCAACGTTTTTTTGCTTAAACCTACAAAACAGCCTGGTGCATTTAATCTATGTTCCTCTGGATATCCTTGATGAACGACACTAGGATCCTCTAAAAGGCCACTAACTGAAAAACTACCCTCAGGTGGAGAATTTGTGATCTGATCTGCAGATAAATTTGACCGATCACCGTCCCCAAACTCAACATGATATGATTTACTAATTGAAGAGACAACACCCAATGGCAGATCTGCTTCTTGAAAATCTCTTTCCAAATCAATCTTCCTATCCTTAGGATCTTTGTTTTCCCGCAATGAACTAGCAGTTAGAGTACATGACAGGAATCTTAGAGCAGATAAATACTTTTGTTCGGAATGAGATTCATTGTTTGGCTGTTCAATCAGCTCCTCACTCTCAGACATCTCTTCCGAGCTATCTGAAGATAAGCAATCAGGTGACTCACATACTTCCTCATCGGAATTGTTATGGCGAGTAACTCTGCAAGGAGAAGTCCAACCACAATAAAGAAAATATAACATTTGAATGGAAAACAGATAGGAGATATATCTACAAGCCAAAGAACCCAAAGAGGAAGAATGGATTCTAGAATTTACTTTTGCACCAAACAAGAAGAAGTGTGTTCTTAAAATATAATTATAGACATTAGCCCTCTAGTTAGTAGGTGGTCATAAATGAGGAAATTACGACTTCGTTGGTGTCTCTCATGCTCTATGTACAGAGTCATCTTATGTACTCTTTCATTAAGTTAATGAGTAAAATTGTTGCTTTTAGGTATTTTCTCTCTTCCTCTCTCTTGAAGATCCTAGAATATTTACAAGCGTTATGAGATAACCCTGTAATAAATATAAGTGGAAGAAAAATGAAAATTCCAGAGCTGAATAAGGTCCTCAACATGCCATGTGATCTCAAAGCCTGGCTCTTGAAAAATTATCCCGCAATTTAGCCCCACAGAACCATGAGAACTTTTGAGTGCCAGCATTCAGATTATCACACACCCTTAAAACACAATCTCACCTTGCTTGAGAGACCTTAACATCAAAAGAAGCTTATTTGCTTTCATAAAGATTTGATTTTTACTAAGCTATAGCTCAAGCCGACAAGCAAAGCTGCTGTGACGTTGGACTCCAATTGTCACTCTAGAAGGTACAAAGCAAATTGTATAATAAAGTCTACGTACATGCTTCAAGAATTATTATGGTACTCCACAAATGTTTATAAGCAAAAAGCTTCTCTGCACCAATGTTTATAAGCAAAAAGCTTCTCTTCACCAATGTTTATAAGCCAAAGCCTTCTCTTCACCAATGTTTATAAGCCAAAGCCTTCTCTTCAAGAATTAATTTCAAGTTTATTAGTGAGAAGTTCGGCGACAAGGAAAAAGCTGAAATTATCAGGTACGCTGGCCTTCCCTCACTCCCTCTTTCAAAGAAAGGCACAGAAACACATGCGTATGCCATAAAGCACCCATAGAGAGATCACATGCACAGAGAGAGAGAGAGAGAGATTACAGAACCGATCCCTCTTCGACTGGTATGGCAGGAGCACCAGAGCTGTTGCTCAGCAACAATGAAGCTGCAGCATTTGAACTTGCCCAACTGCTTAAAGAGACAAAAGATACAGTGTTGAATGCAGCAACCTGAAAAGGCCAAGCCAATGTGCTTGAGATACATTGGGCTAGTTTACAACATCTTAAACTTTTAAAGAAACAGATATGACAAATGAAACAAAGCTATGCAACAAGCAAAAGGATCGTTAAGTTAATATAGAAGCATGAACATGGGTGTTAACTTTGCTCGTAGCTTACCTGAGCTATCATTAGGAAACAACAATGATATAGCAATTGTACGAAAATGCTCAGACAGACCATACATATGTCAGTTACATGGCTTTACCTGCTTATATCTGACTTGTAACTTTGTCAAGAATTTCTCAAGTTTTTCATGCATCTCAGTGTAATAATTATTCCTCACGTTCACAAGATCCTCTATGTTTTCTTTGTCGAAGGTCAGAGCAGATGCATGGGATGAATGGTTGCTCGAAAAATCTTTCCAATTGGGCAAAAATTCCTCAAAGGTGTAGCTTCCAGGAGAAACATAGTTACACAATTCAAATAGTTTCATTACAACTTGAAGCTGCTGCCCAGCTCGAACAAGTGGAACCAATGATTTCCTTAAAAAATAAGGAACAGCAACTTTTTCTTGCACCTGTAGAGCACAGCTGTAAATCAGTATCAAAAGCCAGGGCCACAAAGGCATACAAATTAATGTTTGAATTCGAAGCCTTATAGATGTCAAGGGATTACCTGAACACATGCCACATGTGTACTGCCAGCTTTACATGGTGGATGAAATGCAGGATCAGAGACATATTCCACAACAAACTCCTTGTAGGGGTCATTAATTTCTGCTTGGTAAATCCAAGATCTGACAAAGCCAAGGTACGGAGCACAAGAACGTACAAATAGAAGCTTAAGTAACATATAATGAGCAGGATCAGCAACCTACAAAGGAGAACTAATCTCTTAGATATGCTCAGCCACAGAGGCAAAAGTACAAATCAAAGAGAGACCAAAAACTCAAAAAATCCCATATTTACAAGAGCACCGGAGCATGTATTCCTCCTATATAACTAATTCCATATGATTGCATTGCCTGGTAATTGATAAACCTACGGGAAGTGAAGCAGCAAAAGAAAGTAACTCTAGGAATATCAACAAAGCATCGATAATAGAACAGGTACTCCCAGCAAGGATGAGAGAGCTTACAGCCAATAGGGATTGGCTAATAGTAACTACATTCCTATGAGGAGATGATCATACATTTGCTTAATAATTTCAAAACTGGATGTAATGGAATGGACAACAAATACAGGTAAAAAACAAGGATGAAGGTTCATGACTAAGGATAAGGTAGTGAACATTAGATTCTGTCACTATGAGCTAGAGAGAAATATAACAATATGTGCAACAATTGCATATTCAGGGGAAATGGCAGGAATGATAGGAAGTACATATGTTTTCTTCTTGGCTACATTTTTCTATCTATCCTGGGTTTCTGATTTAGTATGGACCCTCACAGCACTAAAAATGCTTATCCTTGCTTATTGAAACAGATTGCTCGAGTCCTTACCAAAAAAAAAAAACAATTTGCTCAAGTCCCTCGGTATGAGCGGTATGAGAAAATGATGCAAGAGCAGTCGCACATCGGCATAATCATACCTGCAACTGTTCATGCAAATAAGAAAGCAGATCACCACCTCTGGGGAACTTGCAAAACTCTGCTGTCGTTTTAGCAAGTAGATCTTCAAGAGGCAATTCTGAGAAGCAAAGAGCAACGACGTGCAGCTTACATATATTTCCAAGAGCTTCTATCCTAGTCCTCAGTTCCTCCGTATGAGAATGCACCTCCAATAGTGAGATATCCGACAGCACCACATTTGTCAGACATCCAACTCCAGAAGATGCATCAGCAGGAAACCGAGCATCCTCAGTCGACCGCCTCAAATGTATCGAGGAACATAAAGTGTCCAAAGAGCACGCGTAACCCTCTAAGATCTTTCCTAAGGCTACTGCAAATGCCTGATTAACAAGACTGCCCTGAAGATGCCCGTCGTTCTCGATGTCGATATGGCATTTATCTCGGCCCCCCAATTGTCCTTCAATCTCATGCCTAACTCTAGTTGGCCGGATATCCGGATGCAAATTCGCGAAATACTTCACAAACTTCCCGAGAAGGAAAACTAGACAGCCCGAACGGCCAATCGATTTCAGAATCATCCCCAGAGAATGAGTGCTCGAAGCCCGGCTCCAGAGACTGGTGATCCGGTGGAAGGACCGGTCGGCCGGATCAGAACAAAAGGAAGCGGATAGCTTCTCGATACTGACGACCGCCGTCTCCACTCCCTGCAGTGCATTCATCGCCAGCCTCACCAAACTCGCCTCCTGTTGAAAAGCGTCTCAACAACACGTCCTGAAGAACACGCTTCAATCGAAAAAGAAAAGGAGGAGGAGAGATCGGGACAGGTGAACTCACAGAGACGGTTTTCACATCGAAGAGGCTCCGGCGGAGGGAGCGGTCGCCGGCGCGGGGGCGGGGATGAAGACTGCGCCCGCTCTGCGACGGGATGGATTCCCAAGTCCGCGGAGGAAGCCACGGATCCTCCACTTTGAGCTTCTCGTACAGCGCAGCCAAGCTCGCGTCCGCCGCCATTGCAGGAAAGCTCGCCGCCCGACTGCTGTTGCTCCGATGGCCGTGGATCGGATTCCCCTTCACTCAGTCCATGTCCGATTCGCCGGCGAAGACGCTACGTACACGCTTCCGACCAGCGAGAGCGCCACTTGCTTCTTCCGAATTCCGTGCATGGATTGAGCGACAATGGAGGCAAGATCGAGGTCGATGGAGACGAAGGAACTGAGGGAGATGGAGGCCAAGTTTTTGAAAAGAAGAGAGGAGGTTTTGGCGATGAGCTTCGACCAGTTTTTTTTTAGAGCCGCGGAATTAACCGGGAAAAAAATAAGAAATTCGGGTGAGAGGAAAAAAGCAAAACCAAAACCAGAGGAAAAAAATATTCCATAATTCGGAAAAATCCAAAATTCCACGTCGCGAGTGATTTCCACATGCATCCGAAAAATTGGCGAGAATTGTGAAATTATCTGACGAGAGATTTCTCGCGATTTTCGTTCTCGTCTCTAATTGAAAATAATTACGACGATTTTCATTTTTTTACGAGAAACTTTATTTTTCTCTTTTTTCAATATTTAAGAGAGTAGAAAATTTTTAAAACTATGACTGCAAACGTTATGCAAAATGGTTTGATATTCCTAGAGCTCTTCTGAAACGAGATTGCTTCGGAGCTTTGTTGCTGTCTCAAGAGTTGCTCCTCCATGTTGCCTGAAGCTGTCTGGGGCAACTGAATTTCCGATGTCTGGCCATCGTCGGTCGAGCGCTCATTGGTTGCTTCCGGCGATTTTTCTGATCGAGCTGGCGATTCTAGATTATGTTATAGGGCCGCGAGCATCGTCGCATCAAAAAATTGTCCAGAGAACAATGACCAGGGAGCGTCAAATGACCACGACACAGTTCTAAAGTCTGACAATGATCGCTTTAGGTATAACGAGCTAGTGATACAGATGCTGAACCGATATCTATAACGAGCTAGTGATACAGATGCTGAACCAATATCTATGTCTGTCCGATGTCATCGAAGAAAATCATCGGGAAGCTGCACAAAACTAACAGCCTTAGTCATTTGGGAATTCCAGGCTCGCAGCAACCCATCTGTCGTCGCTTATCGGTATCACGGTGATGGCTTCAGGAAATGCAATATCCGGAAAGCTCGACTCTACAAATGGGATGCCCGAATGGTCATGTTGTGCTTTGGACGAAAAGGAAGTACTTCCACCTTCAGCCGTTTTCTCTAAGTGCATTCCTCAAGTAGATGAGTCGATCCCTGCAGTGACGGTTGCGGCCTCGGGCTCGGAGTCTCCTGCTTTGGCTGAAAAATCGCCGATTCTCTCTGTCAGAATGGAATAAGCAACTCGTGCAGCTTTCATCTCCGCTTGCTTCTTGGAGTTCCCTTCTTCCCCAAGAAATGACTCTCCTCCTATATCAACGGACGATACAAACATCGGACCGCGAGGTGAACTGGTCCTTGTAGCCGTATAAACTGGCATGGGTAAACCTTCTCTTTGTGCTAGCTCCTGTAAGAGATTCTTGTAACAATGCAGGACATCCTGAAGGCAAAGATGAAAGGGCATAATTTTACCAAGAATCTACGGAGATTATGACGTCGATAGATTTGTGACGGCAAAACAAGCACCAGAACATTGGGAGTATCGTATGGAGAGCTTACCTCTTGAAATCTGTCAGCCGATAATGACATCAGAGCAATCTTAGCAGCCGCGTGCTCCAGTTCCTTCAAAGAATTGAAGTATCGAGGGCTTTCAAATGTACATCCATCAACTACAGCCATGGCCCGAAATCAACGGGCATGAGGGGGTCCATTACTTGTGCAGGAATATACAGGCGAACCGCGATTTCTCTGCTGAGTCTGATTCTGCAGCTGGCTCTTGCACTGGTTCTTCAAATCTACTAACATAAGGTAGGTCAGTGAAGGCAAAACTAGTCATACAAGATAGCAAGCTCTATTCTCTATCAAGAGAAACTGAACAACAAATAGTTTAAAGTACCATCCATTTGGCCAAACTTGGAGATAAGAGTTTTCGTCGTAACCACGAGAATAAATCGACTAATTGATTGATCATGCATCAAGAATGCTCAACAGAACTAAACGTTCAGATCGAGAAATGAGACGCGGTAGATGCTTCAGCCCTCTTTAACTTTTTCGTAGCAGCGATCTTGGTTCAGAATTTCCCTAGCGATTGCATCAGCACATTTCCTTTCGTGCTATTCGATCGACGGCCTGAGGATTCCATTGCCAAAGCGGGCGGTGCCCAAAAGAACCGACTAAAATAGAGTAGACACACGGAATTGGCAGGGTCCCCCTTTCTGTTCTTGGTCCAAAAGGTCTTTACTGTAGAAATGAAAGTTGAGGACGGCACGGGAGAAACTACCCTCACCGCTGCCAAAGAAACCGAGTCCCTTCAGCTTTGGTTTCAGGGAAATCGCCACGGTCGTCACCGTCATCGTCATCACTGTCATTGGATAGTCGTTCGATGTGCTGTTTTGCGGCGGTGGAAGAGCCGTCAGCGCTCGGCTTTCCCTCTCCGCGGATTCAGAAGCGATGAACATATTGAACAGGACATGAGCAATGCGGAACACACGCTTCGACACGACTGTTCACGACTGTAGAACACACACGAGAGCTATACATGTCAAAAGAGTCCCGCGAAAACTCTTTTCCCTGGAGCAAACCAAGCACAAGGACTAGCAGAACTTAGAGCGAGAGCTTTACTCGGTGCTTACTTGGAGTAGGAGGCGAAGGAGAGAGGGAAAGGAAAGCGAGCTTGGCAGCTTCGTCTGGGTCGGATCGAGTTGAGGTGATTAGTTCCGATGTACGATTTGGAACCGACCTTTCAAGTCCCTATTCCAAGAAACGGGGACCGGAAACTAAAATCAGCTGTAGGTTTGGAACCGGCCTGGAACCTAACCGGCTAGTTCCCGATTCCGAATTGAGTGGTTTCGGTTTGTTAACACTTTATAAATAGCAAGATTCAATCTTTTTAAATGAAGCTATCCCAGTTAAGCAACTATCCTCGAAACTAAGAGACAATCCCCAAAGCAGTATGTTCACTTTTTCTTTATTTTTGCCATACATGTAAAAGCACCCTTGGCTGATCAAGGAGCTGTTCTACCCGGGCGAACCGGCTTTGGACCGGTCTTGGGTAAAATCTCCTGTTCAATCCCTACAATCGAGACCCTGTCCGATTTAGACCGGTTCTCAATTTCTTGAACCGAGAACCGACCCGATTCCCAAATTGAAGCGGACTTCATGCTCACGCCAGGGTCAAGATGGTCGAAACTAGCATTAGCAACTCGAAAATTTGTACCTCAACTTGGTCATGATTTCAAAAGGTCAGAGAATTCCTCAAATAAAGAATATTATCCCACAAAATAGCTAAGTAACTATTAAACTTGCGAGGAAATTAATCATCGAGAATAATCATTCTATCATCAAATATGTATAAAAAAAAATTACTTCCTCTAAACGTATTTGGTATATTTATGCGTTGACCCATCTACGTCACTCTCCATCTCCTTATCATAAAAAAGGAAAAAATAAATAATTTTTCATAACGTAAATTGATTTCGGATTTATTACATAACAGAAATAGCCCCAATTGACAAACGATGTTTATATTCTTCTAGTGAAACTTGATGACCAAGTCCGAAGCAATCAAGAAGTTTCCTCATATAGCTAAGCCAAACAGAGTAGTAATGGTCAAAGTTCGGATTTCCTGGGTCCCAAAAAAGGAAACGCGTATAATTATGGAAACCCGGAATTGAAATATCCGTGAAACCTAATAGGTAACATGAAATTATATTCAAGCTTTAAATAAATACGTGACTTGTATTTATACGTCAACCCCGTCTTTCTCCTCACTTAGGAGTCATGGAATGGTGCAGCCATTGCTCGAGTTATGTCGACTCGGAACATATCATCACCAAGAACATGAAGCACATACTCTGGTGAGCCTAATCTTTATGCTTGTATCTTTTAAGTCCAGAGATCTCCACTTCTTTTGATCCTTCGTTCGAAATCGCGATTTCCCGTTTTCTGTTGACATGGATAGATACATCTGATCCGACCTGATCAACCCATTATCGACCCGTCGTTTTCTGTCCATCTTCGATCGATGCGTCGTTCGAACGGACCGTTTCGACATGTTTTCCTTTTGCTAAGGCAGCAGCCGCATTACTGTCGCAGGCAATGCCCGCACTGTGGAAAAATTCTACCCGATTGCGAGATCGAAGTTCCCGGCATGAGAAAGAGGAGATCCGGAACGATCGGGGAGAAGGACAGGCGAACTCGCAAGCCGAAAAAACCTTCGCAAGAATGATGCCGACGAGGCATCGTGGGAAGGGGGAAAGCAACCAAAATCGATTCTTGATCCCATAGAGCGATGAGATCTCCCCTTTGTGAATATGCAGGTTTCGACAAAATTTCAGCCTCGGAGTTCTCGTTCTTGCACTGTAAAAAACCTTGCTGTTATATTGAATCTGTAAATAAAAGCTATCTCATTGCTCCGATTCTGAGAATTTTCACGTTTTGGGAAACGATTCCCTATAAATAATAGCTCGTATCGCTTACAAAAATCAACACACAGAAAATATTTTCATCATCCGCGAAAGTATTCACGCATATATTATTATTGATAATAAAAATAATTTTTACTGACCAATTGTTCCAAGCAATATAATTAATACTTTTTAAGAAAAAAATTTCCAAATCATTTAATTTTTTGTGAAACAAACGGACTAAAAGTGTAATATTACTAGAAAAAGTATGATAAGGAGCCTCAACGGGGGCTGTTTCTACAATTGAATTCCGATGGTGCTCAAGACTCGAGCGAATGAATTGAGACATGGAACGGTACTCGGAAAAATTGTCCAAAGGGTCCTAAACATGTTATGCAGGGGTCAATTCTGTTATAAACCTTTAAATTGTGCCGATCTAATTCTAAACCTTTTGATAATTTGTCGATATACTCTTTTCAGCCAATTTTGCGCAAAAATCACTTACGTGGACGCCGACCGATGCTAATGTGGACGATTTTTGCAACGTTTTATAATATTTGTTGACTTCTTTTTTTCCTTTTTTCTTTTTTTCCTTATCTTTTCCTTCATTTTTCTTCTTTCTTTAATCTTATTTCCTGCCCTCACCTGCCCTCGCGAGTCCTCACCCTCGGCTGATGAGGGCTTCGTAATTCTTGCCCACTAGCTAGCCTTAGCAGTTTGAAAAAAGAAAATAAAAGAAAAGAAAAGAAAAAAATTCTATAAAAAATTATTAAAAAATTATCAACGTTAGCCATACCACATATGATAGGTAACATCTACGTTAATGATTTCCAGTCAAAATTGGCCGAGAGTATTGCATTGACAAATTATCAAAAGGTTTAAAACTAAATTGGCATAATTGAAAGTTTGAAGATTGAATTGGCCGTTGTACAACAAATTTAGGATTTTTTGGACAATTTTGCTAAGATGCTCCATCATCTATTTCTAATTCATATGGTGTTTGCCCGAGAATTACCTCCTGGCGAAAAGCTACAAGTCATCCAAACAAATTACCATATTTAAAAAGAGAGAATCAAAGTCTCTCTCTCTCGCTTCGCCACCTTGATTGAAGGTTCAAGCTCGTTGCTTCACTTCCCTCATTCGCATCGACTCTTCGCATGTCCAATCCAGCGAAAGCCATGACAATTACCTTCTCAAATCTCGACATAGAGTCGGGCCTCATGTATCTCGATGACTTCCTCTGTAGCAAAACTCTCTCTCTCTCTCGGATCAATTGCTCAATTCAGTCTTTCCTCTACTTGTTGGGATGCTTATGAGCATATGAAGGGCAAAGATCAACTCATGAAGGACGACATAAAAGTGGCTCTTTATGGGATCAATTGCTCAATTAAATATTTACTCTGCCTGCTGGGATGGTCATGAGCATTTGATGGCAGAGATCAAAAGGGTGTACGTTGTAGTTCTGGAGAAGCCTCGAGGTTCGTTGCCTAATGCTAGCTAGTATTACGAGCGGGTGTCCTTACATCTCTTTGCAAGGTTTGTTTCACTCGTTGACTCCATTATTCAAGGCTTGTTGCCCAATCGTTCACCAAGGATGTTGCTCGATTTTGCTCCGGTTGGGATTTTCTTTTTCGCTAGGATCATTGCTTGTATTTGATTCGATGGTTTTTAATTTCATTAAGTTGATACCAACTCTTGATCATAGAGCTCGCCGGTGGGTGTGGATGGACCATGGGATTCGGAAGTCGGGTTGTTTTGTCATTTAAACTCTCAAAGCGGCCAATGGAGTAGTTATAGTTGGGTGAATATAGCTGCTGCCTTATACGAAAAAGAATGGCATCTTCGCAAATAGGAACACAAGGATAATTGATATAAATTGTGATCTTCAAAGGTAGAACTCAAATATGTAGTTGATATTTCTAAAAGTGGAGATTTGTAAGTGATTTTTTTTGGGACCAAATTGTAATTGGTTTATTGGGTAAAATATGAGGTACGTTTTCTATATTTTCAAAAAACAAAAAAGGAGAACCCTGCTAGTAATCTTGGCAAAGGACTATATATCTGACTTTTCCCTTCGAAGATAATTCAGGAGGGTAAAAAGAGTGGCCAATGTGACAGCAAAGCAACAAGAGCCCAGTATTCACAGGACTTTATACATGAAGATAATGCATACCACAAGTCGGAAAAGAACACGATGGCCAACGTGTTAGAGGTCTCGAATGATGAAAGGGAAGTCTCCAAGCCTCCAAGACTGAGAGCTAGTCAGTTCATCTATAAACATAGAGTTCTCTCCTAGGACGTGGTTCCAAGCTTGAAGAACCAAATGGTGTGGCAAGAATTGGTTCCGCATCTCCAAAATAAATTCAGAGCCTGACTTTTCGATTGTAAACCCAAAATTGCTCATATGCAGACGAAGCTCCAGCTTCGAGCAGTGGAAACGTTGCATGAGCAGCGACTGTTTTCCCGGCTCGACATAATTTCTGGATGTGAACTGGAGCTGCTGTGACTGTTTGTTTGAATTGCCTGTGTGAAAGTGCAAAGTCACATGTCAAGTTAATTGTTTGTGTCCACACGTGCAGATCTATGCCTATGTGGGTGTTTGAGATGCCTAAAACATCGGCATCTCGAACATGGCCCAAAAGTATAAGCCTTGATGCCCAACATGATCCTCGTGCTTAAAGTTTTTTCCTTTATTTCCCCAGTGTCCTTGAAAATAGCACAAGTAAATTATTACCCAAGTCAACTGCGCGTAAGAAGCCTGCGAAGGGAACCCGCAGCCCCACGCTTTCTTCCCTGCAAAATTAGAAAATGGTCAGTTCTCAGTCATCGCCCTCATTCATCTTCAGCACAAACAGATCACCTTATCATTATTAAATAGGTCTTCGGCCATGGCTTCCATTTGTTTCCTCTTCTTTTCTTCCCTGACTGATTCCTCCAGTTGCTCATTTCTGTAGTCTGATTCCCTACACCACAGAATATTAATCATGTGAAGATCAATCTAACAAAAGCCTTAACAAGGCAAGAGGCTAAGATGTATTGAGGACAACAAACTTACTTGTAAGGAAATTTTGAAAATGGAACGAGATTAGTGAAGCTATTCCCCGATGGAGTACTTTTCTAGAATTGAATTGCAGCACAAAATTAGGCACATGTATACGCAAAATTCAGCAGATCGAATCTGCCACAAAATGCCATCATATGCCTAACTGGCAACTTGCTGTGGGAAGGAAAAAATAATACTGGCAATTACAAATTGTGTCCTTTTCATAAGCTGAGAGAAGGCCAACAAACTTTTATTCCATCAGGAATGTGCAAAGCAGCATAAGGTGACGAACTATGAATAAACCACTAGACTGCAATTAAGATCGCAAACGGCATAGAACACACTGGACATTCATGGCAAGAAATATATACACAACTTAGTATCTCTGCTTTCTGGATAGTCTGGAAACCATACCTAACTTGAAAATTAAGTAGGAGGGGCGTAAATGAATCAGAGAATGAATACCTTTCTAAAGCGTTTAAAGTTCACTCCAGAGCCATCCACAGAGCTCGTTGCAGGTAAAGTAGTGCGCCTTACTGTTAAATCCTGGCTGTAGATAATATCTGAAGATCCTTCAGCAGACTCATCGGTTCTGTCACTTTTGATCAAAATGTCATCACAGATGTACTTATTGTTCATAGCATGGTCATTTTCTGATTCAGCTGCAACACAATTTGTGGAAGCTTTTCCTGAATCTTTAGGCATGGTTAGTTTTTCTAGATTAACAGGGGAAGTTGCATGCGTCGATGTGGAGGTTCTGTCACTTCTAACCACAATGTCGTCACAGTGATACTTGTTGCTCATAGCATGGTCATTTTCTGAATCAGCTACAACACCATTTCGGGAAGCTTTTCCTGAATTGTTAGGCACAGTGTGTTTTTCTAGATGAACAGGAGAAGCTAAACGCATTGATGTCGCAGTTTCATCTTCTGCCTCTGAGTCAGCTACCACTGTCTCGTCCGTAGAGCAGGAAGACGAAACAATTACTGGAAAAAGGACAGATTTGACAATTAATGCATACTCTGACTCAAAAATGGCAAAGAATCTCACACTAAAAAATTATTCATTGTTTGATATAAGGGTTGACTAGTTCTTCCATGTAGCAGCATACAAACCCTCCTAAGACATTAGATGTAACAATGTTACTGCAGGACCAAGCGCAATTGAATGGATACACATATAGCTGTCAGTCTCCTATCTCAAATCTCATGAAGCATGGTCATAGTACCTGGAAACAAAGTCCTCCGCCTCTTACTATTGTTCAGATGAAACGTTAACTAGTGGGTACAGCAAACAGCAGAATGGACTTAACTATCATCATTGTAAAGTACCACAGAAAGCATAAAAACAAATGCACCAACATATTAAGTGCAGCAGAAGATCTTTTATTGTTCAAGTAGCTTATCAACCAAAAAGTAGAACGTCTTCCCCACAATTATAGATACTTCATATTCACCATCTTCAAAAAGGAAGAAGTTGGATGCTTTTCAAGTTGAAAGTTCTCCAAAATTAGCAAATGGCTTTTCCAAGCAGCAGCAAAACTCTATCCACTAAATGGCACAGAGAATGTCTTAATTTCTTTCATATGGAACAGAATGGTTTTTCCTAAGTTTCTGGCCATATTTCAGATTTACTTCTTTAGGTTATTGTTGGCCCATCTTATCAGGCATTTTTTCAACTGCTTGGGATGGCTTGACATAGTAGATCAGACAGCCCAGCAAACCCTGAATTTTGTAGGAAACATCAATTTGGTCTTTTCTAGCAGTCTCCTCAACTCTGCATCAGAGGTCAACAAGCAGATTCAGCCGAAGGATATTGACAGAATCTTAAAAATCTGTTCAATCGCTTTCTCTTTCTTCTCGGCTCTTATCAAGAGCCCAGTAGCTCACAAGATTCAGGCTGCTGAATTCTATGTTATTAAAATCACACAATTGGTATTTATAGCCACTGGCAACAGTAAAGTTGGCCCACCAGCCTTCTATGTTAGGCTTATATCAAAATTTTCCAGGAAAAGAATACACACCAAAGAAATGCTTACTGATAAGGGTGTCGGCTGATGTCAACAAATTATGCAAATATATACCAATATAGAAGAGAAAAGTAGTTCGAGTGTATTAGTACATTTGATTTGACATCGTATGGTCATATTATTATTAAAAGGCCTTACCGGATGGTGATATAAGTGAGGAAGTGTCCAGATGCGCAGACAAAACAGCGCATACCAAATCCAGTTCATTAACTCGAAACAATAAACTGACTTTGCTGGAGTGACTATCCACAGTTCTTCTAGGCATGACATACACAACTCGATTATTCTCAAACTCTGATGCCTATAGTACAAGCAAAAGGCGTCCGTGAAACATGTCAGCAGGAACTCAGGCATGTATAATACAAAAACAGCAAGTACAATAATCACAGAACGAACAACATCTTATTCCTGCCACATCAATCATGCTATTCAACAAGAGAAGTTTTCTCTTGCTAGGTATTGTTGCTCACTGCAAGTGGAATTCAGAACTCTGTGTAAAGGAATTCAGTAGGGGCAGTTGGCCCGACTGAAGCTGAACTCCCTTAATTACATATAATTAATTTTCCCCTCAAGGAATTGATGATTTATTGCTTTGTAGGCTTTGATCCCATTTAACTATGACTTCCACTAATTTGATCCAAGGATTCCAGGCACAGCAAAGTTTGAGAAGTAAGAAAATGCAACTATAACAAGGTTTCAAACTTGCATTCGTATTTATGATCTCAAATATGTAATCTTGCAGGCTTAAACATCTCTAGTGCAAAACACAAATAACAAAATATCCACATTAGAAATAACTTCTGCTCATTAATCATTATTTTAGTGCATACTCTGGCTGGACGTCCTAGCTCCATCCTTACTGGGTTGATGATTAAATGTTTTGTAGATCTTTCAATGGAAAAGTTAACTGCTGGTAGATGTTGGAATAGAGAAAAAATATACACAGACAGCTTGAACTCCCAAAAGGAATTGTTACTATGAGATGTATTTGTATGTAAATGGCTAGATAAGTTCCATTCAACTTAACAATACCGTGATTAAGATAGTGACAGCATTTAAGTGTAATAATTACATAAACACCATGTATAGCATTAGAGATGGCATGCCACCTACGTAGTTCATTCACTACCCACATGCAGATGACTAGAAGCTTTCAGTTTACAAACAATGTGACATTACCTATGGAATGAAATACATACTTGGCTAGAAAAATGGAATTCATTAGCTGAAAGAATCTTTGCACCAGCTACGCCCAACAGCATCTGCAGTTTATCTCCAAACTTATACTGCATATCAAGAAATAAAAGATAACTTCAATATCACATTGAGATCATATCAGGTTCTGCATAGATAAATCTGGTAAGGCGGTCATTTGCATCACTTAACAATTCATGGTCATGCTTTTTACTAGTCCAAGTTGGTAAATGCCTAGATACATCAACCAGATACAAAAGCGTTAATCAACTATATGAACCCCAACAATATCACTAGACCCATTTGTATAACCAGGAAACACAAGAAAGAAAACTCCTCTTTCCAAGTTAAAACAATTAATGGACATTAAATAATCCAATTGTTAGAATATCCAAACGGTGCAATTTTAAAGGAAATGGCATCAATACATGAAATAGTGGCTCAAACATCTCAGCTTAGATATTGCAAAACATAAGACTTGCCTTCTTCGCCTATCATGTTAAAAGCAGATCAATCACACAAGACATTATTAAGAAGTTGAAACATTAATTTGAAGTCAATTTTATGGTGTATTCCTGGGTCAAAGCTGCCTCCTCTATTTCAAGCCTAGGAATTTATCAGTGCCAATAAGCATGAATTGATGGAACAATTTTAGCATTTTAAGCATGGATGGAGCTAGACCATCTTGACAGTAGGTGAAACAATATAATGATGTTAATTAATCCTAAGTGGAGTATTTTTTTTTTTTTTCATATATTGAAAAAGCATGAAATTATAACAACCATGTCAAATTCTATGCAAATTTAACAAACAAGACACATAAGCGAAACATTATACGAGATACATGGGTCAAAGTTAACAAGTAAATTTTTTAAGGGGCCAGAGGTAAAAAAACATGCAAACAACCTTTTTTTTAGTAAAAAATACACAAAATCCCTACCCAAAAAAAAAAAAAGCCAGTGGGGGCAAGTGCCCCACGGAAACATTGAGGTACCGTCCCTATTTCTAAGTCCCAACCACAAATGAAATTATGCACCATATTTTCAATGGAACAACAGCAAGCAACAAAGTTGAGCAGACAAATAAATTGTGATCAAGACCTGAAACTATTTTTAAGTGATCAAAGGATGGTGGAGTACCATCTGCATCGGTTCCAATAAGAAAGTATATCCCCCCAAACAAGTTTCACGAGTTTTAGGTTCGGCAACTTTCACTGATACTCCTTCAGCTACTATTGTCGGAAGGTGGCTGATCGGAAATAAACATTGTGGTTATTCAAATGAGATGCATATATATAGTATTTTGTTGAGAAAAAACCACATGCAATAAAGCTAGAATGGAATAAACTTACGAAGTGTAGCTAGGGATCTCATTCAAGATATTTTTGCCTGCAAGATACTAGAATAAAGCATCAATCAGATACTTGTAGAAACAATTTTGCCTGGCAATGTATCTAGGACATGTTGAGCATATATAAAGATTAACCACCATCAGGCCCCTATCCTATTCCTATGGCACTTGTATAATTTAATAAACGCAGACCAATTTTCGAATCTGATTTACATCAGACTGTCAACATCTCAACATAAGATTTTGTTTGTATTATTCAAATACAGTGATGCCACATGCCAAAAGCAAGAAAATGCGCTTAAGCTAGAATGGTTGGAAGAACATTAAAGCCTTGGTTTTCGCAAAGAAAATCGTAAGTAATTAATGACTATAGTCATATTTCACAGGACTATGGGATTGAAAAGAAGAAGAAGAAGAAGAAGAAAAGCAGTCCTGGGTCAGTATGAAAAGTGAAATCTGAAAGCCCTCAGCTCTCAGTGACATGATATATGTGCTTCAGTATTCCCGACACCGTGAAGCCCCATTTCCCTCCCAAACACATTACATCACTCTACAAAGCTCGACCAGTTCCCTAACAGCCACGTATATAACCTTTAAAATCAATCCAGAAAGCACATGAAAGAAAGAAGGAGAGGAAGGGAAGAAACTTTAATAATAGTTACCCGAACAAAAACCGACTTTGAAAAAAGAGAAGTTCCCTAAAAAAAGGCAGAATCTGCTCCACCAATCCCACAGAACACTGCAATATTGTACCTTAAAACAACACCTAAAACCTTCCACCTTTCAAGACACTAGCCACCAAACAGCTAGTCACGTAAACAGAAGAACTAGAGATGGATTTATCTTACCAATAACAGACAACGATAGGAAAACTTTAGACCATGAGAAATACGTGAATGCATACATGAGACTGATCAGAATTAGTGGAACTATTTTGAAGACCTTATCTGAATGCCAAATAGGTTTGTCCAATTAAATCCATTAAGAATGTGGAAAATCATCAATTATAATGTCTAACTAGATTGCCAAGTGACAAGCAGAAAGAAGTTCTGGGAGATGTTTAACATAATTTTACCTCAAGCCAGCTACTAAGCACGAAATGTTTCTTAGCCACAACTGCATCAAGCAGGCTTGCCTCGACTTGCATGAATTGATCAACAAGGACATGTGTGCACTCTCTACAATTCTCAGTTACCAGACCACCTACATGAGAAAATAGTTAACCATGAGGCCACAACTCTATATGAAATACCACGGTAACCAATTAAACATCTCATCATAGCCAAAAACCCTTCTATTTAAATTAACACGGTAGAAGACAAAATACCATCTATATGGGCAGTCTCTAAAGTTCAAAACAAATGCAGAACGAAAGAAAGATCATTCTTATAGACCTGATCAAATCTACATAAAGAGAAGGGCAGCCGGTAAAGGATCTATGGTGCACAGGCACCTAAGAAACCTATACATGGATATAACCTTAAGGGCCACTTTCTCAATTTATTAATCTGGAGATATCAAAAGTGCAACCACAGAACCAGAAGGCAGTAAGACTCTCAAATCTTCAAAACTCACGAGTTGCTCCCCCCCCCCCCAACCGGGCCTAGGAATTCACCAGTCGGCTAGGTACTTCAGTAGCTACTGGAGCTTCAGTGCTAATTGTTCAGTCCAGATATGCACCAACAAAAACACAGCAAACTGCCAGCAAGGGACAATCCAAGAATGCTAGAGTCACCGCTATTTCTCAAGTCAATAGTATGAAGCTATCCTAAGTACAAGCACATCCAAGAAAATTATAAAAGAAAAGAAACGATAGAAGGACCTAGCATTTGCCTCAAAGGAGAAAAAATTATCATCTTCCTTACCCTCCATAAAGAACATTTCCATTACTGCAATTTACCATGTTCACCAAATGACATCTCATTATTCACAATCCGACTGCTGCATTGCATCCCCTTGCAACTATAATTATGCATGGGCTGTGCCCACAAACAAAAGCAATGGACTACAATTCTAAATGCACAGTGGGTAGTTATCACCACCCCTCGACCTTTTGCCACTTCAAAAGAAGTTATTAAAAGCATCCAAAATACATTAGAACATTCATTTATTCAGAAAGCAAATCAATATGACTCACAAGCATACATCATAAAGCAAGCCAACTAGCTTATGGGATTTAAAAAGAAATAACGAGAACTGACCAATTGATGATACTTTTCCTTCAAGAAAACGAAATGATGAGGGAGATTCCGAGCAGATGACGTAAAATACAAGTGGTACAAAACAAAACCTGCCGGATTTCAAAAGACGTAATCAATAAGTGTTCATTAAGAAATCATCACTTTCAATGCAAGTGCCAATCTTGACCTTTCATATACTAATCGTTAATCTGAATGTAAAAGATTATGCAAAAGCAAATGCTATTCATTTGAAATGTTAACAGAGCGAATGTTCTTACCACCAAACAAGAATGCAGTTACCTGTAGGTTGCATTACCAGTTCCAAAAGAAACCATATCGCAATCTTTTAAAGTGGCTTGCTTGTTAGGGAACTCATGAACCTTTTCCGGGGAGCCAAGATTTTTGTTGATAAATGTACCATACTTCGAGCAATCTCTTATCAGGACCTTTGCAGACGAGGCGGAAGACTCGACTGCCGAGGGACTCGCGTCGGTCATTGCAGCGACAGTTATCTCTGCATGAATCCTCGAAACTCCTTTGTCTTTGTTGATAATTATGTCGCAACCTGTAATTACAGCAAAGATCGAAAAAAAATCACGACCGCGTAACTCCGAGACAGCCAACAAACATATTCAGAGTTATGGCCCATTTGAAGATAGGATTTTTAGCGCCAACGTTTAGATGCAATGCTTGTATGCTTATACATATGCATGATTTTGAATGTTACCCGGCTTAGCTGAATGTAAGTTCATGTTTCTCGACAAACAGAATGAGTTCCCCTCGAGGAACCGGTCCGCATATGCTGATCGCACACAACAAGAATCGAAACCAAACCAACATACTCTTAAGGCATTTTCAAGAATCAGATGCACAGCAACATACCCTTTCGGCCCACTTTATAAGTCCCCTTGCTGAAGATATAGTACTTCTCTTCACCTGCCTCGCCATCGGATACACACACAACGCACGTCAGAAACAATTCCGCCATGAAAATGCGAACCAAAAGCTATATCGTCACACTCGAAGCACGGAGCCTTTCCAGCAGAGAGTGACCCGTCTCCGAGGTTCACACAACCGCGAGTTCCTCCGTGCGCGAACTAGAGACGTCTCACCTGAGAGCGAATCCGCCGGGAAAAGTCCCCACACCATCCTTCGCTTCCTTCGATCAACGCGCCTATGGGCGAGCGATGCTTCGGTGAAACAGGGGGCAGAACCGGAGGGTCCGGGGGGAGATTCGGGTCGGGTCTGGCGATCCGGCCGAGAACGCGCCGGGCGCGAGAGGTTAGGGAACAGGCCACCGTCACGGCGCGCGATGAACGGGGCGCGATGGACGAGCTCGCCGCTCGCCGTCGCTATCGCTGTCGGCTACGTCCTCGAGCTGTTTAGGACTTCCTGGTGTCGCTGCTGGATTTCTTGAAATTTGGGAAGAATTTCGGACCACATCTCGAATTCAAAAGTATTGCAGGGGAGGCCTCCGAGTTAATCAATCAACTATTTCACCCTCGTCCCTCCATCCCGATTCCATCAACTCATCGGGGCATATGACTCAAAGTCAGGATGGTTAAATTAGTGGGTCGGCTCAAGTTTGGGTGGGGGCCCAAATTGACACAGTTTAACTTGTATTGACCTGTTTTCGTGTTAGCACAATTTTAACGGCTCAACTCGTATTACTAAAGTACGTCCCATATGCATGCTTTAAGCTCTTCGTAAAAAATTGTTACTTTAATAGATTTTTTATTAAAAAAATAAATTGACTAGATAAAATTTGTTAGTAAATAAAAGAAAAAACATTAAAAAAACATAAAGATTGAAATGCACATAAAACTTGAAAAGCATGCATGTATTGTGACAAAACATACAGGAAAGTTACAAAAAGAAATATCTTAAACCTCTTGCATTTGTGTCAATTTGATCATGATTCTTTCATATATATTCACATTGGTTGTTTCGAAATTCGAGCTTATACTTTGGACCATCCTTTGAGCATCACATTAGCTTAAACTCGTCAAAATTGACTATAAAAGTAGTTGATTGAAAATAAATCCAATCAGTCGAGGGCTTGATTGTGTATTTTTCATGTTTCGAGAAGAGATAATTACACAAATGATTCCTGAACTTTGACCCAATATGTAATGACTAATGTGATTCATAAATTTTAACCCAATATGCAGTGTGGTCTATGAACTTTTAATTTAGTCGATGTAGTCCCTAGAATTTTTGTACATATTCAATGTAGTTTCCGAACCATACGAAAATATTCAATATTATCCCCATAGACAATAAATTAAAATTTCAAGAACCACATTACATATCTAGCTAAAGTTCAAGTACCACGTTGCATATTAAACAAAGTTCAAGGGCCGTTTTAAGGATTATTTGTATCATTTTCCCACTCAATAATTTAGATGAGAAAGGGGTAAAGGATCAACGTTTCAATGGGGCCATTTCTAATTTTCTACGGCCGTGACCCTCATTTCTTAAAATTTTAAATAAGAGCATAAGATATCATCAATTTCTCAAATAAGGCCGGCAAGGCCAAGCCTTTATTTGATATGGTCACTTCAAGCCTTTATTCAAAACTGTCATGATCACTTCATGCCAAATTCACTTTAGGCCCTTATTGGAGAAAACGAAGACATTTCACGTTTTTATTTGGAAATTCCTCAAAAAAAAAAAAAAAAAGCCCAAAAAAATGTGATGGGAAATGAGAGGGGAATCACCTGAAACCGTGCGTTATCCGATTCTCCTGCAACCGGCTTCACATCCGCTTCACGCAAAAATAGACCAAACTCCAACTGAAGAAGAGACGGGGCGAAGCCAACGGCGAGAGCTCGCTTCCTGCCTCCACTCTCTCTCTCTCTCTGCGATTCGTCTTCCTCGAGTCGCCGCCGGTCGCAGCTCCTCGAAGCGCTCCCCCAGGAAATGGAGCCGCCGCTGCAGTCTCACCGCGTCGAAATGCTGAGCATCGCCGTCGCCCTCGTCGCCATCGGAGCCGGCACCGCCTACTATTTCTACCTCCAGAAGAAACCTAAAGGTACGCCCCGCCCCCCCCCCCCCCCGGTCCTCGGGACCGCCTTTCCCCGTGCCCGTCGTCCCGTTTCCGTTTTTCTTGCCGTGGCTCTTCCGGCTTCCCTCGGGAGATTGAGATTCGCTCGGCGTCCTTCGATTTCGATTGACTCGTGGCGTTTCGGAATGTTTGCCAGGCTGTCTTGATCCCGACAACTTCGAGGAGTTTCAGCTCGTAAAGAGGACGCAGCTCAGCCACAACGTCGCCAAGTTTAGATTCGCTCTTCCTACCCCGAGCTCGGTCCTGGGGCTTCCGATTGGGCAGCACATGAGTTGCAGGTTTCAGCTCTCGTTGACCCTTTCGTTTGGTTGAATATGACTAAGTTCGTGATGTGTGGCTTGTGTTTGGTGTTTCTGTATGTGCTTGGGGAGTCGCGCGTAAGGACATCGTGAGGCATTTGATTACGGAAATTTTCTGTGTGTTTTGCATAACAGAGGAAAGGATAGTGTCGGTGCAGAAGTCACAAAGCCCTACACTCCGACCACTTTGGATTCTGATGTTGGATACTTTGAGCTAGTTATAAAGGTTTGGGCTGAATTAATTCGCTGGGGAGGCAGATATAGTTCCCTTTTCTTTTCCCTCCTCTTCCAGGCATTCACAACGTCATCTGTTTTTTGTTCTTTTTCCTTGAGATTAGATGTATCCCCAGGGAAGGATGTCCCACCATTTCCGGGAAATGCGCGAAGGTGATTACTTGGCTGTGAAGGGGCCTAAGGTACGATTTTTAAGAGAAATTGTTTCAGAATACAGTTTGTTTCCAGTAGCTGATGATTTCAGGTCGTCGAGTGATGGATCATCTTAAGCATTTCAATTCTCTATGTTCTAATGTGAAGCAGGTTGGGAATTGGTGTCCTAGTTTAGTCGCCTCAGAAAATTTTCTTATCAGCAATCGAAAAGTTGAATTTTTTTAGTCACGGTGCCTGTTTCTCTTTGGGGGGTTAAGAGAAGTTTTGTTTCAACTGCCTTGGGACTCATGCTAAAGATTATGGCCTCGAGCAGAAGGCTATTCACTAAGATTTAGAATTTGTGTCCTGGCAAAGCATATATTAGGGCGAACAGCAAAAGGACCGAAGATGAGATTATAGATTTTTGACTGTATATGACGTTGTGCTTCAGGTTTGCATTCCTAAAAGCTGTGCTTCCTTAGATGGGCTAGATTGCTCCTTCATGAAAGCGTTTTGTGTCAAGCTTCTTGAATTACATGAACACTTTATCGAGTTAAATATGAGTTTTGGATGTGTTATTCACTGCTCTCTACAGAGATAACGAATGGTAAACATTCAACTGTCTTGTGTATTACATTTCTGATGCAGTTGTAATATGCCAATGGCCTATCGGATCGGATATATCTAAATGCTCGTCTTTTTAGCTGCACACCACGTGTTAAGACAAGATTTTTTATTATATAGATGATTGTACACAATGCAACATAAATAAATTAATGAAGCTCATACAGAGTCCTAGTTACTGCTCCTTTCGAAGATGACGAGTCCACTGCTGATTCTCTTTGCCAAAGTCTGATGCTCGAACATCAGAGTGTAACCGAATTATTTATCTGCTGGTAATGGTCAAAATAGATTTATCTTCAGTGTACTTTTAATATTTTCTTAGGGTCGCTTCAAGTATCAACCTGGCCAAGTGAGGGCTTTTGGGATGCTTGCTGGAGGTACTGGCATTACTCCAATGTTCCAGGTGTGTATAGGATGACAAATTTGGGCGGTACGCAAATAGTTTTCCTATCTGATGGTATGATAATGCCAAAAGATTTGGTTTTTATGATTGCCACTATGTCCTTGGATGCACTTAGGTCGCTAGAGCCATATTAGAGAATCCTGGTGACAAGACCAAGATTTACCTTATTTATGCCAATGTGACATACGAGGACATCCTTTTGAAGGTTGGAGTCTCTCTCTCTCTCTCTCTCTCTCTCTCTCTCTCTCTCTCTCTCTCTCTCTCTCATTATATTCAATTGAACTTCTTTCGTTCTATGGGATGACATGAACAATATTTTGATGATATCTGAATTGGAATCCGAGGCAATGGTCATAAAGTTGAATAGTAGCTATGTAGCATGATAGGCATTCGAATTTTCTGTTGGATACATCTTTTAGAATGCATGATTCTGCTTCATGCAGCAGTAAAATTCTACTTTTGAGGTATCATTTCGAAATCACTCGTGTTAAGTTTTAGCAACCTAGGTCCTAACTGATGGCTGTAACGCCAGAACCATTTTGGGTAACATTTTGTTGTTTAATTTGCTTTCGATTTGAATTGATGTCATGTAACCTAGCCTTTTGTGCGAACAAAGTGCTCAGAGAGCCACAAGGCAGATGGGATTATCTATTCCAGGACATAATCTTTCTTTGCTGATCTCTCTTTTGCTTGCATGATCTGCCGATTGAATATGTATTTAAAGAGTACCTCACCGAATATTGAAGTGACATGAGATTATCTAATTTTACTATCTGAAAGGTGGGTCAATAATATTACCAACACGTTTTGCAGGAAGAGCTGGATAATTTTTCTCAGAGTTTTCCTGATCAATTCAATGTCTATTATGTCTTGAATCAGGTTTTGTGCCTCTCCTTTTATTTGCTTAATCTTTTGGTTTTCCTTTTGTCTTTTCTTGACATGCATCTAGCGAAAGTGTGCGTTCTCTCTGACATACATGACAAAACTTGGTGCCTAAACTTGTAATTCCTTGTCCCATCTGACATGAATCAGAACTCTCTTTCCAGATGTTTGAATGATTTTCTCTCGTCTCCATAAGCCATATATAACACTGCGAAACTTTTGACCAAAAAAAGGAAAGAAGAAGAACTAAGGACACAGACAATTTGGTAGCAGAAAGCATTATACAAAAGATGTATTTCCACTCTGCTACTATGGTTCTTCCGCATGGTACTGGTGGTTATAATAAGCAAATTCAGACTTGCACTTTGTTGATCGGTCCACTCGCATTTTTTTCGCTACTTCTTTAGTCATGAAATCACTCACTTCGCATGAGCTGTTGCAGCCGCCAGAAATATGGGATGGTGGCGTTGGTTTCATATCCAAAGAGATGATTCAAACTCACTGCCCTGCACCGGCCAGTGACATTCAGGTACGTGCATGATTTATAACTTCCTACTCTTTCTTTTTCTCTGATCAATAAAGTAATGGATCATGCAATGTTTAGGTATTGAGGTGTGGACCACCACCAATGAACAGAGCGATGGCTGCTTACCTCGACGAGCTTGGATACGCTCCCCAGATGCAGTTCAAGTTTTAGGCACATGGAACTCCACCTTTCCATTTGTTTGTAGCATCAAAGCCTGTCACGAGATTCATCTCAGATCGGATGATCAATTAGCTCATGCGATGATGGCATTATTGAAGTCCAGCTCCGTAGTTAAAACATTTTTGTCTTGTTGATGCAGTCTTCAAGTGATTTGCCCAACAACTTTCAATGTTCTTAACCTCCGTTTTTACGTTAAACGGTGGTAGTGGGCACATTTATGGGATTTCCTCTTAAAGCTAATTTTGGAGAACTGGAATAAAGAGGTCCTTATCGTACAGTTCATGTAATGGCATTTTTTACCAACTACTTAGCAAATCTCACATGCAAAGCAGAGGAAACCCTAGACACTGCTTCCTCGACCTTGCCCTGGCTCCTCCAAGTTCCGAAAGATGGATGTGACTTCTTACCATGTTTTATCAGGCACGACGGTGATCGAGACAATGATGGGTGTTGATTACTTTTCAAAAAAAAAATGGACATAAATATTGGAAGGCTATCGTGCCTTACGGGGCTTGCACAAAGGAAGCTACACAATCTAGTATCCCATTGCCAGTATTTAGCGTCTCCCAGCTTTATGGTTTGACTAGATTCAGCAATCTATGGCTTTTGAAGTGGTAATAGATTCTGAAACCGACCAAAAAAAAATAGTGGTAATAGATTCTGACCAAAAAAAAAACAAGTGGTAATAAATAACAGAAAATGATTTGGTCAATCTTTGTTTGTTAGCATAGTCAGATTGGAAGGATTTACCACCAATAAAGTAATACCACTTAAAAAGCTCATAGCTACTGACACCGATAGATCGACCTCTAGCCATTGGTTGTAGTCGTAGCCAACTACCAAGGACTGACATGAACCAAAACCTGATAAAACTCCAATATGAGATTAGCCTAAATATTGATGAGATATCAATGGAATGGTATTTAGAGAGAGAGGAGTGCAAGCAAGGAACCAAGCAAAAACTTTTACATGTACTCATTCATAATCGCAAAATTGGGCTGACACCAATAAATGAGTGCAGATCCTGATACTTCTTTGCTTTGTTCGGACTTTGGACAAGCTCTCTGTTTTGTCCCCGGTAGCAATTTCCGATGCATTGCTCGATGCTGCGCCCTGCTCTGCTTATGTCTTCTCTTGATCAATCCCTCCATAAGAATGTACAGACTCGAGAAATAAAAATGACTAACTAATTACCTAGGCAAGCGTGTTACTATATAGTGCCCCTTCTCCAGATCATATACTGTCTTTAACTGTGGTTTTTGCCATTGTGAAACTAGAAATGCAGCAAGTACAACTATCAAAAGTACAGCAAATAATGAAAAGTATGTGACCGACTCATTTCCAACAATTTCCCCTAAGTTATCGGATTCATATGTAACAGCATCCTGCATCGTCAGGACAACATAAGCTCCGAGAGTCCAGTCAAATGGAATGCTTCCAGTTCTATTTGCAGAATGAACCCTGTGATTAGTTAAATTCAAGTTGGAATATCAAACACTTTACACGAGGAACTCATAAATTGCACATGTACATATGTACTGTTGTACACAAACTTCTATTTTGGCCAACTTCTACAAGAAAGGACCATATAGATAAAGAGAAAAATCCCACCCAACCGTGTCACATTTAATGGAGAAAGAGGAACTGACAGAAAATATCTTATCAGAGATATGGTCTTCAGCAAGGAACATCAAGAAACATGAATCCCAAGTAAAGGCCAATAAGGAGAAACTATCACAAAGGTGGGAAACACTTGTTGAACTTGGATCGACAATGAGAGCGCAGGCTAACACACAATCTGCAAACGAAGTACTAACAGATAGCACATCCTTAATACTTTACATCTTAGTTGTTGACCCTCGAGATCAAGTTCCAGTTTTGAAATGAAAGGTTTTTCTACATCCAAGGTAGACAGAAATAAGAATTCATGAACAGTCCAGTTCGGAAATATAGAGCAACCATACCTTTTATCATCAAAAGGAATTCCAAGACCGTCGTGCAGTAGAGCCATCACATAAGCTGAAGAGAAACAATATCTGGACAAATCGAGGTCTTCCATGTTGTTTTGCTTGTTTCTCAATTTGTCCCAATCGTCATCGTCACAATAACGTTCACCAGCTAGCCTCAAGTCAAGCAAACCCCCACTAGAGAACATCCCAAAAAACTGTAGAAGGTTCAATATTGGGATGGAAGGCTAACTTATAACTCAAGAGAAGTAATTCAACAGAATCTATCAATTAAATACAGATGACGACATTAAGGAAAGTTAACAAACGCAACATATGTTTGAAGATATCATTTTGCTGGTGTACACAAGCAAAAGGTAAGAGAGCATGAGAGTAGCCATGATGCTGGATCCATCATTTGATCGCTTCTCAATGAACTCAGTAGGTTAATATACTTATGTAACGTCTTCCCATTTCTTCCTGATTTGCTTATGTGTGCTTACAAAAGGAAGTAACATAATTTAAAATTAAACACGCTTGCATTGGGAGTGAGACATAAAATCTTATACACTAATCACTAAAACTAACAAGCAGAGGAACTGTGCATCTTTACTGTCCTATTCCGCAGAAATCAATGGTATCTTTGCAATGGATTACTGCTTGAGACAGTAGTTTAGGCAACAATATTAAACTTAGGAAGTGCTGCACAATTACCATGCGGCTCACTTCATCTTCAAAAGGATGATTTCAGATCTCTTGCATAGTATTTGCAAAATTCTTGCTTTTCCTTCTATACGTTTTTGATAAATTTTTGCATGAAATCCTTGAAAAACTATGCTAGCACCAAAAAACAACGTTTTAAGAACTTTGTTATTTAAAATGCATCTATGAACAGCTAAAGAGGTTTGACCAAGACTTGGTAACCACAAACTCAACTCTCAATTGGGACAGCCAAATGCAAAATCATGGTGTTACATTTTACTGCACTGTCAACATCATAGCTTTCACGGATAGCAGTTTTACCCTAATATATTTGTTTCACTCGGGCAATTGCTCCATTCTGACCAGAGGTCACAGAATAAGTCTTGTCGAATACAAGAAGAATGCTCCATAATCTGACCCTCTCAAGAGTGATACAGAAAACCTCAAGCTCTGAGGAAATCTCATAAAAGTATACACCTATTTGTTCAAACATACGCAAGCACATACACTTGTATTATGGCTTTCTGTTTGCTTCCTATAAGTTACACTTAGCAATGAAGAAACTCAAGTTGACTGAATTATTCGAGACTCATTTGCTAAACATGACACTTTTTACATACCTCGGATGTATAATAGAATCTTTCCAGAGGAATTGCACTGCCCTGTAGATTCCCGCTAGAAGAAAGGAGAATTTTGCAGGGTGGGTGAGAGCATTTATCTGCATCCAGAAAATGAAAGATCCTATCATTTACAAAATCATTTGCAGGAAGAAAAATATACTAGCACAAATAAAACAAGTCAATGGAATATGGATAACTATACAGTTGATGGTTCTATCATTTCATTTGAGACATCTCAAATAGCATAATTAAATAATTTTACGACAACAATATTCTTCTAGAGAAGCTACAGAACACAAATTTTTAGACTTTATGTTAGGAGATAAGAGGGCAGGGCACCTTTTCTTGTTCTCAATAGTGCCAAGGCATCATTTTTGCAGGCGGAATAGTTTCCAGCAGGATATGATGTCCGAGACTTTGCATCTCTCACTTTTGATGTCAGCCCATATCCTCTGGGAAAGCACGGGGTCATGGCATGTTCATCGTTTGAACTTGAAGCTGCACGGCAATTAAAACATCTTAGTTTTCACTAACACACATCAAGCAACAGCAAAGTAAATAATTACATTATTAAGTCAGTGAGAATTGAAGGTCACACAGAAGCATTGGCTTCCCAAGAATATACATACCTAGATGACCATCCTCATCACAGAAAGCCAAGAACATACCGGTTACATATTATTTAGAATTATTCTTTAAATTGGGAATACAGAAAATAATTGTAAGATGTACACTAATGCAAGAAAATCGAGCAATTTAAATAAGGCAGTGGCATTTGTTTTGATGAGCAGTCATCTTTCCGGTAAACAACAAAATTTAATGGGAAATTGGGAAATATTTCATCCCAGTCCGCATCCTCATTAACCAACCACCAGATACAATAGCCATCTTAAAATGGATATTATCTCATCCCAGTCCGCATCCTTGTCAACCAACCACCAGATACAATAGCCATCCTCAAATGGATATTATTTTACAATTAATTGAAAACAGTATGAAGCCGGGTGTTCAGCGAGAGAAATATATGTTTCATCAACTCACCAGTTCTCAGCTCCCTAGGACTGTGAAGTCTGTTGTAAGATCGCCAAGCATCATCCTGTGTAAAAATAATCATTTGAATTTGCAGTCAGGCAACTTCAACTGCATCTTGAGATCAAAGAACACAATACAGCAGTAACCAATCAAGTTAAAGGTTACAGAGAGAGAGAGAGAGCGAGAGAGAGCACTAGTGTCCACTTCCTTGCACATCATAGGAAGCTTCAGCAAAAGAAGAAACAGAAAACCAAAGTTATATAGCTCTGAGGATCACCTTTTAAACCAAAATTTTCAAAACTGAACCATAAAAGGTTTCGCCTCGACATATCAATATCCTGCCATAACTGTCACAATGCAAATTGTTCGCCTCAAGGTTCCTACGTAATAGAGTTCAGATTAAACATGACTATGAACTATCAATAATTCAATGACAACACTGCTCCCGCAGTCTGTCTCATCTCTAACTTCACATTTAAATCTTTTCTTCACCCTGTTTAACCGTACTCTTATATGTATATTGTAAAAGCTGGATCAAATGGGATCAGACTGCTAGCAATGCCTATTCATGCATCTCCACATTCAGTACTCTTCAAATAACCTAATCATGATTTTGGTTGCTTAAAATTAGAAAAAGTAATGAGAACAGTGAAGAAGAGTAGTCCCGATCGATTACTTCCCAAAGCATGAAGCATACATGGAATCGAGATATGAGGACAAATATGTAGAGCAAATGTATGTAAAGAATTGCAAAATATTGGACGTTACATGGAAACACCTGACCAAATTGTTGCAAGCTTAGCGTGTAGAGATTGTAGGTAGTTCCACCCAATTTGAGAACTCGGGAAGTTTGCATTTGCGTTTCTTCTCTAGGAGCAAATGTAACCTGTAAGTACCAGTGAACTACTTAACACAAAAGTCATCCATATTCAGATATCCAGCAGACAACACATGTATGCATGCTCTCTGCTAGAATTGTGATCAATCATTATATGGCTCATAAATGCCAAAGGTCAAAGAATCACTAGATTGGCGGAACAAAGCCCTGGATGGCTATATTCGGTTATATGTAAACAACTCCAGAGGGCATGCTAGCAAGAATGGGTTGCTCATTTTCAAAAGGCAGTTCAATTCAAATGAACTACCAAATAACCTTTCAAAGGGGGAAACCTATTGGAATGCACATTGCAGCAGGCAATGCAGGTAAAACAAAATCCATTCTAGAGGAAATATTTCTTCGCTGAGATTCAAATGTTTTCATTTGTCCATGGTTAAAGGACTTGCCTCATTGACTCATCTTTGTTCGATCAATTGGGCAAATATGCTGAAAGATCAAAACTTAAAAGTGAGTTTGAAAAGCATATATGGAGTTGAAATATAATTTGAGTTGTGTTTGTGAGTTAGTACTGGATCCTAATATTACATTGCACACAGCTTAGTCGAGAAGAGGCAGCTTTTCTTTGTTGCTTATCCATCTGAGCCATAAACGGAGTTTTTTAAGAGAGTGAACAACAGGATTCAACAACTTTGACTGTCGCCTACAAGAAACTACCCATGGTCTGCATTGAGCAGCACCTTCCTAAGAAAAAGGGTCCTTATCAGAAAGATGCTATCGAGAATCGATAAGGCGCATCTTTATATACCAACCTTGCTTAGTGGAATGCAAATGCCAACTTTCACTCAAAGAGATAATGAAATCAGAACAGGTTAATGGGCACAACCTCCAAAGAACGGCCACCAAGTTCGACTGTCCCGGTGGTATCTTCAGATTCATTTCCCAACGTTCCAAGAATGTAATTTACGGCAACCCAAGCAAAAATCCCTTCATCTTCCCCTACATCCACACCATTTTCCATGACCAGTGTTAAAATTCCAATAGAAAAGGCACCGATACTAACTGTTTATTCAGAAGAAAAAAAATTGATGGATTACTACGTAAATCACCATTCTACATTGATTTGGACAGTGTGTACTAAAAAGTATAACAGAAAGGATTGGGAGAAGAGGTCAAGATAATTAGTTATATTGCGGAAGCATCCGTGCACAGTATACCCAAACGTGCATAGCAACTAAGTTAAGCAATTTAGGTAGAAGAGCTCCCTAGTATTTCATCAGAAAGGGAGTCCCTCCCCATTTGTGCGAACCAATACCCCACGAAGAAGAGAATTAGAGCAAAAAGAAATAAATTAAGCACGAGAAGATTAGCTTAGCTTAACATCACCACAACTCTAATGACATTCACAATTCCAGACAATAAAATGAGAAACTTGAAGCAATTCCAAACAAGTCCCACTTAAGCTAATCGGAGTTTAGGATTATACTAACAGTAACAAATAAGAGAGCTAGAATAGGAATCGCTACTGCTCTTTGGTTCCCCAACGTCAGCAACAATGAACTTTGTAACAAGAAACCAAAAGTTCACACATTCACAATTTCCAGCAGCGAATTTCAGTCAAAACGTTCCAAAACATCAAAAAAACTAAAGCACCAAACCTGTGATCACTCGCGCCCACTCATCTCTAAACATAAATCCAGACTTCCTCAGAACTCGCCTACACGACTCCACTATCCGCCCCCTCACCCCCGAGCTCAACCCTTCCAACCCCCCGCTCACCGCCAGGACAACCTTCGTCTTCGCCCTGTCCTTCTTCCGCACCCGCCGCTTGGCAAACTTGATCAGCTCCGAGATCGACCGTCCCGCGCCCTCCGGGTCGTCCGCGAACGCCGCCAGCCCCGGCCGGACCCGCGCGGACTCGGCCCCCGATCCGCCGCCGCCGGCCACGGACGGGAACGCCCCCTCGTTGAAGAACTCGAGGACCCGGATGCGGGAGCCGGAGGGGGCGGCGTCGATGACGAGGCCGCGGAACCCGGGGCTCGGATCGGCGAACCTGGAGGAGTTGTGGACGCCGAGGGCGGTGGCGAAGATGTAGTAGAGGAAGGGGACGACGCAGAGGGCGGCGGCGAGGGCGAGGAGCAGGAGCTTGGGGCGGGGCCTGGGGGGAGGCTGGGGAGGGAAGGAGTGCATGCGAGGGGGGAGCTGCGTGCGGTGAGGAGGGATGTAGGAAGAAGAAGAAGAAGAAGAAGCTCTGGACTGCAGATTGGACAAGTCCATGGGAAAACCAGCAGCGTTCCGGTGGAGAGAGATCTTTCACATTTCAATGGAGGCCTCGCTCTGCGCGGATTTGAGAGGTTGAAGAAAGATCTGGCGTTGGACGGTGGGAGAGAGAGAGAGAGAGAGAGAGACGAGGGAGTGGAGCTGAGCTTCGGAAAATGGCGCCGGACCGGCGATATGGAGGGTAAATGGGCCGGACCCTGAGAGCCCGTGCGGAGAAAAAAGCCCGAATAGTTTCCGGTGGGCCGTGTTGCGGTTGTGGATCTCAAGCCACGGGCCCGACGTTTAGGCGGGTCGGATGGCTCGCCTGGCTGGCGTGCCCGCCCAGTAAACCGGAGGGCTTATAACATGAGTGGGTGACTCTTCGACATGTATAAGTCAGGCCCACTCAAACTCAGCAATGTAGGTTTTGATGCTGAGGGGATAATAGCACAGATGATACTTCGGTTCGATACGTAATGTCATCTTTGAACTTTTACTTTATGCAGTGTGGCCCTAAATTTTGGTCGAATGTACAGCGTTATTCCTAAACTTTTTAATTTGTTCAATGTGATCACTGAACTATTGCTAAATGTCCGATGCGATCCCTAAATTATATGAGGATGTTTAAAAGTTTATGCACTATATTGAACAAATTAAAAGTTCATGAATGAAATTACACGTCAAATCAAAATTTATAGATCATTTATGTCATTCCTTAATGCCATGGCTAGGCATTAGAAATAGGGGTTAGATGGGATTTTTGATTTGGATGGAGATTCTTTTTTCTGTTGTCGTTAGAAGCTTTTGCCAAAAACACGATGGGATGAAATAGTGAATAAACCATATTTTTAGCGGCGTGTGTAATTTTAATACATTGGTTATCGTCCAAGCTAATTTTCAAATTCTTCCATTAAAAGTGCGACGCTTTTTTACAGTAGGGAAAGCTAGCTTAATGATTGAGAAAAGTTGCAAAGGCTAATAAGGATGCTTATAGTAACATTTCTATTCCGGAAATAGTTTCTGTTTATAAATATTTTGTTCTATTTCTATTATCTATACGAGTTTATGAGCAAAGTAATACGTTTGGTAACTGTACAAAATTTATATTCCCAGAATAGAAAAGTAATAGAAATACGTTTTGTACAATCCTAAAAATTTCTATTCCCAATTTTTTTCATTTAATTATAAAAATATCAGTAAATACTTAACAATTCATGTTTAAATAAAATTAGACTAGAAATATAATCAAAATATATTATAATATAGAATTTGATGACCTTAATATAATCATAAAAAAGATTACTCCTTATAGACAAAACAAATACCAAGTGGTGATCGAGAAAATTTCAGTTTGTGGTTTAGCATTTAGCATTTATGGTTTGGGTTTTAGGGTTTTGTGTTTCGGGTTTTAGGTTTTAGGATTTAGGTATAGGGTTTTGGGGTTGGTTTGGGATTTAGGGTTTTGAGATTTGGGTCTTGGGGTTTAGGGTTCGGGGTTCGGATTTTAGGGTTTAGGGTTTTAGGATTTACGGTTTTGGAGTTTAGAGTTTTAAGATTTAGGGTTTCGATTTTCGAGTTTGGGGCTTAAGATTTGGGTTTAGGAGTCAGGAGTTTCGGGTTTAGCGTTTCAAGTTTTGAGATTTAATGACTTGTGAAATTATTTCTCTAAAATGACATTATTTTTCTTTTTGTTTTTAAGAACAGAAAAGTAGATTTCTTTTACTTTTTATTTCTATTCAAATTTTACTTCGTGGCTACTTTTCTATTTAGAGGAATAGAAAAATTAATTGCCGAACATAAATGAATTTCTGTTTTTTTTTTCTGTTCCGAAGAACAAAAGGACAGATTAACGGAGAAATACTAACGAAACACGGCCTAAACAGAAAGAAAATATACAACACCATCGTCATCATCTTCTTCTTCTTCTTCCAAGCTATGACCTTGACTATCATAGTGGTGGATGCGATTCCAACTACGCCATCGCCTTCAGACGCCCCGCTTCGCGGCCCATGATCTTGCACCTGACCAAGGTCGCCACCGTGTTCGCCGCCATCTTCACCTCCTCCCACCGGTCGCCCTCCACCAGCCTCTTGTACATGTAGCTCTCCAGCGACACCCTCTGCACGTACTCGCCGCCGCACAGCTCCACCATCGCCTCCCTCCCCCAGTTGCTCCCGTAGAACACCTTCTCCAGCAGATCCAGCACCCGGTAGGTCGTCACGTACCTGTCGTCCCACTCCCTCAGGTACTCTCTCCTCAGGTCCTCCTCGTCCACCATCTTCGCCCCTCCTTCCGATGCCCTCACGATGCCTTCCCCACACATCCTCCCTGACTTCGCCGCGAAGTAGATCCCCTCGCCGGAGCACTTCGTCACGTAGCCCGCCGCGTCGCCGACGAGGGCCACCCGTCCCCTGACCCGGACCGGGCGTGGGTGCTCCGGGATCGGGTGGGCCTCCACCTTGATGACCTCCCCGCCCTCGATCTTCGGCCTCACTCGCTCCCTGATCCCCCTCTGGTAGGCCTTGATCTCGCGCTTGGACCGGACCGTGCCGGTCCCGACCGCCACGTGGTCGCACTTCGGGAAGACCCACGCGTAGAAGTCCGGCGACACGTCGTCTCCCAAGTACATCTCGGCCAGGTTCTCGTAGTACTTCATTTTCTCGTCGGGGAGCCTGATCCTCTCCTGGAACGCGATGGCGTACGAGTAGTCTCCGGCGCCGATGCACTTCGCGACGCGGCTGTTGGCGCCGTCGGCCCCGACCACGACGTCGACGGCCAGGCTCCGCCTCGAGCCGCCGCTCGTGTAGTGGACGACGTACGGCGAGGCGGAGGAGCACGGCAGCTCCAGATCCGTCACCAGGCCGGTGATGAGCTCCGCCCCGCGGGACTCCGCGCGCGAGCGGAGGAAGGAGTCGAGGACCTCGCGGCGGAGCATGGCGATGTACTCGTGCGGCCTCAGGGTCTTGCCGAAGTCGACGGTGAGGTTCGACGGCGAGATGATCCTCATCTCGGTCACGCGGCGGTCCACGAGGCTGGACGGGAGGTCGAACTCGTCGAGCATGCAGAGCGGAATGGCGCCGCCGCAGGGCTTGGCACCGGAGGGGCTGCGCTCGAAGAGGAAGGTCTCGACGCCGCCGGAGGCCAGGGACTCGGCGGCGGAGGACCCGCCGGGCCCGCCGCCGATGACGGCGGCCCGGAGCTTGCGGCCGGGGAGGGGCGGGTTCTTGGAGGCGGCGGCGACGGCGAGGGCGCGCGGGGAAGGGCTCGCCGGGGCTTCGCGCGGCTGTCGGAGGCGGAGGGAGGTGAAGTGATGGCAGCGGTGGAGAGATTGGGAAGCCATTGGTGGGGGTGGGGTGGTTGGGTTTTCTCTAGGGTTTAGATTAGGGAGTGAGTAAGGACTGATTAAGGGAAGATGGGCGAGGGCAAAATTGCAAATAACACGGGGGTTAGATGGCGATTTTGATTAGTTTAAGGAGTAAAAGACAAGTTAACGCTGCGTTGCGGTTTTAGTTGCTGGTTTTGTTTATGTTTTCTGTCTGAGCGAGGAGGTCTTCGCAACGTTGTCCTTGTCGGACTTCCCTTTCTGATTGCGATTCGCAGAGAGAACACGAAACTAATCTTTGAGCGCTTGAAAAGATCCAACGTTCATATCTCCACAGGAAAAAATATTTTTAGAAACTTTTTTTATCCTTATCTTCAAAACGAAATTAGTCGGAAGAAAATATTTTCATTTGCAAATACAATTTATCCGTATACATACTCGTACATGACGAAAACATTTATTATTCATTTAGTTTTTATAAGCGATATAGCGCTAAACGAGGCTTTTTGGGCGCTCTCCCTCGAATAATCGGGAGGCGCTAGCAGGCGTGATGCAGCTCCATCATCGTCACGGTCAAGCCTCGAATAAAATCACACCACAGAAATGATTATTGGCAAAGTCGCCGTGAATAGAACGTTAATACATGTCTCTAAGTGTCCGATTTTAATCATGAAATCGTGAGAAGAATCGTAATGAGGACCCTCCCTCCGACTAGAATCCAAAGAACACCGGGAGGATCGCGGCGCCTAAAAGCAGCGCGCTCCGTGAAGCGCGGTCGCCCGTGGTCCCGGGCATCAGAGAAGAGGCGGCGGTGGAAGGCGGAGGAGAACCTGCGCATTTTGATTTTTCATTAAAGAGAGCGTGACCAAAAAAACTTAAAACATTGGAAAAGAAAAAGGGCTTGAGAAAAAACTCCGTGATGAAAAAAGAAACGGTTGTTTCCTAATCACAGCAATGCCCCGCATATTAAACTTGAAGGCCGTCTAATAAACTGCCTAATTAACCATCTAATCACACGAAATCTAACTCAAGGCGAGTTTCGATATCGGTAGTCCCGAGATCATTTAAATCTGGGCTATTGTCGCCGAAGTCAATTCATGCGTGCGTGTGTTCGATGATCAATCTCAAACTTGAAAATGCGAAGCCCAAAAGAGAAGAGCAAGTACCTGGTGTCGTACCCGAAGGCCCTTCGCTCGCCATCGGAACCCCGACCGGAATTCCCGCCTCTACAAAACACAGAGACGCCGAAAACCACGTCAGAGCTCAGTGGAATCGTAATCTCAACCGGCCGTCTAGGGCGATCGTGCCCGACGTCCGACCAAATCAGCCCTCAAATTATATACTCGAAGGACAGGATTTTGCTGCGGTGAAAACTGTCTTTTGCTCTCGAAACAGCTATAGCAATAAGCATAGGGAGCGAAATGTGGCGAAACGTGTGTCCGCACAGATGCGCGATTGATTGCGTGTGGTTTTTGGATGGGGAGGACGATGGCCGGTGAGGAAATAAATGCAGTGCAGCGTCGCGCGCTGTCACGCGGAGTGGGGAGCACGGCAGCCTCGCTTTCGCGGGGCTCTCGCGCTCGGTGGGAAGTAAAAAGGGGCAATGCAACTTGGGCGCAAAAAAATTAATTTCCATAATTATCGGCCCAATAAAAAATTTCTCAAAATAATTATCGGATGTGGAGATTTATTAAATTCAGTTCAGAAAAAGGTGGGCGTTCGTGAATTTACTTTAATGACTATTTTGTCTTTGACTATTTAAATTACAACTTTTCCAACTTTCGTAGCATCGTGTCAATGTGTCGTCATAATACGTGGGTATATAAGTTAACCCTTTCTATTCTTTTTACATATAAATGAAACTCATCTCCTAGAATGGAGTAAGTCTTCAAAACTCTATTTTTCTAGAATATATTTAATATTTTCTCCCTTTGCTAGTTACGCATATGATGCAGAAAATAACAGAAAATTACGGGATCTTTTATGTTTGAAAGTAAAGTTTAATAGGATAACGAATAATTAGAGAAAATCACGGTAGAAAAATCATTTCAAATGTATCTAGCTTAATCCAAATATGCCTAAACATTATAGTAGAAAGATACTAATGGTGAAGAAAGGAGTTCTGTTCCCAAATCAGCTATTTTTAGAGGTAGTTCTTAGTCTCAGATGGTGTGACACGAGTAGAGATTTGAACGTGACTTGAGCCCAGAAAGATGTGAAAGATTCGACTAACGCGAGGATCATAAGGAAGCATTCTTCGTTCAGAGATGTCGGAGCCCGTGATCTGATGAGTTTTTTTTTTTTATCACTCTGTTCTGTTCTGTCTCGCGTTTGAAAACAGGGGATTTGAACCCCGCATGAAATTCCAAATGCAACAGGACGTGACAAGAACGAAAGCCGGAGCCGATAGATCGGGCGACGCACCTGCGCACGTGCTGACCGGCGGGGTGGCCACATTGCAGATGGAGGGGAGCTTGAGCGCCCGGTTGACGTCGATCTTGATGCCGAAGCTGTCGGCCTTGCTGAGCAGCTCGCACAGGCAGAGGGGGGAGTTGTCCACCAGGCTGGCCAGCTCCCCGCAGCACGGCTTCTCTGGCGCCGTCAGGTTGCTCCCTTCCTCCACGTAGGACAGGCAGTCCGTCAGGTTCGCCAGGTTGTTGAGGCACGCGTCCGCCACCGGCCCGGGAGCCGCCGCCGGCCCGAGAGCAGCCACCGGCTCGGGAGCCGCCGCCGGCCCGAGAGCAGCCGCCGGCCCGAGAGCAGCCGCCGGCCCGGGAGCCGCCGCCGGCATCTGCGCCGACGCGCAGCACACCGTCGCCAGGAGGACGGCCGCCAGGACGGCGGCGGCGGCGTGCGTTTTGGCCATTCCGGCGGTGGAAGGAAGAAGAGGGTGTCTGGAGAGCGCAGGGGAGAGAGAGAGTCTGTGAAGAGGAAATGGAGAGGTGCAGGTGGGCCGGTGCAGGAATGGAGTTAAAAGCGACGGGCGGTAAATGAAAAGCGAAAGGCAGAATTAAAATTCCATTTTTTATATTATTATGAGCCGAAAAATAATAAATGGACTCAACCACCACCACCTCTAGCTGGTGCTCCAGCCAGCGCCCTTGCGTAAATGTCCGTTCTGGTCTTTTTCTGCTCGGAAAAATAACACAAATAATTTTTGAATTTTAATTTAATATGTAATATCGTCCTTAAATTTTTTATTCGTATAGTGTGATTCTTAGACTTTGGCCCAATGTCCAATATTTTTAATCTGTTCAATATGATCGCTGGAATTTTATTCAATATTCAATATAGTCTCTAAATACAGTTTAAAAACTCAGGACTTACATTAACCAATTATCAATAGTTTATGGATCGCACTGAACAAATTAAAAATTTAAAGACTATGTTACACATTCAACAAAAGTTCATGAATTATATTATACGGATTAAAAGTTCATAGACGGTATTGCACACTAAACTAAAATTTAAGAATCATTTATGCTATTATTCTTTTTTTTATTTTGTCTGTAACGATGCCTATTTGTTTTGGCCACTGTATTTTGATGAACACGGTACTTTTTGCGTAAGCGCGGACAATTTACAAGGACGGGCGATTCGCATCGAAGCACCGTACTTTCATTAAAAGTTAAGGTGCATCGCGTCATGTCACGTGTAAGAGGGATCACATCCGAGGATCGTCGGATCGAATCGTGTGGAGACTTGTCCGTATTGTCTCCAGCAGTGCCCTAAACGAAAAAAAAAAAAGAAAACACGAACATTTCCCCTCCCCAGACATTTTGGGTTATCGCGCGGGCTCATTGCTGACGAGACCGAGAAAAGCGAGCCGTTCCATTTCCCAATGATGTTTTTTCGTCCGGAATGCTGTCATTTTCCTTCCGCGTGCGAATGCTTCGAGCCGTGGAGAATCTTATCTTCCGGGTGAAAACCTAAATTTCCAGCGACCGCACTCCGTGGGAATGGATCCCACACAGCTCAGCTACGTTGCGAGAGGGACGAAGTACATGAAGTAATTATTCGGAGAAGAAAGTTCGGCGGGTCGGTTTTCGTTACTTATCACCGTGGGGGTGAACAATCGGTCACTTCTCTCGCTCTGATAGATGCTCGAATATACGGAAAATAGCACGAATAGTTGATAAATTTTGACTCGATGTCTAATGCTGTCCTTGAATCTTAGTTTAACGTACAATGTCGTCTCTTAATTTTTAATATATTCACAGCGGCTCTTGAATTTTTTGTGCATATTCAATTTAGTTCCAAAACTAAATATTTTACTTGTAAAATTCATGTACCGTTTGTGTAATTATCCCGTTAATCAATCGCAAGGTGAGTTTTTAATCAATTGCTTGAAGGGCTTTTACCCAAAACTTACGAGTTAATACCACGAAAAACCTTAAATCGGTACGCCCGTGATAAATTTATCTAAAACTAATTTTATGACCATGAAAAATCCTAAATTGGTACACTTGTGATAAATTTCCCTCCATTAGTTTCTGTCAAATTGGAATAATACCACAAAATGGTATATCTGTACAAATGAAGGGTTAAACCCCAAACTGATGTATCCATCAACTGTCACTTGTGATCCAACTCTGTAACTTGATAAAATTTAACGGAAACTAACGGAAAGTTAATTTATCACGAGTGTGCGAATTTAAAATTTTTTATAATAAAAAAATTAATTTAATATAAATTTATCACGAATATATTGATTTGAAATTTCCGATGGTATTAATTCAAAACTTTACGACGTAGTGCCACGCGGCAGCATGGCAAGAGAGGTGGCGATGCTTGCTTCCATGATGTGGGTGGGAGTGGGTCCCCGGAGAATGTCTTCCACGTAAGGTTTTTTAACTCTCTGTCTCTCTCTCTCCACAAAATATCTATGTCTGTCTTTCAATGGGGAGTTGGGAGTTGACAAGTCGAAGGTTGAGGAGGTCAGTAATGGACCAGCGGTGATGCATGCAGACAAAAGAGTCCGGAGTTCGCATCCGTGAACACGTTGTCGTTCCTCCTCCCCTTCACATGCTCTTCTGAGCCTTCTCCGTCCCGCGTGCAATCGTGGGGTCTGCATCTGATTTGCAGTGACGCCCCGGTCGCCCACGCCGCAGCCGCATTCGGATGCGGCTCGAGGGCAACTCTCTGTCTCTCTCGCGCAAATTCGATTTCCGGTTTCCCACGGTTTATATTAGGAACCCTCCTCACTTCTCAACTCCGCAGTGCCATCTGTCCTTTATTTTACAAATTGACCACTTTAGATCCGAGAAAATATTCAGTGGTATGCGCGCGCCACGTCAACTGCTGACATGGCACGCATATTTTACTCTCGTCCACTAACAAATAGACACATGGCTGCTGATGTGTATTAAAAAAATGATGTGGAATTTCTTCTATTTCTTCGTTCTTCAACAACGCACTCCTTCTTCATCTGGGTTTCCATGGACGGCGGCGGCCGGTATGGACGGCCGCTCATCCACTGGCGACGGCAGCACGACTTCTCGTCCTGCACGATCTGAAGACGCGCAGGAGGGGTGGCCATGGACGGTGGCTCGTCCTGAAATCACGCGGAGGTCGGCCATGGACGAGGGTTTTGTCTTCCTCTGTTCATCCACGAACGAACTCCAGATCTGGAGCAACAGGTAGCCGAACTTTAAAACTAGGGCCAAATGACTCAAGGCACCATCCATGGCCGCGAGAGAACACCGGATCTGAAGCCATGACTTGAGCAGGTTGGGTGGCCATGGACGGTGGCTCGTCCATAAATTGCGCGGAGGTCGGCCATGGACGAGCGCTTCTTCTTCCTCTGTTCATTCACCAACGAAATCCAAATCTGGAGCAGTAGGCATCTTGAAACACAAATCGAGAAAACCCCACGCAGTTCACAGAACTTCATTCCCAGAACTTCATCCTGTCGGTAGGGTCAAATGACTCGAGCCACCGTCCATGGCCGCGAGGTTTTTGAAAGAACGCCAGATTTGGCCGCGGATCTGTGGACGAGAGGCCGTCCATGGCCAACCGTTACTCTGCATCTCCATATCTGTGGACGAGCGCTCGCGGCCAAGACTTAGCCGCCGGGACAACGGAGAGGGTGGACGCGGAGGTTGGCCTGGATGCGGTGATTGACCGTCGTTCGACAGCCAGATCTGGTTTGCTGCTTAACAGCTTTCAGCTCGAGTCTTGGCTCGTCCATGGTTGCCGGCGACAAGCTCAACAACTTTGCCACGGACGGTGGTGGCCACGGTGGGGCAATGGATCAAGGATGGCGGCGGCGGCGGCGGCGGCGGCGGCTTGGCGGTGGAGGTAGCCAAGCCCAGCGAAGCGGAGGTTGAAGGAGTTCTCAAGAAGGAAGAAAAAAAAAGAAATTTCACGTCATTTTTTTAATACACATAAGCGGCCATGTGTCTATTTATTAGTGGATGAGAGTAAATTATGCACGCCACATCAGCCATTGACGTGGCATATGCAAACCACTGAATATTTCCTCCTTTAGATCCTTAGTTTTCCATCTTAGACACCAAATTACATCTTACATTAGCGGCGTTATTTAAGGTGCATCTATTTCGTTAAGATTAAATGATTTAGAAGATATCTTCATATCATTTGTATCGTTTACACATAATGAAGGAACGAACGAAAAATATTACTTCCATATATTTTTAGTCGTCATTTCTTCTTCCTGAATTGCCTTCGTGTTTCAAAAATTTCCCACACGGCCAGAAGCCCCTCCCCGTCGAAAAAATTCATGATCCAGCCACTCGCCCTAGCTTTAGCCGCCACACCAACTTCTATCCCGGTCATCGCTCTGTTTGTCACGTCTCACGATGGCCAGCTATATCCAGGCTCCCATCGTTCGCCTCTCTCTATCTCTATTGTCGTCTGCATAGACTCTATCACTAGAGGTGCAAATCTGGAGGCGATGCCTTCAGGGGACAAGGTGGAGCCCGACGCTAGTCCAACTTCGCCATCGACAACAAGCTTGATGTTGTCGCCAAGTTTTGCGAGAGGGAGAGAGATGCAGACTTCTAGGATGGTAAAAAGGGCATGAATGAATCATACTGTGCACCAAATAGGGAAGAGCGATCATGAGATATATATATGTGAAAACTGAAATTAATTAACGAGGCACATTTTGACATAACAACGGTGCTTAACTTTGAAACTCCAAAGTTAAGCGTGCTCAAGTAGGAGCACTGTCGGGATGGATGACTTCATGGGAATACGTCCACTTGTACGCCAAAGGGCAAAACAGTAAGGCTCGATATGGGACAAGCAGAAGCAGATAATACGTCGAATAAGTTAAATTCACAGTATCACAATATGATATTAAAGCGAGATCTCCTCTAGTAGATGTGTAGTTCAAGGATGAACCACGTGGAAGCTGGTTCGCACAAGACGATAGACCTCAAGAGCAACAATCGTTTCGGATGGTACTCTCTGTTCTTCTGTTTGCTCGTAAACTCAAAAGCTGTCTAATATTTTTGCCAAATTACTCGGTAGGTAAAATGGCATAAGAATATAAAAAAATCGTGCTGAGTATTGAATTAATCCGAGCGCATGTCAAATATATGATTGAAAAACCGACGAGAGACGGAGGAAAACATGCATCTTTTTTGATTTTTTCTCATGTTTTTTGAAGTGCCGGCCGTCCTATGTGGTTGTGCCGGTGTTCACATCGACGATTTTCGGTCAAAATTGGCCAGATGGACTCAATCGGCAAAAACTAAAAAAAAAAAATTAGGATTCAATTGTCAAAATCGAAAGGTTTAAGATCAAATCGATAAAAAGTGTAATGAATTTAGGATTTTTTTTGGCAGAATTTTCCCAAAGTTTGTGTGGGTTAACATGCGCGAGCCTATGGGCCCCATTGCCGAGGCTTGGCCGAGTCCGATGTGAACTTTCTCCGGTGCTGCGAAGCATCCTCGAACGTGGCTCGTTCTCTGGCCCATCAAGAAAAAACAGGAGAAAAAGAACAAAAAAAAGAAAAAAGAAAAAATATAAAATATAGCAAAGCGACTTCACAAACGTAAACCCCCCAAAAAAATAAAAATAAAAAATAGGCGGATAAAACGCAAGGCGACGTCACTCGCGCGCCATCACTCGTCAGCCGCCATTCGCGGTTCTAGTCCCACTAATCTCAGGACGTGTCAAATAAACAAGATTAAGGTTAACGTCTTCGATGCGAGACTGGGACCACGCGACCACTAAGGGAGCAGGTGCCTTTGTGGGGGGAAATCATCATCGAATTGAATGGATGCGCTGCTCGATTTCTTACACGTTGCCGATAGAATTGGGTTTGAAAAAACAACAAAAGGGGGTGCACTAGCACTACGGCTTGTTCAAGGAATAATTTTGGTCCGAACCTTCGAGTGTCGCACGAAAAGGACGGCAAGCCTTTCCATCGGGACATGATTTCAGGCCGTGACTTTCGATTGTCGACATGGAAGAAGCACCGAAGAAGCGCTGATGTTCGTTTTCGAGGAAGAATTCTGGCCTGGACTTTCGAGTGTCGCGTAAGAGGACACAAATAGTTTTTAGCCCTGTCTGTTGACCGTCGCATGAGAAAGTACCAACTTTTATCGTATGAATAGTAATCTTGGTCAAGATACAAATACATTACGTCTAAAGTGGCAAATGGATATTGACTTGGCAAGCGAGGAGTGCCATGGCGCATACACGAGTGCCAGAAACAATTAAAATGACGTCATCATCTACATGCAATGAAAACGACACCATTTCTTAGTTAGAATATTCAGATCTCGAATCTAACCGAAGGGGGCTACATTAATTAGGGCTTTTGGTTCTTCGCAAAATTAGAGCGCAACCACCAATTTCTCTCCATATTTCCCACTTTGATACCGTAGTTCTTAGCGAACAATACGAGTCCAAGTTATCCTCGATTCAATTGAAAATGATGTTATTTTCATTAAATGGGGAGATTACTCTATTTTGATTGTTTGAAAAAGTCATGTTTGCTGACGCGGTACTCACCCCACCATGTCAACATTGGTTTGTCAATTCAAACACCACAAACACACATTTTGACGAAATATTTGACAATGATCGGTACTGTCCATAAGGTACAAGTTCGAGTTTCTCTGTACGGCACGTGAAAATTCTTGTCGAAACTACGACTGAGTCAAAATTGATGCATTTTTTTTTGCAATACTTGAAAGTTGGGGCAAAAATTTGTCCCCGATAAAAGTTGGAGTGTTATCTGGTGAATAACCCCGATCCAATCCGATTAACTACAAGACTCTACGTATCTTTGTTAGGAGTACGTCATGTGACGTAACTAAAAAAATCAATGGAAGAATGGACGGTAATACATCCGTTTTCTAAATTTTTAGATCACGAAAAATCTTGACTAAATCGTATCTCAATATTTTTGACACCAATCACCCGATCATTAAAAGAAACCAAAAGATAGATTATTATAAATGTAACCTGTCGCATTAACTTATCCATACTATCTTCTACTTTTTAAAATAATCGACCTTTATATATCCATTGAAACGTGATCCGATCACTCATAATATTTTGATATTATCCACATAAATCTCCAATTTTTTTTTCCTATTCTCGTGCTCTGTATTATGGTTGTCATGTCCAGTTAATCTAATAGATCGAAATTGACAAACTACGTCATTCAAACTCAAATTGACTTAGAGTGTCTTGGCTTGATTTTCAATGTCAAATATTAAGTGTGACTCGCAGACTTTGTGATCCGTATAAAAAATCAAATGGAGTTGAGATTTTTTGACTGAATATTTATTTTTATTTTTTTCAAACAGCGATTTTTTCGACTGAACAAATTTTTTTTTTGGTCAGAATTTCGACTGAACATTACGAGCAATGAAAAATCGCAAATGATGAGGTTACGAGGTTTAAGCCGAGGACCGACATGTACCGCACAACACTTGCAGCTCGCGGGGTCCACGGGGTCGTTGCCGATGGTTTTCAGTTGCGAACGAACACGAGCCATCTGATCCAAATCTAGCGGCACAGAACACGCGAGTCCACTCGATGTCATCTGGAATCCACCCATCGGGACTCGCACTCTCTCCCTCGCCCTCCTCCTTCCCCGTCGAGCTCTGCAAATCGGCCGGTGCTGGCGCAGAAACCCTAGGAAGAAAAATCCGAGGAAGAAGCGCGATTTTGAAGCGTAACTTTCAGGTACCGTACGATTGCGTAACTCAATCTCGCTCGCGCTTTCTCCGTTCGCGTACCGCAATCATCGGTGCTTGATCACTTGCGGATCACGGCGCGGTTCGGATGATGCCTTGAGCTTTGGCCAGGCTGTTTCGGCGGCCCTGCGATTCTCCGAGCCGAGAAAGCGTCGTGCTTTTGCGTGCTTTGTTGCTTATTTAGTATGTGCATGGTTACTGGTATGCTGAACATCGGACTTCCGAGCGTGTTTTGAATTGGAACGGTTTGACTAAGGACGTGTTTTACTTAGACCGTCAGGCGGCGCCTTTGGTTTGGTTAGCTATGTCGGAGTTCGCTTGTTGTGGTTCCGGGGATCATAGTGGGATCATGGTTCTGTCCTGCTGGCTCTTGTTTTGGGTTGGCTTAATTAGCTGAAAGCACTCGTCTTTGGGTACCTTTTATTGGAGGGTTTATCCTCTGTTGGTCGATTAAAGTACGACTTGGAAATTTTACCTTTGATTCCAAATGATAACTGGAACCCAATTTTATTTTTCATGATATGCGATCATCATGGACATATTGAGAAGGGTCGCTCCACCACGGTCATCTGGGATTTTCCTCATCATGGGTGGATAAAGCTGTTAAATTTCATTTTCTGATAATATATAGCTGATCGATTAGCATTAGCCTTGTGAAATCTTCCATCTAACAGACTCTTTTAGATTCTTCTATCATGGAAGTAATTGATAGTGTCAATGATAACTTCTTTTGAAGGTTTATATGAGATATTTTGACAAGCCATGGTTTGGTCGCCGCTTAAAACTTTAGCGAACATTATGTGTTCTCTTCCTTCTGTTTTATGGCATCATAAGATCTTAGGCGATGTGCAATTAGGTGTTGCCTTCTGATTTCTTGGCAATCATACTGTTGGTTTTGGAAATGCTACTTTGTGATGTAGCATTCCTTTATATGTGCAGATTGTACAAACTCCTGGAACCCATGCAGGACACTGCTATAAAGTTTGGCTGCTTATTGATGGATTGATAACCTTGGTAATATATGTGAACTCCAATGGAGGTTGGCGTGATTGAAGTGCAGGATGGTGTGGCGCATGCTTCAAGGGTAGACGAGGCTAATGTTGAAACAAATGAAGCCGATCATAGTAATGTCGAAAACTCTACAGTTCACGATGAGAATGGGATGGGCGAGCCCCATGTGGGTATGGAATTTGACTCTGAAGATGCTGCCAAGACCTTTTATGACGAGTATGCTAGACGAGAAGGATTTAGCTCCAAGGTTGGTCCAGCCAGCCAGTCTAAGCTTGGAGGAGTAATTGTTGCACGGGAGTTTGTATGTGCCAGAGATGGCTTGAAAAGAAAATCTGTGGATAGTTGCAGTGCTATGATTAGAATCGAGTTGAAAGGTCAATTCAAATGGGTCTTGACAAAATTTGTAAAGGAGCATAACCATGCTATGGTTAGTCCTAGCAAAGTGCACCATCTTCGACCTCGCCGGCATTTTGCTGGCGCAACAAAAAACATGGCCGACAATATACGAGGGGCAACAATAGTTCCTAGTGGTGTTATGTATGTCTCCATGGATGGTAATCACGAGGTTAATCATGGATCTACAAGTTTGCCGAGTGTTGAATCAAATCGTCCTGTTAAGAATGCTGGGACTGTTAATTATGTTGTTAAACCATCTAGTCAAAAAAGAACCTTAGGGAGGGATGCTCAGAACCTGTTGGACTATTTTAAGAAGATGCAGGCTGAAAATCCTGGTTTCTTCTATGCAATTCAACTTGACGAAGAGAATCGCATGGGCAATGTTTTCTGGGCTGATGCAAGGTCCAGGTCCGCATATAGTCATTTTGGAGATGTAGTTTCACTGGACACGATGTATCGAGTATATCAGTATCGAGTGCCATTTGCTCCATTCACAGGTGTGAATCATCATGGCCAGACCATCTTATTTGGTTGTGCACTGCTTCTAGATGACTCCGAGGCTTCCTTTACATGGCTATTCAAGACTTTTCTTACTGCAATGGGTGATCGTCCTCCGGTCTCCATAATCACCGATCAAGACAGGATTATTCAGACTGCAGTTTCTAAAGTCTTTCCTGGAGCCCGCCACTGTATTAGTAAGTGGCATGTTTTAAGGGAAGGCCAGGAGAAGTTGGCTCATGTGTGTCATACACATCCAAATTTCCAGGTGGAACTATATAATTGTATTAACATGACCGAAACCATCGATGAATTCGAATCTTCATGGGACTCAATTCTTGACAAATATGACCTTAGGAGAAATGACTGGCTTCAGTCAATACATAATGCTCGTGCCCAGTGGGTTCCAGTGTACTTCCGCGATTCCTTTTTCGGTGCTCTTTCTCTGGATCAAGGAATTGATAGCGCCTTCTTTGATGGTTATGTAAATCAACAGACAACATTACCCATGTTCTTCAGGCAGTATGAAAGAGCTTTTGAGAACTGGTTTGAAAAGGAAATAGAGGCAGATTTTGATACTACATGCACCTCCCCAGTACTAAGAACACCATCACCCATGGAGAAACAGGCTGCAAATCTGTACACAAGGAAAGTGTTTGCTAAATTTCAAGAAGAGTTGGTTGAAACTTTTGTATATACTGCAAATAGAATAGAGGGCGATGGGATAACTAGCACTTTTAGAGTCGCAAAGTTTGAAGAAGACAGCAAGGCATATATTGTCACATTGAACCATTCTGATATGAGGGCAAATTGCAGTTGCCGAATGTTTGAATACTCGGGCATTCTGTGTAGGCATGTTTTGACTGTCTTCACAGTGTCAAATGTTCTTACATTGCCATCCCATTATATCATGAAACGGTGGACCCGGAATGCCAAGACTTGTCTAGGATTAGATGATCGCGTCAGTGAACTTCAGGGACACGAATCTTTAACTGTAAGGTATAATAACTTGTGTCGGGAAGCCTTAAAATATGCGGAGGAAGGTGCAATAGCTTCAGAGACGTATAATGCAGCAATGAATGCCCTTAAAGAAGGCGGGAGAAAAATTTCTGCGGGGAAGAAGAATGTTGCCAGAGTTCCTCCCCCAGCCTCTCAGATTGGTGGAGCTGGTTATGATGACCATAAGAGCACATCATCCTCAGACATGACCCCTTTGCTATGGCCAAGGCAAGATGAGGTGACAAGAAGGTTTAACCTTAACGATGCTAGTGCTCCAGCTCAGAATGTTTCTGATTTGAATCTACCACACATGGGCCCCTTGTCTCTTCATCGGGATGACGTTCATGCAGAAAACATGGTTAGACAAAAAACTATGTCGTTTTATCGATTCATTTTCTCTATGATATGGAACCAGCTATTGAGTCCTTGATCTCGATTTTCTTTTGCCTGCATTCGCTTGATAGGCGGTTCTTCCTTGTCTCAAGTCAATGACTTGGGTGATGGAGAACAAGAATTCGACGCCAGAGAATAGGGTGGCCGTCATAAACCTAAAGGTATGCGCTTAGTTTAGCTTCAGACTCTTAAAATCAGGGGGAAATATTGTTTTATCAGTCAATAATGTATGGATATTCTTACCGCGCAGTAAAATTTCAATGACTGGCACATATACTTTGTTATTGCTGTATTATGTATTTTTATATTTGATTTATTTGTGCTGTTGGGTACTTTGTTTTCTTTAGGATGCCACCTTACATATGTATTTTCTCTTAAGCAATGCAGTTGCAAGATTACAGCAGAAGTTCATCAACAGAAGCTGAGGTTAAGTTTCAGCTTTCAAGAGTAACACTAGAGCCCATGTTGAGATCAATGGCCTACATAAGTGAGCAGCTCTCAACGCCGGATAACAGGGTTGCTGTGATCAATTTGAAGGTATTTACTATTTTCCTCATGCATCAAACGATTAAGTCAATAGATCTTCCAATTTAGCTGTTAAGATGATTGAAGAATACTTTGTTCCTTTGGGGTGGTCATATCATTGACATTTACAGGAAAAGTTTCGAGAATTTACAAATAGAAAATGTAGAAAACAGAGCTATTGATGTGTGCAAACACTGCTCTCAAAGACTGTGTGTTGCGATTATTCTCTAGGATACAACAGGCCACCTAAATAACGTGCATTCCGCTATTTATGATATACAGGAACAATAGAATTCTTTTGATACAACTAGGGTGCGCATGGCAATCATTCTGTGTTTGGGAACTGATTCTGCTTAGAAATGATTCTTTTTTATTCTGTGCCCGGGAACAATTTTTAAGTATTTAAAGGCGTTTGGTAATTGCCCAAAATTTTTATTCTTAGAATAGAAAAAGAACAGAAATGCGTTTGGTAACTACACAAAATTTCATTTTATTAATAATATTTTAATAATATTTTGAATTTTTAAAGTATCTCTTTTTTTTTTCTCACTCTCCCTTCCCTTCCTTGGACATGGCCGGTTGCCGGCACATAGGCCAGGGCCGGCGAGGGCGTCGTGGCCCTCGCCGCCGGCCTCGCCTAGGTTGGGCGAGGCCAACCTTGCCGTCACCACCTAGGTCCGTCGCTAGGGTTGGCGATGGCGAGGTCGGCCTCGCCAGATTTGGGCGAGGCCTCGCTGTCGCGGCCGCGAGCCGCCCTCGCCGGCCTTGGCCTGTGGCTGGTCGCTGGCAGCAGGCCGGGAAGAAGAAGAACAACAAACCAAAAAAAAAAGTAAAAAACCAAGAAGAATCGTAAATGGAAAAATTGTTCCAAAATCAAGAAGCTACTTTTTTTACTTCTTAATTCTGTTCCAAAACTGATTCTGGGAACAATTTTTTGCAAAATTGTGCCCGGGCACAAAAAATTTAACAAACAGATTTCTGTTCCCAAACTGATTCTGAATTCTGGGAATAAAAGAACGGAAATTTTTACTATTTGACAACTTGCCAAATGGGCCCCTAGTCTCTCTCTTTAAGCACTTGAGCTTATTTTTGAAACTAAATGGGCTTGTGTGACTTCTGAAAAGAACTCTATAGCGTAAGCACGCCCCTATATGTTATTGGACTTAGTGACCAAAATGTTGCTTCTTATGGTTTAAGATGCTGCTAGAGACCATGTTTGTTGCATTTGGTGCTAGCTGGCTTCTCAAGCCAACATCCTTCTTGGACTTGGCTACCTCTTTTTACTCGTGTAGAAATTTCCAGCTTGCTCTCACTTTACCACTGCTTCAAATTTGCTTCATGAAGAAGTAAACTTTTGGGTCTTTGTTCATGGTTCATTCGCTTGACTTCCACTGCCAAGAAATGTGCCACCAACAAATTTCGGTTAAAAGAAATTAATGGGCCTTTTGAAATAGCTAACTCTATACAAGAATCCTCCGCATATTTCAGAAGGTTCATGAATAGAGAGAAATGAAACTTTGCTGGTGTCACACTGGAGTGTTATGCATCGAATCTAGTGTATTTTGGACTATGAACCGGATAGAAAAATTGAGACATAATAGAACCAATGGCGAACTTATAGCTTCTATAAACCAATGAGTTTTTTTTTGGCTGTTAGAGTTCTCACTAATCATATTACACCTCCATAAATTCTGCTGTTCAGTGCGGGTTTGTGTTAGTAGGCTCCGCGTGCATGGCATGGTGATCATGAGTGCTCTAGGATCCAGTGATGAATCTCATGGGAGCGGCCTCAGTCCATACTCATACAAATGACTCCATCAAGTGCACACTGCGAATAAATAGATCACCCATAAGGGAGATGAAATTCATTAAGAGCACCGATCCTCTTTTAATATTCAGTTTAGCACCTATCACATGCACATAGAAGGGACTTTAGATCATTTTTGGTGCTACAGTGTCAACAAGTGACATTTTTATGAACCTACTTCATGCGATCTCTAGTCACATAGCCATCATTGTTGATATCATAAATTCACACAAGTCCCAATATTGAGGTCAAGGACCAACTACTGGTAACTTGGTGGAGAATATTCTCATTGTGGTTAGTATTGTCTTAAAAAATATGGAGCATAACTAAGCAGTCTGGTACTTATCTAGGGGGAAAAAAGAAATATTGCGGAAGTTTGATTTTCTTCTGATCGCACATCTTATTGAGACTGTACTGTTTATATCTACGGTTGTTATCCGTGTATGACAAACTTGTTTATGTCAATCACACTTAGATCTATTGCTCAATGGGTAGATCAATTGCTCAACAAACTTGCTTTTGTTGTTTTTAGCTCCAAGATACGGAGACAACATCAGGAGAGTCAGAGGTTAAATTTCAAGTGTCTCGAGATACACTGGGTGCCATGTTAAGATCTATGGCTTATATACGCGAGCAACTGTCGAGCGATGTAAGCTTTTCAATTTCTTTTCTGGAAGGATCACTGTTTGAATTACCAAAATTGCAGGACCGCAAACTTCTTAATGCAGTTTTAATCCTCATGTTTAAAGTTGATATGATGCTACAATTATTCATTAAGCATGTCATCATGCGGTTGCTTTTTGCAAGCAAATGAATATGGATATCGTAACATTTATCCGAGACGATTTCAACGAGTGTGCAGCCAGATACCTCATCATATATGTATATGTTTTTGATCTCTTCATCTCTAATCTTAACTTGAACACGGATTATGATAGGTCGAGCCCCAGTCCGACCACCCGGTGAAAAAGCAGCGGAAGTGAATAGTTGAAGATTGTGAATTTTCTTTTACTTAGCTAGGCGCCTTACTGTTGCAATTCTGCAGTGGCAAAGTTTGTTCATCCAGCGTTCAGTCAGTCCCATCAAGTTGGGTATGGCCTTTTCTCTTCTAGTTCGGCTGCGAATGAAACCTTGTAAATTACGCATTTTTGTAAATGTAGCTAGTTTTCTTCTTCTTTTTTTGTTTGTTTCTTTTCTTTTATTTTGTTTTTTTATTACCAAAGCTTTGAAGAGTGCACAATTTGGCAATTCCTCTGTCTAGGGACCCTGTAACGTATATGATTTGAGGATTGGAGTTAGTTGTTTGCATGTTGGCGCTGTCACATATTTCTCAATTGAATTGGAGTGGGCATAATTTCAGTTTACCAACAGTGCTGGACAATAAGACTGCAATGGCCTTTTCTTCTTATCCCCATCTTCACGCCAGTGAGAGAGCTCAGACTGCATAGAATAGAGCGGCGCCTGTAAAGCTAAGTACTGATGCACCGAGGATTCACTTTCCATATCTCTCTTTTAGTCATGGTAAATTTTTTATCTCTTGTTATTGACTTATAAACGGGTTAATAAGTTAATTTGGGTCAGACCATCTATGACCCGACCCCAAACTTGATTCAACCGACGCATTTGATAGGTCTGTTCTTGAGGCCGTTCTTGTGAATTTGGGTGCATTGTCAGGGTTTTGTTTCTTGCCAATGGCGCGACATTCTCTTCCATGATTACAACATGCAAAACGATGATACAAAAATCTCATGAAGCGTGTATTTCCAAATGCTGTCTCATATCTAGCGATACAAAATCAAGGAGCGATGAAGCAAGAAGTGCGAACATTTGTAACTCCAATTATTACAAAGCTCAATTGCAATATGTCTCGAAACGATCACTACAGTCGCACACGGGTCACAAAAACGCTGTGAGATAAATCGATGTCGTTTGGTTGTGTAACTTTTATTCGAGTCAAAATTAAGTCCTCTACTTTTCTGCATTCGTTTGATCTAGCAATCTAAGTTTAATTTTCTGCAACCAAGTCTTCCAATTTTCCCAATTTCCGAACTCAAATCCGTTCGATCGACTACTCTAACTAAGCCGTCAAATTAATTAATGATGTGGTATTGCATATGCGATAAAAAATGACACGGGATGCTAACTAGGCGCCAAATGAGCAAAAAAAACAAATGGGAAAAATAAGAAAATAAAAAAACATCAATTTCACAGTACTGGTTATGGGGAGTGAGCAAAGGACTTGAGTGCAAAGATCAAGAAAGTTGGATGCTTTCATTGCACGAAATGAAGCTCAGAGAACCAAAGTGCACATATTCAAAAAGTTAGAGAACTAGATTTCACAAACACCGAAAGTTTGGAGGACTAAATCAGTACTGTGTTTTTTTTTTTTTGGTCAGAAGACTAAATCAGTACTTAACAATCAAAACAAACATGGCCTTGACTGTTGAGTCCATTGACATGCAGTTGCACATCACATGGCCCAACCAATTATGGATCATCTGTCATACCCAGCCCACTAAAACCGGCCCACGATCAGCAGATCCTTGGTCAGGTCACCGTAACCCCGTTTCCAAACATGCGCTATCCGCGCAAACAAACAGAAGGGAAAAGCAACGCTCCAAACCCTAATTCCTTCGCCTTATAACCGCCCTCGTCTCTACCGCGCTCGAAGCTTTCGCCTGCGGTGGACTGGCCTCGGTGCTTCAACCTCAGCATCTCCGATCGAAGCCCCAAGCATTCAACCATGGTGGCCGCCAAGAAGACCGTAATAACTCTCTCCCTCTCTCCCTCTCCCTCTCCCTCTGTCTCCGTTGAACTTCATGTTTCCCCTCTCCGTGTCGCCGATTCGTATCGGAGAGAAAGAGAACCATTTCTGTTGATTTGGTCGGTTTTTTGCATTGACCGGAGTGCTGTACGATGTATTTGAGCTCGAGGTGGAAGTTGATTCCTTTTTGCTGGCGATGTCTTTTTTGATCTGTGAATCCGCAGAAGAAGACCCATGAGAGCATCAACAACAGGCTCGCCCTCGTCATGAAGAGCGGCAAGTACACGTTGGGGTACAAGACCGTCCTCAAGACCCTGAGGAACTCCAAAGGTACGTTTCCATTTGTGGAGTTTGATGAGTTGTGGGTGGTAATGGCAGTTGCCTGGGTCAGTGAAGACAGAGACTAGCGGTGCTCGTAGGGTTCTCTGTAGACGGTTGGATGATTAGCGCGTGAATGACCTTTGGTCTGTGGCGCGAAGCAGTAGTTCTGGACCGGCATAACCAGTTTGAGCGACGAAATCATTAGTAACAGCCCAATATGCCCATCGATACGATGGCTTTGAATGTGGCGTTGTAGTACACCATGGTGAAGACAGCGCTTTGGTTTAAATTTGGAAAATTTTACATTTGGTTTGCTATATGGGTTTAGAATTGTGATGTGAAGTTGTTTGTCAGGTAAGCTGGTGATCATTGCTAACAACTGCCCTCCTCTCCGAAAGTCCGAGATAGAGTACTATGCTATGTTGGCAAAGGTTGGAGTGCATCACTACAACGGAAGTAAGTCTTTTCCCTCGTATGCTGCTCTTATCGTGTCTTCGTACTCGTCTTGAAAGGCTTTGTTACTTTCTGAAGTTACATGAAGTAATGGCTGCTAGTTTGTTATCTTTGTTTGTATCTTGCTCATGATTACTTATGCCTATATGATTTTCAAGCTTGACTGCAATTGCGCCTCGAGAATTGGATTGTTTACATTTGTCTTCAATGTTTGACATGGTCAATGACACTGGTTGCTTATTGAGCGCAATATGCTGATCATGTCTGCTCATGCAAATTTGGCTGGTGAATGAGGGTCGCATATTTCTTGGGTTCATATTTGATTGCCATCACCATGCTTCCTGCGAAGGCTTTATACCTGAATGGAAGTCTTTTGTTTCATGTGGAATTTTTAGCACATGAAAGCAAAAATAAGACAAATCAATGACTATCAAATCCTTTTAGAGATGGACAAGTTATTTATGAGCAATGACCATCATCACCTTTTTTTCTGCTGTTTAATGTTTTCAACATGCTTTCTGATAATCTTTTCTGAACAATTCTCGCTTTGCTGTATCAGACAACGTAGACCTGGGCACAGCCTGCGGAAAATACTATAGGGTATGCTGCCTTAGCATTATTGACCCAGGTAAAGTTGATGGTCACTTCCTGTTGGTTAATGCTACTACGGTTCTATGATTCGCTTAACTTGGTTTGACGGAGAACAAACTGTGATTTCAGGTGACTCTGACATCATCAAGAGCATGCCCGGCGACCATTAAGATTTTGGAATGCTTAGATGTCACTTTAGATTTTTCATTTCTTCACTCGCTCAGCTGGGCATTGTGTTTCATTTATTCAGACGAGCTTTTTATATTGATCAGAGAAGTTTGATTGCGAAACCCGAGAAGCTTTTTGTAGCCCTTTTATGCATCGATGTTGGATTGCGTCTAAACAAGTTTTACGGACAAACGAATTGAGCTTTTATCATTATTATCATCTAAGAGTTCTGGATGAACCATGTCCTTTTTTATCCGCGGAAGCTACTGTCATCCTGCAATTGGCCCGTGCAGGGCCTTGCCATGTTAAGGTTTATCCGGGTGTCAATTATCTTAATTCGCTAAGGGCATTCGATGCCATTTCCATCTCTGTGAGGTTCAATACTGAATGTTAGAATCAGCAATTGTTGAGGTAGGAGAGGTGATAAATCTTTGTCAAGTACTAATTTCATTGAAAGGGGGTTGACTTGGGTCACTTTCTTTCATTTGCTCTACTTCGCCAACGCACTATACAACGAAGGGAGCGAAGATTGGTGCCATAAGCTCCGGCCTGTGCGTCGGTGCAAGTTCCTTGCCTTCGGAGCTGAGAGCTCCGGTCTCGGTTCATATTGGCCTGCCGGATAACAATCTTGAGCACGCCATCTGTATCTGTGAGGATGTCGTTCGTCGTGATTGGTCTCTTTGTGCCGGCGGTAATAGCTCCTCGCCGTCGCTGATATCGGAGTTCGGGGGTCTCGAGCACGGAGCACGGTTACTACCGTACCCGGACTACGTTATCACTTTGTCCCCCGATGGCGACACGCACCACTTCACGATATGGGCCACGAACGGAGACGGAGGCCCGGTGGCCCAGACGGAGCGAACTTGGTCCAGTTTTTTGGGGAAACCGCTTAAGCTCGTTTCTTCTTTCTACGGAAGTTCCAAAGAAATTGCGAAACTCGACGCACCCGTCCCGTTCTTCTCGAGTTGGAGTGCAAAATCAGCAGCAGCCGGTGTAGCTTGCGGCTTCCCTCCGCTAGATCGCCGCGTCTCTCTCATCTTCCCTCGCATACATGTGCTCGAACCGCGCTCTCATCCCACCGCGAATGCAGCAATTCCATTCCGATCCGGCGACCCGGTTTTGATTCCCACGCTTCTCCGCGCTCGACGATCTCGGACCATCGAGGGGGGGAAGAGGAGTGGGGCAATCGGATGACAATGGGAGGGTTCAGCCCCGAGGATCTATCGACGATCGGCGGGATCGCGACGGTGTCGCTCCTGCATTCCTTCATCCCCACGCACTGGCTCCCTTTCTCCATCGTCGGCCGCGCCCAGAAGTGGAACCTCTCCCGCACCCTCCTCGTCAGTACGTCTTTATCTCCCTCCTCCTCATTTCAGTCGCGAGTCTTTCCGCTCGTGTTCGTCGCGTCTTGCTCGCGGATCTCTGTCCTCCTGATTCCCGATTCGCGTCGCGTGCGGGTTGTGTTTGAGCTCGTTGCTGGTAGATGCGGAAGCGTTAGGAGGACAAAACCTTTTTTTTTTTTTTTGAGAGCATTGTTAGCTCTTATTACAGCAGTAGTTCGCTGTTTTCCAGCTTCTGGACGTAATTGGTGTTGCGATGGCACTGGCTTGAGGCTTGTCTACTCTTTTGCGTGTTTCGGTTGGGGTTTCGTGTCGAGCGCTTGTGCAATGCGGTGAGATTTATCGCAGATCTGTTGTTTCGTCCGAATGGATCGTTCTTGACAACGTGCCAGATGCACAGTGAAGGAATGTGGATGGATTCGTTGCACTCTCATTTTTGTTTTTTGGTTCTCTTCTGCTGCTTTGCTTTTAAGGAAGATGTGAATGTCTGAACAAACGTAGAGGAAATGCGCTGCATTTTTAGGCTACAAAGAAGACAGTTAACGGGCTGTTGGTTCTTATTTGCAATTGAGTGTTTGACTTGTTATTGTTGGAGATTAAAAAAGAAAAAAAAGGAGAGAGAACTTGGATTAGATTTTCTACTTGGATAGGAAAAGGTTAGGCTCTAAGGTTGCTGAATAACTTCATAGTCGGATTTTCGCGTGGGAAAGGAAAACCGGAAAAGGGAATCTTGATGGTGAAGATGAGCAGAAAAATGTGTAATGCCATGACACTCTTTCTTGCCGAATTTGCAAAAATTTGCGGTGATTTACTTTGTGATTAAGAATGTTGTGTGCGGGTACGGAGACCAAAGCTGTGGAATAGTATTCTCGCGTGCTGGAACAGCTTAGTTGGTAGGTGACTGCCCGGTAATAAGTGGAAAGTTTCACTGGAGGTAATTGTCCCTAGGAAGGTTCTTGTTACGTGCATCGAGGATTCTTCATAGCAACAAATTTCAGGTGTTTGGATAGCGTTGTAACTTGTTTCGGTCTTGTCTGGTTTACTATTGACATGATATTTGCTTAGGCCGCTTTGGTGCAGGTAGTTCTTATAACGAATCTTTTTTCTGTCTGCAGCTGCGTTTGGGGCAGTTTTGCATGTAATTTCTACTTCACTTCTTGGCATCACTGCTATTACAATGGCAAATACGATCGCTGGCGAAGAAACGGTCCATAAACTCGCTTCTCTTTTGCTTGTAATTCTTGGTGGTAGCTATGTGTTGTTGTTTCTTTCCGGAAAGGGTGGTCACAGTCATTCACACAACCAACCTATGGAGAAAATGGCCGTTGCCGGTCTGGTTCTTGTACCAGCATTATCTCCATGTGCGACCACACTTCCTGTGTTTCTTGCCGTGGGAAACTCATCTTCCATGATGATACTTGCCATCATTGTGCTGCTCTTCAGGTATAAATCTTACATTTCTGATCTATTTCCTTTTTATAATGGTGAGATGATGGTACGTGGCTGTTCTCCGCAATAGTTATACAGTACAAAGAAACAAAATTTAGATATGGCTGTTGTTGAGACTTTGGCCTGATAAGTACTTAACACGATCTTTGTTTCGCATTGATCTTTGTCAGTTTGCTATTTTCAGTGCTTGTGTCTGAATGCCGTAGGTAGCTTATTCAAAATCGTTTTTTATTCAGATGATTGACGACATCATCTATCATTAGATTTGCCAAGTTCTCAGGCTGAAATTTCGGTTTTTTCTATTTTTTCTCATCCCCTTTCTGGGAGAGTGAAAATTAACTGCTGGTTGTTGGCAATGTATTTGGATTTGCAGCACCATAACTGTGATGACCTCATTGGTGGCTCTCTCGTTTTATGGAGCTAGCCAGCTGAAGTTCCACTGGGTGGAGCGGTATGACAAGCTTCTTGTAGGCTCAGTCCTCTGCTTGGTAGGAGTTTTAACTCTCATTTTTCACGATCACGATCACGACGGCGATGTGGGTTCTGGAGGACAGCATGTGCATAGGAAAATCATTGGGTTCTGATGTTTTTGGTTTCTCCCGTGTATGTCTTTGCAAATTGGCGATGTGTAGAAAATGGTTTCTGTTATCTCGAAGCCCTGCTCGTGTGCTGCTGCTTGTTCTGGCACGAGCTTGTTGTGAGACTGATTTCCCCTCACTTGCCGGAATCATTCGAGCGGCGCCTCCTTTTTGGGAGGAGGGGAGAGAAATTCTGTGCTATGTTCTTTCGCGAGATAAATACTCTATTGGTCATTGTACCAATGCTAATACTAGTGAAGCCAAGTGTAATTTCAATTGCCTTTTCCTATTGCTACGTCGGGATTCAAGTCGACCGCATTGTAAATTGAACAATGGTTGCATATGTTTGTCCACTCAGGGTCCATTTGTACGAAGGAAAACCGTTTTCGGAAAATTGTTTTTTCGACTTCTCGTTTGTTTGTATGACGGAAAACTAATCGATCTACGGAAAACGATTTATCATCGATTGAAAATAACGAATTTAGATTGGGGGAAAATTACTTTTCCTTTTAGTAAGAGGGAAATCACCTTCTCTAAATCACAAAACAAAATGAAAACTTTCGTGGAAAATTTATTTTTTATCGTGACGTTTGTCAGTAATACTAGGCTGTTACAGGAATCAGACAGTCACTTATGTTTGTTTTAGGGGATGAAAGAACTTGTTAGGGGGAGGCATTGCCTGATAAAACTATTACATTTGCTATACTTTCGATGCTGAAAGGCAGAAGCGCATCCAATTTTGACAAATACAGCCGAGTACATAGATAGAACGATCATATCTCGATAGGTTTCCGCCACGGCCCCTCCTCTAATGCATGAAGAACCGAAGAGTGACAAGAAGCAGACCGGTCTTGTTTTGTGAAGTACTTAAAATCTCAGCTTGTCGGAATGATTTTGCAAAGTCGACACGCGAGTCTCTTGCGGAAAGGGAGAAGTTCGAGGGAATGTACAGGCTCGAACCAATTCTTCCGAACGGAAACATCATACTTTACCGTCAAATTTATTGGGATCGAGGGGATGCATTAACCTAAGCGATGGTGTTCTTTCTTTTGCAAGGATGCGTGCGAGCCAGCTTGCAGCTTGGATTTCTTTAGCTGGAGGACGAAAGGCAAAAGCGAGCTGGTTTCATCCGCTGGCTCTAGCCTCTCGGTCGGTTCCCAAAAGACGAAAGTTAACCCTCGTCGGGACGTACGTTTCGAATTTTGCTAATCCCACACTCCTTTCGTCCCCTGATTGCCTTTTGGGTCAAATACCTCTCTCTCTCTCTGTATACGCATGAGATGAGAAAGCTTATACAGATTCGGTCCGTACGTACCGAATCGTGGAGAAATTACGTCGAGGAAATCCCCGAGCATCGGAGGCGGACGAGCATGTCTCGAATCTCGCCTTACTCGTGAACGATTTCTCCTCTTAAACCGAGCAGCGAGCCGAGGACGAGCACGGGGCAGACTTAATTAGCGGGCACGAGAGATAATGCATGGACAATTGCGGTGTCAGGCTGTCAGCCAAAAATCACAATGCAGGTGGGTAGCATGCATACAATTGTAAAGGAAAAATGAAATCGTTAGCTACAATTAGCGACAAAAGCACGTTGCCCGGTGCATCTGTCAAACATAATTTAACGTCGAATCTTGCTGGAATTAGCCGTTCTGTTTCGGGACGACGATGCCCCCACTCCGTCGTTCCGTCAACCACGCGAGATTCCAACTTAACGCTCGTAAATTAAGGGGGGGATAAAACCGGGCGACAAAGCGACGTTTTTCACTGACACGGGCGATCCTATCCCCCCTTACTTTTCCCCTTTGGATCCTACTCAGATCACATGCGTCCTCGGAATTCTTTAATCCTATGCGGCTTTTCCATCTCTGGCCACTTAGATTCGTCCTGTGGCTTCCTTTACCTTTTCACTGTTTTCCTCGAGCAGGACATCTTGGGCCACGTTGATTGAAGTTAGCAGCGACGTGTAACCGGATCGGATTTATCCGAAAATCAAATCGGCTTATCCGGAAAATAGATCCGGAAATCGGTTTCATTTTTTGGGAACCGATTAGAACTGGTCTGATTTTGCGGTTCCGAGTAGAAGCAGACCCTGACGGGTTGTAGAACCAGTTTCGAGATAATGTAAAAAAAAGTAAAAACCTTAGTTCACGTTACTCTACTCGGCTACTCAGACTGTCTCTCACGGTTTCTCTCTTTGCAAGCGCCTTTTCAGTCGCCGTAAGAACGCAGCCCAGCTCGTCGCCTGCTTGCATGTTGAAGAGGGCTAGAGTTCGGTCATCTTGGCGTCTGTACCGTACGTGTGTTTTTTCCTCCTTTTTGGCTCGCCGATCCGGTAAATCTATAAGTACGCGACGAAATTTTCTGTGGATTCGCTTGTTTTGCGGTCTGCTCGCCGTGTTTTTTACCTTGAACTTTGGATCGATTGGCTTTTTTGTTTTGTTTCTTTATAGATCTACATGATTACGCGCCTGTGCTCGGTTCTATTTTTGTGTTTGATGGTCTTTTCAGCCTGCTAACGGTATTTGCTTGTAATACGGAGGTGTTGATGATGTTGACCCAGTGATTTGGAATTTAAGGGTGAGGAATTTCACTGCTACGCATCTATACATGAGAGATTTGTGCCGTTTATGAGCTAAAACTTGGTGTTCTGACTTAAGATCTATTAGGGGTTCATCCCATGGATGGTGCCGACATTCTATTCTCCAAGGATTCCTTTCAGGGTAGTTTTTAGTCTAGTCGTTGTTGGCTCATTTGGAAATGTTTTATTGTATAAGGCACCTAGAACTTCCTATCCTAAAAGGTAATTACCTTTCTCAAAGACTTTGCGGCCAAAGATGGCTCTTGTTCTCCATCTTTCTTGATGAGCCTGAATTTGAGAAAACCTTTCCACTATCCTTGTAGCAAATCGCTTGCATGCTCTACCAATAGCCAATACGTGCATTATGCACTTCTGGAGGAAATTACTTGCAGCTCCATATTGGGATCTATTTCACGGCTATGAGCGAAACAGTACGACCTTTAAAGTCATCTAAATATTATGTGATTTAGATGAGATATATAGATATTTTTCTAGTAAGAGCAGATGCTTTATTGCTACGCCTCTTGATTTTCCTTTCGGAATATTTCATTCGAAAATAGAAGTGAGGAGTTCTCTCATCATGGCGCCAAATAAAGAGCTAAACATGTTGAACAGATTCACTGGAAATGTGACTCTTAAAGATTTATGCGATTGGATTATGTCTTGCCACATAGTGCTTTTGGATTGTTGATTTTGATGGATTGTAATTTTAATTGCTCATTTTAGGGATTGTTACTTTTGGCAGATAGTAATTTTTATTATTTATCTATTACTTTGAATTGTTTCATTGCTACCTATATTATTTTGCTGGAAAAAAAATGAAACCAGAAAAAGGAACAAAAAAAAGATTCTCGGGTAGACCCTGAAACCAAACCGAAAAAACAGGATCGGTTCCAAAACAGGGTCTAGGGAAAACATGGCAGGTTTCAAGTTCCAAAAATTGAGAACCGGTTATAACAGGGTTGGTTTCAGATTCCAACCGATCCTGAAATCAATCACCCCTAGTTGAAGATTCCTAGGAATATCGCGGATACGACGATCGCCATACCAAGTCTTGTTAATCGATGTGATGCGGATATAGAGCTCGGTGTTGGTCGCTTTTGTTATCGGCCGACGGTCATTAGAAGAAAAGCTTGTAGATAAAACATGAATATTAGCAACTGACACGATGCCGATATAAAGTTTGGTGTCGAAGCAATTGGAATATCGATAGGATATTAAGGGGCAAAGGAGCTTGTCGATGATCATGAACATCGATGACCAGATATTGGTATTGACATATGATGACGATTGGTTGGCAATTGATACTTAGTAGATTTAGCTTAAGTTTTGAAGGAGAAAAGCGAAAGCGATGAAGGCAATAATGGAGGAGTTGTCAACAGTTCGTGAGAAGATTGACATCCAATCGCAGACTTCTAATTTGAATATTAACCCCTTAGAAGCAGTTAACATTGTGTAACGGGGCTATATAAAGCTGTGTCGAATCGTTGTAAGAAGACCCCCGACCACCTACACAAACAATGTATCTTGCAATGTATCAGTTTAGCTTTTCAGTTCTTGTACTTACTTTCCTTTAGAGTAATTAGCACTAGTTCTTGTTTTGATTACACCTAACACTTCACGTCCGAATTGCCACGGTACTTGATCCAAAATAAAAGCCGGAGATCCAATTTTTGATGAAAGATATTTCGCCAGGTGGAGTCATTTCCGGCAAAACAATAAGTATTACCGATAAACCAACCATTTCATTGGGAGTGGGTTAAGATTTGCCCAATCAATTGTTACCTTGTCTAAAAGTCTAACTCCTCGTACATTTGACACCGGTCAGGTACAACCCTTCCCGTATAACGAGTTCATCTCTCACTTGAAAAGCAGACTAGAAAACGAAAGCGTCGAGCGAGACAACTTACCAAACCCCATGTGTGGAAGAATCTTCTTTCAAAGATATAACCCTAAAAACTGAGCGTGGTTAGCCACCAGCGATCACGCTTTTGTTAACGTCATTGTCTTCACCTTACCGTGCACGATCTACCTTTGGATTCGATACCCGTTTCATTAGAAATTGACAGGTCATCTTCCCATGCAATGCTTCATTTGGGTACGCCTGCATAAAAAAGGAATTTGGTTAACATCCTTTTCTAATCGATGTAGCTCCCACCGAGCACGAGGCTCGAGACTCCAGTGCCCAGTGCCCCTACTCGGTCCCCGATGCCCAGGCCTGGATCCTCGGTGGATTTGTGCCCGAGTCCATCGAGGCCGGGTTTAGTACCCCCAATGCTTGTGCCCATATCGCTCATGCCTAAGCCCAAATCCATAGAGGCTGCGACTCAGGACTATCTCGTGCTAGGGTCCATTGAGACACTAGGGATTCGAGCATTGGCACCGGTCTAGGGCACAACTTCGATGGACCCGAGCCTAGCCCTTGTGAATTCGGGCTCAAGCATTGAGGATCCGAGCCCGGTTGTCAAGGACTCGGCATGAATACTAGTGTCTAGGGCTAGCCTCGATGGACCAAGGCTTGAGTGTAGGGGACCAAAGCCTAACCGCTAGGCACCCAGCGTGGCCTCTATTGCCTCACCACTGAGGTCTCGCGCTCAGCTTTTATGGACTAGGGCCCAGGTGCTAGGGATCGGGCCCAGCCTTTATGGACCCGGGACCGGTGCTTGTGCTCTTGCTTGGGACACAAGTGCTCATGCTCGATCCTAGAGATCATGCTTGGCTTCTTGGCTACCCGTGCGCAAGTTATTAGCATCTAAATAGTGTACATGTATTTAGAAAAATCAAATCAAAATTTCCTTTACAAGCGACAGAAAAATATTTTCCATTTCTTTTTCAGGTTTCAACCAAATAACGGAAAATATTATCGCCTCTATATAATGTAACTTCTTGGAAAAATAATTTTCAAATATGTAACATATTCCATGAACAAATGGAGACCAACATTCTTCTCTAATTATTCATCTCATTCGTCCATATGGCCAGCTTGGTTTGGCTTCGGACGAAACAAATCCTATTCATACCGGAATTTCCAACTCCGTAGGGTGAGATATAAAAAACTTACATAAGTCTTTCCATAAATCACAACACGTGCTTACTATAATTACACCGAGCACCGGGCGAACATAAGGACCGGCGACCTTCGCCGGCCCCCGTCAAGCCCTCGTCGCCCGCCTCTACTATCCATAGATTTCTTTTAGACTGTGTAGGGCGTGAACCAAAACGCCCAAGAATCTTTCCCACGACGTCAGGAAATGAGATGGTTCAGTACTTTTCAATGGCCGTATCTCCCCGATGACGTGTAAAGAGGGCGGAAGAGAATATGTATGCCAAATTTGTCGCGTAAATTTACGAAATCTCGTTTCCACGTGCCCAATGATTCCTATGGTGGACCAGACAATTTCTCACCCGACGATTCGATTTCTCCCAAAAGCGCTCGTCAATTTTGGGCAAAAAGAAAAGGCTGGCATTCGTCTCGTGAATTCCCTCCCCCCGGATCCAAAACTGGTTTCAAAAGCTTTAATAAAAGGCCGTCCCACATCATAAAGCCTTGCAGAAGAATAAAAAAACAAATCCTTACGAGAAAGATTCACTCGCCATGCTAGCCTTTGGGGACTTTTCCTAGTTGTCTCCCTCGTTCTCCTCCCTCTTTTTGGTCTGTCGATCAAAGCAAAAGGTGTCATGTACTTCAAATATATATATATATGTGTGTGTGTGTGTGTTTTGCGTTTGTGATCGCTTTTGAAAGCTGAGCTTTCATTTGCTACCCTTTTGCCAGAAAATAAAGGTCTGGCCTTTTGGGGGGATTCGTTGCAAAATTCACTGTGAGATGAAGAGGAGAGAGGTAAAAGATAGTAACATCTCTAATGGGTTGCGTTCGTTTAGCAGGAAATGAATGGTTATGAAAATAATATTCCAAAAAATTATACATAAATTGGTGTCGATAATGAAAATGATCATTCATCGGCCGGTTATTCCAAGCGAAATCGATCATATTTTAGGAAAATATTTTTCAAATTATTTATTTCCCTGCGAAATAAATGGAGTTAGTAAAAACAAATGTTCTTTGTAACTAAATTTGACGGAAATAGAGTAATTTACTTCCTGCTTCATTCAAACATTCCAGGGAATTGCCAAACAAACAAACTTGAAGGAAAATTCAAACTTTATGGGGCTGCTCTAGAAGTTCAAACTGGGAGATAAACGCGTGATTTTATATTTCGAAATTCTAACAAATAGTGACATCGATCTCCTCGAACATGCATTCGAACAGATAGGAGTGATGTCCCTCGAGGTCTAGGGTCATTTGAAGATGCAAGATCTATTTCGATTAAAGCAGTACAATATCTAGCGATGATAACTACTTAGGGTGTGCATCCGACAAGCAACCTGAACTAGTGATTCTCAAAGCTATATTTGTTTGTCATCCTTTTTGCACAGAAACCCTCGCAACTATACTTTAAGATGGCCCAAAGATTCGAATTGCGAGCCAGGTCAGGTCGAGAGAGATCAATCGCGTGGTCCCCCATCGTGTAATTGGCTGGGTGACATCGGGATCGATTCCTGTTTAAAAGACTTTAGAGATTAGATTATGAGAAGATTACCCTTCACAAAATCCATCCACACATTGTCCCAGCACGAAATAAAATAATTCACCTCTCCGAAAATTTTACGAAACCCCGTACCCGGAAATGACTCGGTCATTAATCTTTCGCGCTGTCTAGATAGAGTATTGGTTCTAGTCTCCTAAGTTGCGACTTCTCGACGAGTTCAGCCGTCGAGTACAATTTCGACCTCCCAAGGAACCCGAGCAATTCGACTAATTTTTATAACTAGTGCTAGATAAGAGTAAGCGGTTCCAGATTCTGTACAAGTTCCACATGGAATCTGAAACATATCTATGGAAATAAGTAACTCACTTTTTGAAATCTGAAATCTGCCGTGCATATCTTGAAACCCGAAATCTACGTGTTCTCGCCGGTCGTGTTTTCAAAGTTCAATATTCCATCCTGGAATCACGCTGAACTCTCGTTCCAAATGCTGAATGACCAATAATACATGTGGGGACGTGAAAATAAGGAAGCGAAGAGGTGGCGTCACATGAGAAATAGTGTTTATTTTAGCCGCGGGCCCACACCCCCGTCCGAAAGGGCGACGAGGAGGAAAGCGGACGAGTTGACGGCGACGCTGGCGAGGAAAAAAGGGGACCAAAGAAAAACGTAAAAGAATAGAAAAATGGAAAACAAAATTTGAGGAAGCGCGCGTACATTGCAGCGCAACGAAAACTAAAAATTAGATCGAATTATAATTAAAAAAAAAGGGCGGGGAGGGAAAAAAGGAAAAGGAAAAGGAAAAAAAGAAAGGCGAAAAAAAGGAAAGGGAGAATACGGACGGTCCATCTCCGTCAGATCCAACGGCCACGGCCGAGCCGAGGCCGGAAAAAAGAAAGGCGGACGGGGGGGCACACGCGGGCCCCACGCTCCCACTCCCGTCGCCACTCACTCACGCTCGTCTCGCTCGTCGTCCTCTGCTCCTCACTTTTAACTCCCCCCCCCCCCTGCGCCTGCGTCTGCATGAAATCGGAAACCGCCCGCTGTTCCTTCCGTTTCTCTCTCTCTCTCTAAGCATGGCGGTGGCACATGGTGCAATGATCCCATCTCCTGGTGGCCCCCCTGCCCTGCCTGCTCTCCTTCCCTGAATTCCAAGCCCTCTCTCGCCGCCCGGGGTTGGGTCTCTGATTGACTGCGGTCCAGGTACTCGAGCACCGCCCCCACCCAGCTCTCTCTCTCTCTCTCCCGAGCTCGTTTGGTGCTCGCCGCGGTCGATTGCCGGCGGCCGGCGGGGCTCCCGGGAGCCTCGATCTCGCCGGGTTTCCGGCGCTCTCCCCATCCCCGATCTTATCATCTTCCTTTCCTTTTCCTTTTCTTTTGGTGTTGCGGGAATAGGATCTGCGTTGGTGGTTTCGGTACAGCAGCTGGCCAACGGCCCCGCTGGGTACTGCCTTCTGGCTTCCGGCAATGTAATCTGGCCTCTCGCGCTGTCTAATTCCGCAGATTTCCAGATGAGCTGCGTCGGCGCCGCTGCGGAGGATTGAATTGTGATCCCCCGCGTCGAAGGATCGCTCGAGTGTAGAGCAGATTTCTGGGTCTGAGCGAATTGCCCATTTTAACGGCGTTTCGTAGCTTCCTGTCGCCGATTTTATCAGGTTTTGCCCTGGACTTAGAATGGTGCGATTCGCGTATATTTTGTGCCCATTTCCCCCTATTTCCTTTGCTTTCCCTTTCTTCTAGGAGACGGATTCTGCAAATTTCCAGTTTTTTTCTTTTCTTTCTTTTGGCCCAATGAAAACTGCTGTGTTCAAGATCGACGTAAGTATACGGGTGACGCTCCGCTGCTCGTGGATGCCCAGTTTTAAACATCATCGACCCAATCACTAGAACGCATTCCCCTGTTTACATGATTTATTTAGTTAGGCTCGAGATATTGTTTAGTTGGGCATGATTTATTTTTCAGCTTGGGAGTAAAACTCAGTTAAGAATGCCGTGTTATTGGCAACTGGTACTTTTGTTCATCCTAAGATTTTTTCTCGGGCGGATTTCTAGGTAGTTGTCTTGAGCTTATCCGATTTGCTGAGTGGCATATCTACGTTGCTCCGTTGCAGCATGGGGGCCGCGAATTCTAAGGTTGAAGAAGATAAGGCCCTGCAGCTATGCCGGGAAAGGAAGAAGTTTGTTAGGCAAGCCCTCGATGGCAGGTGTTCTCTTGCGGCGGCTCATGTTATGTACGTTCAGTCGCTAAGGAACACGGGAACTGCTCTCGGGAAGTTTGTCGAACCCGATGCCCAGGTGGAATCGTCTTTGTATACATCGACGAGTGCCACACTGGGGCCGCTTGCATTGACGGAGAAGTCCCTTTCACATTTTTCATTCTCCTCTCCATCATTTTCGCATCGTGTAGATACGGCCTACACTCTTTCCCCATCTCCATCTCCTCCTCCGACCTCGACCATTTATCATGCGAATCATATGAAATACACGGGTACCTATTCTAGAGAAGTTCAAGAAAAGTTGCCATCACCTACCACAGGGACAGTGACCTTTTCTAGTATTCCGCGGAATACTACACCAGATTCCACTGGAAAACCAGGAGCGGCAGCATTTGAAGATTCTCCCGTTGCACCTGGAATGTCCCAATGGGATTTCTTTGGTTTTTTCCATCCGATCGACCATCAATTTTCTTCTCAAGAGGGGAAGCGTATGAACCAGGGGTTTGAAGATGCTGATGACATAAAAAGGCTTAGGGAGGAGGAGGGCATACCCGAGTTGGAAGATGATGAAGAGAAGGGTTCTACAGACAGAAGTGAAGAATTTCAGGATTCAGATGATGAATTTGAGGAGCCTTCCACAGAGACCCTGGTTCGCAGATTTGAAAATGTCAATCGGGTAAATGATGAATCCACGTCTAGTGCCCCTCCCACTGTGTCTTCAGTGAGGAGTGCAACTTCAGAAGGTGAATTTGCGAATGGAGACAAAGGCAAGTCTTCAGATCTGTCATCACAAAGGGGCAAATCAGCTGCCGTTGCTCCATCAACTGAGACAAAGGGAACTCCCGTGAAAGACAACTCTGACGAACAGAAGGTTACAGCAAAGGACTTCTCTTCAAGCATCAAAGATATCGGATGTCTTTTCATAAAAGCATCGGAATCTGGGAGAGAAGTTCCAAGAAAGCTAGAAGCCAATGAGTTGCATTGTCGTCCAATATTTCCGGGGAAAGAACGTACAGAACTCTTATCTCTTCCACTTACTTTCTGTTTGTACCAATTGAAAAATGTTGAGCATTACACATGTGGAGCGTGAGAACCATGACCTTGATTAAATATTCCATGCTTATTCAGCTAAAAAATGTGGTTAATGGTCTGGCTTTTTTCTGAGTTGCGGTTTTATACTTCTAACAGCATTGCTCTTTGATGTGGCAGGTGCATCACTCGTTTCTGTCTACCTCAGGACATGTTTTTCTTGCGGGGAGGATCGTTGGCAAGTTCAGGAAGGTATGCTCTTTTCAGAATTATTCAATTTTTGAAGAACGTTGTGATCACTCACTATCGACATAAATTGGTGCATTGTTTTTTCATCATTTTTCATAAGTTAAAAGAAAGTATATCAAAAGTAGGCCACTACTGCTGCACATGTGGGGAAAAATGGAGTAGAGATGATTTTGTGATCTGTTCTAGAAAGCAAAAGCAACTATTCAGAGCTTATAATGTCTGGTTGCATGATGGTTTGCTTCTTTGGCAGTTAATTACTCTTGTCTCTGCTCTGGATGTGTTACTGATCTTTTGTCATAACTTTGTTACCTAGAGCCTGCTCAAGCAGCAATGAAGTACTTAACTTGGCGTAGGACGGGATCATCTCGCTCTTCTTCATCAAGGAATCCCTTAGGGTTAAATTTAAAAGATGATACCGAGGAGCTTAATGGAAATTACACCGGCAGTTTCTGTATGATTTCTGGAAGCCATGCCTCGACCTTGGATAGGCTATATGCCTGGGAGAGAAAGCTCTATGATGAAGTCAAGGTATTATTACGAACTACTTGCTGTGACTAGACTATAATAATGGCATGTTTGTCCTATATATATATAATATATTTGTATGTATGTATCATTGGCATGTTTACTTTTGTCATCTGTAAGGACAAAGGGGATGCTTGTGGACTCATTTGAAGAATTTTTTTTTCTGTATGATTGGATTCTTGGGTACCTTTTGTCCTATCATCATTACGATGCTTAAGGGTGGTTTGATCGGTGCGAATGGTTAGCAGATGAGTACTGAATTTCAGAGAGCTGTCTATGGATTTTTGGAAGTTGATCTGGCTGACTCTAGCCACATTTATACCTGATTCAAGTCGAATTGGATTTTCCATGTTTGTGCTGGGAGTAAAAAAGTTTGTTTGGTTGTTGTGTCAGTGGCTATTGTTCTAACAACAAACAGGTTGCTGGTAATCTTTGTCTTGGCAGCTTTACTAGTATATCTCTTGTGATTTCACAGATCCAAATCTTGTCACGTGTTGTGATATCTAATTGGAAGTTCAGTAAACAACCCCTCAAAATATGCTTTAGAAGTTTGAACTGCCCGATTCGAAGGTGGAGGGATATGTTTCTGATTTTCTTGCTCTGTCTCTTCTAATTTCTTTTATGGTCTATATGGCCCAGTGGAGAAAAAGTGCTCCGCAAATGGCTCTCATCACCATTGTTGTGTTGGTTGTGACTATCCACAATTTCACTAACATACACATTGATGGTGATGAATGCCACTTATGAAGAAGTTTTACTTGCCCCGGCAGCGTTTTAAATAATGATTTTCTTTTGCCACCTTCTTCTTTCATCTGTAGAAGCACCCATAAAGTGACTTCTCTAGATTCTTACCGAGTTGCTTACAATATTTTGCAGCATATCAGGTGAACTGACTTCATTTTGTATTACCGCATTTGAACATGCTGTGGAGGGTCCCCTAACTTATCTTTTATTGTGCTATTTGATGATTCTTCTAGTAGAGAATGACTTTGCTTTCTTGCCTCAAATTTTTTATGCTGTTTACTTAAAGTCAGGTCGATTACAAATATTTGATATTTCAGGCTTGTGATGAGATCAGGAGGGATTATGATGCCAAATGTAAAATTTTAAGGCAATTGGAATCAAGAGGACATCTCGAATTAAAGGTAAAAACTGACAGAATTGGTAAAATCCGTGCTTCCATCAAGGATGTACACTCGACGGTCGTAGTTGCCATTCACAGAATTGACTCTATCTCAAAGAGAATAGAAGAACTACGCGACAAAGAGCTTCAACCTCAGCTGGAAGAGCTGATTGAAGGGTATGTGCTGGGTGGCTTCCTTTTCTGATGTCTATAGTAGTTGCGTTCGTTGTCCTGTGTGCACATCAGTTGTGGAACTATGATGCGATGTACTCTGCCAGTCATATGTTGCAGGTGCCACCTCATGCTTGACTGAGGATAGTTGCTATTTAGTCGGTTAATTTTCTCTGGGTGCTTCATCCCTGAGGCGGAGTATCGATGGAACAATCACATCAACTCCTAGTTAGTGCACTTAATATGTACAGGACATATTAGTCCTAAGATGATAAATATATTCTGTGAGAACTGTTTGTCTTGGTTTATTAGATGCCTTTGTTTGGATAATGAGAAACAATACTAATTTGAGGGCACATTAAACATGAAAAAGCCATGAGTAGCACTGCATGCTGCTCGCTAAAACTTAATACTTGTATTGAACAATGGCTGAATATTTAACCTGATAACATGCATAGGAAATAATGACTAATGGCTTGGACAGTGTAAACCACAGTCAAGTAAATCATAAGAAGATGACTGTTCGCTGTTGCACTTGATTGATAACAGACTGATATTTTTGGGCTCTGGAAAGCTTTAGTACAGCAAAGGCTAATGCAAGTCCGTTGCTGGTGGAAGCTCTTTGATATTATATGCTGCTTCTGCTTGATTTGTGTGCCTACCTTCTTAAATCTTGGTCTCCGCGTTTTGAAGTATCTATACCATTGAGTTGCAATCAATTTGATCGTCGTTTGAGGGATTCATCTACAGGTGCTGCTTCTCGTGATGCAGGTTAGGTCGGATGTGGGAAGTCATGTTTGAGTGTCACAAGCTTCAGTTCAACATAATCTCAGCAGCTCACAGCAGCAGCAACACTAAAATCCCAGTGTACTCAGAAGCACACCGGCAGATAACCCTCGATCTCGAAAATGAACTGAGCTCACTATCTTCAAGTTTTACAAAGTGGATTGGAGCCCAGAAAACCTACTTGGAGGCCATAAACAATTGGTTCGGGAAGTGCATTTTGGCTCCCCCAAAACCTTCCAAGAGAAAAAGGTGGGGGGCCCAACCAGCGCCACTGTGGAGCAACGGGCCACCAATTTATGCTACTTGTGGAGTCTGGTTGGAGAAGCTGGAGGCTTTGCCTTCCAAGGATGTGGTGGAGGCAGTTAAAGGTTTGGCTGCAGAAATTCACCAGTTTTTACCACGTCAAGAAAGGAACCAAGAAAAGAACTCGAAACATCCTCAAACAACACCGACATCCTGGGAAGGTGGAACCGGGGCTGATTCGGAGGTTTACACATTGAGAGATCACGCTTCGGAGGACTGGACCACATGCGTTGACCGCTTCCGGTCGAGCTTGGCTGGATTTCTCGGTAAGTTGAATAAGTACGCGGAGTCTTCTGTTGATATGTACATGTCCCTCGAAAAGGGCATCCAAGGATCCAAGAGTAAGTCTGATAAGTCGAAGTCCCAACCATGAGATGTCATCAGTATTCAATACAGAATCTTGATCCAGCCATACGGGGAGGACCAACCATACAGTATCGAGTTCATCTGGAAGCGAACCGGAAATTCAGTGAGCTTCTTCTCCTTTTCTTCTTGCTCATGGGGCTTTTTTTACGTGGAAAATAAAGCTACGGTTTTGGGGAGTTTATATGTTTATCGCCCTGTTGTGTCGGGAAATAAAATGGGTGAAGAGAAAATTGTATTTTGAGATGTTCATAGGCAGGGTGGTAGGTTTTACATTACGGCTCTGAGCTAGGACCGCTATCAAACGTAAAGAGGGATTCACCAACAGAGCTTCCTGTATATTAGTTTTGTGAACTCGATTTAAGTTATAATAAAATCTTTACAGTCGGCTGTGTCTTCAACGACTCGAGAAGGCGGGTCTCGTTCATCTTCCTGAATCGGGGTCGATTGCCCCCGGCCCATCACATTCGTCGGGTTTTGAAGGGAAAAAAAATCATTAGTGATGAGCAAATGGGGGAGATTACTGGATAAGCAGGGAGTTTCACACTTTAAACGTAGGGGTGTCAATCAAACCTGCGCCGGCCCAGTCCGATCCTAAAATTTGGGGTATTTTAGAATCGGGTCTTAATTTTATTCAAATATGGCCCTAAAATTTGGGGTTTTATTAGGGTCGGGGTATTTTAGGGTCGGCCCATTGACACTCTGGGCCGACTTATCTCCCTCTCTTAGTCTTTTTTCCCTTCTCTCTCCCCTCTCTGGCACTACGCCGCCGCTCCTCCCCCCTTGCCGTCCCCTCCCGTCAGTTCCCTGGCAAGCCCCTCCGCCTCTCCACCGCTGCCACCCGCGCCGCCGACGAGCTCCAAACCACCACCGTCTCCACCCCTCACCACCGGGGAAGAAGTCGATCCTCTTCGCCGTCCCGGGGGGCCTTCACCACAACCTGCTCGTAGAAGCACCTGCCGGGGTTCGTGGAGAAGGCTGGGGAGCTGAAGGCCAAGGGCATGGGCAACATCACCTGCATCTCCGTGAACGACGCCTTCGTGATGCGGGCGTGGAAGGAGAACCTGGGCATCGGCGACGATGTCATGCTGCTATCGGACGGGAATGGGGACTTCACGAGGGCGATCGGGTGCGAACTCGACCTGAGCAACCAGCCGGTGGGGCTCGGGGTGCGGTCGCAACGTTACGCGCTGCTCGCGAAGGATGGCGTCGTGAAGGTGCTCAACCTAGAGGAAGGCGGGGCCTTCACCTTCAGTGGTGCCGAGGATATGCTCAAAGTCCTGTAGGTGCTTTCAAGTTTCCATTTTTTTCTTTTCTTTTTGGGGCTTTGAACTTGGCTGTCGTTGGTTGGTGTTGAGGGGTGAGGTTCTTGTTGGGTTTTGAGCTTGATGAAGTTTTTGTTCCTGACTTGTGTCTAATAAATTGAGATGGAGTTGGAACTGCGGTTTGATGCAGACACAATGAACAGGGATTTTGCTTCTGGGATTCCAAGATGTTGCCTTTCTTTTGTATTGATTTCGTGAGGATGATGATGTTGTTCCTGAGTTCAGCAGTATAAGAGTCAACGGGTGTTTTGGTGCTGGGAATTGCATTGCGAATTGCGATTCACAATCAAAAAAAAAAAAACCCGAAGCCCAGCCCGACCTGGCCCGGGCCTTGGGGTGTACAGTGAACATGGTCTTGAGTGGGTCTGGGTGGGTCAAGCATGACTCTGTAGGTTTCGGGTTGGGTCGAGTATCAAGAAAGCCCAACTCGACTCGATCCGATCCGATCCGACACGACCCATTGACACCCCTATTTTAACGTACCCATTAGGAGAAAAAAAAAGCCATTTTACGCTCGAGCCGCCTTACCGCAGAAGTCCCCCGAACTCGAATCGCCGCACTTTTTTATGTATAGCGATGTGATTTTGGAAGGATTGGATCTAAGGTAGACTTGCCAAACGGGTGGGTTAGAGTGGGTTTGGGTCAAGTCGAAAATGGTCTAATCCAAATACACCAATTTAATCCTTTTTGACTCATTTCTATGTAACATATTAGACCTGATCCATATTGCTAAAATATTTACATATTTAACTCGATATAGGAAAACACTCCTATATTGAGATGAGAGTGCGGAATGAATGAGCACGGGAACGAGCGAGGACGAGAAAAATGAGTTAAGTTAAACTCATTTATAACTCATTTAACACCCATATTATATTTATACCAATTTATGATTTATTTAGTGAATATAAATAACTCAATTATACTCATTTATTGATATATGGGTTAAGAAATGGATTTATAACCCTATTTTGATAGGTTTTTTGATAGGTTTAGGCAGAGCGAGAGGTTCGCCTGTCATCCTCTCACCTTCGATTATAATCACTTCTTGTATCAGGCCTATCCAATGCTCGAAGGAGTAATCACGGCAAACCCAAACTCTTTCTTAGGTTGACCGACCATCGTGATTGCTAGCACAAAATTCGTCGCGTCTCTCCCATCAATCTCGCCGTGAATGTGTATAATCCATTCACATCGAAAGTCAAACCGCCCAAAAATGCATAATAATGATGATGATTAAAGCACCGAATCATACCAATGAATGATTAATTAAATTCATTTCTCTGCCAAAAATCGAATTTTTGTTCCGCCTAATTTACACGACAAGCTACAAAAGCTCGCAGGCTTCATTCACGCAAAAAGAATAATTAAATCATAGTCATTATTCTAAATACGCCGGAATAAACCATCCTCTTCCTCAGAATATATCGACCCCGTAATCACATTCCGTAGAACCGACCTGGGCCGTCGCCGTCAGCTTGTCGACCGTTACGTCGCACGTCACCTTAACGGTAATCTTCCACGTCTTCACGGCCCCCACCCTGAGCTTCACCGGCGCCGCTACCTTCACCGTCAACGGCACGCTCCCTTGGCCCTGATCGCTGGCCAGCGCCTGCCGCACCTGGCTCGTCAGGACCATGGCCCCTCCCTTCAGCGCCGCGTCGAACACCGTCACGTTGTTCGCTGGCTGGTAGAACGCCGGCAGGGCGCCGTCGCAGAGCTTGAGGCCGGCGTAGTAGACTTCCGCGGAGCTCCCCTCGAGGTAGTAGATCCCGATCTTGCCGTTCGCATTGTTCGCCCGGACGGCGACGTCCATCGCCGGCGACACCGGCGAGGAGGACGTCAGGTTGAGCCCGCCGATCGAGATGCCGCTGACGGCGTAGCCCGGCGACCGAGGCCGCACGACGAGGTAGAAGACCCCGGCGGCGGCGGCGAGGAGGACGACCAGCGCGGCGACCGCGGCGATGGAGCAGCAGCAGCAGCGCCGGAGGCGGCGACGGGGGTTCTCCCGGCGGGTTCGCCGCCCGTAGCGGCCCTCGTTCTCCGGCGGGGGGACGCGGTAGATTTGGTCCTTGGGGATTTGGATCACGTAGGTGCCGGGGACGAGGGGAGGGACCGGCTTGTCGTCGGGCGGGGGGAGGGGCTTCCTCGGCGAACCGGGCTCCGGCGAGCGAGGCGGGGACGGCGGCGGCGGCCGCGGCCAGTCGCGGGGGTGGACGCGGTCCGCCATTGCTGGGCTCAGCTGAGCTTGATCCTGTCACCGAATCTGGGAAGTTAAAGTTAAGCTCTGGGAGTCTATACGACTGCACTGCGAGCGAACAGAGAGCAGAAGTGTACGAGAGAGTATAAGGAGTGATGAAACCAATGAAGAAGAAGAAGAAGAAGAAGAAGAGATTTGAGACTGTTCATGGCGTTGCGAGTGTGTGTATATATATATATATATAAAATATAGAGGGCAGCAGCGAGACGAGTCGAGCGCGTGAGGTGACAATACCAACGCGTATAGAAGCTCGTGTGTAAGCGTGTGTGAAATTACGAAAGGGGGGCTGGGTCAACTGGTCGGCACCGTCGTGACGATCCAATGATACGGTGCCACGTGAGCATCTGGTAAGAAAAAGGCGCGTGTAGGGTAAATTCTGTAATTCGCCTGGCGTGGCTCGAGCTTGAGCTGGCGGTACGGCATTTGGATTTACGGCTGTCATCTCGTCCGAAACCGAAAGCTTATTTTGTCCGGGAATTCTTCGGGTCGGGTATTTTTGCCCGGATGGACCCTTGTTATTGAATGTGCCTAGCCTCTATGATTTTGCAGGTTCGTAATTTCTTAATCTTGTAATTTCTTCGTTTGAGATGTTAGTGGGGTCTTTGCTTATATCTTAGGAGCTGAAAGTGACCGATTTGTAAAATTTCCAAAGAAAAAAACACATACGACAGCTGATAAAACGAGGGATTCGTAAAATCCCGACCCTACCGATTAAGGTTTGAATAAGCTTAAGCCGATTTTGAAATTTCGAGTCGGAATGCACTTAACGAAGTTTTGCAAGATGAGTTGAAATGGAGCATCGACTATAAAACGAATATTGGCATTTTATGATGATTCAAAAGGTTTCGAGTGCTTTTTACAAGGATTTGACGGAGTCGATCGGGTATTCACGATATTACGTAGACTCACGTGACATAGTAAAGTTAGAATGGAGGAATTAGCACGCAATGTGTCGAAACAAGGTAGATTGCGGTTTGAGTTCGAAGGCCGGGATTTCATCAGAAGAAGAAGGGTGTCCGAGGAGCGAGCCAAAGACGGTGAATAACATGAATCGTGAACAAAGCTTAAGTTGGCCTTCCACATAACCGACACAGTTCTCGTGGTCCGGCAAACAGTAACGGCATCATCTCGCGCGGAATAAAAAGAGAGCACAGCACCAATCACTCCGCAAAAATCTCGCGCCAATACGCGATTTGGCGATCGGCACAACTCGAGAGTAGACACGCCGCGAGGGAAAGGGGATGACTCCCCAACAGACAAGAAGCCCGACCAAGATCTATCTGAGATGAGAGGAACAAGAAAGGTGGCAAGACAGAATACCTTGATACGCTAGAACAGTCCGAGATGTCGGATCCAGAAGAAGCAGCTCCTCTCCCTCCCCCTCTCTCTCTGCAGTCGAATCTAGTTAATGGAGGACTGATGGAGTTTAGATCATGGAAAGGAAGGATGGGTGCGGGCGGAGAAGAAGTAATGCTTCCATCGGGGTCGCTGTCGGCACGGGGAAGAACGAGCTGTTAACTAATGGAGCACAACTGTCCCTCCTGCGATGTTCGCGCCATCACATGAACCCCATCCGAAATGGTCTAACCCTCTTCTTTCTTGCTCGTTCACATTGAATAAATTAGGAAAAAAAAACTCCTGTTGTTTATCATGTGAAATCTTATGAGTCAAGCGTTCGGGAACGCTGTTTAAGATTGAGAAAACATCATGGCGTTCGATGCATTTGTCGTATGAACATTTCGGTTCGATTAATCCCCGGATGCATGTATATCGTGCCGTTTACATGCATTTGGCATGGCTCCACTTGTAATGGGGGGTTCTCGCGAGACTATTGTGAGTGGGGAACTAGTGTGGTCGGGATATGCGAGGTTATTGTGAGTGCTTAAATGTTTAATTTGAATGTTGCATATTGTTTATTCAAATCGCAACATCTCCCGCTCAAATTGATATCCGTAGCTAACTAATCCCGTCGGATATCGATGCGATGCACGTAAATGGGATGATTTGATTTTTAATCGTAAAAATGAAAGGCAAAACAAAAAACAAAAAAATAATAGGCACTTGGGGCATTATTAAAAACAATACCTTATAATAACTAATCAGCATGACCATTTCATTATTAGCCAATCGAGGCAAAAGAAAACAAGAAAGAAAGAAAAGAAACGCGTCACCAAAGTTTGTGTTTGTGCGTGTGGAAAGCTTCATCGTCGCGTGTTTTGGCTGTATCTGGGTTGTATGGCAATAAAGACGCGGACAAAGCTGCGCTCGCTTGCCATTTGGAATTCTTTCTTTGCAAGAGAAACCACTTTTCTCAACAACCGCACCCCCAACGGTGGCGCATTGAAAATTCAATTTTAAAATTTTCGATTTTATCAATTTAGTATTATATTTCCTAATCCGCAACCGCACACGTGGAAATAAATCTATCTATCAGGCTTTAGATAGAGTTATTTCCATAGCGGGTATTTCGAATTGTGAAATAATAAGGAATACAGAATTGTGAAATTTCTATTTATTTATGTATACATTGTAATGAAAACTACACAAACCTATGTAATATAAAAATAATATCATCTACCCAAAAGTTAGATTCACTCCATTTTTTGAAAGCTAATTCATATGGCGGTTACTTTGAAATACTTCCATCTTCTTTGAACACAATCTACTTAAAAGCTAATTCGAAGGGCGTTCATGCTCAATTTGCAGACAATGTTATTGCCTTACCACTAATTTTCTTTTCTCTTTTCAAATTTCATGGATTGACATTCATAAATTGTACTGGGCGGGACTAGCTCCTCTTCAAGGTCGTATTGAGAGCGAGACTTTTGATTTGAACACGAGATACATCGTATCCAAGCCAAGCAATCAGCCATTCAAAAACTCTTTGTGGGTGATTTTTCTTTTGTTAACTTGGAAATGTTTAAGGAGAGAACTTTGTATGCTTCCAAGTTCCAGTTGAAGATTTCACTCTCGAACGTAAAACTCACGATTTGGCATTAATGGCGACTCTCGGGTACACTGATGTGTGTGGACAGGCAACTCTCGATTTCGCAAAGAAGAGATGAAGGAAATAATTAAAAAAAAGAGAGGCTCGAGCAGGTGAAGGAAATTTTTTTTTTTCTTATCCTATCTCTAACTCTGTGATTTTTGCTCAGTCTCTTGCAAAGTGCGAGAGTCGAACTCGCAACAGTGATACTAGCGTCCCCACCCCCTTAATTCCTCTAACAGTAGAGCCGCATGCCTATTGGCGGTGAAGGGAACTTAATTTGCTTCAAAAAAGTAAGAATTACGGTCGGACTTGTTCATTAGGAACTTAGAATTTGAGGAATTTAATTCCGTGTCTCACCATATGTTTATGTTGTCATCAACATTTCTAGCATTAGATCTAATAGTGGCCGGACAACTCATGGGCTCGAAGTTTAACTCTGACAAGCTTGGGCCAGGCGTGGCATAAAGCCCGGCCCAGTCCAGTAGTGCCCGAGTTAAGGCCCGTCTTGCAAAGAAAAAAAAAAAATTTTTTGGTCATAAGAAAAAATATTATGAATCTTTAGAATGATTGATAGGTCTGAGCAACAAAATAAATCTGTATCTAACCCGCGAATTCTTTTCACGAAGTTGTAAAAAAAAAAAGTTCACGAATTTGTAGATAAATTTCAAATTACAACCACGACGCGATTATATTAGCATAAATTACATAGAAAAGACTTTCAACACTCGTTTACTATTACTAATCTCGCACTTAAAAAAAAATTCAACCCTAATTGGAAAAAGGACGCAATGGGAAAATCCCGACCCGCCGAGATTTTCCTTTTCCACCCAAGAAAAAAAAAATTCCGAAGACTCATCTCGTCAATCAATTCAATCGAAAGACCAAACTTAAATTAATATCTTTCCAAATAATGCAATTCTTCAACTTAGGACTTAATTAATAGTTGACTCTATTTGTCAAGCCCAAAAACCATACTCGGCAATATCATCTTTCGTCGCTGTTGGGGGCGCGCGCGGCTCAGCCACGGCCGCCGTCGTTCGCCGCCATCTTCGCCGTCAAACCGCAGGCGAAAGCCGCGCCCGGCATCTTCATCCTCCGCACCGCGCCCACTCCCTCCGCGAGCACGACCCCCATGCCCATGTGCAGGTGCGGCTCGATGTGGCAGTGGAAGGCCCAGGCCCCCGGGTTGTCCGCCACGAACCTCAGGGCGGTCCAGCCGTACGGGAATATCACCGCCATGTTCCTCAGCGGCGGGTTCTTCAGGTTCAGCCTCTTGTCGTCGTCCCCCGGCGCGAACTTCCCCTCCCCGTAGCCCAGCACCCAGAAGTCGTGCCCGTGCAGGTGCCACGGGTGGATCTCGCTCGTGTTCTCCTTCAGGGCGTTCGCGTTCTGGAGGATGATGTCGACCGTCGTGTGGAGCTTCAGCGTGTAGATTCCGCTCCCCACGGTGGAGTTGGGGTTCGCCGGCGGCCGCATCACGTCGTAGTCCGCCGGGAAGCTCGCCGGCGGGCTCCTCGGGTCGAAGGCGCCGAGGATGTTGTGCTTGATCGAGCCGAGGTACGGCGTCGGCGGGAGCGAGAGGGAGACGTTGTTGATCGACCACTTGGTCTGGCCGTTGAACTTGCTCTGTGTGTTGAGGAGGAAGATCCGGCGGTCGTGGGTGGCCGGCGGCCGGGGGGAGCCGACCAGGGCGAGGATCTTGGTGGAGAAGGACTTGCTGTGGTTGTAGTCGTTCCAGAGAGGGGTGGTCGGAGGCGGCGAGGCGGGGAGCTTGGAGGCGGAGTTGGGGAGGTAGTTGAGGACGGTGAGGGCTTGGGAGGTGTTGGGTTGTCTTCCTCTGACGCCGATGGCGATCCAGTAATTTTGGCGGGGGTCTTGGTCGGTGTGTATCAGGACGGAATAGCTCTCGCCGGAGTAGATGTCGAGATCGTCGACGGCGAAAGGTTGGACGTAGTTGCCGTCGGCTTCCACCACCACCATCTTGTGACCCTGACAAGGACAAAAGAAAATAGTCCTCGCCGGATTACTTTTCCGCTAATTTTTTTTTAGAATTATCCAAGTGAAATATCCATTTTTAGGCATTTCCTTGAGGAAAAGAGATCCATTTTCTCATCGAAATGTCATCTTCCTAATTGAATTTCTTGTTTCCCCTTTTAAATTATACACCTCATTTTCTCTAAATATGTTCCTTCAAAGCATTCACTCATGCGTACCTACTGCTGAAATTTTTAGTGTTTAATTCCTGAAAGAAAAATACTAAATTTATTAAAACTGTTCCGTAGAATTGTTTACTTAATGATTTCTCGGGCTATCAGTACTCGTTGAATATGACTCATCTCTTTGAGAGCTCACATCACTCGGTAAATAGATGTTGTAGTTTAGTTGTTTTAAACCTAGCATATCTGTGAAAGAGAAATATGGTAGGTGGAAACCGCTTAATGCAACCCTTATCAATCATGCAATCGAGCACAATACAAGCGGGGACAAATTGCTTATAAAGATCAATGTATAAAAAGCTTATTACAACAATATATGTGATTCAAGATGACACACTCTCGTAACGTGAAGATTATATACAATGCATGACTAATGTTGTTATGAATTATGGTATGTTCAATCCTAATGATCCGCATATTTTTTAATGATCCTAATTGCTTCAAAAATCACACCGTCAGAGTCGAAGGACTCTCATGATACCGCAAAGATCTCACATAACACGAATGAGAGAGAGAGAGACAGAGAGAGAGAGGGGTACCCCAATGGCCACGTTGAGAGAAGCAAGGGCGGTGGTGCTGGCAAGCCTGAGCCTGTAAGTCTTGTTTGGGAGCACAGGAAGAATGAAAGGAGCACATTGTTCACCCCCTCCCAATATGCACTGAGCCGAGGAGGTGGAGTTGCTGTAGCTCGCAGCCAAAGAGCAATTGTACTGCCCTCTTCCATTGATCAGCAGTGACTGAATCCAGAACCCATCATTGCTAGGTAAGTTACTTGGACAGCAAAAGGGGGAAAAGGATGCACCCAAAATTGGTATTTTGACCCAACTTTCATCTATTTAAGCTCCAAACGTGACCAAATCCGTGGCTTGATCTCAATAACTAATATAGTCTCAAAGACAAGTTTGCACATGTCTGCTGTTATGCGAACTTTACATTGCTTATACACAATGTCACTAAGAGATATGATCTCGCATCAAATAAACAAAGAGTGTTATGGTGACGAGCATATAGGGAGGCGAGGGTGGAGGCCACCCCATATGTCCAAAAAGTCTTTTATATTAGGTGAAAAAATTTTACCTACTGAAAAGAGCAATTGCTCTCTTAAAACTCAAAATTCGGAATAAGAGTCTCCGTGACTCATAAAAACAGCGGGACGTACCCTCTTTTGTCCTCAGATGAATCGATCACGTGGCAATATGCAAAGGGCTAGGGAGAAACCATCTCCAACCAATTCTCTAATAGATGGGATAAAATGTGTGTGTCGTCCCATTTAAGTTTGTACATAGGTGATTTCCATGATCCATGAACTGATAATATGAAGTATGGATGGCCGTGGAGTTTTTTAAAATCAGAAAATATGTATGGTGAAATTGTTACATTATCTCTCCGTATGTCTTTCTCTCTCTCTCCGTGACAAGATCTGGGCGTCTAGAACACAATCGGTGACCTTGGAAACTAACAACGGTCATCTCCTTGATTTCTGCACCGAATAGATCAGGACTACTTGCGTCGTGTCGTGTGGAAGAGTATTTTGGCTCACATATTAGCTAAATTCTCCGGGATGAATCCTTTAAAATACATAAGTCATGGGGCAACCATGTCGGAAGGAGTATTTTTATTCCACAGTAGTTGGCAACTGCACGTTAACCAGACAGCATGCATTGGGCGCGCAGACCAGCTTTTCATTATTTAAATGCACGTTTCCAAGACACATGTGGCCCCACAAATCTAAGAGGAAAAACAAAACTCTTCAAACGTTTTTGTACATTTGCGTTTGGTTCTTTGAATCATATTATTATACCTAGCATTATCATTACGAGTTTTGTGCTTGTAGGGTTACCTGAGCTTCGCCTATCCAACGGAAGGGAACGGAAGAGAGGCCGACCTCCTGCTCGCGCGCGCTCTTGTGCCACCAGTCGCTGAGCAAGAGGTTGAACTCGCCGTTGTAGTGGAAGGGCTCTTTCTCTCCTTCTCCCGGCAGCACTATCAGCGACCCATATAGACCCGCCGCTCTCTGCATCCCGTAATGCCCATGGTAGAAGTACGTCCCTACCTGCAATCCACTATCACTACAACTCCTCAGTTTTTAATAGTTTTTTGCCATTTAACAAATTGGAGTCGAACAATATTTCGGTCTGATTATTTCAGAACCTTTCTCGGTATAAATACGGTTACGCGATTCACTGGAAATAACTTCCTTGATATATACATCATGATTGTGATGTGATCCTTCCAACGAAATAGATAATGTTTTTTTCTAGGGTTCCTACTTCCAAACTTCTATCGCGGTTTCACCGATGGATAGTCTATATTAAATTCCACAAAGAATGGTAGTCCAAGCAAATTAAAAAAAAGCTTGTATACCTCAGTATACAGATAATCACCCCATCAACAGCAAATGGGGTTCGTTGTCCTGTTCAGCTTCCTACTTTCTCTTTCTTTCATGTAAGCAATTACATCATCATCCAATGGTCGACCCACTAGTGACTCAGGCACAGTGAGGACACTGAGATCAGACCTAGTGGCTAAATGGCGCATTGTTGTGCTGATCTCAGTGGCTTTTGGTTGGGCCAAGCACTGAAGACCAGGCACTTCTCAATGATTTCCTGAATCCTCTAAATGCTTCGTTTATACTCTATAATTATGGTATCAGTGTAATCATATTTCGAAAAAGAAGGTGCACAAAAGCTTGTTATTGCTTGACAGACTAAGTGGTTTGTCGTGACATGAGCCTAATGTCACCTTGCATTATTGAAAAAAATTGACAACCCATTTAGCCATGTGAGTTTTCTGTACAAAGTACTTATTTTTTGGGTATATTTTGTGTAAAGCTTTGTTTATACAGACTCATCTTGGCAAATGACATGTATATTTCCAAGATTGATGTAGTTTTGGAAGCAAAATACACTTCTTCTTTCACAAACTTATGACAGCAACTTCTTTCTCGGTATGGAAGTTTACCAATGAGCTGGTTGAGACAGAGCGAGAGAGAGAGAGAGAGAGAGAGAGTAATAACCTTGTCAACTTTGAATCTGTAAGTGAAAGTCTCTCCGGGGTTGATGGGGCACTGCGAGATGGAGGCTGCACCATCTGCCCATGGAGTCCCCAACTGAACAGTACAATAAAATAAGAGAGCGAATCATCATATCAAACTCAAGCCCTTCTTTCTACTTCAACTTCAAGCATTCATCATTCGTTCACAAACTTGAGAGAGAGAGAGAGGATAAACAAACATAATGACTAAACAAATTAGCTACCTGTCTGATCCCATGCCAATGGATAACAACACCCTCGGTGCTGAGCTTGTTGGTGAGCTTGACAGAGATGGTGTCGCCAACCTCAGCACTTATGGTTGGCCCCGGAAACTGCCCATTGATGCTCATCACGATGCCTTCGACACAGTCCGGAGACCAGAACTTGTACTCCACTTCCCATCTGAAGTGCCTGATTTTCGCAGCACAAGTGCTCGGCCCAACTAAAACCACTGAGATCAGCACAGCAATGCACCACTTGGCCACTAGATCTGATCTCAGTAGCCTTGTGTTACTTCCCAGGTCACCCATCGGATAGTAATGTGATAACTTATATAAGGCAAGAGTAAGTTGGAAGCTGAACGAGACAATGAAAACTATTTGCTGTTGGTGCGTGAGGACATATATATATACAGATATGGTGTCAACTTTTTGAATTTGCTTGGACAATTATTTATTGTGCCAATTTAATATGATATCATGCCTTCATATTATGACCCTCTTTTCGAAGGTCCATGTGAGGATGGGATTATTTAAATGAACCGTGCATATGGATGGATGCGCCACTAATCAACGAGGATTAGGTTTTGCAAATTTAGAAGATTTTCCTTTTCTCTTTGAATGATTTCCTTAGTTAAGCAGACAAGTAGGCCTCAAATATATATCTCATCCTGCTGAGTTCTCCCAGGGAGATCTGCCCGCAGCTCCAAAGCCATGTGAAGATATACATACACTAAGATTCTGGCCTTTGGACGAGAGTCGGAGCACAGGATTAGCGACAATGATACGTTTATCATATGCGTTATCCCAAAGATTCTCTCTGTATTAGTTTTAAAACGGGACTCGATCCAAACTCAGTGACCATGTTGCTTTGTCGACCCGCTTTGTTATTCTGAAATCATTAACACATCAAGAGACATACTTGGCGAAGAGGGCAGAAAAGAGCAGCCATGCCAAGCCTTTCTTTCCATCAAACTGTACAAAAAGTGGCAAGTTCCTTGTACGTTAAGTTTCATGGCCATGGGTAATGGGAAAACATGATTCAGTGTACAATTCTAGCAATGAGGAAGGACCACAAAGACCATAGAGACTTCACCCGGCGATAATGGATGTTGTATTGTTCGAATCCATCACATAGTGAATAATATACACCGTTGGCATTGCAATATAGATTTTGATTCCATTGGAAGTAACATGAATTCCCTCTGGCCCGAGACACAATGCTTTTCTTTTTATTGTACCGCTGAGAGTCAGACAAATTTCATGTCCTAGACATTTGTTTGATCAAAATCAAGTTAAAGTATCGTGCATAAGGGAAAACACGGTTCATTGTACCGTATAGGTTTGGCTAGTGATAGCAAAGGATGACGAAAATAGAAACTTTACTCTAGAACTACTCGTTGGGCAAGCTCAGGTCAAGCCTGCTCGGGACCGAACCTTTAGAGATCCTACCTAGGCTCGAACCTGCGAGCTTGGGCAAGTATTGGTGCTCGCCCAATGGAAAAACCTAGGTGGGCCCCATCCATGGGTTCGCTTTTTTTTTTTTATCTTTTAAAGTTTCAGCTAAAAGATAAAAGAAGTATGAGAAAAATATGAAAAATTGCCCAAGCTCGGCCAACCCACTGACCGGGTATGGAATTTTTGCTCAGGCGCACCCAATGACCTAAGGAATTCGGCCAAGCTTGCTCAATTTATAGGTGGGTCTGTAGGCCGCCCATCCGCTGGTTAGGTCTAATTCACTCGCTAAGGAAACTCATTATATTGTGTCCATCACATAGAGTTAATACTAGGAATAGAGGTGATCAATGGATTGGTTCGGTCTGGTTTGGATCCACGAGTTAAGCTAAGATTAGAGCTAGGCTCGCCCATCGGCTAGAAAATGTACAATAAAGTGGCGAGCTTGGCTCAAGCCCTACAACTTTTGGGGCTCGCCTTTGGCTCTTGTGGTTAGGCATAAGCATGGGCATGCTGGTCACTAGGCTCATGATCAAGTCTAAACTTGGAACGAATTATATTCATGAAAGTGATATGGTTTGACAACCTAAGAATACCATTCGAAGTATGAGAGAGAGAGAGAGAGAGAGAGAGATGACTTTGGCAAAGGAGACTTAAGAGCCAAACAACTTTGTTGGTTTTTAAAATTTGGCAATCACGTCTAACTTAGTTTTCGCACACCTCGACTAATTCGTGTTCCTGAAAGATCTAATGAGCGCATGCATTTTTCCTATTCGTCAAACCTTTGAAAGTTGATAGATTTACATTGTTCTAGCCATCTATCTCATTAAATTCAAGTTAAGGGAAGATGTGATGCATTGATGAGAGTAAGTAATTGATCGATTCAATCTGAGGGGAGAACTACCGAACAAATTTTAAACATATTGCAATTATGCTAATTCAGTCATTATTTTTTTTTGGTCAATTGAGTCTTAGAATTTTTGCCTTTGTGTCAATTCAATCTATCAGGATAACTATAGCTGAAAATCGCTGACATAGATAATTTTAAAAAATATATAATTTTTTATGAATTTTTAATATTATTTTATTTTTGTTGATGTTTTACTTTGACACTTAAACATAGAACCTGCAAATTAATGCACGTGTGAGGTATGATGAGCTCCGCATGGTGCACAAAAAATTTAAGGGTTAATATAACAAAAAACCCCAAACTATACTCATTATGATACATTTACCCTAAACTTTTTTTTGTGACACCAAAAATCTCAAACTATGCTTATTGTGCCACATTTACTTCAAACTCTTTTTTGTGACACAACAAATCCCAAATTATGCATTTTATGACACATTTACTCTCCGTTACAATGCCGTCCAAAATCACCGTTCATCGCACTGTTCATCGTCTTCTTCATGAATTTTTTATTGCTCATCTTCTTCTCCATAGCTTTACGAGTACTGTTCATCATGTTTGCTTGGCCAAACTTCTCTGTTGCTCTTTGCTTCTCTGCCCACTACTGCCTAGCAAAAAAATTTATTGTTCATCGTCTTCTCTGCGAGGAAGAATGGTACTTTTTTGTCTAGAAAACGAAGCTTTCAAATGGTCGAGCTTGAGTGGCCGCCATGACTGCTCTAGCTTGAAGCTTGGTTTGAGGGTCTGAACTCGACCTTCGAAGCTCGCGGGTAGTCGCAAGCGACCAAGGCCAAGCTTCGAAGCTCACAGGTGGTCGCAAGCCACCATGGCCAAGCTTCGAAGCTCACGACCACCATGACCGCTCTAACTCGAAGCTTAGCTTGAGGATCTGACCTCAACCTTCGAAGCTCACGGGTGGTTGCAAGCGGCTAAGGCCAAGCTTTGAAGTAGCTTGAAGATCGAGCTTCAAAGCTCGTGGCCACCATGGTCGCTCGAGCTCAAAGCTTGGATTGAGGGTCGGGTCTCACCTCGATCTTCAAAGCTCGTGGGTGGTCGGGCTAGCGCCGACGAGAGCCGCCAGAGGTCGAAGTAGCAGTGGGCAACGAAGCAAGAGCATTGGAGGAGGAAGAGCACGATGAACGGTTCTTCGCAAAGCTGTGGAGACGACGATGAACAGTAAAAAAAATTTCACGAAGAAGATGATGAACAGCACGATGAACGGTGATTTTGGATAGAATTACAACGGAGGGTAAATATGTCACAAAATGCATAGTTTGGGATTTTTGATGTCACAAAAACAAAGTTTTGGATAATTGTATCAAAATTGGTATAATTTGGGGGTTTTTTATGTCACAAAAATAAGTTTTGAGTAAATGTGTTACGATGGATATAATTTAGAATTTTTGGTGGTATTAACTTCAAAATTTAAACATCAATAGGAATTCTCGTGCTTTCGATCAACTATAACTCTTCTGAACAAAAAGTAAAAAAACGAGTATGACCTTGAGTAGGTGAGCTTTGAAGTTTTGTCCTTTTATTATTATTTTTTTTGGGGGGGGGATCCGCCCCTCGAATTTCAATGGAAATACAATGACGCGGACCCCTTGCCTTTACACCCTGGAAATGGAAGCGAGGAAGATGGCCACTAGCAAAGTTGGCCGCCGTTCACTTTTCCCGAGTCGCGTTTGCGCCGTAACCGGATTCAAAGCATTGACCATGAATCAAAATCACATCATACCTTCAAAAGGACAAAGCAAAAGTGGGTAGGGTAGTCGCGGACAGATATGTATATAGTCGGTCGGTGGCTTATTCAATCAATCGCGGTCTAAATTGATCGAGTAAAAATCAAGCATTAAAGCCAGTCTCTGGCGACTTTTCTTGCGTTAAACGATGTTGAAGAGACGGAAAAAGGCGACAGCAAATTGCTGTCCCGCGCTCGAACGTCGCGTGTCGAGCAAAAGGACCCCGGGCTCGGAAAGTGTGACACGAGAATTCAAACTGGGGAGAGAGCCGGGATTCCTATCGCGGGGAATCCGAAAAGACGAGTATCGAACGTACTTTTTAATAAGCCTCTTTCTTCGATGACGCGTACATGTTTCTTTACACTCGTGCTTCTCTGCAGCGCGAGATTATAATATCAACAAAAAGCCTCGAGATTCTTATAATTGAAGCCCTTGGTCTTGAATGGCAATCGGATAACCTAGTTAGTTGAGGCGCGAATCTGGCCTCGCGGAGCTTCGATCAAGAAACAGACCCGTGCACCCACTGATAATGGTTAAAGTGTTCGGGTTCGTGACTCGAACTGATCCTCCGATGCTTAAGTTGATAAGAGATACGAGGGCGAATAAACCTGGTTGTCAGAGCATAGATGTTTTGCGCATGTCAGGACAAGGGAGGCCAATATATATAATAGTGAGATTATCCTTTCGATGGGAATTTCCTCTCGATGGTAGAAAAGTTTGCCGCCGCCTTATCCTGTCAGTGGGCAGGATGGTGGATGAACTATCGTCGAGTTCTACATTACCAATTGGGCGACAGTCCACGGAGAACTAATAGCCACTTCATTTTTTGATGGTGAATGAACTGTCATTGGGTAAGCTGCCTACCCGATAAGGAAGAACGATGTCACCCATCAATGTAGAATTGCCTCCGAGTAGGCAAATCCTCCGAGGAAGGGACCTTAATACCATCGGGTCGCCGGTGGACACGTGTCGAATTCCCAGAGTCCCGCTCTCACCTCGATATAATGGAGTAAAATCATATCCAAACAAGAAGCATTCGAAGAGTTGCCCTCGCGTGCGTGATGTATCCATGAGGGGGAACACAGAAGCGCAAAAGTCGACGTTCTTCCTGGTACGTGGCCTTTTTATGGTATTGGCAGTGGTTCCATTTCCATGGGGGGGACCTTGGCCAAACTGAGATCTGGTACCACCAAGAGTTCGTTCGTGCGTCGTGCTGGGATTCGATTATAAAGCGCATTTTCCTTCGTGATCGTTGCACTGTCCTCTCATGCTTTGCCGCGTGGGGTTTAGCTTAAAGGACACGAGTTCCGGTTGGACTTGCGGCATAGTTGAGCGGTCGTTTCGCGCGAGTCCGTGGCCTTTTTTTTTTTTTTTTTTATAAATTGCCGTTTTCACGTCAGACCCCTTTAATTATTGGAGAGTGGATCGAGTCGGATCGAGCTTTTCACATTAGTCGGTAGATTGCTTAGGGTGCGTTTGCCAACCATTCTATTCCCGAAAACTGATTCTGTTTAGAAATATTTCTTTTTTATTTCGTGCCTGGAAATAATTTCTATGCATTTGAATGCGTTTAGTAATTACCCAAAATTTCTATTATTGGAATAAAAAAAGAAAAATACGTTTGGTAAGTACACAAAATTTCTTTTTATTAATAATATTTTGAATTTTTTAATATATATTTCTTTTTTTTCTTTTCTTCCCCTTTCCTTTCCTTGGCCAAGGCCAGGTCGCCGGCAAGAGCGTCATGGCCCTCGCCGGCTCCAACAAGGGCTGGACCCTCGCCGCCAGGAGCCACCCTCGCCCACCATGAGCGAGGGCCGTGAGGCCCTCACCTGTGGCTAGCGATGGTGGAAGTTTTGGGAAAAGAAAAAAGAAAGAAAAGAAAAGAGAAAAAAATATTAAAAAATTATAAAATTTGTCCACTTTAGTGCCGGCGGCACCACATAGGACCCGTTAGCATTCGCATCAACGATTTCCGATCTAAATTGACCGGATGAACTTAATTGATGCCAATGTAAAAAGGTTTCGAACTAAATTTGTCCAATTAAAAAGTTTATGACTGAATTGATACTAATACAATACGTTTAAGGCTTTTTTTGGTACTTTTCCTGATGAACAAATAAACAAGCACATACAAGCAAAACCGCATCAAGCCCAACAGAGAGTTATTAAGAGAGATGGAATGCACTTTGATGTGAGATTGTCGCGAGGAAGCTCTCGACGGTCGTTTCGATAGATATTAGGAAGTTCGCGGTGCTCGGCGTGCGCAAGTAGATGGAGAGGTCGTGCATCGAGTTAATTAACGTGCTAGCTATGCATTCCTCAGTTAGTTCTCTAGCAATCGGATTCTCAGAGAAACGATTTATCTGACATTGGAGCATGAGTCACGAGTCCAATCAAACTTCGGAGCGAGGCTAGAGCTAAGCGCTGTGAGCAACGCTTAGACCTCCAGAATGCGATCTAGCAGGGGTGTCAACGGTTCTGGTTCTCAGGACACCCGAACCGAACTCGTTGGGGAGTGAATTAGCTTTGAACCGAATTGCGACCCGAACCGTATATAACCCGAAAAAACGAGTATCGAACGTACTTTTTAATGTGCATCTTTCTTCGACGACGCGTACATTTTTCTTTACACTCGTGCTTCTTTGCGGCGTGCGATTATAATATCGACAAAAAGCCTCGAGATTCTTATAATTAAAGCCCTTGGTCTTGAATGACAATCAGATAACCCGATTAGTTGAGGCGCGAATCCGGCCTCCCGAAGCTTCGATCGAGAAACAAACCTGCACCCACTGATAATGGTTAAAGCATTCGGGTTCATGACTCGAATTGATCCTCCTATGCTTAAGTTGATAAAAGATACGAGGGCGAATAAACTTGGCAGCTAGAGCATAGATGTCTTATGCATACCTTGACATGGAAGGCCGATATATATAGTAGTAAGTTTGTTCTCTCGACGGGAATTTCCTCTCGTTGGTAGAAAGGTTTGCCGCCGCCTTATCCTATCAGTGGGCAAGATGGCGGATGAATCGTCATCGGGTTCTACATTACTGACTGCTGACTGGGCAGCAGTCCACGAGGAACCAATAGCCACTGCATTTTTGGATGATGGATGAACCGTCGTCGGGTAGGTTGCCAACTTGACAAGTAAGAGCCACGTTACTCATCAATGTGGAACAAGCCTTGAAGTAGGTATATCCTCCAGGCAATGGACCTAATACTATCGGGCCACCGGTGGACACGTGTCGAATTCCCAGAGTCCACTCTCATCTCGAAATAATGGAGTAAAATCATATCCAAGCAAGAAGTATTCGAAGAGTTGCCCTCGCGAGCATGATGTATCCATAAGGGGGAACACAGAAGCACAGAAGTCGACGATCTTCCTGGCACGTAGCCTTTTTTTGGTATTGGCAGGCAGCGGTTCCATTTCCAAGGGAGGCCCTTGGCCAAACTGAGATCTGGTACCACCACCAGTTTGTTCATGCGTCGTGCGGGGTTTCGGTTATAAAGCGCATTTTCCTTTGTGATCGTTGCACTGTCCTCTCATGCTTTTGCCGAGTAGGGCTTAACTTAAAGGACACGAGTTCTGGTTGGATTCAAAGCATAATTGAGTGGTCCCGTCATGCGAGTCCGTGGCCTTTTTTTATCAATTGCAGTTTGCACGTCGGACCCTTTAATTATTGGAGAGTGGATCGATCCGGATCGAGCTTTTCGCATTGGTTGGTAGGTTGCTTAGGTACCGCATGATAACCATTCTGGTCCGGAATGAGTTCCTGAACCAGAAATAGATTTTTCTATTTCTAGTTCCTGGATGAGTTTTTGGGAAAAAAAACCCGTTTGATAACGACAAAAAATTTCTGTTTCTAGAACAGAAACCCGTTTGATAACAGCACGAAATTTCTATTTCCTGAAACAAAAACCCGTTTGATAAACAACATAAAATTCTATTTCCAGGAACAGAAATCCATTTTTTTAGAAATGAAATAAAAATAATAAAAAAATCTGAAAAATTCATAAAAATCTTTAAAAAAATTCCGAAAATCACAAAAATTTGAAAAATTCCAGAAAAAATCATCAAAATGTCGAGAAAAATTCATTTCCATGCGTGGACATTCTCATTGTTTGTCAGAGGATACTATGGACAATACCGATTTCTGGCTGATGATGGTCTACTCTGTTTATAGCGCGTGGTCCATCCAGATATAGCTTATATGCAAAACTATGTTTGTCCTAATTGCATGCATTGGCCCTGGTGAAGTTGAAGTTTCCTTCCTCTCTTCTTCGAAAGTGCATTGAGGCCATCTTTCAGCCATTACCATTTCCCTGTTGTACATGGTTATAACTGAATGTACGAGGTTTCGGCGTTGCTATGGGATGATTGGAAAGGTCACAAAGCTTTTAACTGGAGTGGAGACTTCGGTAAAGGCGGAAGCTTCTTCATTGCCATGTCGTGGTATTAGAACGTGCTTTGGACAGACAATGGTAAACAAAGGTTGGTTGATCGAGTCCTCTTAAAGAGAAATAGCATTGGATGAGGGAAGACAAGTCGAATAGCTTGCAGAATATAATGCAGGCTTCCTAGGCAATCATACTCTTTACATTGCCATAAACAAGTAACTCTAGTGCTTAAGAAAACATTTTCATAGGTAAATAAAGTCTATGTAAAGCTTCACTAACTAGACAATCTAAAACCAATCAACCAAAAGAGTTGTAAGGTTGATTCGGGAAGATCATCATCTAAGCCAGCAGGACAACTTCAAGCATCACAAATTCAAGGATAGCCTCTGTACTTGGCATATACGCGGTCCTCGCGATTGTTCCTGGAAGCGCAGCATCCGACGCTGTAGACAACCATGTAAATGACGACGAGAAGAACATTGCATATCAGCAAATCTCTCCATTCCTTTTTGCCATTGGCTAGGAATCCTCCTTTGCATGATTTGCAGTCGTAACACAAGGTTTCCTGGTCGTTGCTCCACGTTATACAATCGGTGTCGGGCACTGCTGGGCCCGATTTCGGAACCGTCCAATAGGTCGCATTCCGCTGGCACGGTTTCATATCATGGGGTTAGCTGAACTTCACAAATCAATAAGCTTCTGTATAAATTCTTAAAATTCAGAAATTATGCATGACTCCAAGCTCTATCATAATTACTTGGAAGAGCATCAAATGAGTCTTTTGAAAATAAAAAGGCCAAATTGTGCACTTCTTCATTTGCACATATGCAGATACTTGCATTCAAATTACACTCGCTGAAGTTTAAAAATCAAAGAACAGTTTCACAATTGAAAGTACCTGTATGGGCGACAACTTCTGCTTATAAAACTCCGCCTCCGTCTGATGAACGTCTTCGCTGAGCCTCCCACAAATTGTTGGACTCGACCAAGCAGCTACGAATCCCAATCCATTTCTCCCCATTCACCAGATTATTCTGCATCCAATGCGAATAGTCCCCTAACCGGTACTCCTTAAACCCTTGCCCCGAGATCACCTTCCCCGCGCTCTCGTTCGTCATCACGAGGAGAGAATCAAAGCACATTGACATCCGGAAGCAACCCTGCATAAGGGCGGCAAGAGAGGGAAAACGACGCAAGAAAAGCAACCCAAAAGATACTGCAGCTGAATCTTTCGAGTCGCGAATCACAATTACAACACCCAAAAGACTGGCATAGCTAAATAAAGGAAATGAATCCCGACGGTACGCCCGAGTACTCTGAAAGACAACGATCCACTTCACCAAAGTCTACCACCGCAGCAAATTCCCAATCTTATCAGTCTGTCTAATTTTAGCAAATGCCAAGAATTTACAGAGCTCCAAAGAATAGTCGTTTCAGCACCGTCCCCCTCCAAACACTACTCACAAACTCACCACGAACTGCCCGCAAGAATCAATCTAGGATCAAGAAAAGAGGGAAGCCGAAGCCCGAGACACAGAGCACCGTACCCCTCGCGAAAAGGGGAATCATCGCCTAACGACCCAAAAAAGAGGAACGAGCGCAAGAGGGCCGGGGGGAAATGACAACCGGAAGCTACAAGAAACCTCGAGCGCGGCGGCTCCGACGAGCCAGCTCGGATCTCGGCAAGGAAAGAGCAGACGAATCACGCGGGGCGCGGAGATCGCCCCAGATCTGGGGGAGGCCGAGCGGCCTCGCTCAGGGTCGGCGGTCGAGCTCGCCGTCGCCCAGATCTGGGCGACGGCGAGCTCGACCGCCGGCCACGGCGAGGCCGAAGCTGACCCCCTCGATCACGCCGACTTCCAAATCCAGAAAAGAGAGAGAGGAGAGGAGATTTGCGCACGAACGGAGCTTACCTGGAGCAGGAGCGACCGACCCTGGCTTCCTCTTGGGCGGAGCGAGCGAACGAGCGACCTCTCTCGACGGCGACAGAGAGAGTAGAGAGAGAGACGGGCAGATCTCAGAGAGCTCGAAGGACCGGCGAGAGAGATGGGATGAAGAAAATGATTTCCTCAGATTTCTGGTTCTCAGTTTTGTTCCAGAAACGAAGAACCTACTTTTTTTAGGTTCTCATTTTTGGTTCAAAATGAGTTCCGGGACAAAAACTTGTCCCGGAAATAGAAAAATTAAATTGTGTTAACAAGGGCCTGCATGATAACCATTCTGGTTCAGTCCAGAACTGATTTTTTGTTCCCGGAATCAGTTTTGGACCAGAAATCCGTTTGGTAACGCAATTTCATTTTTCTATTTCCGGGACAAGTTTGCTTCCAAAACTGATTCTGAAACCAGAAATGAGAACCAAAAAAAGTTGGTTTTTCATTTCTGGAACAAAAGTGAGAACCATTTTTGAGGAATTCATTTTCTTCAACACACATATGGAAGTCACGATCTTTAAGGCGAGAAAAAAAAGCAAAAAATCAAAAATTTCAAAACTTAACAGAATGGTTTAAATTTAAATTTAAATTTTTTTAGGTACCGAAAAAAATAAATAAAAATAAAAAATTTCAAAATTTCACAAAATAGCTTAGAAAACCTATGGTCACCCACTTTGAGCAAAATTTTATTTTTTTAGGTGCCAAAAAAATAAAAAATAATAATAAATTCTAAAATTTAAAAACTTCACATAATATCTTAGAATACCTGTGGCCACCCAATTTGAATGAAATTTTATTTTTTTAGGTGCCAAAAAAATAAAAAAAAGTAAAAAATCAAAAATTTCAAAACTTTACAGAATGGCTTAGAATACTTGTGGCCATCCACTTTAAGTGAAATTTTAATTTTTTTAGGTGCTGAAAAAAATAAAAAAAAATAAAAAATTTCAAAACTTCACAGAATAGCTTAAAATACCTGTGGCTACCCACTTTGAGTGAAATTTTAATTTTTTTATATGCCAAAAAAATAAAATAAATAAAAAAGTAAAAATTTCAAAACTTTACAGAATGGCTTAAAATACATGTGGCCACCCACTTTGAGTGAAATTTTATTTTTTTAGGTGCCGAAAAAAATAAAAAATAAAAAATTTCAAAACTTCACAAAATGGCTTAGAATACCTGTGGCCATCCACTTTAAGCGAAATATAAATTTTTTTATGTGCCGAAAAAAATTTAAAAAAAAAATAAAAAATAAAAAACTTCACATAATTGCTTAGAATACCTATGGCCACCCACTTTGAGTGAAATTTAATTTTTTTAGGTGTCGAAAAAAAATAAAAATAAGCAAAAAAGAAAAATTTTCAAAACTTCACAGAGTGGCTTAGAATACATGTGACCATCCACTTTGAGTGAAATTTATTTTTTTTTTAGGAACCAAAAAAAATTTAAAAAAAATAAAAAATACCATTTGGGCATCTAAAAAAAATTAAATTTTACTCAAAGTGGGTGGCTAGAGGTATTGTAAGTCATTCTGTGAAGTTTTGAAATTTTTGATTTTTTTATTTTTTTGGGCACCTAAAAAAATTTAAATTTCACTAAAAGTAGGTGGCCACAAGTATTCTTTCCAATTCTGTGAAGTTTTGAAAATTTTGATTTCTTGATTTTTTTTGAAAAAATTCAACAAATTTCCTATTTTCCCAAAATCTATTTTTTTTTTATTTTCTCGACATTTTGATGATTTTTTTCTGGAATTTTTCAATTTTTTGGGATTTTCTGAATTTTTTTAAAGATTTTTATGAATTTTTCGGATTTTTTTATTATTTTTATTCCATTTCTAAAAAAATGGATTTTTGTTCCTGGAAATAGAATTTTCTGTTGTTTATCAAACGGGTTTTTATTTCAGGAAATAGAAATTTTGTGTTGTTATCAAACGGGTTTCTGTTCTAGAAATAGAAATTTTTTGTCATTATCAAACGAGTTTTTTTTCTCAGAAACTCATCCAGGAACCAGAAATAGAAAAATCTATTTCTGGTTCAGGAACTCATTCCGGAACAGAATGGTTATCATGCGTGTAGCAAACGGATTTTTGGTCCAAAACTGATTTCGGGAGCAAAAAATCAGTTCTAGGCTGAATGAGAATGGTTATCATGCAGTACCTTAGGGTGCATTGACAACCATTCCGTTCTTGAAAACTGATTTTGCTTAGAAATGGTTCTTTTTTATTTCGTAATCGGAAATAATTTTTAAGCATTTGAAAGCATTTGGTAATTGTCCAATATTTCTATTCTTTGAATAGAAAAAGAACAGAGATGCGTTTGGTAAGTGCACAAAATTTATTTTTATTAATAATTTTTTAAAATATTTTAATATTTATTTCTTCTTCTTCTTCTTCTTCTTCCCCTTTCTTGGCCATGGCTAGATTGCTGGTGCTGGCGACCGATCACGGGCTAGGGTTGACGAGGGTGTCGCGGCCCTCGTCAACTCCAACAAAGGCTAGACCCTCGCCACCTAGGTGAGGGCAGCTCGCATCCTAGGAAAGGGCCACCCTCGCTGAATCTGGCAAAGGTGACGGTGAAGGCGGCTCTCGTCCAAGCCGCCCTTGCCGGCCCTGGCCTGTGGCCAGTCGCTGGTGGCTGGCAGCCGGCAACCAACCACAGACTAGGAAGAAGAAGAAAAAAACAATTCTTTTCCATTTCTGATTTTTGTTCTCAAAATCAAGAAACAACCTGTTTTTGCTTCTTGATTTTATTCTAAAACTGATTCTGAGAATAAATTTTTGCAAATTTGTGTCCGGAAACAAAAAATTTACAAAACGGATTTCTGTTACAAAACTGATTTTAGGAACAAAAGAATAGAAATTATTACTGTTTGGCAACTTACCAAGCGAGATCTTAGACAACGAACTCCCACCTCCATGGATGGAGTCGGTGCGGTGAGATTATGAACGATCGTAACCATTCGCAGTGCACAAGCCACTCAGCAATGATTCGACCCTCATCGGACAGAGTGAGTAGCGAGTATTGCGGATGACGCTGGACTCTACTTGCAGCAGAGACACGTGCTGCCATCAGTTACCGATGCGACCATTAGCAGCCCCACGCGATTTGCACAAAGATGGACACGCGGGTGAGCGAGCACGCCTGAGGACCGTTTCTTGCCATTATGAATTGCCCAGACAAAGGAGGGAAACATATAAACAAAAGATAATATAGATATTAAGAACGCGAACGATAACCATTCTGTTTTCTTATTTTTTTATTATTTTATTTATGGGAATAGGTTCGGAACAGAAATTCATATGGTAAAATAATTTTATTTTTTTTATTTCTAGGGAAAATTTTGGCCCATAAATAAATTTTGAACAAAAATAAGAAGTTAAAATTTTCTACTTTTCTGTTTCTATTGCTCGCTCTTGCCGCCCACTCGTTGCTGGCCACCCACGGCCGGCCGTCAGCCACCGCTCAATCGCTGTTACTGCCCACTCACTGCCCACACGTCGCTTGCGCGCCGAAAACAGTAATTTAAGAATAACCTATCAAATGAATTTTTATTTCGGGAACATAAATTTTATGTCGTTATCAAATGTAACTTTTTGCTCAGAAACTCGTCCGGTAAAAAGAAAGACTTTTTATTTCCGGCAAGAAATAAGGCCGGGGAAGAAAAATATTGTCATTCGCGCACTAATTGATCAATACTGTTCGCTTCATGATCGGGAATATTCGGTTGAGCATACCAATTGTACCAAAGTATGAAGCAACCCAAGCTCGATCAACACATCCGAAATGATTTGAACTGTAGCTGAATCCTTGCACGTTATTGTATCGTTACAATAAGACATGGACGAACAAATAAACAAACGCATGCGAGCAAACCACATCAAGCCCAACAGAGCTCGACACGTAAGATCGTAACATCCAGAAGAGTCCATAAACGTATGAATGGGCTGGGCCAGAGAGTTATCAAGAGAGATGGAATACACTTCGATGTGAGATTGCCGCGAGGGAGCTCTCGACGGTCAGTTTCGATAGATAATAAGAAGTTCGCGACGCTCGGAGCGCGCGATTAGATGGAGAGGTCGTGCATCGAGTTAATTAAGGTGGTAGAGATGCATTCCTCAGTTAGTTCTCTGGCAATCGGATTCTCGGAGAAACGATTTGTCTGACATTGGAGCATGAGTCGCGAGTCCAATCGAACTTCAAAGCGAGGCTAAAGCTAAGCGGCATGAGTGACGCTTAGGCGTTCAGAACGCGATCTAGTAGGGTGTCAACAGCTCGAATTTTCAGGACACCCGAACAGAAACGAACCGGAACCGTTCAGGAGTGAATTAGCTTTGAACCGAACCGTATATAACCCGAATCCAATTTGGATTTCAAGTTCATCCTCGTGGAGCTCAGGATCCCAATAATGGGCCGGACCTTCGGAACGTTGTGCGTCCAATTCGGACAGGGCTCATCCCGGCATTCGCTCCCGACATTTTGTGGCATTACAAAACATGTCACCAAAGTTTTGGATTTGACAGGCCCATGTAGGAGTGCCGGGCTCCTCTGTCTCCTTCCAAAACCCAAAAGACGACGCCTGATGCTTCGAGTCCGGATCTTCGTTTTCTTCCCGCAAAAGGAGGAGGAGGAGGAGGATCTTCTTCGATGGATCTCTCTCTCTCTCTCGTTCGTATTTAGTTCCGCTCGTTTTCAAATTCGAAAGGCGAGGAATTAATGGATTTCTTCTCTTTTTTTTTCGTTTGATTAAGATGAATTTCGATTATGCTCGTCCACGATTGTATACGAGCATAATTTTGTCAAGACGTAGGGGCGAGCTTTATATTGAGATATTTTGAAAAAGATTAGACATTTTGTAGAGTATGAAAGTAATTATGCATGCATGTAGCGTGTGCTCGAGAACTAGTTTAAGGAAATATAGAATGTTTCTCTCGTTTTCTTTTCGTGAATTAGGAATAAGGAGTTTTACTTTTAGTTATTGATAAAATAGCAAAATATCCAGTAAATATTTGCTTTCGATAAAAAAGAAACCGTCAAGTATCTTACTATTCCACCTAAGTAAAGCTATTAATTTTATTGCGTTAAATAATACATGGAAACTAATGGGCCACTTATGTAGTCCACGTGGGAAAACGAGAAGTCCATTGTTTCTAATGTCTCGAATTGTTTTTGGTATATTCTCGTAAACCCACCAAACGGGTAGATTGGGTAAAAAATTGTCCAACCCAAACTAACTAATTTTCATATAATACAAATACAACAATACAATATCTCATCCGATTTTTTTTGTCTATTATACACTAATTATTATCTCGCTCTCTGACTTTTGTTACTACCTCTTTGTAGAGCATGAGAGTCGAACCCCACACCTAAAACTAAACGTCTTTATCCTTAATCCCTCGAGAACGTGGAGAATCGAACTGCTTACCTCCCTTTTCTCAAGCAAAGAAGGGTGATCACCGGGGTAACCCCAGTGGTTTCTAACCCAATTCATATTGCTAAAAAACACATCCAATATGAAAACTAATAAATAAACCGAGGCGAGAGCATGGAATGAACGGGCAACATCGAGTGAGGCGAGAGAAGAGCGAAGGCAATCGTAGAAGTAGGTCATTTGTGACCTATTTATTATACATAACTAACTCACATAACAGCTTAATTTATTGAGTATGGGTTAAGAGATGGGTTTACGATCTATTTTGACAAGTCTACCTTCACTCGCCTTACCTAATAATTTATCGTTTGTAGGGGCTGCTCATCTTTTTTCAACTTTTTTTCCTTGTCCATGAAGTTTCGGGTACAAATAAAGTATTTATCTTAAGCACTTCCGCCAACAGACACCGATTGAAACTTTTCGCGGGAAATAGGAAAGGCATCAGGATTAATAAAATAAAAAAATAAAAAAATGAAAAGAAAGGCGAAAAGAAAAAGGGGGAGGAGAGAGAAAGAGAGAGGCGCTCGGAATCGGTCCTTCGGAATAGAAATTTCGAATTTCGCCCAGTTGAAATTTTTTGGGTTAATATCACGAAAAACCCTAAACTGGTACATTTGTGATGCATTTATCCCAAACTATTTTTTTGACCATAAAAACCTTAAACTGATACACTTGTAACAATTTTACTCTAAACTTATCACAAAAAACTCTAAAACGGTACATATGTGACAATTTTACCATAAATTAAAATTTTAATATTATTTTTTTTGAATTTTTATTTATTATTTATTCTTTTCTTTTCTTTTCATCTTCAATCTCTGGTCGATTGCCGATCCGACGACCAGCCAGAGGCGGAAGCTGGCAAGGGTTGCCCTCAACCAATACCGGCAAGGCGATCCGGCGAGGGTCGCCCTCCCCGGCTTTCGCCTTTGGCCAGTCGTCTGACCAGCGATCGGCCAGAGGTTGAAGATAAAAAAAAAAAAAAAATTCAAAAAAATAATATTAAAAATTAGTTCGGGGTAAAATTGTCACATGTGTACTAGTTTGGAATTTTTTGTGGTATTTTCGGGATAAAATTATCACAGGTGTACCAATTTTGAGTTTTTTATGGTCAAAAAAATGATTTAGGGTAAATATGTTACAAGTGTACCAGTTTAAAGTTTTTCATGGTATTAACCCAAATTTTTTTCAAATCGGCTACTTCGGATCACATTTATTACCTCGCGGGCCCCACGCGCCTCTTCCGATAATGACCCTCGCTCGCCTTTTTCACCCCGCCTTTTCTTTTATTCCGTTGTTTTTTTCTTTTTTTTTTATAATTATTACTTCCGGGCGAAAATTGCGTGGGCGTCGTCGCGGTCCCTCCCGCGAGCTGCGGAAATTACCATTTGCTCCCCACCAGGGCCCCATCGAGTCGTTTTCGCAAAATAAACGTGGATTTTTAGGATTGTTGAATTAAAAAACGCATAAGCCACATTTTATTCCCTTTTTCTTTTTAAATTAAAGTATTTTGGGATATGGGAATCTTATTGTGAGACCTCCGTGGTCGATGAAAACATCATCCCGGATTAGATATCTCATGGCGCGAATGAAAATCTCCGCAATGGATATCTTTTTCTCGTTTCTTAAGTAACCCAAATTTCGAAATGGGCCGAATAAGATTCCAGTCGCTCGGTTTGAATTCGACACGCGATCAACACTACCGGGCTCTGCACTCTGCAGTTCTCTCGCTCGATGTGGGTGACGCAATTCTTGAATGTGAAATAAGAGTGCGACTCAAATACGACTTGCTCAAAATCATCACGAGTTGGCACGTGAATTTCCAACGAGAATCAATTTTCCAGTTATAAGTCGAAACTCTTTCGTGGTAAACAAAATTAAGAAAATGACACCGATGGTCCTTAAATCATGTCCCAATATGTAATGTGATCCTTAAATTTCAAATTTGTTCAATGCAGTTCTTGAACTTTATCTCAACGTGTGATGCTGTCCCTGAACTTTTAATTCGTTTGACGCGGTCTATGAATTTTTTGTACATATTTAGAGTAGTTATTGGATTATATAAAAACGTTGAATTTTATGCATGAATTTAAATTAACGTCGGTTATTTTCAAATAATTTAGGGATTAGGTGAACAATCGCTATAAACAAGGTGACAAAATGAATGGCACGAAACGGGGACAAAACGGGCATAAAGGAGATTCGACGGGGGCCAAACCGGCCATCGGAAAATCGGGGACGTTGCTACGGAGGAGACGACGGTGACCGAGGCGCGGTATGACGCTGTCAGTGCGCTTTTGATTCGCGGGGGTGACGTGGGGCGCCCGTTATCGCCTGCGCGCGCGTCCAGATTAAGGCTCTGCGACTCCGCTAACCGATCGTCCGATGAGTCGCGATTGGGTGAACGCTTAGGGTCGAAGGCAGGCAAGTGAACTCGCGCCGAGAAAATGGAGACGAACCAGACGAGTGGAAAAGGAACGGGATGGAATAGCCACGAGACGAGATTAGCTCGCGGCTTTATCGGAGAGAAAGTTGCGACGAACGCTAGGAAAAGTTTAAGTTGGGCCCTTTGCCTTGAAACCTTCTGAATTTGATATTCTTGGGGTCAATGATCCATTTATTTGATTTTAGAAGGTAGGTTTATTCCGGTAGCTAACGTTAACCGGAGGATATTATTCTATTTTTTTTTTAAATTGCACCTGAGGTTGAACCATTTTGGCAGGCGATATTATGTTTAGCCAGTTCAATCTATTGAATACTATCAACGACGGCATTTTCTTGTTGCGAATGTTAATTTTATGTTGGATATAGAGACAAATACCTAAAAATAAAAAATAAAAATAAGAATATTCATCGGGACCTTATTCCATTAATGGGCCCTTTGGGACCTTGGTCATTAAGTAAATGGGCCGTTGTAAATTTTCATCCGATTAATTATACTTTGATCGGATTTTTCTTATACTTACATCTAGTTCGATTTTGACTAGAAATAGTAGGAGTATGAACTGTACCAAAGGATAGACTAGTTCCTGATTGAATTAGCCGTCTCGATATTGTTTTAAAACACCGGATTGCAATAACAAATTGTAGCTCCATTATCTAGCTTAGAATTCAAGGAACATAATAAATTTATATATAAATTTTCAAGTGTGTTGAAAATTAAATGTATAATGAGAGAAAACAGCGATGGCTACATTCAAGACTCAAAAGTAATAGGTTTTCCAACTCGAGAGTTTATTCAAAGAAATGGATTTAATTTAAGCTATCGAAATCATGACATGTTGGCTTAGCAAATTGTTAAGACGCATTTGACACGTCGTGATCATAAATCGAAAGAATCAAGTTGGGAGATCTTTATATTCGAGGATCTATCAAACTCTCGAGAATATAAATAGAGTCTCTCATCAAATTTATCGCTAGAGCAATGAAAAATCGTAGCGGGTGCTTAATACGGTAAGAATTCGGAGTATCTAAGTATATTGGTAATATCTTTTCTTTCGCAAAGCAATTAAGCAAAGAATTACGAAAAAAGGAACAAATCAAAGCAAAATAACAAGCTAGATACGATTTTCCTTAAATTAGTCAAGTGCCCACTCACGGGGCATTGTCTATTAAAATAGCAAAACGTAGATATTCAAATAACATTTTTCGTTCGGATCAATTTACACGTTTAGGTCGACAAAGCTGCAAATTTTCATGTAAATTTTAAATTTTCAATCGAATAGAAAAACATTTAACGGCGGCTTTAGATTTAACACGAGAAAATAATTTATCAACTTCGAAAAGGAGAGCACCGATCGCAAGTTGATTAGGCGCCAAAAAATTTAATACGGGTTTTCTCAGGTCATCTCTTTCAATATCAGAGTCAGTTTCATCCGCTCACCGTTGGATCATCAACGAAAGCTCAGACACACACGTCACCCAACGAACGATGTACGTTCCATCCGGCGCAATCGCATCCCGACCTCGAGAATGTCGCGAGCAGAACGGAGAGCTATATCGCGGCACCTATCCAATCTCGAGTCGAGATCTCGCCGCCACGTGGAAGCTTTGCGATCGAGGGCGCACGGGAGCCCCCCGGTACGCCGCACCCCCACCGCAGCGGGCCTCCGACGGAGGGGACCTTTGGTTTTAACGGAGAGACATAACGTCGTGGGGCCGTGTATAAAAAGCCGAGCGCACATCGCTGGTCGCCCCTCCCTCTCCAAAGAGTCGCTTTTGCCGAGTATAGAGAGTAAGCGCGGTCGTCAGTGCGAGAGCGAGAGGGGAAGGCAGCGTTTCGGTACGGTCGACGGATTCGCGTCGACGCGAGCTCCAGAAAATCTCTCTCCCCGCGCCTAGGGTTTCTCTCCGCCCTTCGCCTCATCAGGTAGCGCTCTTCTTCGTCTCCGGCCTCGCCGGAGAACGCTCCCGCGTGCCCCGAATCTCGCGGATTCCGAGGGATTTTGCGCCGTTGTCTTTGGTCGAGTGCTGTCGTCGGTGGCTTCTCGGGCGCTTCCGAGGCCTGAAATCTGCAATGCCGCTTCGGTCGGTGGTTGATCCGGGGACGGCTTTCGTGTTTCCTGTTCGTTCTGGCTTTTGCGAGAATTTTTTTATGCTCTGTTCGCTGGCTTTTGCTTTTTGTCTTTTGTTTTTTCGGTTGCCTTTTTGACTTCTTTCGAAGCAATTTTTAATGATTTACTTCTTCTCTTTTACCGGCTTTCGTGTCGCGTACGTCGCGCGAGCGCAGTGCTTCGACTGCGTGTATTGAGCACTGTGGTTTTCGCCGTTCGAGCCGTCTGCATTCGCCGCCTCTCGAAGGGTGCTTCTTCCTCTTCTGTTCCCTCTGATTCCCCCCGCGTTTTGTGGTGTTCTTGGCTTGTTTTTAGGGCGTGCTGTTCTCGCTTGCTTCGTTCCCCTTGTACGCATGCGATGATTATGGCTCTCTGGTCGGATTAGCGCTTTCCTCTTTGTTATTTGCTCGTGCTCGTGCTCATGCTCATGCCCATACTCATGTTGTTGTTCTGAGGCTCGTCTCGTCCTGTGTTTTTTTGGGTTTACTGCTATTTAATATCGGTTTTGTTTTCCGAGACTCGTCTGTCAGAAGCGGTTTTTGGGTGACGTCGGTAACGAAATGTTGTTGTTCAGTACCTGTAATATTCGCCTGCCTGTTGGCTAGCAGAGTAAATATCTGCAGAAATTGCTTTGTGCATGTGGGTTTTCGTTGTTCTTGGGTTCCATTAGGCGTGATAATATGTTCGTTGCCTAATGGTTCCTCGTAGTGTTCTGAGCCTGTCACATTGCTGACATCATCGGTTCTATTATTTTTGCTATGTGATGGTTTGGCCCTTTTGTTCGAGTTTTGTGTTACGATTGAGTAGAAAATTTTGGCAACTTGAAGTTTCACATTGATTACGCAACATTAAGTAGTCCTCTCGAGTCGCATGTGCATCATATGTATGGATTTTCGCTGGGATTTATTTGACAGAGAGATGATTAGACATTTGCGGCGATGTAGTAGTCAGTTGATCATTCTGCACTGCTGACATTACTGTCTGTTCTGGGAAATATGTCCCAGTAAAAGCATTTGGTTGCATCTATTGCTTGTATAGTGTTTTACCCAGATTATATGACCTGTGTCCACTGACCAGATATGGACTCGTGTGATGAGCCAAATGGAAATGGGGAGCATAATGATTTGCCGCCACCGCCGCCACCTCCTGCTATTATTCCACCAGATATTGTTCCTGAGCGAGTTGAACCCGAGAATCCACCCGAGAATCCGCCACAACCTGTAAAGAAGAAAGTTTCTCGGGTCCCCATTGCTAGACGGGGCCTCGGTTCTAAAGGCCAGAAGATACCCCTGCTAACTAATCACTTCAAAGTGAATGTTACCAATCTTGACGGTCAATTCTTCCATTATTCGGTATGTACTTTCTATTGCCTCTCCTGTTGATTCTGCCTCTGTTGATTGCTTTGATAATTGAGTTGCCTCTGTTGATTGCTTTGATAATTGAGTTATAGAGCAGTTTCACTTTTTTGTTCTACTGCATTAGGTATCTCTTTCTTATGAGGATGGCCGCCCTGTTGATGGCAAGGGAATTGGCAGAAAAGTAATCGATAAAGTACAAGGTACCTATAGTGGTGAGTTAGCTGGAAAGGACTTCGCATATGATGGTGAAAAGAGCTTGTTCACTGTTGGTCCCCTCCCTCGGAACAAACTCGAATTCACTGTTGTACTCGAGGATGTTACCTCTAGCAGGTATGCATGTGATTAGTAGGTTCTTTCCCTATATGTCCTCAAGTACTAAACTATGCTCTTTATGCATAGAAATAACGGTAATGCTAGTCCCGATGGTCATGGAAGTCCCAATGAGAGTGATAGAAAGAGATTGCGACGCCCCTACCAGTCGAAGACCTTTAAAGTGGAGATTAGCTTTGCTGCGAAGATCCCTATGCAAGCAATTGCACATGCTTTGCGCGGTCAAGAATCAGAGAATTCTCAGGAAGCTCTCAGAGTGCTGGATATCGTATTAAGGCAACATGCGTCTAAGCAGTAAGAATCTCTTTGGCATCGACTCTGTTGCGTTGAGCTAGTTGTTATATCAAGACCTAAAGTCAATTTACCATTTCAGGGGCTGCCTGCTTGTCCGTCAATCTTTCTTTCACAATGACCCGAGAAACTTTACAGATGTTGGCGGAGGTGTCCTTGGTTGTAGAGGATTTCACTCAAGTTTTAGGACGAGCCAGGGAGGATTGTCTCTTAACATTGGTGGGTTAGGTGTATTACCCCATTTTCTTTCTTTTCTTAATGGTATTTTTTAACTGAATGCTTGTTTTGTCAGATGTATCAACCACTATGATAATTCAGCCTGGAGCAGTGGTGGACTTTTTGATTGCGAACCAAAAAGTGAACGATCCCTATTCTGTTGATTGGGCCAAGGTAAATAGCGTTTCTACATTAGATCAGAATGCAATACCTGTTCTATATTCTGGATTCTGAACATTTGCCTGCAGGCTAAACGAACCCTTAAAAATTTGAGGATCAAGGCAAGTCCTACCAACATGGAATACAAGATAACTGGCCTTAGTGAGAAGATCTGCAGGGACCAACTGTATGGTCATTGTTCCTTCATGCCCCCTTCTCCCTATATGCTCTCTTATATTTTAGCGTTTAACATGCACCTTAAGCTATCGTTTTGCAGCTTTTCTTTGAAGCAGAAAAGCAGAAAGGATGCTGATGGTGAGGCAGAGACCATAGAAGTGACGGTCTATGATTACTTTGTCAACCACCGCCACATACAGTTGCGATATTCTGGAGATTTCCCTTGCATCAATGTTGGCAAACCAAAGCGACCTACTTATATTCCTCTTGAGGTATAGGATAGGCTATATAATATACCAGTGGAAACTGCAAAGAGTGTGATATTTTATAACCCTGATTTTGATCTTCTTAGCTATGCACGCTGGTATCCTTGCAACGCTACACCAAAGCTCTGACAAATCTTCAAAGGGCTTCTCTGGTCGAAAAATCACGGCAAAAGCCGCAAGAAAGGATGAGAGTTCTGTCAGATGTAAGTGCATTCCAATATGATTATTGTTATATTTATGTACATATGTAGCGGATGGTAGTGTATTGTTATATTTCTATGTATTAAGTTTAAGGTTTTCTTGGCAGGCTCTGAAATTGAACAAGTACGATGCTGAACCGATGCTGCGTTCATGTGGGGTATCAATCAGTACCCAGTTTACTCAAGTCGAAGGACGTGTTTTACCTGCACCCAGGGTAGAATTTTCTGTAGTTGAACTTTTACTGTCTGTTGGAACACTAGTCATCTTCCTCACTCTGAATACGTGTACCGTCATATCTGTGCAGCTGAAAGTGGGCAATGGGGAAGATTTCTTTCCTCGCAATGGGAGATGGAACTTCAACAATAAGGTTCGTTTGGTTCCTGTGGGCTGATCTCGACTTTGCAGACTGCCCTTTGCTCATGTATGAACTGCTTTTTCAGAAATTGGTTGAGCCAAGTAAGATAGAGAGATGGGCTGTTGTGAACTTCTCTGCTCGTTGTGATGTTCGTGGCCTCGTCAGTAATCTCATCAAATGTGGCGACATGAAAGGAATTGTAGGTTTTATGTTCTGTCTCATTTTTTGGTCAAAAAGGTTTTATTTTCTGTTAGATTGTCGCATTTTGCATTTGCATTTCTGTTGGAAGTCTCTGCTCTACTTTTATGCTTACAGCAGATGCAAATTGTTTTTAAATCCTGAGTGCACCCTGAAAATATAATTGTAAGTATGTCCTATCTGATAGTGATGGATGAATGTTTCTATGGAAATGCCCTACTTATTTTTGTTCCAGCAGCGGATACAATTTTATAGTTCGTTTTGACACTTTGTATTGTGTTCAAAATGCATAATCTGATAGTGCTAGATGAATTCTTTTTCCTTTATGTAGCATATTGACCAACCATTTGAAGTAATTGAAGAGAGTCACCAGTTTAGGCGAGCTCCACCTGTTGTTAGAGTGGAGAAGATGTTTGAGGAGATACAGTCGAAGCTTCCTGGTGCACCGCAATTTCTTCTTTGCTTGCTTCCTGAGAGAAAGAATTCTGATCTCTATGGTTGGGTGTTCTCTTTCGTTAATCTTGCCAGTTTATCTATCTTCCCTGATTCTTTGATGTAGAGTCTAATTTAATATCTAGGTCCATGGAAGAAAAAGAATCTTGCTGAATTTGGGATTGTTACTCAGTGCATTGCTCCTGTGAGGATTAATGATCAGTACCTCACTAATGTTCTCCTAAAGATCAATGCAAAGGTGAGAGTCCTCTCTTTCCCCCCCTCTCTCACTCCCTCAACGCTTACACACCCACCCACCTTGTCATTTTCACCCTAGCTACTGATTAAATGTCATTGCAGCTTGGGGGCTTGAATTCAGTTCTGGCCGTTGAGCATTCCCCTTCTATACCCTTGGTGTCTAAATTACCCACTATAATCCTTGGAATGGATGTATCACATGGCTCTCCTGGGCAATCTGATATTCCATCAATTGCTGCGGTAACATACTGGCTCATTTTGCACTGTGAATATCTTGGATTGTTCTCAAGGTAACTTGATGTTTCCTGCTCCAGGTTGTTAGCTCCCGCCAATGGCCTTTGATTTCTCGCTATCGGGCTTCAGTGCGGACGCAGTCTCGGAAAGTCGAAATGATCGACAATTTGTTCAAGAAGGTGTCTGATACTGTGGATGAGGGGATAATAAGGTTTGTTCTTAGTTTCTTTAACTCGGTAGTATTTTTTCATTGCTTTCAGTTCCTTTTAAATAGAATTGTTCAATGGATTAGTGGCTGTACATTCTTCAACATGCTTGTTATTCCATTTGTCTACAAGCTATATATGGTTTCACCTCTATTCTTTACCTCAGGGAACTTCTCCTTGACTTCTATGTGAGTTCGGGTAAGAGGAAACCAGACCAAATCATCATATTCAGGTATGGAGTTGGATGTCATATTGAATGGAAATCGTGTATTGAATCCGTTAAAACTAATGTTCAAAACTTTCTTTATTATTTCTCGACTTTTATGCAAGTAGATTTCCAGGTAGTCTCCTTGATGATTGGGTGTGAGGATTCGAGTGCACTCTTAGTTTCTTGCTATGCAGCTCACATCTTTCTCTTATTGTTCTTGCTCCAGGGATGGAGTCAGTGAGTCGCAATTTAATCAGGTTTTAAACATTGAACTGGATCAAATTATTGAGGTTAGCTTCCGAATGACTTAAATGCACAAAGTTTGTCTGCAGAAATGGTTTAGTTTATGCTAAGAACTTTTCAGGCCTGCAAGTTTCTTGATGAGAAATGGTCCCCCAAGTTTGTTGTGATTGTTGCTCAGAAAAACCATCATACCAAGTTCTTCCAGTCCGGATCGCCAGATAATGTTCCTCCTGGTAAAAGCTTTTCTGCTACTATCAATAGGAATAAAGTGATTTTAGGACATGTACCTAATTTTTGTTTTCCTGCAGGGACCATCATAGACAACAAAGTTTGTCATCCACGCAACCATGACTTCTATCTCTGTGCACATGCGGGAATGATTGTGAGTAAAACCAGAACATATTCATTGCGATAGTTGCTTCTCCTAAGAATCGATTGCCTTTCAATCCTGTAAATTTTGTCTCATCTAGTTGAGCTCTGAATTGGAAAGAATGTTCATGTAATAGTACCAACCTGAAAATGCCAATCTTTGTTTCATGTTATATTTTTTTTTTGTACTTTTAATTCTAAAGTAATTACATTACAGGGGACGACCAGACCTACTCACTACCATGTGTTAATGGATGAGGTGGGTTTTTCAGCGGATGATCTGCAGGAGCTTGTTCATTCACTGTCTTACGTGTAAGTAAACTCTGAAAATCTGCTTAGATTGATTTTGAGCTTCTGCTTTTGGCGCATCCGTTGAGAAAATTTTGCTCGTCATATTGCAGGTATCAAAGAAGCACTACTGCTATATCCGTTGGTAAATAAAGTCCTTGCAAATATTCTTTTAGGAACTCTTCATGATATGACAATGCCATACTTGCCCAAAAAAAACGCATTATTTAATAATTAGGATATTGTCAGTGGCAAATGGAACTCTCTGGTTGCTTTACAGTTGTTTGAATCACGATCTTAATTGTCTCTCTGTTTCTCCCCCTAAATCCAGTTGCTCCGATTTGCTATGCTCACTTGGCGGCTTCTCAAATGGGTCAGTTCATGAAATTCGAGGATGCTTCTGAGACTTCATCTAGCCAAGGCGGGCTGACTTCCGCAGGACCAGTTGCCGTTCCTCAGCTGCCCAGATTGCAGGAGAAAGTGTGCAACTCCATGTTTTTCTGTTGAAGGCTTTACTTGCCCTTTCCTTCGGACACCTTTCAGGAAGGGTGGCTTTTTTTAACCCGTACAGGCTTTTTGGTACTCCGGGTCTTGAAGACTCCTATCATCTTGTTTTGTGGCGGCTGAGCTCCGGCTTTATCCATCTGGATATTTTCGGAGACTTGGCCTGAGATGGTGGTTTCTTTTTCTGTATATATTATGCTTAGGTACTTTAAACGTGGCCTTCCACTAGGGAAAGTCCAGCCATGAAAACTATATACGGCGGTAAAAGACTGGCACGAACACTTGGTTATCTTATTATCTGAACTTGTTTCCATCACCTAGTTATCACTTGAAGATTCAACGTTGTGGTATGGCTGTTGTATGTTTGGCAACACTTTACCTTTTTCCTGAGCGAAGGCTTGACTTGGGTAACAAAAACAACAGGAGATCGAGAATGTTCGGATTCATTTATATTCACTTGGCTTTCTCCGGCCTCGTCCATTGTTCTTGAGCATAGGAGAATGTGTTGATTTTTCTCTTCTCTGGACGGTAACGGCGATCATATATGTTTATCAATTTCCAGAAAGTTAAGGCGGCTGTCATCATTGAGACGTTTAAGTTTCATTTTTTGAAATCTAGAAATATGCCGTGGATCCAATTTAGAGCAGTCCTTTCTTGAAAGGTGAAATGAGGGGAAGGAATGCAAATCATTAACTCTGAGGTAACATTGCATCGAACATAACTGCCAGCTAACCCTGGTTTGTTTCATTTAAACGGGAAGAATGCAGTTTCACCATAGAAGGCGAGATCAGTTGTAGGGGTAACTCGATTACCTGGAAAGTTTGACATTAGCTTCCAGTAGGAGGCACTTTCGGGTACAAGGTGCCATCATTTTCTATAATCATGCATTGCTTGCCAACGGTCATTAACACGAGCACAATATCTAATCGATTAATATTTCCTTTCACTATATCCGGTCAGATAGTTATACCTATCTTGTTCAGGGTCACATACAAAGGACTCCACACATTAAACCATATTCCGAGAGGAGCCCCGAAGAAGTCGCTAATTGCGAGTCCTCTTGCTTTGTCTCCCCCACAATTGAAAATCAATCAAAGGTCCAGAGCAAGCGGAGGACAAGCAGAGCTTTCGGAATGCAAACTAATCTGACGATTCTGCATATAAACCCAACCTCAAGATCACTGATCACAAATGCGTAAATCATAACAAAAAAGCGTGAATTAGGGAAGACTAACCAAAAGAGAAAGGAGGCCACCAAAAACACCAGCATCGCAATCTCTTATTGTTCCATTCTGGACGAGATTTAAAACAACCTTATTTTTTCTTTTATTTTTTTTTTGGTTCTTTTTCTATTTTTTTTTGGGTTTTGGTTTTCGGTTTTTCCCCTCTATATACAAATTACAACTGAGAGGATATGCACAGAAGGGCACCTCTCTAAGCCTGTGGACATGAATAAAGACACGACGTGAGAGCTGAAAGAACTGTCCAAGGGAAAAAAAATGCCTCGGCGACCAGTGACTGCTCATAGCTCGTAGCGGAGCAAAGGCTGCCCCAAGGACACGATAAAAAAAAACCACAGGAACCACTTCTTTGCATCCAAGCCAAAAACAGGAGCTTCCCTTTCTCAAACTCCTCAGTCAAAATTCGTTAGCCATACTCTTTCAAAATTGGATGTTTGCCACACCGGAACACGAGCAAACTGCTCCCTAATGGCCATCCTCCTTCGCGGTGTTAGCCCTCTCTTTAGTGCGGAAATCGTCCAAGGTGCGGTATTCCTCTAAAAGCAACCTCTCCAAGTCCTGTTGCTTCTTGATTGGATCTTTCTGGTGGCGATAATGGTGAAATGCCCTGCCACACCAAGTTACTTCCACATTATAATTTAGGAAGATAAGAATTTCTACACCTATTAATAATGCAACGTACAGAACACAACCCTCCTGAATTCAGAAGCATGAAGTCACATCAAGGCATATATCCATGTATTAATGTAAGATAAACTTAGCAGCGATACTTGAATTGCACACCAACTCACTATATCATTATAGCAAAGGGGGAGATATTTAAGAATATCAAGGTTTGTGCTTCCAAAACAATCAGAAAGCATGTGATTTTCCCATGTTCGGATGAGGATAATCTGGCAACAAATTTCCAGCTTATGATGTCTTAACAAAACAGACTGAGAAAAATGGCCTTACATTAAAAAGAGAGGGGATAAAGAACTGCAGACTTTCGTCTGAAGCAGCCCTACAAATAGCCACTCCACAATTTATCAATTAGAACTCTAGTAAACAAATGCAGATTCTCCTAGCATTTTCTATCTCAGCTTCATTACCAAGGCTAATGTCTCCTAAAAAGGAAAGGTGCTGAGAATGTACTAAAGGCACTGGGAGAGTGCTCTCCACATGCCTGAAGAACTTGGAAATCTAATTTACCACATTCAAAGCTCTTATTCCCCTTGATGTTATTAATAAAGTTAAAGACCAGAAAGATCATTTAATTTTCCCCTGATGATAATTAGCTCAACAACTCCTTTAACAGGCTAGCTCAAGCTATTCCATGACATCCTTGCATGTTAGAAGTTAACCGATCGCATCTTCCAGCGTAAAAAGTTTCACATCACATCAAGAAATTTCAACAGGTCAGTTTAACTTAGATAAGCCTTAAGCATATCAATAATATCCAAGGGATTGTCATTCCCACGTCTTCTAAACAGAAGCGAAGCCACTTTTGAAAAATTGGTGAAGGAGAGAGAAGAAAGTGGAATTGTGACCATGGTGACCAAGGAAAAGAAACAAATGGCAGTAAATTGATATGAATATTTCAGAGTTAATCAAATAAGCAAAATAGAGGAAGAAAACCTGTTTACTTATGCAAATTCTTGACAATGCTGATACACGACAGAAGGTATGAAGGCAGAGAAGAAAGCTTCTAACTAACTTAAGTATCAATTAAGAAGAAAAAAAAGCCTCTTAATAAACCAATTTATGGTGCAATAACTAAGCTAGACATTAGATCGCTTTATTGGTCAATGCAAAGATCACACAATGAGCCAAACAAAAAGGCACAAATAAAGTTTAATATATCTGAGCAAAAAGCTAAAGACTGCTTGGCAAAAAAAATTACCAGTATTTCTCAAGGCCATAAAGGTTGCCTTTATGGTAAAAGTCGAGGGTGAGCTTTTCAAAATCCTTATACAGATCCTCCCTGAATTCCTTCTCCAAGCCATAACTACAACGGGCAAAGTTTCATAAGACAAGATCAAAGTACAACGTGATTTTCAATGGCCTATAAAGTATAGGCAAGACATGTTACAAGGATGTGCTAACTACCATAGCGCAGTCTCTAGTACACCAATCAGCGCTGGATCTTAAATTTTATCAACTCAATAAATTTCAGTACCATTGTAGTTTAAGCAAAGTGACTATAACATTAGAAAAGGCGACTACCGTAGATTTCTAGAGTGAGTAAGTGAATCGACACTACTGTCAATGAGTGTCTAATCAATTAAAAAAAGACAGGTTGAAGCAAAATATAAACAATTTACTTGAATCAATTAAAGAATAGAACAACAGGATATTTGGCAGTAATACCTATAGAACCTGAAAAGGCACTCCAGTCCATAATTGTAGTTAGCTGCAGCATCTTCAAGTGCAAGTTTGCAGAACTCTTCATACATAGAAGGGACGAACATGTCTCTAAGAAAGTATGACCAAAACCGGTACAGTGTGTTCATTTCCTGCACATAAAAGTCAATTGTCTCCAAGGAATAGTAGTTGAAAAGGCCGCAGATACCAAACCCCAAATTAATCAACTGCATAAGCTGGCACTAAGAAAGCCAAATGATTCGTTCTTAGAGGAATTAAGCTCATGCAGATTGACCATCACACTGCAGCAAAAGGGTTCTGCAAGTAAAGCTCCTAGAAGCATGATAAAGCATCGAAATTGGGAAGCCATAAACATTGAGTTCCCAGGAAACCAAAGGCATTCATATAATAACAGACAGAAAGGAAAGTAGAAAAGTCATGATAAGCTAGCCCTTTGTCTTATCTTCCTACATTGACCCAACGTAATTGTGGGTTTCCTAATGAGTTCTCAAAAATAACCTTCGGAATCAGCAAGAAAACCGTGGCTTCTCTACCAACTAATGGGGAAAAGGCCTACAAAAGACAAGGTCAAAGAGGAAAGGTTGCACCATTCTAATCTCAATGTTAAACAGGATAGATAAAACACTCTTCCAACAAAAACGTGAAAGTAGGTATATCATAAGAAAGAAGGATGAGCACACAGTTCCCGAGCCTTCATAATCCTGGTCTCAAACGACAATGACTTCTGCAATCAACATATACAGCTCATATTCACCTCTTAAGATATAAAGAGCAAAAAAGCAGACGGACACACCTCACTGCAACCAATTCCCAACTTCTTTCTGTCATTCAAGCACCGTTTGCGATACTTCAGGTACCTTAAGGGTAGAGCAACTCTGTGAGTCAAACCTCAAATTAAACAAAGCATATTTAACAGAGAGCCCTTACATTTGCTGTTTAAAACCATTGTCCTCCAAAAGACGGTGACTTGGATGCTGAAATGGTGGAAATGACTTTGGCATTGAACCAACGGGTGGACTACAGCCAGAGAGATTTCCATGAGGTGAATTACTCAATTTTGAAGACCTGGGCCTGTTTTTGTCATGATTAGGTTTGTGTTACACTTGCAAAAACTAGACAACCAGAAAGACCACCAAAACCTCGACTCAGATGGCACAACGGAAGAGATAAATTTCCTTCCACAACATGCTGATGGGGAAAGTACTAAGAGACCACAAAGATGGTAGCAAAAATTTCAAACTAACCCATGATTTTCAGGAGGAGTAGACCCAAAGAAATAACCAAAGGAATTGCTTGGCGGACTCTCTGATATCACTCCTATAGTGCTTCGAGCGGTACCATGATTTCTAAAGTTGCTGGAAAAAAAACGCTGCTGAAAGGATGTGTGTTGCTTAGAGGAACTCTTATTTTGCTTTCTGCGGGGATTAGTAATGCCAGATTCACCAGGACTGCTGGACGCAGCAAAATGTTCCCCCGGCTTGAAGTTTGATACTCCAGGGCCACATTTTCCAGACCCATTTTCCAAACAGTTGTTCTTTCGACGATTGGATTGCTTTTTTTCCAGTTCCTGTCAGCAATGAAAAAAACCATTATCCGTGATGTAAACTTCAAGTTAGTGATAAAAGACAAAAATACAAGAATTACTCTCTACCTGCTCATAGTAGTAAAGACCCTCATCAATTGCAGAAGCAAGTTCACTAGAGATTGACTTCGATTCATTGCCTCCAGTTTCATAACATCTGCCAATCCTGCCATTCTGCATTGCACAAAGAAAGGATTCAGCAACTTCCAAATCCAGAGCACTGGTCAGAGTTCTTGAGAGAATCATTATCAGATGGTGAAAGATCAGAGAGAGAAAAAAAGAGTTTCTTTTGAAAGGCCGTTGTTTCTAGTAAAATCGATGAATATTTCTCCCTATATGAGGAAAGAGAGACAATGAAGAAAAAGGTGAGCTTCTGTTCGTCTTTGGATACTCACTGCTTCCTATCATGACTATTTCTCGAAAAGTAACACCCCAGACAAAATGGATAATACTTTGGAGCACCAAACACAATCTCAAACTCCTAATAAACTGCAAACTTTCTAATGCTATTTTCCCTGTTATCAACTGAAACCATAAGAGAGAGAGCATATGGACCTAGAATAAAAACAACAGTTATATATTTTATTATCTGAAATAAAAATAACATGTAGTTTAGATACAGATAGAGACTTTATAAATACAAGCTAACCTCTCTCAAATTTTCCTGAATCAGAACTCAGTTAGGTGCTTAAAGAAAAAATGGAAGATGACCAAAGCAGCTTCCCAACCCTAAGCTAACAACGGAGTGGGAGACTAAAAGTCGGTAAAATGGTTTCTTTACAAAAGTATGCACTTCTTGCACAAGCACGTCAAAATTGTGTCCAGCTAATGACATCTGTTTGCGAACTTTAAGCACATTTATGCATGAGAAATCATTAGCAAAGGCAATTAAGAGCATTTTAAGTCCAGTACTCCATACTTCCAGACAAAGCATGTTTTAAGCAGAGTACTACCGGAAAAAAAAACGCAATTGTCTAAAACCACAGGAAACATAGATAAGTGGCTGAGGACACCTTGACTCACAGATTAAACAGCAATGCATGTGTTCTTTTTTTTTGTTTAAACATTTCTTCTTGCTAAAAAAGTAGCATACCTGTGTTACTATCACTAGTCTCTGAACATCATGATCATAGCCCATGTCATCATCTTCATCATCAACTCTGCGAAAACATAAGCCCAAACCAGAAAAAGAAAGTTAGAACAAGAATCTATTACCCAAGATGAAAAAGTGGTCCAAAAATGCCAAACAAAAGGCCTTAGATTTTATTTATCTGACAAAAGTTGTGCGGTCAGAAATATAAGATCGAACAAAGAGGAATTATCAGAACTCAGCTGGTTTAAAGAAACGTTATCTCGATATGGTTAACAAGTACTGGAACCAACATAGTTATTTCTTGTTTAGCACAGAAATAAGTTTGAAACTTACAATATTCAGATGGTGATAAGACATCAAAAGTTAACCATGCTTAAGTACTAGAGGATCAATTTAAAAAAAAAACAGAAACTTTAATCTCTGCTCTTAAGCAGCAGATCCATAAGTGAGAATTTTATATAAAAATGCCTAACAAAACACCGTAACAAGCTTATTCTGCAGTCTCCATTTTCCACAAACCAAATGAAGTTTCTAAAGTAAGTCCCTAATAAGTTTCCTGAGTTTTTCTTTCCCAAGTGAAAACTAAGATAAACTCAGCCATGGGTCAAATAAGAGCATACAGACAAGAGGGGGTGAAATAAATTCATCGACTAGCAAAACACCATCAAAAGATACTATCTACCATTTCAAGGTTCCAACTTTCCCTTTATAATTCCCCGTCGCTTGTAACTATGGATGTTTTACTCACTGCACAACAATATATTACATAGTCCTCTCCCAGGTCAAAAGAATTATCATATTTAATAAGACATAGAAACATTGTTTTTAGTTGTCAAGGATATTGAACAGATCATTAGATATAATCAGAACCCCTTGGTGCTGCATCTTATATTATCCATTTAAAAAGTGCTCAGTTTGACCTACTTTTTCTAAAGACTGATGTCAGTTAGCATTAGTTCCTTTCTCACATCTTTCAAGAAAAATAAACATCTCCCCACATATTTGTGTCCTCATAATTAATGCATAGGTGCTCTTTCCCATGGATATGTATCACATAGTCTACTAATGCTTGAGATCCTTTTTAGTTTCATTAGTAACATTTCCAAAAGCGGAATTTACATGCTAAAATCCCTGATGCCTAAAACCATTTCAGAAGACTGCCAACAATCCCATCTGCCGTAAACACACTTTCTTGGGCAAATAATATTTTTGAACTGCATATGAAAGGAGCAAGAAGAATAAAGCAGGGGGCACCTTCTAATTAGAGAAAGATCGTCTCTTTTCACAGTATTTTGCTCTAGCTCCAGCTCTTCATCAAGCATAAATGTGCTAGAGAAGTCATCAGATAAGTCAGAAACATTAATGTTTCTAGATGTAATTGACGGCGCTTGGTTTCTCTGTTTCACATAATTGCCCCATGTTGCTGACTCTGTCTCTTGTATATCGTCAGGAAAAGGAGGAGTGCCAGTAGCATGGTTTACGCACTTGACAGTTGATTGAGAAGTTTTCCCATTTGAATTACACTCCGTATCACAAGATGGATGTGTGGCACAGCTTCCCTGTGAGAGACTCTCTGCTTTATCCTCAGTTGCATCGCTATCCTCAAAAGAATCAACACCAAGTTGACTTTTAGGAGTCTCAGCTTTCGATGTAGGTTCATTCCTCTTGTGAATCCACTTTGACCACTCATCTCGCTTTCTTATTTTGTCACCCTGCATGTTCAATAATGGAAATTGGCCCATGAACTCTCGAAAAAATGAAAGGGCATTAAGCTCGGACAACATGTCCTTCAGAACAACCGAAGAAGAAAAATCAAATCATGCATAACTGTCGGAAAGCCACTTTGTAAGCATTTGAAGTATTCTGTCATAGTCCAACCAAAAAGAAAAGGTTATCTAGCAAAAAAACCATTTCATAATCCTGTCAGCATACATTTTTCATCAACTATTGAACACCAAAATCAGACCTTCACTTCAATAGTGCTCGAACTTTGCAAAGCATAGAGGATAAATTGTATGTCGGTGCACATTTGCTGTACCTGCAACCACACATCAAACAAAGAATAGCCTTTTCACTATTAAAGGTGTTTCATCCAACAATATTAAGCAAAAACTAATGTGAATTATTTTGTAACATAAACTTAACTGATTCACATTGAACACGCATTGGATACAGCATTAGTGTACCTTCCAAGCAAAATAAAATAGAATTATTGCATCAAAACATACCCTTCTGAAGTTAGCAATTTTGGATATTGAAACCCACCCTTGTTCATCCATCAACTCAATTAGATAGTTGTCATTCTGCAAATTCTCATCACTGCAACAAGTAAAAGTCAACAGTTACACTAGTAGAAACATGTTCTGCAAGCAAGCAAACAATCATGCAACTGCGATGACCATAAGATATTTTAACAGCATTTTCTGGATCAAGTCTGTCATGTCGTGCACAGCACACGGAGCACACCCTCAAGTACATTTCTGAGGCAAGCACACAAAAAAGCAATGTCAAAGGAGCATTAAGAAGATGAGAGCAAATTCCACGTGCTGCTGATTAAATATTATAGATTTCTATGTACACATACTCTGTCATGTGATAGAAATTTTAGTTTATCGGAGAGCACTACTAAGAGCATGAACACTGTTAATGTTTGTGCACCTGATAGCAATGGGATGGATAATGCTCAGATTCTTTGTCATAAGAGGAGGAAATCAATGGTCCATGGACAGTGGTTTAATTTGCATAAGTAATGAAGGATCAATACCTGAAGTAATACTCAATTTGTTTAATAATGCTTGACTTCAATGCCAGTGTTTCTGGGGGTAGTGTGCTAGCCCCTGGATTTACAGGATGGGAAAAAAGGTGTGGAGGATATGGTCCTCGAGAAGCAAAAGGAACATAGCATATGGATGTAGGTCCTGTAACAGAGACAGACTATTTAATTCGAAGGTAATAAAACACCTGGCAAAAATATAATATCCAAATGACCAAGCAATCTAAGTGACCCAAATGAACAATATAAAGCAGATAACAAATAGCATGGAGATAAGAAAGAAATCATTCCCTATTAGGATTTTTTTTAGCTTCATCTCTCATATATACTACAGTAAACATCATTTATAAGTCTAAACAAATAAATCTTTTTGATAATGTCAGAGTTTTCTGTGGACCTCACTGAGTATGAGCACACTTGCACTAATTAGAAGCCATTTTTAGAGAAGAAGCCTTAGCTAGCTAAGATCCATGACACGAAGAAGAGGACATTTTGACTAAGCTAGCCATAAGCTAATGCAGAAATGTCGAACCTAGAGGATAAAATATACATCACATAACGCTCTGAAAATTCACATTCACGAAGATTAGAAGAAAGAGGGCAAGAGTTAGTTTCAACTTTCTAAAAAACTTTATATACATCACTTGTTTGAACAAAATGAAGGGTGGACCTCGCTCTTCTTCAAGCTTACGTTTCTGGATTATATATCTTGTATACTTTGATAATGCACCTATTCGTATCCACTGAATCTGTCATGGCTTTTTTAAGAAAATCCAGATTGCAAATACAGGGTAAAAACCAGGTCTTGAAAGGTTCTTACTATTCCAAGCACCTCATAGAAAACAAGAAAGGATCCAGCGACCTATTCCCTAAAGAGATTCCAATTACCGCTTTGGATGACATCTCAAAGCAATATTTCAACTCTATGTATCATTCATGAACTTCTTTTCTACCATCATTACAGCAGCTGATTACCTCTCACAACAAGGCTCTCCAGGTACCAGGTCACTGGCCAGTCAAAAAGTCCAAGATAAACTACATGAACAGATTCCAGAACATCTATTGCCACCATGAAAAGGAACAAGGCGTAAATCCATACCTATTTCAATGAAATAACTAGAATATTGCGGATAGACATATAATATACCTAAACCATGCACCTTGACAAATAATTAAGACAGAAATGGGAATAAAAGCCAAACGTCCTTTCTGGGTTCATTCTCTCAATGCTGAATAGATCATCCGATAATCCTTTGCCTTATGCAAGGACGGACTGAAGGATTGATTAACAAATACAGCGAGTGTCTAGAATGACTTTGACTATTCACTTTTTGCTTTTTTTCAATCTAGCGCTTACACATTTTGACCTTCAATTAAACCCAGAACTTGAAAATTTCGCACCTTCCAAATCTTGACATGTATATTCAGATATAATCTGTTCATATATCGATTTGAATACTATCATAACTTTTGGTAGGATGACAAAACAAGTTCTATTTATTTCTATGACTAAAAAACAAATGCACCGAGATAAAGCTAAGAAACCATGGTTGTATAATTACCTGGGAAGCCTGGACCAACCATAAATCCAGGAGCTGGACCATAGAATGGAGCCCTAAAATACGTTCTTGGTCCAACAACCTGTTGCATTGGAATGGTCTCTCCAGGGCCAAATGCTCGATGATTCCACGGTTGGGAAGGACCACCAGGCTGCTGCATACTAGGTCTTCTATTCGCAAAATTCACAGCACGAGCATTAGGATCTCCTTGTGGTAAAGGTTGACTTCTACTGGGATTAACGCCACTAGCAGCAGGAATAAAAGGCTGTCCAAGTGTTTCACCTCCTGACTTCACCAAAGGAGTCTCAACGCTTGGAAAAGGTCCAGCACACGGATGGCAAACATATCCCGGGATGCCCATGTGGGGGGCAGGAATGAAAGTATGATATATGGGGGGAGTAGGAAGTTGACCATATGGTAATTGTACAGGGAAAGGAGGCCCACCATTTGGGTTGCGCTTAGAACCTGATTTTTGATGACGTGTTGATGAATGCTTCTGTGAGTTATAGTTTCCAGACCCTTGAGACTTAGGCTGCATGAATGGTGAATGTAAAAGGAACAGAAAATGCAGCGGGTTACTAAATGTAGTTCCACCAAAGCAAAGGAAAAGGAAACACTTAGCAATCACACACAGAACAACAAAGTACAATTTCTTTGAAGTACATTCCAGCATCAAAATCACTGCATCCATGAGTTTTCCTGCATATACCGGGTGCATGCACTTCTTTAAAACAATAGTTTTGAAAACTTTGGACTTCTCAAGCAATTAGTGATTAAACATTCACACTTTATCATCAGATCAAATTCAAATGTTCAAACACAAAAGGACAGAAACAATAGAAGAAATATTCTTAATGCAAAACCAACAACAGGTCTGTACTGTCACTGCTTTGAGTGCCAAAAAAGACGTCATTGCATGTATAGTTCAAAGAAGGGAGGTGCGTATTACTGAAACCACTGAGAACTAGCAATTTATCACAAGGGTTAATAACAATCTGCAAACCAAAAGAAATTAACACCTTATTTGTCGATCATTTCGTTCCGCAATCTTGATAAAATGATACCCATTAAATGAGTTAATTATCTCGAACTTATTCCAAATAAGACAATGTATGATCCATGCATATGAATGGCATGGTATATATGAGCTTATATGTTCATTACCACTTTACGCTTGTCTAAATCTGCTTATATCCACTTTGTTAAGTGCCAGATAAAAGATGCCAGTTGCCATTCTTTGACTCTTTCCATCCAAAGTTTCTTCACCAATCGAGGCTACTAAAGTACTTGATCACGCTTTGATATCATGATAGATGCCTCTGCATGTCGCAGGAGAGGAGGCAAACACAAACTCCTATTCTCCAACACACACGGTACTCCAAAACTGCAAGCAGCAGATTTTGATATTGTCTATCTACTTAAGAGAAGTAGGCTAATCATAAAAGGAAAATAGGAGGTCAACAACACTTCTACTTTGCCAAACTCACTCCTAAGTCCTAACTCCTAAGCAGCACACTAAAACTTGTATTGGTTATTAAAATTACAATCCCCTTACTAATTCGACGTTCCACTGGGAAAGCATCCTTGATAAACCCATACAAAGAAAAAAAATGGCAAATTGAAGGCTCTCTGAGAACGAAATTAGGTAGCGCAGAAAGATATAGTCTAAAACTGGAACATCCAATCAAAATCATCATTGAGAACATCTGTCAAGCCATCCCTCGTTAAGAACTTAAGTTTGAGTGTGGTTCCATGTCTTCGCGTTTCACGGCTAATCTGCTCCTAAAATGGCTTCACTTGTCAGGTACGCTTTAGGCGCTCGTGCAAATCAAGAGTGAATATGCTCCAGAATAAAATCCCAAATGCAACGAGCAACTCATAAAACGCCACGTCCAAATGACGCCACTATTAATACCGATCATCACAGCTCGAAACCGAAACGCCGATCAAGTACAGCCAGCGAGCTTAATCTATACAATCAGACAGAAGCTAAACCTGAGAAGCTGGTGGGGGAGCTCCCCTGTCAGAAGCAACCGATGGCGGAGGCTTCGCCGGAGATTCCGCGCTCTTCGTCCGCGGCGGTGCATCGCCGAGAGCAGGCCAAGACTCCGCACCCATCACCGGCGCCTCCCCGTCGGCCGCCGCCGCCGCCGCCGCCGCCGGGGTCTTCCACGGCGACTTCGGCCCGCCGAGCTCCCTCTGCTCGTCGACGCTCTCGTTCTCGGCCGTCACCATCGCCTCGATCTCGGCCAGAAGCCGCGCAAGCCCCTCCTCAAATCACCCGACCGAACCGAAAATGCGGGATCAGCGTCGCCCCGTCAGCAAGCAAGGCAGCGAGCGGTTCGGAGGGGAAGCGCCTTCACGAGTCTCTGTAAGCGAATCCTCCTCCGACGATCATATCGCGGGCATGCTTCGCCTGGTGATCACTAGCAGGAGAGCTTCGCAAGGCTTATGGCTTGCAGCAGCTAGAGAGAGAGACGGTGGATGTGCGTGGGAGCAACGGAGACTAGGGTTGAAGACAGCGAGCAAGAGAGAGAGAGAGAGAGAGAGTGCAAGGGTTTTCGGGACGAGATTGACAGCAGCAGACGGAGTGTGGAAACTATGGATGGATTCAGAAGCACTTCTTGCCCTCTCGCGAGTGAGGACTGTTGCTCTATGCCCTGCCCCGGCTCATTTTTTGGCTGTCTCCAGAAGGGGTGGGGGGGTGCGCGCGATTCTCTGTTGCGTTTTTCGGAGTGGAAGTAGCCAAAAAGGTGGTGTGCTCTCGAGAAAATGAAAGGGCGAACTTTTCCGTCGGTCCCGCGCTCGATGCACAAACCCTAGGGACGAGTGGCAGTTGGGCTTCCGAGATAGGCCCGATGGGCCGAAGGCCCAATGCGTCCGGAGATTTGAAGCAATTAGAAGCGGGGAAGAAAATTTGCATGCATCCGATGCATGTGAGATAGTGGGTGAGGCAGGCATCTCCCGGAATAAGCTTGGAAGCATGATTTGTCAATTTCATTGTACTTTTTGAGCTCTCTGTCGACGAGTCCTCCCCTCTAGTCTTGGACTAGGGTTACCTTTGGATTGTTGGCTGCGCACCAAGCTTAAGCTTGCTCGCTGACAAAAATTTATGACATAAATTTTTGAGCTCAGTGTTAGACCTGCTGAGTATGTCTTTAGATCAGATCAATTCTGAGTGAATCCTATATTGACTTTCGAGTTTATCTCCCTTAATGATGTAAACACACCTTAAAAGTTTAACATTTTGACAAGGGAGTGCGATCACAGTACAAATTACTATTTATTTTTATTTTTTCTGTTATGGTCTAGTTATTCACGCGAGCCAATCGAACTAACGACGCTCCATCATTGCTTCGACAGATGAAGGGCCAATATCGGAAATCTCAATTTTTGTGGATTGGGTAATTTGTGTACCTCGTAACAACAACACGTGGAGAACACAGGCCTATCGAAGATGGAAGTTGTTAATATTGAAAAGCAAAGTTAGTTGTCGAGCACGAAAGGGAAAAAACAAACAAAAAATAAAGAGAAGAAAGGCCAGGTTGCCTTGGACTAAGCCCAGAACTCTCACACGTGCAGGCCCAAAACGACACACGTTCGGCCCACGGTTCGAGCATCATCGTCCCGTGGACTTTGCTTCACTCTCGACTTCCTCCTTTGCTCGTGTCTCACAGTTCCACTTCTGCTCTGGCTGTCCGGAAGCACACGACGAACTCAGTCCGGCATCTCCTCGGCCGGAGCAAAACCCTAAGACCCATCAAGCCGACTCGTCGAATTCCATGGCCAAGAAGAGGAAAACCATAGAACCCGAGCCCCAGCCACCTCCTTCGAAGGAGGAATCCGAAGAAGAAGAAGAAGAAGAAGAAGAGGACGAGGATGAAGAAGAAGACGAAGAAGGGAGCGACTCGTCATCCGAAGAGCAGGAAGACGAAGAAGCGTCGGAATCAGAATCCTCCGAGGGCGAAGACGAGGCGTCGAAGCGAGAAACCGTCAAGCAACTCCTTGAGCCATTCACCAAAGACCAGCTCATCGCCATCCTCAAGGAAGCCTCCGCGAACGACCCTTCTCTGCTCTCCGAGCTCATCAAATCGACCGAGTCGGACCCCGTTCACCGCAAGATCTTCGTCCACGGCCTCGCCTGGGACACCACGGACGAGGCCCTGACCTCCGCGTTCAAGCCGTTCGGCCCGATCGAGGAATGCAAGGCCGTAAATGATAAGGCCACCGGCCGGTGCAAGGGTTACGGCTTCGTCCTCTTCAAGACGCGCGCCGCGACGCGGAAGGCCCTCAAGGAGCCGCAGAAGAAGATCGGCAACCGCATGGCCTCGTGCCAGCTCGCGGCCGCCGGTCCCCCATCGGCGGCCCCAGTTTCGTCGGACGCGAGCTCGCGGAAGATGTACATTGCAAACGTGGCGCCACAGGTCAGCCCGGAGAAGCTGCGGGCCTTCTTCGCGAAGTTCGGGGAGATTGAGGATGGGCCTTCGGGTATGGATAAAGTGACGGGTAAGTTTAGGGGTTTTGCTATAATTGTTTACAAGAGCCTAGAAGGTATTAATAAGGCATTGCAAGAGCCTGTCAAGGATTTTGAAGGCACGAGATTGGAGTGCTCTCTCTTTGTGGAAGGTAGAAATTCCAAAACCGTCAAAAAGGCTGCGCCCGCTGCAGCAGCCGCGGGGGGCGGTGCAGTAGGTGGTGCGGGCGCTTCAACGGCCCCAAACAATATTGGGTTTCAGAATTTTCCGGCTGGGTTCAATCAGGGATTAGTCGGTCAGAATTATCACCCGGCGGCGGTTCTTTTGGGGCAGAATGCGGGTTTGGGTTTATTGAATCCTTTTTTGGGACTTGGCGGGGGTTCCTTAAACCAGGTGGTCATGAACCCGTCATTCCCAGGTGCGATTTCTGCTCCTTTGAGCAGAAACACCGGCGCATCAATGGGATTCAATGCTGGTTTTGGCCTGCAGCAGGATATTAATAGCATAAGCCCGAGTGTGATCAGTGCATATAATACTCAGGCTGCTTTGCAAGGGTTGGGTGCTTATCAAGACTCCCAGTTGGGTCAGACCTCTGCTTTAGGGGCATCATCAGTAGGGAGAGGACAACCTGGTGCCGGATCTGGTGGGTCGAATTTAGGACACTAGGTAGGTGATTAATTTCGTAATTTGGTTTTGAACGTTGTTTTGCTGTCATTCTTTGCGTTTGATTTGCTTTGTAAACTTTGTTCTTAGGATGCTTAGAAGCATTGGATATATTTTATTAGTTTGTCATGGGTGCTTGAGAAGTTGATATCTCTATCGACCATTTGTCCTTGTGGGCACCCAGTGGTCAAGAAATAAGAATGCGGTTAGACTTGACTCGTGGGAAGCACGTCTAACTTTAAGTGTCAATTTGTATTTTAGAATCGACTGTCGAATGCAAACAGTAGTTTATTTCAGTTCATTATGAAGTCTGAGAGCATTGCACAAGTAGCCATGCAATGTTGGGGCTACTTCTAATAATCTCACGGACCTTTCAGAATTTGTTATCAAATGACTCTTCTTACAAATGAAAAGTTTGTTTTTTTTGGTCGGATTACAAATAAAAGTTGATGTAGCACATTCTCTATGTGTCACATGGCATGTACGCTGGCCTTCCATCAAATTTTTGACAGGTGGTTAATGGATCATGAGTTTAAGTTATGTAAGAATAACCTGGTTGAAAATTTTCAAAGTAGAGTGACCTTTTCAAAGTTATCATCAAAGCATTGCGAAGCATGTGACTTTAAACATTTGATTGAGTCTCGTTGAAGAAAGCATTTATGTCACAATTTTCTATGAGAGTTTCTGGCCGCTTGGTTAGGTCATGAAATGAGGGTTGAGATTGTGAATGATGGTTTGAGATCCAGTAATTTGAGAAAATTCATCATGTTGTCCATGGATGTCATATTCCCGAAAGAAATCTTTCCTTACGAAGGACTTGTTCTACTATTAGCGAGTTGTAGATTTCGAGTCTTTATTTTTCTGTTTGAATGAGAAGCTTTTGCCAGCAGAGAGATCAGTCATAAATTCTCATAGTGGCAGATATGCTAATGAGATGGAAGTATTAGAGTAACACTGTTGTCCTATTTCCAAGTGGCTGTATATGGCAAAATGGCGTTGGAGACACTTTTCTTTGTCCATTTTTTTATTCGACAAGTGGCGTTGGAGACTTGTAGCACTGTGAGTTGTGTAAGGGCTAGAAATGTTAAAGCACGATAGGTCCAGGCCCTTGTGCACATTGGCAAATATCTGGTTGAGAACTGTAATTGAACTGATGATAGTAATATAAAAGTCTAAATGCTGAAGCTACTCAAGAGTAGAAAGTTATATTGAGTTTACAGAGTAGCTTCAAGCAATATCCTCAGAGCCGCATCAGAAATTTTAGTAAGATTTTCCTTTTGCATCTGGAGAGCAATCATGTATACAATTGCCTTTCTGTTGATTACAAAAATCTAGGTTTTGCACATGGCGAGTAACATGATACCTCTTGCAGGGGTTCGGGGTGGTTATGAGTCTGGAGGTCTTAATTTTAGACCAGGAAAGTCTATTAGGTGCTATTTACATTCTTTTAGCTCTAATGGTTATCATGAATGGTGACTGACATCTTTCGGACAATACCCTAGATTACATTTTCTCCATGTTTGTCGTGATTCAATTTGCATGCTAAAGCAAGTAAATAACAGCTAGTGAGCAGCTTGTTCAAAGTTGGTTCCCCCTTTTCTTGCTTTATTCGGGATTTTTAACAACCCTATGGAACTTTCCTAATGCACTTCAACTCAGAACAACTCTGCCTTTGTGATTGCAGTGGTCAAAAGGATTTGTCAGTGAATGGGCCGTCACAGCTGCAATGCTGTCTCAAAAACCAACCGAGGAGGAGTCGTCTCAAGATGTTCACAAAATCGATCTGTACATTGATGCGACGATGCTGTCTCTAGTCTGAGGTGAAGATGCGTCGACGGTAACTTATTTGTGTTGAATTTGAAGTGTGGACCAACAATTGGCGAGCTGTTCATTGTGAGAAAGCTATATGATTCTTGTTAGTTCTCATTGGGACTCTCTCTCTCTCTCTCTCAAAAAAAAAAAAAGAGGTGGATCTTGATTGACATGTAAACTTGTGTAAGCGGTGTGCTGTGCCGACTGTGCCATGTCGCGTCCAACCACCTAATATTTTCTCATGAGTGGTCGGGGACCACGTTGACGTGGAGGTCCTGGATCACCAAATATTTTCTCGTGAATTGATTTAGCCTTATCTTGCTTGTCTGAGGAATGAAAGCTGGAAAAAATCAGGCACGAGAGAAGAAAAATCGAGAGAGAGAGAGAGAGAGAGAGAGAGAGAGAGAGAGAGAGATTTCGCAAGTCTCCGCTCTCGAATTGAGCTCTTTTGATTCAGCCATGGCGGAGGGAACCACAAGTTTCCCCCACCGAAGTTTTCTTTCTTTCTTTTTCAGTTTTTCGGGTATCGCCGGTGCGGCTGGGAGGTGGTGGTGGTGGTGGTGGTGGAGGGGTTACTGATTGATGCTCGATAGTGAACTTCGGAGAGAGAGAGAGAGAGAACTACAAAAAGTAAGTAAAAGAAAATTCTAACAAAAAAAAAGGGGAGATAAAGGGGGAAATGTTTCCGTACCTGCGGGGGTGCCGGCACACGTGTGAACCCCCGCTAGTCGATTTTAAGTTCTGACGTGGTGCTGATCCATCGGCTCGTCTGGGCGTCGGATCGATTTTAGAGTGTATAAGTTTTGAATCTAAAATTCGGAATATATCTCATTAGAATCGGCTCCCAGTTTCAGTTTTGAAACGTGAAATCTAATCTCATTTCTCCTTAGATGGACTTTGGTTTTCCGGTACAATTTCGAGGTGTACCCAAGTATTTGTGTTTCTTTTATTTTTTCTTTTGATTTTTTTTATAGTAAAATAATATTAACAATAAAGCGATTTCCAAATGAAAAGACGGACTAGGGCTAGTGAGCAAAAGACAAATTGAGAACGAGCGAGGGTCGCGAGGCTGCCAATCCCAATCTGCACCTAACATTTTCTCGTGGGTGGTCCGGGACCACGCTTGACGTGGAGGTCCCGGATCACCTAATATTTTCTCGTGAATTTGAGAATCTAGCGTCATCTTGCGTGTCTGAGGAATGAAAGCCGGCAAAAAAATCAGGCACGACAGAAGGAAAATCGAGACGCGCGACGAAAGGCCGCCCGCAAGACGCCAAGGAGGGGAGGGGGGAATCGGGAGTCGGGCGGCTAAAGCGGCATATCCCAAAGTTTGACGGAACAGAGGGCGACATGACGATCAGCGAAAAGCTCCGTTCTTTGTAGTTAACTCCCGACTTCGCTCTCCGCCTCTTCGTCTTCGCCTTCGACTTCGTTCGGGTGGGGGACAGAGAGAGAGAGAGAGAGAGAGAGAGAGAGAGAGAGATTTCGCGAGTCTCCGCTCTCGAATCGAGCGCTCTTTCGATTCGGCCATGGCGGAGGGGCCCGGGAGCAGCGGCGCCGTCCCTCTGTTCGAGAAGGCTTATCGCGCCAACTGTCCCGGGTGCGAGGTCGACCGCCTCAAGCGGGAGCGGAGAGGGATCCCTTACGGGGACCTCTCTTTCATTTGGTTCGTCTCCCTCTGCACCGGTCAGCCCCGCCCGACTCTCTCTCCTTCGCTTTGACGAAACCCCGTCTTTCGTTCGAGTTCCCGCGGAGTTCATGGAACTTTGTGGTTTGGCTAATTGATGGGTTGAAACTGTCGTGGCGCGCGAACCGGTTGTGCATGCTCTCGTCTTGTGTTGAAGGACAGTAACTTTGAGGGAGGTCCGACGCGAGTTTAGCTGTCGAGTTGAGCTAGTTTGCGATATGGCGCGTGTTGCTTTTTTAGTTAAGCACTGGACAATGAAATAGAGCGTGATCAGTTATACCATTTCACGCCCTCTGATGAATTTGAGTCTAACATGACTGGAATCTGTTGCGGCAGCGGCGGTAAGTTTTAAAAGTTTGTTGTTTTTAAGTAGTCAATCGACGGATTCGGTCGATTCAAATTTGAACGAGTGTTCATGTTAAACGATGAACGATATAAGAAGGTTTAATGGGGCATTGTATTGTTTGACGAGTATTTGAGTACTGTTTTGTTTTCTTTACCTTTAACTTGTTGGTTCTAATGTTGTCACGTTCGTCTCTTTTTCCCGAATGTACGTAAAAGCGCCGGTTTTATTTAATTCCGAATCTGTTATCCGCGTTTAGATTTTGGGGGGGATCATACTCTCTCCTGTAGTATTAAATGATATAATCGTGCTCTGATGATTCGTCTTCCCGCTTTTGTTTCAGCTCTGCCGATCTCGTCACTTTTTCCATTTCTGTACTTCATGGTACGCATCTCCATTCCTAATAAGAACTCACTTTAGTCATTGTACGATGAAGTGCGAAGCCTTTTCTTCTGCTGGTTTCTTAATTTTGCATGCATGCACAAAAAGATAGATTAAGTTGTTGTCACAGTCAGGCACTTCCTTCATTTTACGACTCAATCGCAATTCCTACCGTAAAGTTTTCTGCACATTATTCTTGATCTCGCGTGTGTCATTCTGTCGGTACCAAATGCTTTGATTGGAGGACCTTGGTTAGGGTTGTCTCCACTCCAATTCGAATTTTGACAAAGGCTGATTAATCATGTCTCTGGAAGCTTTAATTAAAGCCCATATGGTCACTGTGATAGTAACTCCAACATGTAGAATGAGAATGAGTTACCTGTCGAGAGTGATCTGCCTTTTCCCATTTCAAGCTAGATCTCAAAGCTCCTCAGGAGCATAAATTTCTTCAACTCTGCCCTTGTGCTTCCCATTCTATATCTTCCCAGGACAATTAATCATGACTTCTACTGTCAGATCAGAGACTTCCATATTGCAAAGAGAGAGGAAGACATTGGTTTCTATGCTGGATTTGTAGGTATTGCTGAGAAATTAATTTGTTTTCGTTTTAAGGGATCTTGTTTCCAGAAAAAAGATAGGCTGACCTATCTTGTTCCCAATATTCACTGAATCTTTATCACAGATTGATGAGGATCTTCTTTTTAGGGTCTTCATTCATGGTGGGAAGAGCTCTGACATCTGTTTTCTGGGGAGTATTAGCAGATAGATATGGTCGAAAACCAGTTATTCTCATCGGCACATTCTCAGTGTTAGCCTTTTTCCTCCTTTGGCAACTGCAATAGCAATGAAACTAGCTCATTCGAAAGCCTGTTAACATTCATTTGTCATCAGGGTTGTCCTCAATACTCTCTTTGGCCTGAGCACCAGCTTCTGGATGGCCCTTTGTACACGTTTTCTTCTGGGATGCTTCAACAGTCTACTCGGTACTATAAGGGTATGGTTTCTTTCTCTATGCTTAGCTCTTATTTGCATTATAGATGCTGTAGTGCAGGGTTATTTGGTTCCTTTTCCGCAAATGCTAATTTGCGGCTGTTCCTTTGGTTTGTTCTGATTTAGGCTTATGCCTCAGAGGTTTCTACAGAAGAACACCATGCTCTCACTCTATCAGTTGTAAGAAGTTTCGCCTGTTCTCTGGGTGATCATGACCCAAAACAGCATCTGATGCAGTAGCAATTTACTCAAGGGCTTTTCATTTCAGGTCAGTACATCAAGAGGCATGGGGCTCATCATAGGCCCTGCTATTGGAGGTTTCTTTGCACAGGTGTGGGCTTTGCTGCTGCTCAAGTTCCCTTGTCGTCATGCATGATGGTTTTACAAGCCCTATACTTTTTGCCTTGTATATTTGAATTCATCAATAACACTGTCGTGGGATTGAATTACCCATAACATATTTTGGGAAAAACACTTTGTTGGATAATTCTCAATCTACCGGCTCATAATTTCAGAATCCAATGTTCAAGGAAATACTTTACCAGTAAGATAGAGCTCGAAAGGTGGAAGTCGGTGACCTGTGAAATGTTCTGGCAATTTTTGTACTTTTTCCTTATTGCTAATTTCACAAGCACGTATGATTTTCTGTCAATCTCCTTTTTCCATTGTTTTTGCATGGTGAAATTAATCATCCTCCAGTGGTTTCTTTTCATAGAATTAATTATAACAAGGATTATTATTCAACAAACTAGGATTGATGAATCGGTATCCTTCTATCATGCCAGGGCTAGAGCTTCAATTTTATGGAAGGCATCTCTGAATTTTCTCAATCTCATTCTTATCCCCCTTTAGCTGTCTGGAAGTCTTTTTGGACTTATTTCTTACAGTTTATCTTTGGGTGCATCAGCCTGCAGAAAAATATCCGGGTTTGTTCTCGCAGAGCTCTATCTTTGGAAGGTATATGACTATCATCTTGATCAGGATTCCATGGAGAACCTTTCTATCCATCTTTACAGGCTGGTAATTTAACCTCTCATGCATATATGCATCTTTGCAGATATCCCTACTTCTTGCCGTGCCTCCTAATATCGATTTATGCGGCAGGAGTATTCATTTCTTGCTGGTGGCTACCTGTAAGTTTCAAATAAAATTCTAGTAATCTTATTCATTCAGGAAATGGCAGTTTTCGGTCTTGTAAAGCTGAATCCATCGATTCAATGTCATATTTCAAAAGTCCCTTTGAAATTTGAGCAAAAACGAGCAGCATATAGGATTTTATCCGATATGAAACCAAGAGGTTCATAGACTGGAGTAAAATCATAACTGTTGCGCATATGCATATGCTTTATGCTCACTGTTACTTTGTCCAAGTTGGTCGGTAAAATAATTCCTTTTGTAACTCAAGGACTTGATTTTTCTTTTATTGAATCATTGGAAGTCTGGATCAGCCCATCTGCTGAAGTAGAGTCATCAATAACTTCATTTGTGAGAAAAGTTGAAAGTAGGGGAAATGAAGCTGATAATAACTATATACTTGTTTGAAATGGCCATTATTCTTCATGATAGTACTGAACTATGTTGTTTTGCCAAAATTGCCATTCCAATTGTAAATATGTCTCGGTTATAACTTATAGGTAATTGCTTATGCAGAGTTGTCACAAAATATCTATGACAATGCAGGAAACACTGCACGTGCATGAAAGCACAGATGGTAGGGGTTCGTGTGATGAGGTGAAAATTTCGTGCGATTCATCTGATACTACAAAACATGATACAGAAGTTGAGGAACAGAAAACTTACAAAGAAAATCTCCTCAAGAATTGGCCACTGATGTCCACTATCGTTGTTTATTGTGTTTTCTCGCTTCAAGAAATTGCTTACTCAGAGGTGAATTCTGTTCTTATCTGTTATAACTCTCTGATAGTGCTCACAAACACGGTGCATATTGCTATATTGATCCTCTTAAGTGATAGAATCTACTCAATTGTACGATTTGCAAGGTCAATGGTCTGCAGCACGGATTGAGGTCATAGGCATCTGAGGCTGATCCTTTTATCTACCTAAGCTTATATAAGGTTAATGATCTGCAACTCAGATTAAGGTCATAGGTATCTGAGGCTGATCCTTTTATCTGCCTAAGCTTATATAAGGTCCAATATAAGTTCATGATTCGGGGTCTAACTTGTGTTTAGGGCATCTGCTTTCTGCTTCTGCGATTGTCCCAGACGTGTCTTTATTGCCTTCAGTTAGTTCATTTTGTTCGATGGTGAGTCATTGTTTGAACTTAAAACGTTAGGTGCATTCTCAGTCTCAAGAATTCTGTCTTGTCAAATTTCAGTCTTGTGGTCCATGACACTGAGCAAGATTGGGATCGGTTTGGTTTTTTCGAGTTCTCAGTCTTGAGAAAAAAGGGAAGGTCTTGAAACATGCCATTAAATCAACTGCCCTTTCATTCATTCACAGATATTCTCACTGTGGGCTGTCAGTGAAAGAAAGTATGGGGGGCTGAACTTTTCATCTCAAGATGTTGGTGAAGTTCTAGCTATTTCAGGTACATACTTTTGTAGATCTGCGCAGCAGCTGAATTTCCCACCAGGCTCGTGTTATAGAAAACTGCTTTGCCAGTAAACTAGGTGTTTGGTCTATTTGCAACATGTGCTTGCCAACTTGGAATATCGAGGAAAAGGTCCTTATGCAATGACAAAGGAAAGCTTCTTATTCTTGAGTAACTGGGTTGCTTTGTCACTGTGTCAATTTAACTTGTCTTCAAATCTTTGGAGAAGTGGGAACAACTGGACTTACAAAGAAGGCTGGTTGCTATTGGGTAGCAAGAGTGAAATAGGGTGCTTGTTTCTTTTTTGTCTCTGGGGGGGTTGAATAGATGTCGAAGAAAGAGGCAACAAGGCAACAACTTCGATATCATTTTAAGTTTATAATTCAAGTGTGGATTCTGATGTATCATCTAGTTCAGTACTCAATACTGTAAGCTTAGGTTGACTTGCATTTGCATCATCGGATTATATGGTTCAACAGTTTAGCTAACTATTGGGAATGGCAATGTCATCAGGGTTTGGTCTTTTACTGTTTCAACTTCTTCTATATCCCTGGGTCGAGAGAATTCTTGGGCCAGTAATGATCACTCAACTATCAGCTGTAAAGTTTGATCTTTCACCTAGTTTCCTCGTTTCATTTTTTAAATGTAGTTTTTGCGACAGAGTTGAAAATTAATGTTTTTGGTTACTCGTTTCCAGGGCATATCTATCCCATTGCTGTCAAGTTACCCTTTTATAGCCATGCTTTCTGGATTAACGCTTCACATGGCAATAAATTTCGCATCCATATTAAGGAATGCTCTTTCTGTGAGTATCTGCTGCTCTTTCAAGTATAGGGGATAATCATTTATGCCTCAAGTCTTGTCTCTTTTTGTCATTTTCTAATTAGCCTTCGTTGTCAAAGTATGTAATCACTATTGTTTCATGTATTATCTGGTTACATAACAATATTTTCAAACTTACTCAATGTCAAAGTGATTCCTTTCCAGGGAATTCACAGAATATTTACTTAATCAAAAGATGTACATATATGTATTATTTCTACATTTCTTGATGATTTGAGCCATTTATGACGAAGATGGATTGGAATAGCACTTACATTTTCACAATTTCATATCTACTTCATTTTAATTGTTCTATCAGCCTCTGTGTCCTTAGCTTAGTCTAAATCCTGAGGATATTTTGCTGGGCAGTTTGCAGACTAGAAATAATTTGATACTGATAAGGCCTCCTTTGAGAATTTCTTGTGATGACATATTTTGTGATGCTACTGTTCATGTTGTCATTGTAATTGAATGAGTTCTTCTTGAGTAGAAACCTTTTCATTGTATATCACACGATATGAATCTTTTCCGACCTATGCAGGTATCTGGTGTCACTGGAATATTCATATTGCTCAACAATGCTGTTGTAAGTTTACCGTCCGCGTTAATAAATAATTTGAATGGGCATTCTGTTTCATCTGTTTTTTAGCAGGAGAACTACCTAAGCTTAGCACGATTGTTGTGCTTAGGACATTATCTTTTCACCTTCTACTGCTTTGCAGCCCCAGCACCAAAGAGGAGCTGCTAATGGTATTTCCATGACTGCAATGTCTATCTCAAAGGCATTTGGCCCTGCATGCGGAGGTGCCCTGTAAGTCAAGTTAATGTAATTAATATCTAGTTGATATCTGCTCATTGTAAAAAGTATGTATGGAGCTTGCAGTAGAGGCAGCAGCCAATTCACTGAAAGAGTAGTGCTAAGCAGCAGTCTGCCTCCCTTTTTCTTTATCAGATTATTGCGGTGCACCAAGGGGACACCTACCCATTTACAAAATCATTCACACTATATTGAGTCCAAAAGGTCCAGGATAGCATTTACATCAGAGGTCATGCTATGTGATACCAAAAAATAAAGTACGAAGCCAAGTGACTCTAAATTCCGCAATCCAGCTCTCAGAATGTCAAAGTTTTTAGCGTTTTCCCTCCGTATCAGCCAAAAAGTTGCCAGAGAGATCAATGATTCATTTTCTCTACATTCCTTCTCATGCAGTGCTTCTGTATTCCTCATCTCCATTACTTTAGTAATTAGGTATTGGCTGTAAATTTTGAGTCGTCATAGAAATTTGTGCATGTCCTCGCAGAGTACTCTGCAAAGATGACTTCTGCAAAGGGGTGAGTAGCAGGGACAGATTTGCACAGACATATATTTTTTTTCTTCTTAGCTCTTCTTAAACACAGGAATCTGACTCCTCCTTTTGGCTTATCAATTGATTTTTGGTATGTCTTTGTCCCAGAAAAATTGATCATCAGACACAATAAGAAAGCAATTGAAAATTGCCCTGTCAAAGCTACGACACCCCTTTAAAAGGGGCATTAATGTACCTGTTTTGCTAGCTTAGAATAAATCTAGATGTGACACTTTGTGCAGTTAATTGATATAAATATTTGGATATATCTGTCAAAGTTTTAAGGAGTCTTGCAAATGTAATATCAACACTGTAGTATTCAAAAGCAATGGGCAGTGCTCACTGATACTGGATAAAGAGTTGCCTGTGGTAGCGTCTGAACATGGACAACTGAGTCATGATGGGTCTGGGATCCAGCTTCGAGCATTTATAGTTCTTGTATTGTCTCTACTGTTAGTGTCTAGCCGGAAAAAGGCCAATGTGGATCTGGGACTGGGATAGCTTTCCTTTTCAGGTAAGAGTGTACTAGTTCCCCCATGTTCTCGTTAGAAGGAGCTTCCATAGATCTCATTCATGTTATGATAATTAGATGTGTAGTGAATTCAGGATATTCCTAACTTCTCATTTAGCCTTTCTGAAGCTTGCTCTCCTTTGAGTACAAATAATCTCATCTGAATGAACCAGCTTCTCTGGTTGGAGTCGCACATAAGTGCTTGTACTGTAAGTTCACTTGGTCAATGCTCAAAAAACATGGATATTAAGGTAGTATATCTGCTGGTATGTGAATGTCACTGCTTCAGTAACTTCTTTTTCTTAATCTCTTCTCTATTCTGCAGGTTTTCTTGGGCCCAAAGGCGGCAAGTAGCGACCTTCCTCCCTGGTATACACTGTGCTCACATTGTCTACAGTCTTGTTTAAAACTAAATTCTTCCAGCACTTGTTTGAGTGGGAGGGCTTGGTGTAAACTCAGCATGCACCTTTACTATTGATGGATTGTGGATATTTATGTCCCCATATTCGAAAATTATCTAGTTGCACTGCTTTACCTAGCAGTATGGCAAGTTTAATTAGTTCTTGACTCTGCTTTCAGACAATGGGACGAGAAAACTATTGTTTTTTTAAGTTAGCTGTCCGTGTGTCACATTTTAAAGTAGTTAAAATCCCGTTTGCATCTGAGGATGTCAGTATCCCAAGAGGTAGAGCGTAAGAAAGTAGAGATCTTAGCAAGTATCTCAAGCTGCTAGGACCATAAAGGATTGCAATTAAAAATCTCTATTCTGTGCATACTTTGGAATGTATGAGCTCAGTTTTTTCATGAACTGGGATTACTTAAAATCCAGAGCTTACTTTACTTATTATTAATCTAGTGATTAACACATTTTGAAATTTTGGATTATGTAAATGTAGACTTAAATTCTAGGTTTATGGATGCTATCATCTTTTGTAGTTTCGATCTCACCAAAAGCTCATCATCCTAATTATTCAACTTTCCTTTGTAAGGTACAAAATTTTTCATGATTTCAAGGATCTCTGTTCTCTGGTTTCCTGCGCTGACTTTGATTGAGCAGAATGCCAGAACATGTGCTGCTTCTTGTTTCAGATTAATCAGTTAATTGCAATATAATCCTATTTGTTCTGACTCATTTCCACCCTACCACCATCAACTTTGCTAATATAAATATTTATTATATCGCAACGGCATTTGCGAATGGTGACACACGCTGATGTAAAGTTACTGATCAGCTCTTTGAGCTTTAAGATGGTTGTGACTGTACCACGAGTTATATCCGCATCTCTTCCATGTGCTTCTGCATTCCATATGGCCGAATTGCTTACTGCAGCCTATGCCGCATATTTCTCTGGAATGCAGGTGATCAAATGGTCTTCTTCGTATTGAACTTGCTTCAGATGATCGGGTTGATTCTCACCTTCAAGCCTTTCTTGGCCCAACCCCGTGAGCGAAGAGCAGCTTCCCTTACTTAAAGCAACGGGAGGTTCATATTCATGTAAATAAGCCTGCCCTTCTAGGCCTCAGACTTTAGTCTAGCAGTGGGCTTTATAGGTATAGCATAGCATAGCACACAAGGTCCCAACATGTGATGCACTGGAAAATGTCTAGATTAATAAGATTTACGCATACACGAATGTGTTCATACCAGACATGCCCACTTGTTCATTTGGTGCACATCATTATGCTTATTAAAGAAACACGACTTTGGCACGTTTGTTAAAAGCTGCCTTACGTTTGAAGTGTCGGAGATAGGAAGCCATGATCGACACGGTGTGAATAAGGCGGTAGACGTGTTGGCTTTCAGAGGAAGAAGCACTCGAAAATGGGTCTCTTGCGACCGGGTTTCGTGGTTCCATTGACTTTACCTCCCTTCGAGGGCACGCGCACGCAGCCACTCGTGCTGGTCAATTTGTTCATCTCCGCCCTCTTCTGCCTTCTCCTGCCATTGAAAGTTATAGAGATTGTTAAGGTGAGTAAAAAAGAACAAAAACCAAAGGCCAACTCTTTTCCTGCTTTCTTTCGTTACTTTTTTTTTTCCTACTGTTTTTGCATCGAGGACGAAGATTGCCTTGGTAGATTTCACGAGGCATTACGACGCACAGCAAACAGAAAAGTGAGAAAGCAGATGTGGAATGACGCGTCAAGTAGCTTCAAAGTATCAAATTCCCCGACCATGAAAGTGGAGAACACGAGAAGCATGAAAGGCGATTGCAAAAGATAAAGACTCCCTTAGAAGAATTCTATTCGGGCGAACAAAAATGTCCTCTCTGATAAGAGCATCGTATCCATCAAAAGGGGCGTGTCGTGCAATGGCTTCAGGCACCCCTTATTCCAAAATAGGGGCGACTCTATACCAAGTTTTGATATAAGAAACACGTGATCAGACCAAAGAAAAGAGCAATAAAATATTCAATTAAAACATAAGAAGAAATATGAGATATTATATTCAAATAAATACTACTTACAGAGACTTTCGTCACAATAATTTGCATCCGTATCTCTGCACTTAAGTGATTAGACCGTCCTATATAGTTAGGCCTCTCGACCGTGGGTTTACTTGGGAAAATATTTCTAGCCTATATGCAAAACATCATTTAAAAAAAAAACCCCTTACTTACTTCAACAGTTTTGGACGAATGACATATTGAAATTTTTCTAACACTAATGCAGGACATAACAAAAATCCCAAAACTTTTATATGTTTTTCTCCATTTTCCACTTCCAAGGTTTCTCTTTCGAAGTGCGTACTCCACTGGGCCAATCAAGCTTCTTGTCAACAAAGTGGGCCCCGTCCACATAAAGATGCATTGATTTCTAGCTTATGGACCCCTTTCTTTGTTAACGACACTGATCTTATCACCAAACTTATCATCTAAAACCAAAAAAACACGTCCGCATCATCCCACTATATCCGCAGAGAAGCCTTATACGACTCACATAGGACCCACAAGAACAACGCAAGTCTTAGAAGTGCCCACGTGACATCAGAAATGGGAAGAACAGCTCATAAATTTCTGAGGAAGGCGGAACGCTTCATCGATCCCTTGCCAAAGATTTCCCTGGAAAATCGTACTTAGAGCCCACAGGGAACAAAGCTATCACGAGATCCTCTATCTTCACTTTCACTTCTTTGGATCAGACGAATTGCACATTTATTTGTATTACCGACTCTTTTGTTTATTTTGTGCGGTCATTGTAATTGCATGTACAAAAGTTAAAACTATCCTTAGAAGAGAAGAAAAAAAATTCCAAGGCGAATTAGAATATTAAGGGTTGGCCAAGATTCACTAATCTTGGTTCGCGAGAAAGGGTTACGAACAAATTCCCCAACGGAATTTTTTACGACAACAGCCCAATGAGGCTGAGAACAAAGTTTCATATCACCAAAGTATATTGTTAAAAAGCAACGGAATTAAGATTTAAGACCAGGGTAAATGATGCAATGCATCATCTCGAACGATGTGGCGAGTCTCTAGAAAGATTGGAATCCACGAGCCAGTGTCAAATGGTGAACCGATAGTGATGCGCAGATAACTGTACTCTCCCCGTTCCCACCTTCATACGCCAGCAAGACCAAAAACATTCTGAATGACAACTTACCAAAGTGCGCAGAAGAACAGAATTGCCACGAGCCGATGACCGAATTTCCTCTAAATGGTCGCCTCCTTTGTCTCGCCTCTTACGCTACAAGCAAGAAGATGTCGTCTAAGCGGCTGTTCTATGCGATTAACTGGACCAATGCTTCATCTCATCGGAACTACACAATATAATATCAATTTCCTTCTTATTCGTATCCCACTTTGGTTTTTCATTTTCACCTTTATGTAACTTGAAGGAGACCAATTCCGTCTCACTAACATATTCAACCATTGCTACCCAACGAACACGTAAAGTCCCTACTCAGCCCAAACGAAACTTTACATGCACCACCATTACTCCACAGAACAAGTAAGCAAGTATCTACTCAACAGAACTCGCGACAGTTCTTGGATAAGGAAACCGATATTTCGGATACAGTAATTGGACAAATATGACCAGGAAGAGGATGATTTACTGTCTCTCCAGCCCTCTATGAAGGTTGGGTGGATCTTAAAACTGAAGGGAATTTCCTTTTAGCAAATAATGTGAGCGCGCGAGATACGGGAGAATTGTGAATGGAACCAATTCTCCATTGTCATGTAAAAGAAGTGGCGAGACATGAAGAGGCAACAGGTAGCAACCCAAAGTACACAGTCAGACAAAGAACGAGTGATACGTATACCAAATGATGTCGGGTATCACCAAAAGGGGATAGGACGATCAAATAGAAAGGAATCAAATCCAGCTTTCTGCATTACCTTTACCCAAAACCTGCTATTGTGCGGCACATTTCCAAAGGAAATTCACCAACAAGTGGTCAACTGTGAAACCTGTTAGATGCCACACTACCACTGTCGATATGCAAGCAAAAGATCAAGCCACTGATGGAGAACATGAAACTCCAATTTCCTATAAGACAAGAAGTATTCACGCAAAAAACTGCAAAGATCTAAACTAGCAACCAGAATTGCCATAGACAAGTGGGAAAACAGACGGTTCTCCAATTGTTCTAGATTCAAGTACCTAACTAAGGGGCATATAAGAAAAGGAGAAGGAAACTAAAGGTCCGACTAAACTAACATAGAAAGCAGACCAAACAAGTAAACATACAAACAAAGAGTGCCACTCAAGGATGCAAAATAAGTAAGAAACAGCCACCCAACAAAAGCTACTGACACAATTCATGAGGCCCTAGGAAATAAAGTGTCATCAACTTATCTGCCCTGTTCCCTTATCATTCAATCATACGCAATGAGAAGACTGGTTTAGGTGTGTTCTCACTTGGCCATCATGACTCTGACGAACTCCTCATAATTGATTTGGCCGTCACCATCCACATCAGCCTCACGGATCATTTCATCAACTTCCTCATCAGTCAGCTTCTCACCGAGATTTGTCATGACATGGCGGAGCTCAGCCGCCGAGATGAAGCCATTCTGGTCCTTGTCAAAAACTCGGAAGGCTTCCTTAAGCTCCTCTTCGGAGTCGGTATCCTTCATCTTCCGAGCCATCAAGTTGAGGAACTCTGGAAAATCAATCGTACCGTTTCCATCAGCATCAACCTCATTAATCATGTCCTGGAGCTCTGCCTCAGTTGGGTTCTGTCCAAGTGACCTCATCACAGTCCCAAGCTCCTTGGTGGTTATGCAACCTGCAATGAAACTGAACATCAGGTAGGACATCGGTGGAAGGTTCACCATGTAACGAAGAAATTATCACTAGAATGATTTCCTATTGTTGCTCCCATAATCTTCCCGCGCATTCACTTACTTCCAGCTCTGGACATTCCAGCCTACGGACGTTCTGACAAAGAAATGTCATCGAATGACGAGAATGAAATGAAAGCCCCCTTCCTAAGCAACCAGGTTTGCAACAGCAAGTACTAAAGGACATGGGAGTGATGAACAACATGATCAAGCACCCAGCTACACTTTTTAACATCAACATGAACGTGTCGGCCAAAAAAGGAAATCATGGAACATGACAGAGGCTGATGGCCTTTCGGCAAGAGAAGATGACAAACTCAAGTATGGCGGGTACCAAACTACAAAATCGACCTTCAAACAAATTAATTTTACTGCTAATCATCACTAATAGTTTAAGATCCTACTCCTACCATGTTGTTTTGTCGATTTCTAGTCAAAGCACGAGAAGGGCCTACCATCGTCACTTTAGAGTAGATGAACACGTTTTTCTTAAATGGTATAAAGAGATCTCGACGCCATGCCATAAAGTATAAAAAGAATGCTTCCTACTCCAGGAGATCTTCGAGAGCTAACACAAACAGGGAGACAGAGCTGAAAAGGAAAACACAGTTCGCACAACTACGTCATAAACAAATGCTACAAGAGAACGCCACACACCCCAAAAGTCCATCTATGCTTGTACTGGAGTACCTAATTTTCCAGCTCGTGTTTCTGCCAATAATTCACGACACGGAATTCAAAGCCCCGGAAATTTTACTCCATACAGATCGTGAAAGACAAAGAAAAAGTCAAACTCCACAGCAACACATCAAACGGGAGCCAAATCCAATCACATATTGACCCAACAATCGGTAGACGAAGCGAACAACCTCCCGAATCCACCGTAAAATCACCAGAGATCATCGAAGCCCCAACACATCAAACGGAGCAGCAGGTAAAAGTACATCAAACGAGCTCAAACACTTCAAAAACTTCAACCAAGAACAAACAACAGCCAAAAAATCAGACGCCGCCGCCCGCACGCCACGCCACGGCACGGCGGACCAAGCCGAGACGGACCTCGGGGAACCAAAAAAACCAACACCAGAAAACGGATCCATCGACCGCCCGAACAGCTCCGAAAACCGGAATCCAAACAGTCGAGAGCGACGCAACGCCACAGGGCAGCGAAGAAATCGAACCGGCCGCGAGCCGGCGAATCGAACGAGAATCAAACGCAGCGAGAGAGAGAGAGAGAGAGAGAGAGACCGTCGCCGTCCTTGTCGAAGAGGCTGAAGGCCTCCTTGAACTCGGAGATCTGATCGTCGGTGAGCTGATCCGCCATGCTTCCCCTGGTCCCGGCGGCGAGATTTCTTCCCCCCCAACCACACGCGCACAAGCAACCGCGCGTCGCCGCCTGTCGAAAACGGGAGGAATTCCGAAAGGGCGGAGGCGAAGAGCGAAGGAGGAGGAGGAGGAGGAGGAGCAGGTCGCGTCCGCGTCTGGTTCGTCTCGTCAGGCTAGACGACGGAGAGTTGAATTAATACCAGTCGCAGCAGCAGCGGAGTGTGCGCAAATTACTCCTGAAAAAAATAAAATAATAAAGTAAAGTAAAGTGCAGGAAAAAGAACAAAAAATAAAATAAAAATAAAAGATAAGGAGGGAAAAAGTTGCCCCCGCCCCCACAGCTTCTCCTTCGAGGAAAAGGCATCTCATTCTCTGTCTCTCTCTCTCTCTTCACGGAATCTTGTTCTCAATTTCCTGTAATTTTGCTTTGATCCTTTTCTTTGCCTAAATGCCGCCGGCGCTGGGTGGGTGGAGCTCCTTCGCTTTTGCCCTTCTTTTTTTATTATTATTTAATATCCCGAAATATCTCAAACTGACACATTCATAATAAATTTATTTAAAATTAATTTTTTAATCATAAAAGATCATAAAATCAGTATACCTGCGATAAGTTTACCCTCTGACAGTTTCCGTTAAATTTTACCGTCAAATTACCGTATTTGATGACACGTGGCCGTCAACGAGCGTACCGATTTAGGGTTTTGCCCTTCATTTGTCGCAGGTGTATCAATTTGTAATTTTTCAGAAGGTAAATTTGTCACAAATGTACCGGTTTTGGATTTTTTATGGTCAAAAAATAAGTTTTAGGTAAATTTATCACATATATACTAGTTTTGAGTTATTAAAGGTCAAAAAATTAGATTAGAGTAAATTTATCGCAAGTGTACCAATTTAGGATTTTTCATGATATTAACCATTTTTTTATGCCTTTCCTATTTTCCTATAACAGAAATTTAAATTTCGATATGCCTAGTGAATTTTCCTACATAATTAGGAAAAATATCGATCATGAAAAAAAAATATACGGATCGAATTTATAAAGACGGAGCGCGAAGTCCAGCTCAGAAAAAATCCTTTGGTTGATCCGGAATTTACTCGGACTCGATTGAGTTAGGAGTTAATTAGACTTAATGGATTGCTTTTTTTTTTCTTAGCTGCGTTTATATCTTGATTAGGTATTTAATATGGTTTCGTTCGCGCCTCGAATTGCACTTAATAAAGCTCCCCCTCGCGCTCGTAAGCTTACCGCATTGAGCCAGCTCCTCGTCCATCCAAAATCCGTGATGCATCTATCGGTAGTAGCATTTTTTAATGGGTTACTGTAAACTGCAGTACCAAACATTACACATGTCGCACTTTCTCTTTTTTTTTTGGGTCAGAAAACATTATATCATATTCTCATTCAAGTGAAAGTCTGTGATAATATACGGGCTTAAGAACAAAACAATTTCAAAAGATAAGTAGGGGGATAAACAACCCAATTAACTAGTAAATATTTATTGCGTTGGGCTTTGGCAACCCAATCCTCAACATGATTACTTTCTCTTCGACAATGGACCAGCTTTAAATTGTTGAATAACTTTGCACGGGCCTAGGCTTCGGTGATCAGTGCATAAGCTTCCCAACTCACTTGATCTGCTCCCTCACTTATCATCTCTCCCAGATTAGTTCGACCTGTCTCCAACACGATCTTCAGTTCACTTTTTGCTTCAAAATGTTTTAGGGTTTCAAGCACAGCAGCGGCCTCTGCCTGGATCACCGACGAGGCTCTTACCAATCGAGCAAACCCATCTATTAAGATACCTTGGTTGTCTCGGCATACATACGTGATGGCCCCTTCCCTTGTTTCTGCAACAAAAGACTCAACGACGTTAATTTTAATCACCTCGAGGGGAGGAAGGGTCAAAATCAAATGTAATTCTTTCTGTGGTTGCAATTTTCCATTCATTTTCTCTGACCATCTACCGAAGTTTTTCTTCGTGGCAATGACTAAGGTGACAATTTGTTGGGTATTTAACTTCTGAGCTCTGAACACCAAGTCGTTCCAAAATTTCTAGATCTGCCATAATAATAAAGAAAGGAGCTCGAAGCATATGGAGGTATGTTTAAAATTCAGCATCCATTCCTCTATTCGAGTCACTGAGCAAACTGATGGGTTGTTCCATATTTGCTGAGTCCAGGGGCATAGAAGAAAAAGATGCTCGATGGATTATGGATTCTGTTGACATATCAAACAAGTGGCTTCAGGTATTATCTGTCTTCAAACTAGATTCTCCTCAGTTGCTAGGGCATTTTGGTAAACTTTTTTTTTTTTGATAACTCAGGGAATCCCCGCACGACCGATAGCCGGGGAGTAAACCCTGAGGGCGACACGTGCTAGCCACCACACACGTGCCGCCGGTTAAGTCACCCTGTGGCGCCCGGGATTCGAACACTCAACCTTTTGCGAGAGGAAGAGTGTGCGCTCCAGCAGCGCCACCCAGGCGGGTAGTGCATTTTGGCAAACTTGCCAAAGAACAAATCTGATTTTGGGTTGTAAGTTTGCCTTTCAAATTCTATTCCATAATTCTCCAAGGGTTTGGTACGACGTTACTGCTTGATTCTGATTTGGTATTTCTTTCTGTGCTTTGAGGTTGTTGTACGCACTTTTCACTGTGAACTGTCCTGTTTTGGTTGGTGTTCACGTCAATTTGTCCTCTAGAAGTTGGGGGTTAATGGGAATGGCTAAAATTTCTCGGGTTGTTTCAAAGTCAAACAACTCTCTCGCCCTATTTTCATTCCATTTGGCTTCCTCCCTAATCATTAGTTCGGATACGTGAGTTGGATCCTCTCTGTTTGCAGGCTCTCCAATCAAACCTCTAGACAACCAATGATCTTCTCTTATGTTGATTTTCTCACCATTTCCAACCACCCATCGAATCGATTGACTAATGACATTACGGCTAAGCTCCACCATCCCCAGGAGGGATGTGAGCCTTTTTTTTTGCATGTGATAAATATGTATGAGGATAATACAATCCTTTAAAAAGCTATGGATTCTAGATTAGCCTTCGTGCATATTGGCCCAACATTGCCTCATTAAATGTAATTAAGTCTTGAAAACCTAGGCCACCTTCATCCTTTCTTGCTTTAAGAGTGTCCCAGTTTTTCCAATGCAACCCCTTTCTATTTTCATAATTGTTTTACCAGAAAGCTGCAATTTTCCTTTCAATAATTTGACAAATGGATAGGGGAATTTTGAAGATGGACATTGAATACTGCGGTAGAGCTTGCACCACTGTTTTAAGGAGGATTTCTTTCCCTACCTTAGATAAAAAAAATTTCTTTCCAACCTTCCAACTTCTTATTGACTGTATCAAGGATCCAAGCAAACATTTGTTTTTTTTTAGCAATCCTAGTCGGATCGTATTCCCAAATACTTCCCTGCCTTCTCTATCTCAGGAACTCTCATCTCGTATGTCTGATTTATTCTTAATTCACTTGGGCAGTCTTTGCTAAAAAACATACCTGACTTGTTCAAATTTATTGCCTGTCCAGACGCAAAACAGTATCAATTCAAAACCGCTACCACATTCTAACACTCAACAATCTTTCCTTCAAGGAAGAGTATTAAATCATCTGCAAAAAGTAAGTGAGATAAAGTTGGGTAAAACAGGTTTAATTTGATCCCTTTGATACTTCCATTTTCCACCGCTTTCTTTAGCAAAATAGATAGCACATTAGCCATGATGATAAAGAGATAGGGAGAAAGAGGGTCACCTTGTCTTGTTCCTCTAGTAGGCTGAAAGAAAGGCAAAGGTTCCTCATTCATTTTTACACCGTATGAGACTATGGAGACACATTTCATAATTCAGGAGGCCCATGTTTCACAGAATCCCATTTTCAACATACTCGCTTCCAGAAAATGCCATTCCACCTGGTCATACGCCTTTTTCATGTCTAATTTGAGCACTGCATGAAATTTCTTTTTTCTCTTTCGAATTCGTAACTGATGGAGTACCTCCTACACTATTAATATATTGTCTTATATTTGTCACTCACTAACAAAGGCACTTTGCTCCTAAGCTATCAAATCCAGAAGTCACGGTTTTAATCTATTAGCCATAACTTTTGAAATGATTTTTGTAAGCGAAATTGCATAAGCTTATAGGCTGAAATTAATTTAACTTCTCTGGATTAGGAACTTTAGGAACGAGGGTGATAAAGGTTTTATTTAATTCAAGGTTAAGATTTCCTAAATTAAAGAAAAGTTTTACCTCTCTGAATACTTCTTCTTTGATGTCCTTCCAGTGATATTGAAAAAAATTTCTACTTAAGCCATCTGGTCTAGAGGCCTTTAAGGTGCCTAGCTGGAAGGTTGCCTCAGTTACCTCCTCAAGAGTTACTTCCTCGGTTAAAGCTTGGTTGACCTCCTCACTTATAACGTATGGAATCTGTTCAATTACCGGTTTGAATCTCTAGTCCCTGTTGTGGTGCATAGCTCTTTGAAATAATTGACTATCATGTGTTTCAATTGGTTGGGGTTTCGGCTCCATTCATTGTTTTCATTTTTCAGCATTGCTATTTTATTTCTTTGCCTCCTTTGCACTGTAGTTGCATGGAAATAATTCATGTTTTGTCCCCCCATTTCAGCCAATTAATCCTAGATCTCATTCCCCAATAAACCTCCTCTTGCCTCTACAGTCTTTCCACCTCCATTTTCAGCCAATTCAATCTTTCTTTATCAAAGTTTAGGTTTTGACTATTTGTAATCTCCTGTATCGCTTTTTTCAATATCGAAATTTGTTTTTCTGCATTTGAATACCTCCTCTTACTCAATTGCACTTAAAATTTGTTGTAAATTGAATCGCGATGACAATGAATATCCCCCGACAATCAAGACAATCAAGACGGTAACAAGAGATTTTTTATTGGAATACAATATACACTATATCGGACATAAACTTCTAGAGCTGTGGAAGTACAAAGGAAGGCCTCCGACCTTCAACTTGTTATCATACTTCATTGAATCAAAATTTACTTGGAGGTTTTAAGCCATTGAGTTAAGAGCTAAAAAGATGTATCAATTTCTCTTTCCTTTTTCAAACTTCAAACGCATGACATGAGATTGGTCATTTCACCCACACCTAACGTGTAAGACCTACCCTTCGGTGTATATGATTAGTATAATAGGTGGAATGAGCTCCAATAATTAACTGACGTGGACTTTAGGAAATGAAGTGCATATGTGACCTCAGCTTATCAATGAAAGTCCTTTAAACTTTAACTACTCACTTATTTGGGAGAAATTATTCTATTAGCCCAAAACTTATTATGCAAATGCCAATTCAATCAAAAACTTTTTTAATTTAGTCATAAAATTTGCGCAAAATTTCGATGTAATCCTTTCCGGCAATTTTCATGAAATCACTAACACGATGGTGTATCATGAAGAATGGTCAACGACGGCGAGACTACCACTTCAACGATTTATGGCGAAAAATTACCGATAAGACTACATTAGAATTTCATGCAAATTTATGACTAAATTGATCAAATTGAAAAGTTTAAAACTGAATTAGCATCTATACGATAAGTTTAGGATTAGGTGGATAATTTTCCTCATCTATTTCCATCTACAAGGATATACTTTATAGGTTGGATAGCTCTAGCTAAAAAAAAAAGTAAAAACCCTAATTTTTCTGTCTAGGCAAAGGTTTTATATAAAGTTTTTGCACAATTAACTATGTTGTTTATTTTGTTCTCGGATGGTTAGAATTTGGAGTAATATTTTTAGATGAACAAGGTATTGAGTTTTATAATTTATGTTTTATATTGCATGTTTGAACCTTTTTTCATTTATAATTGTGCGTGACTACGTGTTCATCTTTTGGATTGCTGCTTTTGTCGGATAGGAATTTCTGTTTTTCATCTTTTACATTGAATCGTTTTATTGCTCATATTATTTTGCCGTAAAAAATGAAACCAGAAAAACAGATCATCGGGTAAACCCTGGAACCGAGCCGGAAAACAGGGATAATTCCAGAATCGGTTCCGGGGAAAACATAGTAAGTTAAAGGTTTCAAAAATTGAGAGCCAATTCTAGCAATGTAGGTTCCAGATTTCAGGTTTGGTATCTACCTACTTCGGAACCGATAACTCCTAATTTCTCTCTTCCTTTCCCTATCACGATTTCGCAATCTCCATTTTACCCCTTTTCTTTCTCTCCTCGAAACGCGAAGACACAAGTCTTCTTTGCTTGTGAAAATAAATAAAGGCAAAGAATATTGAGAAAAACACACGTAGCTGTCGATTCGATGTCATTTCCTTTGATAGATTCGATGTCCGTCGCTCTCGCTCGAGAAATATCTCCCCAACACGGCACCCGAAGAAAAAATCGTATAAAATAAGAAGATAAAAAAGAAGAAGAAGAAGAAGAAGAAAATCCAGCCCATCTCGAAAGGGCCAAACCCGGGCCCGCCCGCCAAAGCCCGATTACCCGACAAAGATCCGCAAAACGACGTGCCGTTCAACGCAACGGCGCCAAAAATCAGAGCCGTCTTCCACGGTCGTTACGGTGCGAAGAAGCTTGCGGACTTACCGTCAGTCGCAGATGCCGTCGATATGACCGACGAGCTTCCCAACGTGGAGTTTGTCTTCCTGTCCGACTGGACAAAGCCACGTCACACGAGTAGTCGAAGTACCGAAATCGGACGTATTGAACGGAGGAAGGAAACTGACTAATCTAGGGCTAGGGGGTTAAAGAGGCCGCCGATCGCGGCCTCGGGGTCCCGCTCGTCGCGAACTCTTGAAAACCCGGTGCGGCGATCCTCGTTGTGGACCGCACAAGTCTCATGTCCCGTGCACCGAAAAAGGAACGATGTTTATGATGGCAAATTCGAAAATAAAAGCTCCGGCAAATTTTCAACATGGATAGCTAGTGAAGGTTGACCGTTAGACTTTTTCGGTCAGGTGACCCTCGAGATAGCACTAATTTAAACGATTGGATGAACTATTTGTAATCTACTGGTGAAAGAACGTTTTTACCATCTTTCAAACTTAGTACTCTGTAGTAGATTTACAAATGTTTTAATAGTCCCTTCCAATAAGGTAATGATTTTACCGCACTCATATTGAATATAATTGATTTCCCAGTATTTTGGAATTTACAAGTAAGCACGTTAGTTATTTTGCAAGTTACCATTTTAAAAAAAACACAATTTCAACGTCCTAAAATTTTGTGATAGATGGCCAGATATTGTAAAGGTTCATAATTGACTTGTCAAGCAATGAGTAAAATAATATCGAAATAGTGATTTTATCAGCCAGACACCTAGTGATGGATCACGATATACTTTTAGACTTTATGAGTATGATACATCAATAAATTAGTCCATGATTTATTAACGGTATAATAACTTTACCACTCCCACATGTAACAATAAATTACGAAAAAATATTGAAAATTTACAAGGGGGTAGAAATAAAGTAGTAAGCCACCCCCGAAGTAACAGTACTACTGTACTCGAAGCTAAGCAAATGCGAATGATACATGCAGAGGAAGACTGGAAACAGGGAATAGAACTGTGCCCACACGGAAGGCAGTGGTAACACCGGCTGATGAAGTGAGGACTGCTCCGTTTTAACTCACTCATGTGCGACGAGAGATGGGTTGTCGCTTATGGGATTTTGACACCAAAATCCCATAGAATTGAATGAAAAGTGTGTGGATGAAAGTGTCCCACATAGGGTAGAAGAGAGATGGGAGATGAGTTCAAATAGTTGAGCCTCATAAATGGGTTTGGGCCCCAAGGGGTACTCCACTTTTGTGGAAGAGAGAGGACCTACGTCAAGCTAGGTCGATCCACCCCCGCGCGCACCGCCGTCTGGCCGGTTCGGTTCCGGGTCCACTCTCTATCAGTTTTTTATTTTTTCCGAATAGATGCGTTGTTTAGAATTTATTTATTTTTATTTTTTTATTTTTTGGACAAACAAACATGTCTGTTCGTGAGGTAACGAAAAATCGAAACCCTTCATCCCTTCGTGACTGTTCACGAACCGAACTGGTTCAAGCGAACCTTCGCTACTGTTCACGACTTTTCACTCTTGCAGCTCTTCGATTTTCGCCATATACATATATCCGAACGATTTAGTTCGAGGTGTGATTTTTCGTGGCATTTTCCATTCCCGCGAGACATTTTCCCGATCGCACTAGAGACATTTTTCACCTCATCATTATCATTTCTTATGCGATTATTCTGTGAAATTGCGTTCGAAGGAGTCCTCCGAATACGTACCATTTCGGAGGAACGAGATCCGTTCTATCCTAGGAGACGATTGTCCAATATCCTCGGGTATTGATTGAGGGGCCAAATTCGTCTTAAGGACACGACGTTATTTCATCGGGCTCGGATCAACATTCTGCTTTAATTATTTGTGCTGCTTTCAGGTTAGTCTTCTCATATTTGATTTCAATTTCTGGTATACAAACATAGTCAACTACAGTCGCCGCTCGGCCAGTCGGTCATCATGAATCCAAGGAATTCCTCGTGGTTGATCTTGCCATCGCCATCCACGTCAGCCGCGCGGATTAGTTCACCGGCTTCCTCGTCGGTCAGCTTCCCCCAGAGAGTCGTCAGGACCCGGCGGAGCTCATCCACGGATATGAAGCCATCCCGGTTTAGGTCAGAGCCCCGGAAAGCTTCCTTGAGCTCCTCCATCCTTCGTGCCACGAAATTGAGGAAGTCCTGGAAATCGACGGCGCCATTCCGATCGGAGTCGAACTGGTTTAACATGTCCTGGAGCTCCGCCTCGGTAGGGTCCTGTCCAAACGCCTTCATTACAGTCCCTAGGTCCTTGGCAGTGATGTAACCTGTAAAACGGGTGGAAATTATTGTTGATTGGTTACCACTTGCGACCATACCCATTGATCACCTATGCAGTAAAAAATGAAAAATCGAACTGTGGATAATGAAGAAATTTCTCCGAAACAGCGAGAGCGATTCTCGCAACGAAGACAGCGTGACTTAAGAACGAAAGTTGTTGGAGACCTCCTCGCAAAATGAAGAGAACAAAAAAGCAGTACAGGGAGAGACCATCGCCGTCCTCGTCGAAGAGGCCGAAAGCCCGCTGGAACTCGGAGATCTGATCATCGGTGAAACGATCCGCCATGTTTACCAGTACGAAGCGGACGACAAACGGGCAAAGTTGGATAGAGAGAGACCACACGATCACGCACGCAACTGTGCATGCTGTTTTTCAGTGACAAGAGGAGACTGGACATATAATAAAGAGTGCTCCGCGGTTGCTGAGTTCTGATGCCTTCTCTCTCTCTCTCTCTCTCTCTTGCTCTCTCTCTCGGCCGGCCTTGGGTTTTTTTGTCCGACTCAAGAAGTGTGAAACCTCTCTTCTCGTCGACATTGCCTAGGATTTCTGTTAATCTCTCCTGTCCTCTCTCGACCCCTTGTCGCGTATCGCCCGTCGCCATTTCCGGCCACTTTCCCCCTCTCAGGATCATCACCTTCGTTCCCCCTTCCAGCATGCATGCGAGTCAGGGTACAGTCACTCGCGCCTGGCGTCGAAAAGCTCGATTCGTGAAAGCGACCACTTGAACGAATCGAAAGGCAAATCAACAGAACAGAACCACGACGAAGAAGGAAGAGAGAACTCAGCCCGTCTCTGCTCATCCGGCTTCGTAGTTTTCATGTTCATGTTCCCACGTCCAACGGTGCAACGGATTCTACTGGTAGAATGTCGAAATGAATATATAAAGATTCGACCTTTGATGTCCTCGTCGTGATGGATAAAGTACAGTTTCAGGCTTTCAGCACTGATAAGGTCGGGCGATTTTGCAGTTTGGTACTCCGATTTGTAATTTTTTTTTCGACTAAGTTCTTTAAACTTTCTTGATTTTTTGAATTCGACCCTTTGTGTTTTATTTCGTACAGTTAAGTCCTCTAGGTTTTTCGACTTGGGCATTTAAATCCTTCGATCAATTGCTCTCGCTAAACTGTCGGATTAATTAGCGACACGACATTGTCATTATGGCAGAAGATACGATACGGTGCTAAGATGGCACCAAACGAGCGCCAAATTAGCCAAAAACAAGTCGGTAAAAAAAATGAAAAAGGAAACCTTCATCACTATAACGGGTTAATGAAGCACTTAATTGCGCAATTCAAGTATGTTAAGGGACTTGAATGAACAAAATGAAACTAAAAGGATCAAATCGCGCAAATCGAGATTGATGGAGGACTTGATTGCATAAAATAAAACTTAGAGAACCAAGTCTCGCGCGCACTAAAACTTATAGGATTGAAATTGTATATATTCGTTGCGGTGCAAGCAACTTGTATAGAACATTAAAGAGTACAATCACACCATGTAACAATGATACATGTGGTGCAACAAGTCAAACAAAACCGAAGTGTCAATTAGGACGGGATACGTATTGCATGAGCGGGGTGATTGATTGATCACACCACGTCAATTGTGTAACCGATACATAAAATATATTCCCAACATGAAAGTAGTAATCTAATTAGGAAAGCATGAATAAACACCGTCTAGACTTCTTAGATATGATGGCCTAAAAAGAAAAAAAATTACGATTTGAAAATTGTGAGAAATTATACATAATTCTACTTATTAATATTTGTACATTTTGAAAGGTTTTGGCTGTTTTACCAAAATGAAAGTTCAAATCGAGAATTGCTATAGCCACAGATGTACAAAAAATGGAAAATTCTAAAAAGAAATTCTAAAACCTATATTGTTATGGCAAATTCTAAAAGGAAATTATACATAATTATGAATTGTCATAGCCACAAAAGTTATGCATTCATGGCATGTATATGATGAAATTGTGATTTAGCATTTAGTCACTTGTGTAAAATGTTGGATCAAGTCTAGCTAATACCGATGGTAATTAGAGCGATTTCACGATACCGTCAAGGAAACTTTCCTTGCTTTTATGCGACAACAATATGAATAATGCTAACTAATGCCGATTAATAAAATTGGGATACTATTGATGTGTCAAATCGTGACCGATCCTTTAATAAATAAGTGGACCCGCAAGTCTTGGATTTTTCCAACAGCGCAATGCCTTCCTAAGCAAGGCAAAACACAAAAATGATTAAATTAATTAAAAAAAGAGGAGGAAAAAGTAAAATGCAGCACCCTCAGACGGGCAAAGCCCGGGCCCACACAGAGAGAATCGCAAAGACCCGATTTCGCGAAACGGCAGGCCGCTTTCGAAGCAGAGGGAGCCCCCAAGTCACGTAAATGGCGGGCCTCTCGAACGCCTTCGCCGTGCTGGGGCTGGACGCCGGCGACGACCGCCTCGACGACGGTTCCCCCGCCGCTCCGACCGCCGCGCGCGAGAAGAACGGCAGTTCAGGTGAACGTCACGCTCCGTCTCCTTGCCTCGCGATCGCTACCGCCTCCTACTGCCTGCTGCAGTGGAGTCGCGTAGGGTTCCTGAGTGTTCCGGGCTCGACGAAGGCGCTGGGTGTCGGCGGCTAGGGCTTCGCGACTGCCGTCGGTGGTCCTCGACTAGCTGCTCTAGATGCGACGGGACTGTTTGTTTAGCAGATTCAGCTTAAAAAACAATGAAGTTTCACAAAGCTAACTTTTTGATGGCGACAAGTGAGGATTCGGATACAAAATCAACGCTTTACACGAAGCAGTCGGTGTGTGTTGATGATCACTAGGATTTAGCCACGATCGAACTTCGGCAGAACACCCTTGTTCTTGACAAGGCATCGGAAGTGGCATGAACTTCAGTAGATTCTTGTCCCACGATGCATAATGCATTTTGTTTTTTTTTTTTGACTTTACAACCTTTTTGGTAGCCGATAAAACTGGCAAGAGGTTCCTACAAATGGCATGAGGCTCAAGTGAGTCAGTTCTAGGTGATGTGTTAATTATCACTAGATGCTTGCTAAGTTGTAATTGTTCCTTCGGGATTGTTGGAGATTGGTGTCCTCACAATGTCGACTGCTGAGGGGTCCGTGTGTGTAAGTGGGGTCTCGGATGCACGTACAGTAGCTGAAGGCAGTAAGAGGAGCAAGACGACTCTTAAAGTCGAACAAGAGATTGCGGAGAGTGCTATCTTTTAATTGTCATGATATGCAGATGAGGCAGTTTCAGAAACTTAGCACTTGCTTATACTTTTTTACACTATGTATATATCAATTTCCACTATTATCTAAATCAAAATCGAAGATACTAATTTGAAGTGGTTTTTCGAATGATATGTAACTCTTATATTCAGCTAAGAAGAATAAAAAGGCTAACGGTTCTGGTAATGGTGTGCCAATGAAGAACGACAAACCAGACGAGGGAAGTTCAGTGATGCCTTTGACTGAGTACAGGATGCCTCTTGTGTGGATCGACTTGGAAATGACTGGTAAGTTATGGTATAGTCAATAGTATTAATAGCAAAAATCGGTTCTGCCTCTGCTGCATTATGTGTAACCAGAGTTGCTCTAGTTCTTCTCTAGCTTTGGACATTTGTGGTGATTATATGTTGCTAATTGTATATATTGACACAACACATTGGCTATTCGAAGAGCATACTGAAGTTACTAGACGTTTGCTACTTCTTCCCTCTCACCCCTTTAGTTCTTCTGCTATGCAGGTTTAGATGTTGAAGTTGATAGGATTCTAGAAATTGCTTGTATAATAACGGATGGAAGTTTGAACAAATCTATTGAGGTACTTTGTTTCCCTCAAGTGGGTTTTTAAGGCTGGTGTGGCTTTCAAAGATACTACTTGCAGTCCATTTTGACTTTCTTGCCGAGTTGTTATCATCATTAGCATCACATTTGTCATCCATGTTGGTATTAGAGCCAGAGAGCAAATGATGTTTACTATATGCTTTTTAATCTTGACCTGCCAGACAGGAGATTCTTCTCAAATCCTTCTTTCTGACTGCTTGCATTAGTCTGATATCTATCTCTCCAAGGTGCTTCTTTTATTCTAAAGATTTCTCTCTTGTTAGGGTCCTGATCTAGTTATCCATCAAAGTAAAGAATGCCTGGATAGAATGGGAGAATGGTGTCGAGATCATCACGCAGCTAGTGGTGAGCACTTAAAAGACTGGCTTCTTTCATTGGATTTTTTTTTCAGGTTCTGAAGGGAGCTGTCTTTTTTGAGAAGTGTTGGGTTAAACCAGACTAACAAAATTAAACTTTATGCAGGGTTGACAAAAAGGGTCCTTGATAGTACAATAACAGAGAGAGAAGCTGAAATGCAGGTTAGGAAGATCTACTCACATTTATACGCGATGCAAACATAGGAAGAATCTCGGATTGTTCGCTTCAGTATGTTCAGATCAAAGTAGTGCACTCATTACAAAATAGGTGCAAACACTTCAATTCTTCACCTTATGAACCGCATAGGAAAAATCTTGTCATTCTCGAATGTTGAAGCTTAACTTCAAAATTTTAGGCTTATCAGGTGTCATTAATGTGAAATATAGCAGATTTACCGAGCTTTTTGCTCCTTATATTTGACTTTGTAATGAGAAAGAAAACCGGAGGGCATATGTCATAGAAAATCATCCAACCAACATGAAAGTGTCACACTGGTGATATTGAAGGCTGCATCCTTAGTTATAAACAGAGTTCTATCTTTAGTTTACAACTCCATGCATAAACAGGGGAAGCATGAATTCTTGTGTTGCCAACAAATGTTTTTTGGTGGTATAACTTTATTCGTCTTGAGGACATTGTGATACAAATGGCTTATGGGTGGATAACTTTGCAAGTGTGAGGACATAAATATGGTCCGGCCATCTATAACAGTCAAGATTATGGCTCCCTGATTTTTTTTTATTTATTTTGAATTGCTAGTCATATGTGATTGATGGCAGAACTATGCTTTTCCCCCTTCTTTATTATATGGATAGGTGCGTATTGATATCATGATTTCTGATGGTGCAGGTTAAAGAATTTGTGAAGAAAAATGTGGGAAGTTATACACCCCAATTAGCTGGGAATTCTGTGTATGTTGATCTTATCTTTTTAAAGGTATAGCTATGATATGTGTATTGGCTTGAGTAGTATGTCACGAGGCCATTGATTTCTTGCATTATATGTAAGTTACTGCATAAGAACGTATGGTATAGATAGTGCTTTTCTTTGTATAATATCAGGTGCTTTTTGCTGTACTTTTTTCTTTTAAGTTTCGGCATGATAATTCTGTTGTTTAAGTGCTCATGAATATTTATTGGATGCCAGTATTTAGAAATCTGAGTGACATGCACATGCTCAAGGCTGTTGCAAAGTTTTTTCAAGATACATGTTAACCTTTTAGTTGTTGACCTTTGATATCTGGTCTTTGGGCTCATTTTAAAACTTATTGTAGTAGGTGAAAAGAAAACTTGTCTTGTAAATTATTAGTCAGTTTGAAATTCTGAGTCACAACTAAATTTGAGGAGAGAGTTCTACCCAATTCCATATGACAAACCAATCATAGTAAAAAAATGCATCTGAGTGACATTTATGGATATTTAGATTCAGTGGGGACATCCTCTACAGAGGAATTTGTTCTTACATATGAAACTTTTTTGACCCTAACAAAAGTGGGTTCCCCTCTAATTAACTACATTAACTTCTCAAAGGATGTGTAATAGACCATGATCACGAGCAGCACCACACGAATGACGTCTAAAAATCCTCACCTCTTTTGTTGTATCCCGTCATTGCATAGTCAAGGTCTCCTTCTGCCTGTTTATACTAATCCAGAATGACTTGGCATGTAAAATATTTCGTTCTCTTAAGTGTCGCCAATCTTGGAAAGCGGTCTAGTTTAATCTTGCTGTTGGGCTTGTTTTCTTGTTGGTTTGTTCTCGATGCATTCTTTACCTGTTGAATATCATCATCTTAAGCTCCTGTTCTTATTCTCTGAAACATCTAGTTGTTTGGTCTGCAGAAGTACATGCCTGATTTGGCTAGTCTTTTTCCCCATGTACTTGTTGATGTCAGTAGTGTCAAGGCTCTGTGTATCCGATGGTATCCTAGAGGTAATTTTGTGTGGTTCCTCTACATTTTTTAAATGCATCTTGTGGCTTGTTCACAACTTAAAAGTGAATTTGATACTTCATACAGACCTAAAGAAAGCCCCTTTGAAAGAAAACAGACACAGAGCAATGGATGACATCAGGGAAAGCATCTCGGAGCTGAAATACTACAAGGAAAATTTATTTAAGGCATCCAGGTCCAGAAAATGACCTAAATGATGTCTGCACCATGCAGAGTGCTTCATCTAGAGATGTGATTTCTAAGTACCTCCCGGATGACTTTTATAATTGAATAGCATGTCCTCTTTGTGATTGGCGCAACTGTCTTTCTTCAGGGGTTTTTCATATCAATGTTTTACCTGCAATATTAGGTATGATCCAGTCATTTGCCATGTAAGCCAATGTACTATAGATCTTACCAACATTCCAGCGTCAATTATGTATAATGCAATTATTTATATTGGTGATTATTGGTCTGACAATGGGTGCATGAAGAAGGTTTCACATCCATACTCATGGCTGGCGTGTCGAACATCTTGGAGTTGAGCATCATCACATTGTAAGGAGCAGAATACGATTTTACTGAAAATTTATCTACAGAACTCTGCACCCTTGATCGAGCGATACTTCAAAATAGCAGTACCGTCTTTAGACATTTCATGTTTTTCAATTTAATACAATCTTCCCGTTAAGGACAGTGAATTTGAATTCTTTCAGTTGCTAGATAAGAATGAGGAGTTCCATATCATCTCTAAAAAGACCATAGGCCCAACTTATGATTGATATTTAGTGGAGAGACTGGATAATTCTCGTTAGTCATACAAACAAAACTTTTGTAATTGGTATGTTGGCGTGAAAATCTGAATAGTTTTGAGCTGAAATCACAAATTTGTTTGAAATGATTGGTAACTTTTCAATTATGCTAGTGATTTTCATTATTCCTTTAGTAAATTTCTAAATGCGTTGGTTAATCCCGGATTGTTATGGTCGTCCCTCATCGACCCGATTGATTTGTCGATAGTGAATTCATCGGATATTTGGTTATGATAAGTCCAAAACTGCTCTAAGTGGAATCGAACCATTGCCTGGACAATGCGGCAGTATCAATACCAGAACTGCTGGAGAAGTTCTGTCGATTTACTTGGGATAAAGTTGAGGTATACTTAAGCTAAAAGAAAATTTCAATAGAAGAGCTTGACGAGGGGAAGGACTCTTACATGATCGAAGGGGACACCTCCTCATTGCCTGACAAGGATTCTATTCATTCCATCGCTAACTCGCCAGGCCAGCGAGGGCGGCTTGGCCATTGTCAAGGCGTGGCGATGGTCGGTAGAGATAAAAAGGGAAAAGGAATAAAAGAAAAGAAGAGAAAAAAAAATTACAAAAATTATTCCTATCAACGTTGCTGTTCTACGTAGAACCGTTGGCGTTGATTAGACCGCCACGTGAGCGATTTATGATCAAAATTGATTGAAATTATTAAAAGATTTAAAACTAAATTGGTAAATCAACAAAAAATTTTTAACTAAATTGATACAATTAAAATGTTTATAACTGAATTAACTGTTCAAAATTTTTGGACAATCTTCCTATTGAAGGGGGACACCTCCTCATTGCTTAACAAGGATTCTATACATTCTTTGGCTAACTCGCCGTGGACTATTCAAACAATAAGACAGGGTTCGAACGAAAAAAAAGACAGAGGACACCGAAGAAATTGTGACACCGTTTCTTAATCATGCAACATGATTACAATGATACGGCTGAAGTTTAGTTTTGTCTGATGATGCAATTCAAGAACGAAGATACAAAGCAAAAGCATGACAGTTGGGAAGGTGACAAGATGAAGTTAATCTCAAAAATTGTATACTCCGCCGAGCTTCTCTACTTCGTTTCTTGCATATCTTCCTCAGTTTTCCAAACAATGTCCTCGAGGCGGTTCGTAAGGCTCTTGTAGAACTGCAGGCAGTAAAGGAAAATCATGAGGATCATAGCAAAATCTCAAATGAGACCAGATTTCCAGCATCCCTCTTCAGCTATTGATATAGCATGCTATTTGCAGGAGCCATGCACAAAGAAGCATCGAAATAGCATTATGAGTGACCAAGAAAAATATGAGTGGAGAACCTTATGGAACTCCAAGGTGTCTCCTTTTGCCTTTCGCACTTCAACCATATGAAGCGACGGTGCGACTTGGAAGATCTGAAAGCCATGTAGATATTGGAAGTTATGATAAGATATCAGCTCCATGTGTACCAAAATTGTGGTTCAGACGACGATACCTCCGTTGCAACGTTTAAGTTCCCCTTCCTCCCAGCTTTCGAATTTTTGAGCCGCATCTGAGGGACACAAGCAGAAAGTAGATCAAAATTCATCCAACTGCTTCTAGTTTTCACTTGAACCACTCTATTATTGGGTATGCAGCATTATCAAATAAATCAGTAGCATCATGAACCTTGTAATTCTTCTTGTGAACACCGAAACCAAGGGGCTTTGCAGCTTCTTCAATCTTGTTTATGATCTCATTCGCACCGCATTTGGATGTGAACCGTGTTTCTCTTGTAAATCCCTATAGCCATTGAGATCATAGACATTCTTTAAAATAGAAAATGAAGAGGTAAAAAAAAAAAGAGACAACAAATTCCACATTGAGCTAAGTTACTGTGGAAAACAATACGTCTGATCCAGCTCAATCATGAACAACGATCCAGTCTGCTATTTTTTATATTCCTTATTCTACCTTTCCCCATCAGGCATCGAGTACAAAATAGGATGGTGTAATTCTTCCTCTCTACTACAGAGTTTTCAATGGCAAAAGGAACTCAAGTTTCAGATGGAACCGGACTTTGTGCAACTTCATTTTTTGTTTAACAAACGTATATTTTTTAAGCACACAGAAGATTGATGATTTCATCATTTTTATATACATTATGCACTCTTTCTTCCATCAATTTCTTCTCAGAACATGGTGGAGAAGCATAACGAATCATGTCATGGAAATTGCTTATCTGCGGACCACTTTCATCTAGTTGACACAGATTGGAAAGGTAGAAAAGAAACAAACCTCGTCTCACACACCTGTTCCCCATCAAATAAATTCCCAAGGTTTAGCCCTTTAGACATCGAAATCAAATCAAATGCATTCATGGGGGTTGGCGGTTCCTCCTTCTTCTCGGTCACATGGTGTGCCTGTATTGACAGATGCACTCCTCATCAGGCCACTAATCGAAAATGCCACAGGCACTTTGTCTAGATTATGTGTCCAACTCATAACATTTCAAAATTCCTGGAGGTCCACTCACCTCTGAATCCATAAAAACAGCTTCAACATCATCCAAGCTCGTGTCTTCTTTCTCGTAAAAAACGGCGGGCTTGTAGTCCTTCTTGAACCATTCATCCTCCAAAATTTCAGGAATGATAATACGCTGCAGTCAGAAATAACATTTTTAAAAATGGTAACCAATCCAGCAATTTAAAGTGGGGCTGGAGCTACAGCAGATTCCATAGAATTGCTGATAGAGGTAGACTACACAAAGGAAGCGAAACATTTGGAGCTGAAGATGAGTTCTGACACTTTTGTAGAGCCTTGGTGATAAATGACGCTAAATGGCTTTAGCCAGTTTCAACACAGTCAGAGCTCTAAGGTTTCAACTAGTGCTATGTCGAACCAGTCCAAAGGGTATGGCTTGTAAAATGTAACAAGGCAGGTATAGTCAATCTAACCTGCCTTATAGAGTTCCTCGAAAATGTTCTGTTTGCTGAGCATACTATAAAAAAATGTGATCTGTATCTCTCAATTTTCACTAAGTAATTAACCCGCCATAGTTCTATAAATTGACCATACAATGGTGGCAACTGGCAAGTATGAGACGATGGTCCTTTAATATCTACCATCAGATATCCCCAAATCCTGAAAGATGATGGATGAGATTGTCATCACTCGTCTGAAAACTCAAACAAAGCTCATGCTTTGAGCACCATTTCAGAAATTGCTATATGCTTCATAAGATGCATACAAGCCTATCCCCTAACGGATGAATCAAACAATGAAATGTCCAAAAGCATCGTCACTCACGGTCACGGGATTCGGGTCCAATAGACGAGTTATCAACTTCATGGCACCAAAAGAGAGCCAGGGGGGACAAGTAAACTCTGCAGCCAAAATCTGCAGAAAAGGGTAGCAATAGTGAGACAGTAAAGAAAGCTGGATTCGTGGAGAGTAAAACTGTTAATTGTAGATAGAGCACAATGCTCACTTTTTTGTACAGATTCAGAATATTAGCATCATCAAAGGGCAAGTAACCTGCAAGCAATACAAAGAGTATTACTCCACATGACCACAAGTCTGCAGTTGCCCCATCATAGCCTCTATCATTTAGGACCTAAACAGCAAGATGGTAGATTACTACAAGCCTATTAATCAAAGTTTATCGATAATATAATACATCACGGGAAAGAAGAAGTGAAGGTGAAGACCTCGGGAGCAACATAGTTTGGAGTTCCACAAGCCGTGTGAAAAAGTCCATCATCCTGTCAAGGTAAATGAATCTCAGATTGAAAGTTCTTCTAGGAGACATAAAGTGATGTCCCTAACATTGGTTATGTTCAGGAAGGGGAGAGAAAAACAAACTGAACTTCAGGAAAGCTAGAGCGCTCTTGGAATTGCTTTATCGTGCATAAAGAAAGGAGCAATATAACTATACCACAGCGTCTTCAAGTACAAGGCCTCAGGTTACACTGATAAGACCACATAGATCATACAAGAATGGAATTTTCAAAATTTAAGAGGTCAATATTACCCTGACTTCTTGTGACAATGCACTCAGTCCAAAATCAGAAACTTTAAGATTTCCACAACCATCCAGCAGCAAATTTTCTGGCTGCAATGAGAAAAATCAACACAAGTAACATCATTGAGGTCCTTTATAACAAATTTCTGAGAAGACCAGAGGAGGCACCTTTAAGTCTCGGTGATAAACACCACGGCTATGACAATAGTCAACAGCATTAATTAGTTGCTGGAAGTACTTTCGTGCTTTATCCTCCTTCATCCTTCCATGTTTGACCTTTATTGAAAGAAGAAAAGATAGTAAAGAAAACAGCAATGCAGGGCAGAAAAACAATCAAATTAAGATGCCCTTAGATTGTGTGCCTCATTCAATTAACATCCTATGCATAGAAGAATGCTTCTGCATAGCCACAATGTCGAGCATAAGAGATTAGTATAGTTAGCATGGAGGTTTGTGGAAATTGACAGAGTCGTGAACCAAAAACCAATTAATTATAAACATAGATCATTAAAATATAAAAATCACACACGGAAAGCAGGACAACTTACAATTTTGTCAAAAAGCTCTCCCCCAGTCGCAAATTCTAAAATGATGTATATCTTTGTCCTGCTACCCATTACCTGCATTAACAATTAAAAGAAAAGGAGTCTCTGAAGATCAAATTGGTTTGGATCAAACCAATCATTTGCTTTCGGATCAATTTCTAGTTTCTATTATGATGTAATCAAATGCCTTAGTCCTCCGGTGAATGCCCATCTACAGTCATTCCCCCCTCTCTCTCTATTACCTTTCAACATCGATCCAGGGGTTCGAGGTAAATCTCAAAGCCATATTCCAACTTAAATGACACAAACCACCCCACCCATCGCTTCCCTAGACCACAGTATGAACTCGCGGGCATGCAGAGAGAGAGAGAGAGACCTCATATAAGCAGACAACATTTGGATGCTTTATTAGCTTCATTGTTGCTATCTCCCTTTTTATCTGTAAACATAAGAATAAAGAATTAGAGAAAAACTGTCCAAAGACGAATTCAGAAAAGCATTTCTGCTGAAAAAGCCAGGTGAAATAATTGAGTTACTTTTTTTTAGAAAAATGTCATCGTGTGAAAGTAAGGATTAGGAAGTCTACGGATATAGCAGTGCCATTAACCTTCCAAAGAATATTTTGAGATGGATAATGATTTACAGGGATGCAGAAGGGCATCAACAAAAGAGCTTAGAAGAGCAAATGCCTTTGAAAAAAGGAACTGTAAAATAAAGAGAACCATCAGAAATGACCTGCTCTGCCATTTTGTGTTTGAGGACCATCTCTTTGTCGAGGATCTTGACAGCCACAGCTTCCCCTGTCTCAGAATTCCGGGCGAACTTCACTTTCGCAAATGTTCCCTCACCAATCGTCCTTCCCACTTCGTATTTACCGATCCGACGCTTGATTTTAGATGCATTCATCATTGATTTTTCTTACAGAGAGTGGTAGTTCCACTACTCTTATTCACCGTGCAAGCAGTGAAGTTTTTATCCGAAGAATTGCTGATTGTAAGACTAACCTTATCTGAACAAGTAGAATGGAGGTGTACATTAAGACTTGATTACCCTAAAAATCAGATGACATGATACTCAAATCCCACTTGATGACGATGATCATAAATGGGTAATCATGGTGAGATATACAATCACCAATTGTTGTCGAAGCTATGATATTGTGGTATGAACTATAATAAAAATACAGCAGGCAATATGCCAAGTCTCACCAGATGGTAACCCGAAATTGGAAGAGCAAATCAACGAGGACTCTGAGAAAAGAGTTCAGAAGACGAAGCTCTGAACATCAATTCAACTTCATAATTCAATACTCAAGTAACTACAACAATAAGTTTTTTGTAGTGTCAATATAACCTTCAAGTGATTGGTATTTCCGTGGTCCCCTTACCATTATTTTGATCTATATGGAAACCTACTCTGGTCACTAAGTTACCATCAACCATCGTCAGCCAAAACCACTACCGCGCGTTGCAGAAGTTACTATGACGGGATACCATCTCCTTTTTTCAACATGGTGGCGATGCATGAAAGCAAGAAGACAGAGGATATACCTGAGCTTGGCGGAGGGAGATTCTTGATGAGGAGGAGTAGTAGGAAGCCTAAAAGCACGGCCAATCAAGTTGGGATGAAAAGGGGGAGTGAGATTATGATAAATATGAATCATTGTCGCTGAGCTGGATCTTATGAGGCCGAACCCACAAGACAAAATGGGCACCCATCAGCGTCACTGCCGTTTCCCTGCACTACGGTCTGGACCACAAGATTATTCGTACAGGTATGACGACAAAAGTCCGTTCCTCCAAACTACACAGACCACCCGATTAAAGTTCCATCATCGTTCTTGAAAAGCAAAATCGAATTTGACTACCCAGTTATCCATGTCGGACGCAGCGAAACTCCCGCCTTCTGCCCGGCGAACATGTGTGGAAAAAGTCACGTTCGGAAGCCCGAGGAGGCTCGAGCTGAAGTAGATCAGTCGAGCTATACCGTGGAACGCGAATTTGTGTAATCAAGGTGGAAACTTTGAAGCCCGAAGAAGAAGAAGAAAACACGTGTTGGATATACACAACTGGTGCGTGGGCTGGCGTGAAAATGTGGTCCGTGATCCACGTGACTGTGCTGGCGGGTCTCTGGTTTTTCTTTTTTGTCTCCGTGCGATGTTTCTTTCTTACGGACGACAAAAACTTACATTCGATAATGACCGGAGACCAGTCGGTTCCGTTTTCCTTACGGCCTGTCTCTTTCTCCATAATTTGCATTTGGCATGTGTTTCGTCCCGGCGACTCCCCATCTTCATTAATTTACTCCCATCTTCATCCGAGCTTTGACCCAGTGGACCGATACTTCTGTTTCGAGTGGTTACTTGAATCTTATTTGAATCTATCACTGCAAATTTGTAGGCTTGACGAGAGGTATAGTCTGGCGAAAACGCTTTCGGCTCGCGGCCTTCGGATCACGGGAGCCGTATGATATTTATTCGAGCCTCATCTAACATTAGTAAAAAGAGAATTTGAATCAAATTTACTCCGTGAAACTTGAATTTGATTCATTCGCCGAACTGATTGGGTTCTGAAAGACCCTTTTTGTCTTTTTTTCCAGAACATGTGAATTGGCCTCTCCAGCTCACAATGATTGAAGGCGGTTGTTTAAAGAGAGTTGACTGGCCTCACTGGAGACCATAAGTCTTCATGTGGGCCCGCCAATAATCTCCATCTTTAATAATTGCAGCTCTTCATTTCTCTGTTCCAAATAATGCGATTGACGTGATGAAGTTAGGCGCACCGAAACTGGGGAGAGACTAGAGAAAGGACCGAAACGACGACCTGAAACTTTTGTTGTTCGGAGACACCTTAGCCAGCTTAGAGTATAAATTAAGATGGATGGCGCCGACTACTCATCTGAGAAACAGGAGAAAGAAAAGATACAGCGACAGAGAATTCCCAAAAGCTTCTGAACAATGGACAGTTTTATCTGTTCTGCAAACAACTTTCAATTTTTATCACCATCAATCTCTTGCAATTAGTCATTTTGTACACATCATGTGGATGCAATTACAAGAAGAGCCATGTCAAGGGCGATATCAAAACAAGAATCCCCCCATGGCCCTATTGAACAAATCACCCGATATTACAACTCCCCGAGTAGAAAAGCAGAAAAATTCAACCTCGACTCAAGCAAAGACAATATCGCTCAAAATGCCGGCTATGCAGCAAAACTCAATACACTCTGTTGTTTATAGTGTGGTAGAGAGACTTCAGCTGTGTGTTCCACTTATCAATGGCAGCGTACTTCTTCATTCCCTTTGACCTGGTTTGGATTTTGGAAACAGACATCCGGGAGTTTCAGATTCAAGTACACAGGAGAATGGCTTAAAAGACAAACGACTTGTAACATTGCGCGGTGCACCAGAAAGATGAAATGGTACCTGTCACCACGCTCTAACAACCGATTTACTTGATCAATGTGCCCATCAATACGGTTGTCCAGAATTAGAGAAACCAACAACTGCTCAACGTCCTTCTCTGGCACGTTAAGTTCCTGGAAGTAACAAGTTTCAGTAAGCCAGTAAGTAGGAAGGTAAAGAGAATAAAAGAGGTAGATACAAGTAAAGATATATCATTAACATATTGATTGACCAATTAAATATCACTATGGTTATCAGCTAAAAAAGGACTTGCTTACAAGTTTGTATCTTCGTAAGTGAATCTGCAGCTAAATCATATTAGCAATGAAGATCTAACACCTATTCTGAAGAATAAAATAGCCAGTGAAACTAAACCTGAGCCTTTACCTTCGAGATGAAAGGGATGCGGATTCTGGTATAAGGCTTGATAAGTTTAAGCAATACTTGAGTCCTGATATTCTTCAGAAGATCTTCAATATAATTCCGGATGAATGGGTCATCCATTATAGTTCTTCTGTTGCTCTGGAAAATGTGCCAATGGTAACTTAATCAAGGGAGAAAGGAACCGGTGAAAAACAGGCACAAATCGTTAATAAATATACACAAAAAAGCTAAACATACCTTAAGGATTTTCTCAAATTCTAGGATCTCATTTCGTTGATATGCAGCTATAAGATTTGTCATGGCTAAAATTTCAGGGTCATTCTTATACCTACAGAGTGCCAGACCATTAAAAAAAGTGAGGGAGGAACAGAGGCCTTGTTTGGCGGAGGAAGGATGTAGAGAGAAGAAAGAGCACTTACGGCTTTGCTTCTTGGCCATCAAATGGATTAACTTCAGACTCCATCAGCATATTAGCCAGAACCAAATATCTGCCACATAATGCAAATAGACACTATAGTGGACTCAAGTTACACAAAAGCACAAACTCGGCACTCCACAAAAATGGTAAAGTAACAGTAAGCTAAGAAAAGAGTATCTTCTGTTCTTAATATCTGATCATCAAGTGGTTTCTTCTTGCTTATATGAGGTAAAAGTTCATAGCCCACAAAAACAGCGGCAGGGTAGCCAAGGATCACAGTTCAAACTATAGAAACTTGTGAAACAAAACAAAAGACATTTATATCCTAAATTTTTAAATTTCCTCCACTCTCTTAATGGAAGACTTTCAAACATATAAGAAGGTGAGGTTCAGTTGATAATCTTGGTTAAGGTTCCCCCTCTTAACACTTCTTTCAGAAACATCAAGTGTTGCGTTCCTACTAATTTGTAGGGTGAAAAAAGTTTTTCCTCCTCACCCACAAGTTCCAATTCGCTCCATCAACTAGCAGTGGAAGGATAACCAAAGTGCACTTTGCCTAGATGACCAAAGGGACACCTATTTTTCCCTCAAAAAGGCCTACCGTACTTGCTCCAACATGAGACATCCAATGGGACAAATGAAAATAATTCCTACTGAATCCATCGAAATCATCAGCAATTCAATCAAGAGAAGATGGAAGGATGAGTAACCATACTTTAGACATTGGATTCGCCTTTGGTTCCCAGCTTCATCATAATTTTTGAAGGCTTCAAAGAAATCGGTTGCCGCGTCAGCCCACTGGCGCTCGGCCATATGCATCTTACCTCCACATTCCCGAATTATACCCATAATTCTTGGATGGGGTATAGCTGACTTGATCGCAAGTGCCTTCTGATACAATTGCTGCAGCCATCAATAATTTCAGTAACTTAATGTCCAAGAATAATTTATAAATGGACAATTTACAGAACAGCTTACAAGATAATTACCGCACAAGATTTAAAAGTGGTAAAAATAATGCCAACCAGCATAGATCATTAATCAAAAGAAATATTAATTTTTCTGGTCATTGCTCGATTACTGAAAGAGTTCCTTTTATCAGCTTGATAAGAATGCTGACATTAAATAAAGATAGAAAATCTACAGCATTGGAAGTTCGAACCATGAATAGATGAACCATTTTAGAAAAACTTTGATGCACCACTAGGAGAAAGTAGAAATTACCTTAAGCTTCTTATTATTCTTAGTCTCGGTGTACATTTGGATCTCAATAGCGTACACTTCAAGAAGCTGACTTCCTTTCTTGTGGTCATCTGTACCATCCTCTCTTTGGCAAGATTTGTGGAGCTCCTTCAAAATCTAGTTGTTTACAGAAGATTATAAGCATAGCTTGCCATTGACAAATTATGTCAGCCATACTGTGCTAATACTATCCAATAAAATGGCACCTTATTCATTCTTCCATATTCACCCATATCAAACCAAATCTTGCAAAGCTTGAGATTTGTCTTGAACCAAAGTCTCTGCAGAATTATGAAAAGCATAAATTTTACAAGAAAAACGGCATTGTAGCAGCAGAGAGTGGTTAGACAAGATTGGTGACCTCATTCTTTGCCTCTTCAAGAGCCTTCAGAGTGGTCTGATAAAACTCCTGTAGAAGACTAAAATTCTGACTGGCTGATCCCGAAACAAAATCCATCACATTGTTTATACATTTTTCGCTGTAATTTCTTGTCACCGCCGATTTGATGTATGTAAGCATCACTCTGTAAGACTCCATCATTTCTTTATACTTGCCCAACCGATAATATAGCTTGACAGTTTGCTTAAGAGCTTTAAATCCCCTATAAAACAAGTTAAGAAAAAAAATGATCAATAACACAGTAGAACTCACAGTAATTGAGAAGTGTGAAAGGGAAATTCTTGAACTGCAAAGTTGAAAGGTATAAGATTTATGTAGACATCTCCTATCAGTTCATCACTCCACTAACATCGCATGCAAATTATGGAAACCATGACTATGGAACACCTAGAAATACGTGCTTTGCACAGAGGAAAGTGGTCACAGTCCAATGCCCTTCCCTTTACCCAAGAAAAACCTCTTCAGACAAAATGACGGACAGAGATGGAATGGATCCTATATTAGAGCTTCCATTCAACTTCTAAAATCTTGCCTTAAGTTGTTCTCTTTTATTCATTCGTATAAAACCAATGATCTTCCAATTCACCAGAGAGCAGCTTTTCCCCTGTCAAATATCATTTCAAGAAAGCTGACTCGGGGTATGTAAAAGAAATTCTTTCTTCTCAATGTTGCAGCTGTTTTTTGCGGTTTGCAGGCTCAATGCTGGCCAAAAAAATTTTCATCTTCGTTTTATTTTGTGCGTGTGAAGTTGAATATGTCTGCATCATCTCCAAACTTGAAGGAAGGAACCACATGTAACTTCACTTGCAATTTGAAGTGAACTGAAAGTTTCTTCCACAGAATTGATTATGCCGCGAGTATAAAAAACCTACAGTACTTACCATTCAGCCTTCTCAGGTTCCATGCAAACAACCTCAGCAAAGCCTGCAAGTGCTCCTTCTGGATCAGTTTCTATGAGGCCTACATTGCAAAATCAAACAGTCAAGCTACACTAAGGACAAACAGTTAAAAAATATTAAAAAAAAATTGCACGTGCTACACATTGAAATGCACTGTGTAAGCGAATTAGATTGATTTGATCACGTACGTCTCTGCTAACAGAATAAATCTAGATATTTTAAGTTTCCTTAAAAGCAAAAAACTTTCCTGAGTTGAAAAAACGGAAGTATGCTGCTGTTGATACAAGAACAAATTGGAAACCTAAACAAGGACAATGAACGAATAATTAAATAAGAGTGCAGGAAACTAAAATTATCTCCGCCCATCACTTTTGGTGACATAATTAGCTCAAACATTAATCTAAAGGCCGTTGCCAGTAAAGGGACATGGCTCCCCAACTCTCCCGGAAAATAAACAAGGGTGTTATCCGAGCTCCATCGCAGAACGCATTGCAAATGATTCATCTCCCGGAATAGAAGCTACGCGCCGCGGAATCCGCTAACCCGGTCAAATGGGCGGTAATCAAAACATTCCTCTTTCGACAACAAAGATTCACCTAATCGGAAAGAACTCCCCAAACGACATAAAAACGATGCAAAGCGCAAGCCAATTAGGGACGCGACAAAAGAGTGCCCAACAGACCAGGTTGCCTAAAAGATGTCGAGAATACCTTTCGAGTTGTAATACTGATTCTCAATGTCAACGTCCTGTTCCTCAGGCTCCTCATCCGAGTATTCAAAACCATAATCCTCCATATCTGCATCTGGGAATCCAGCAAACCAGTAAAATAACCAAAACCGACCTTAAAACAGTTAGCTATAGCCAGAAGAACAACAACGCCAACAGGACTCCCCTTAGTTTATGCCAGTACAGCAGAAGCACACAAATTAAAAAGAAAAAGCAAGCATTCACGACACCACAGAGAACATCCGTCCGTCCCTTTAACGTCATCGAGAACGAAAGCGCTAGGACCAAACCCTAGTGCAACGATTATTTTTCTGTTGTTCCCGTTTTGTCAGGAGAGCGATCAGACCGAGGCAGTTAAAAACCGACTATCAAAGAACCCTAGGCGTAGGGAGGCCGGACCTGAAGCCATTGCTGCTTGGCGAAGGTAGAGAGAAATCCCCCCGGCAATGAACCGCGATGAGGAGTAGAGCTGTACGTATGATGATTTGATTTTCGTTTTGCTCGGGACGGTGGTGGAATCAGAAGAAGGTGGAGCTAAGTAGTAGAGTCGATTCGATCGTTCCGATCCAGATCCAGTACTTTCTGGGTCCATGAAGTGCTTTGGTCCAGAGATTTTCAAGCCCAACAGACCGAAGAAGAAGGCTAAGATCCCCCATAATGGATTGGCATCTTGGCCCAGTGTTTAAGAATCGTTTCTTTGTATCTAGGGTTTCAAGAGACTTTAAATGTTCCGAGATAATATGAAAAATGTATCCGTGAGAATTCTAGAGTATTCCGAGGAACTACATGTGTAATATCCACTTGTATCTAAAGACATGATTAGATGTTTATAGCAAAAATTAATTTCTTTTCTTTCATTTGGATGACCGGGGAGATAAACATTGCTCTGTACGAGTCTCTCCAGAATTACTTGTGTTCTAATTTGGAAAAGAGTTTCATTGCACGGTAAGGAAACACTAGAATAGTTTGTGACAAACGAGAGACGTGATGGCATCTCGTTCTGACATGATGTCCAGCCAGCGGTAAGGTCATTGACAAACAAGGCGAGAAGGCCGTGGATCGACAAGGCGAAGAAGGGCCACAGGAGTTCGAGGAACGTGTCGTTGCCCGCCTGGTTAAAGTGGAACTTGCCATAGACAAGGTTGAGGACACGTTCAGTAGCATCGAGTGCTCCGCTGCCAGGATGGAGGAGCTCCGCAACCAGATGCAGGGCACTTTGAGCTATGGCAGGCCACATGAGTGGAGATGATGGACCTCAAGGCAGAGCTACGTGCAAGCAGGATGATAGAGAACATTCGATCGTTGCTCAAACATTGGAGAAGGAAGAAACTAATGACTTCACAAGTTTAGCTGATAGTTCGGCTTTGAATTATCATCCTCAAGCAATGTTGGAGACATTGTTATCTTCTAGTTAGGCTTTGAATGTTTAGCTGACCGTTTGCAGTAACTAATGACTTCACGAGTTTAGGCCCCCTAAAGAAAAAACGGCGAGAGAGAGAGGCCGCAATGCAAATTAAAGAACAAGTAGAAAACCATAGGCCCGTCAGATGAGAAATTCACTTAGTTGTAGATCAATCTCTGACTGTTCCTTGCAAGAAAGCACCCAAAGAATTCCTTAAAAGACCATCCCTCGCACTGTCAATATCACAACAGTAAAATCATGCATTGAAAGGGTGTTGATCATCCCATTGAATATTTAATCAGCATCCATCTCTTCCAATGCCAATCGAGCTGCAGCCTTCGCTTCCTCTAGGAGGTTGTCAGGAACCTGTGATTGGGTGGGCAATGGTGAACGACTCAGCCAGACAACATGCGAGTTTAAAGCAAGGTCGGTTCTGAGAGCATCATATAAGTAGAAGGCAATGTCCTTCCGCAAATGAAAAGAAGCATGGAGAGAGATGATAATACCTTCTCATGCTGCCTCTTTGACTCATCGCAGACCCAGCTCATTTCTAGTTCAAATGCCTTGTCCTTTGCCTCATCGTGCACCTTGTAGATGCTGCTCAGAGGTAAACCAAGAATATAAGCAATTTACCATTCTCGATTTCCCATAAAACAAACTTCACATGCTCTCTTCCCAAAAAAGAAACAGAAAAGGGAGAAAAAAAAAAGGCCATCTCCCTGCCAACTATTTTAAACCCTCTCCCTCTCCACACACAATTGCCAAATCCCGGGTCAGCTAATTTCTAATACCACTATGACTGCATATACCTCTCCATTATATTTAGGAGTGATGTGAGTTAACTACTTGTGCCTGGTGAAGATATAGGTCCAGCCAATTGATCCTGCTGCTTCACTCAAAATGGGTAGTTCTATGGGATTCTAGTACTTCATCTGCAGTTAAGCCGCAAGTTCAAATTCAAGCAATTATACTCTAACACATCAACTCACTAATCCAAGCCTGAGGGGAAAAAACTAAATAATTCATGCCATGGAGCAAGAGTCAAGGATGGTGCAGTAAGGTTCACTCGACGTCAAAACAGAAACAGTACAAAAGGGATATATTTCAACATATTAATCAACAGCTTCAAACAACATAAATAGAAAAGAAGCAGGCTACAAACTACAAAGGATAAATTAAAAGAAACTCGAACTTAGGCACTATATGAGAAAAAAAATTCACGGTATCTATACCATAAGATACTAAGAAGGAAACTTACATCTTAGCTACTTCAACAACTCCTTCCCTGCACGTCATCTCTGAGTGCTTTAACTTTTCAATTTCTCTGTTAACACCAATTAAGTCACATTAGACAACAGAACCTTGAACGAGCTCTTTCAGTAAGATTATTAAAACAGACTAGCATAGCCAAACACAAGTGGTTACTTTTTTTTTATCAGAAACACAAGTGATACTGTTGACCTGATAAAAAATGAACTCTTTATAATATTCCCAGCCCCCCCCCCCAAAAAAAAACCAAAAAAAAAAAAAAAAAACACAAAAATTTGCACTATGGAGATGTAATGATAGTTTACCACTTATATATTAATTAGATCCAGGGGAATCATAAGCTGGCTCCAAAGTTCTACTTGGCAAAAAGGGAAAAGCATTAAATGAAAGAGTACGAGATTAACTTCGATCCCATAATTTTGCCTCTCCCATATGACATCTTTCAATAGCCAGCAAAAGTTTGATACCTAATAGGCCATAACAGGTTAATAAAATTGGCCACAACGTATTGCGATTCGTGCTAATAGGTCACAAATCCACTCCAGATTATTATGCAAAGGGTGCTACATAGAGGATTTCATAACAGAGGGACCAAATCAATTAAAATAAAGAGATAGCAGTGGCAGCTTTGGGACAGTTGACTCTTGCCCAAGCCCAAAACCCATTAGTCATGAATATAACCCTAATCAATTAAAACAAAGTAAGCGATAGCAGCAAGCAGGCTTGGGACAGTTGACCCTAGCCAACACATGAACCAGAACATGAGCTACACCCACCACAAACCAAACACAAGATTTCAAATGGAGTCCCAAAACCGAGAAAATGACACAAGTGTCATAACTTTCGTACGGTGCTCACCTAAGTGCCATCACATTTTTTCCAATCATTTAGTGTTATACAACTTTTCAATCGATCACTTGAGTGCTATAACTTTTTGAAAACGGTCAACAAAAATGCCATGCCACATCGGATTTTGGCACTTAGGTGAACCTTTTTTAAAAGCTATGGCACTCAAGTAGTCGAAAAAAAAGCTATTATACTCTAGTGAGCACCGTTCAAAATTATGGCACTTTTGTTGTCCTTATCCTCCCAAAACCTGTACAATTGAGTACAAGGGAAACCAAAACCAGCATAATTGTGTCCAATTTGAATATTCTGAACTAATCAATATATCAAATGCAAATTAAATAACAAAATTACATAAACAGCCTTAGTGTACTTTTCTAGCAAGTAAACAACCTTGGGTATTTTTCGAACCAAAAAAAGCAACCTTCTGTATTTGAAAAGATTATTGTATTAATGATTAGTCAAATTTCAGATAATTGCCATCTAAATCTCAAACCTATTCCAAACCCTATAGAGTCTTGTAAAAGGGAACCAAGCACATCAATGATGCCAGCCCTAGCAAAAGTATGAAATTCTATTTATTCCAAACAGACGTAGAGTTTGAGTGAACACACTAACATAAAACACCATAGATATCATTGCAGAAGTTAAGACACATAAAAATAAAGCCACAGAAATCTCTCTTTCATTTGCTTTTCCATTTAGTTGCTAACACTTTTCCTGCACAAATGAGCAAGAGACTTACGTCTTTGCAGCTTGTTTTCCCTTGCCGATTGCAGCCCCGAAGTATCTCTACAACAAAAGTCAAGAGTAAGAATGTTCAGAACAGAGTGACTAACAAAATGAACCAAGGAAAGATTTATATAACATTGAACAAGTAACCATAAAAGCAAATTGGAGGAACAACGTAAAAAAAATACGGGAGAATTTGGAATGGGGCCACTCACATAGGAAATACCAGACGGTTCAATCATGTACAATTGAGGTCCGTCTCTGTCATAACCTCCGAGAATAACTCCACAACCAAAAGGCCTGCAGAAACAACAGAGAAAATCTAAATATCCTGCACTCATAAGAAAAGGAGCCATGCACAGGAAAGAGGTAGAAAAGAGTATGAGCAACTACAAGGGCGTCATTAATCTCAACCTGAGCCACCAATAGAGGGTGCACAGATGCACATAATTAGCAACACGTTCGGCAAGCTCCTTTACAGGAATGGCGTCACCATAAACACTGCACTTGAGGACATGATGATGATGAGTTAGGAAACCATCCAATCCACAAGGAAAGGCTAATCAGCGATTAATTCATGTCTACAGCTTAAAGCAACACATTCACCAGAATTTAACACAGTTAGACAACTATCTGAATCACAAGCCCAAGAAAAAACTTTATTTCACTAAAGAATCCAAAGAAGAGGACTAGAAGATAATTAGAAGTTAGAATCAGCACAAAATTATTCATTCACATCTGCAGCTTCATTACAATCATAAGCTGAAATTGTATATGCTCATGACCAATCTGAAAGTCTCTTGCTCTAGCACAATTTTACAATATTACGCAACAAGAACATGAAAGAGTACCATAAGACCAGTATGCAGCTCAGATTTGATCATTAAGAATTTTGCACCGATACTTGAACTCTCATCTACCTTATAGAAAAGAGATGCTCTTTGCAGCTAACTACATCATTGAGAGGAGTTGGTCTACTTCTAAGAAGCTACCACAACGCCAGTATGACAATGGGAAAATGTCTGAAAGCCGAAAAAAGGAGCCAGAAGATTTCAATTTACTAAACAACTTATGCATCATTTTCATCCTCACTGTATTTTCGTACAATAATTGTCGCTGCATGCATTTTACAGCCTCAATGATACATGTGCTCTGGAAATTTAAACCCTTTTCAAATATGGAGCTAAATCACACCAAAGGACCAACAGACAACTAAATACTTGCTAAAACAGGAGGTAAACTCATAAAGCTGTTTCTCAATAAATATAAGCAGCTCCACAGCGATTAAGGTTTCAGATGGGCGTGCATCCAGTGCAAACCTATCATAATTAGTTGCCTCGGACTTTGCTCGCGCAACAATTTGTCTCCCATCTGCTGCTAATCCGGCAACAGCCTGATTCAGAGAGAGAGAGAGAGAGACATAATTAGCAAATTACCCTGAAAACACATTACCAGTGGATTACACACAAGAAGCAGGCATGTGATTCTAAGAAACGATTGTCCCAAAAGGACACAGGCTTATGCTTGACACTTGGTCATTTTAAGTGATAGAGACTACAAAAGCACAAGGACACCTTTAAAACATTAATTACTACCAAAAAGAGGACAACTTAAAAAATGACAGCACTCTTTTTGGAAGTAAAAAGAACGGTTGATCACTTGAACAGCAGCTTCGTAAAGGTACCATATGGAGTACATGATTACAAAAAATCGTTTCCTCTCGCAAAGTATGAGGTGTTACACAAGCTAAATTAAAAAACCTCAAAAATGCATTTTAATGCTTTCAAAATGTGCTCTAACAAACATGGTTTTGCCATCCGGATCAATATGGTAGCCCTTGGTCGTTTCGTGATATCATGGTAAACTTGCAAATTCCCTTTAATCATATGGGTGGAATGTACATATGATCGCAGGAAAAATAGTAATAATACATCGAACAGGGTGAACACGTCCAACCCCATAATTTGCATCAAATCCTACATGAAAAGGCAGTCTTATAGACAGCTTAATTAGCATGTTATAAGTCTTAAAAGTGTCTTCTTGTTGTCAATTCGCACAACAGAAGTCTCATCCAAAATGCACCAAACTAGATATTGAGAAGCAACGCTGAGAAACATTTTAATGTATCAAATGCTCAAGCTACAGATTTTCAAACCCAGGAAGACAGAAACAGAAACGATACGTATAGAAAAGCCATAGTGGCTGTATGTAACTAAGTCAACAGCAAGAAAGCGTAGAAAATATGCTGTTTTGACACCTTCTAAGTCAGATAACGAAGAAGATTGAAGCGTGGCCAAGAGGTAAAGCGAAAGTACCATGCCGGAATGACGATGGACGGAGTGGATGCGCCGATTGGAACCAGGCAACATCATTTTCGACGTAATCAGCTTCTCGACGCCCTAATCGAAGCCCCAACACATTCAACCAACACCGTCAATTTCGACAAATTGCACGGGATTGGCAAGAAAAATCATCACAAGAGAACATGCTTCGGCAAAGAAACCTACCATGACAATCCCGTCCTTGCACTTGATGCCAATCACAGTACTGCGAACCGCAGAAAAAACCCCAAATGTAACAAATCCAAACCGAAGAGAAACCGAACCACAGAATGAACAATCTAGAGAGAGAGAGAGAGAGAGAGAGAGGGGAGACCCGCTGTTGTCGACGGCCTTGGCGGCGTATTCGATCTGGAAGACGCGGCCATCGGGAGAGAAAGTGGTGACCGAGAGGTCGTAACCCGTTCCGATGCTGCTCATGCTTCTTCCCGCTGGAGTTCAAGCTCGGCGATTTTCTTCGCTCTGGTCCGTGTTTCGCTTCGCGGAGTGGTGGAGGAAGAAGAAGCAGCAGCAGCAGGTGCTTATGAAGCTCCTCTTGCTTGAATCTCAAGACAGCGAGGAAGAACGAAGCTCTAAGGGCCCCCCTTTATCTTTTTCGTTCCTTTTTCTTTTTCCTTTTCTATTTCTTGTTGGGCCTGCGACTCGGTTAGTATGGGCCTGAGGAATGTGGTGCATAAGAGGCCCATCTAGCTTTGGCCCAAGGATCAATAGCCCGTTTTTCGAATATATGAAAATGAGCAACGAGTCTCGAATCAAACCGCCGCGAGAAATGCAGATATCTATACTTCCATTCTGCCCATCGAAGAGGAACGTCCGAAACCAATCATTCAGAGTTCCTAAACCTCTTTGGAAGGCTTGCTGGAAGACTCGTTGTCGGACTTGATTGGCGGATAAGGTACAGCTAGAAGTAGACATGTCAAAATGGATGATTGAATAACCCATGTTTGATGGGCTGAGTTTACTTTAATTTAGTATATGGTTCATAAAGAGGTTTAAAATAATAAAGCCAGCAATAAGTTAGATATTAAATGGGTTCACAACTTATTCAGATCCAACCTACCTCCATGACTCTCTCTTCACTCTCTCTTTCTCTTGTCCTCACACGATTTCAGGCTTGCTCACTCCACGCCCTAACCTTCATTTGGATATGAGTTTTCCTAAATCGAGTTAAATGTTGAAGTGTGTTTAGTATTAATGGTCAGGTCAGTATATGTAGGGTATTGGTAACTAAATTTGTATTGCACGAAAATTGATCAATTTGGGTCGGACTATTTTCAACTCGACTCAATTCAGATCTTTGATGGGTCTACAAAGAAGTGTGGAGCTTCCGGTGGTAATTGAAATCAATTTCCATAAGGAGCAATGATCTCAAGATTCAAAGTACTCCTTCAACTAGTTATAATTGTTTAATATAATTCTTAAACTTTTAATCTATTTAATCCAGTCGTCAACTTTCTGTAACAAAGTCAAATTAATCACTCGATGCTATTCACAAGCTTTCATAGTTATATGGTTACTCGGATTTTACAAAATCTTTTTATATCAATCTATTTCCAAAATCAACAAAAAAATTATCTTTTTATTAAAAGTCAAAGGATAACATTGCGCAATCGCATAAATTTAAGGATATAGCGTCATTTTCCTGCCAATGTTTATGCTAGGTATGAAGCGAAATTCTGAATTTGATGTCAACTGCCGTATTTGCAAAAACGTCCTTAGCTTTTCTATCTTTTATCATTTTGCTAAAAACTATTATTGGAATCAAACTCTTGCCACCAGCCAAATGTTCACTAAAGTAAAATAAGATAACCACCCACAATTCTTGACTCTACTTATCCATTCGTTCCTCTCATTCGCTAATCCACGAGATGATAGCTGCACAAAATTTCAGGTAGGGATAGGCTGCTACCAACCTATGACTTCACAATGTCTTTTTATAAGCTTTGAATTTTGATTTATTATTTGGAAAGTTTTCATCGTCCACAAAAATAATAGACATAAATTATTATTGATAATAAAACATTTCTCATTGATTATTCACTTCATACGATATAAGCAATTACTTTTAAAAAAATATTTTCCGAATAATTCATTTTTCTCAAAACAAACGGACTCTCAATGTCTTCTAAATTCACGCCATTCGCAGTCATTTGCTTTTAAATTTAACCGTTCATCTTCTATGTCACGCTAATTCAATTCTGTCCAAAACCACTGCGAAACCCATCTAACAAAAAAAAAGAAGGGAAAATGACACAAACGGTCATTGAATTTTGACTCAATGTGCAATTTGATCCATGAACTTTTAATTTATTTAACGTAGTCCCTGAACTTTCAATTTGTTCAACGTGGTCCCTAGACTTTTGGTATATGTTCAATATAATCCATGAACTTTAAAAAAATGTTCTATGTAATCCTTACATTAATTTTAGCTCAGGGACTATATTATATATTTTCATATAGTTTAGAGACTCGATTGAATATGTACCAAAATTTCAGGGAATATATTGAATAAATTAAAAACTTACGAACCACATTGAACATTAAGCTAAATTTCAGATACTACATTGAATAAATTAAAAGTTTATGGACTACACTGAACATTAGGTTAAAGTTCAGGGATTATATTAAATAAATTAAAAATTTAGATATTAAATTATATATTGAGCCAAGTTTAGAGACTGTTTGCGCCATCACTAAGAAAAAAAAAAGAGAGAGAGAGAGAGAAAAGAAAACTAGAGATCAAGTAAGCTTTCTGGGTCAACGCCCGTTTCCAGTGAAACAATGGCGGAGAAAATATTTCCCCTTCATCGCTAAGAAAAGGCTCGTCTTGTCTGGACCCCACCGGCATTAACCAGCCACGTTGCTCAATTATCCGTTTTGACGGGGAAGCGGCGGCTGAGCGCAAGCGGGGCCAGCTCGTCGGGGCACGTCGACACCGTCTGCATCGCCGGTCCACCTCTTTCCCCTTCCTTTTCACATCTATGCACGCGGCTTTGAATTTTCCATAAGAAGCCTCGCTCCACCCAAATTCCATTCTCTTAATAAATAATCACTTAAAAAAATGAAAGCGACGAGGAAAATCACAAATTAGTTAGATCACTATTCTCGTGATAGTAAAAGTACATTCATCGATAAACGATTATCGGAACCATCTTGACTTCCCTTTTTGGATATCTAATACGAAAAGCACCGGTTTTCGCCATTAATATTTTAGACTTCAGATTTTTCGACATCAGTCTCGTGATCTTAGATCATTTGCAAAACCAATTGATAAGTATTTTTATAATTTTTAAGTGCCGCATAGGACGAGAATCATATAATTCGAAAAAAAGGTGATTGGTCGATCATGTCCGTGAGCCTTGACACTTAAAGTTAATGAACGCTTGTGGGGTGCTTGTGATATGCACTTTTTGGATAAGGTTTCGATTTCCAAAGCACCGATCCTATATTCTGTCGATGCATTAAATTTCATGATCAAAATTAGTTGGTTGATGTTGATTTTATTAGTTCATAGCTTATGATTGATAATACTTACCCTACTTTACTTAAAGATATCATTAAAAATGGTGCCGTGTATTAGGGGTGTCAATAGGTCGGGTCGGGTCGGGTTTTCATGATACTCGACCCGAAACAATGAATATGTGTGATTGGCCCGACCCGAACATAATATAGCCGCACGATCGGATCGGGTCGGTTTGATTCGGGTTCGTGTTTTAGATTTTTATTATAAATTAAGGTTAAGTTACACCTAGGGGTGTCAATGGGTTGGATTGGGTCTAATCTCCATGCTACCCTACTCGACTCGAATCATAAAAGATATGTGGACTCTTGACCCAAACCGAATATGACCCGAAACACAAAAACCAAGTCGGGTTTTGGGTCTTTTTGAGTTCAAGCTAATATTTGACGATGTTACAATTGATTCGAAGATTGGTGCTTATTGTTTGTTTTATCTAAATTGACGCTTCCCATGTATCCTCGATTTTCGTCGCCCTTGATTGCCTCTTAATTCGGGGATTCTGATTACCTCTCGTCTCTATTCTCACGTTTCGATTTCTGCTTAATGCGGGTCAGGATGCTCTGAAGCCATGCTTTTTACCGATTCTGTCATGGATTTGCCCGGGAATTACATAATGTTATCCCGTTATTTGCTTGAAAGTTATCAAATTTGATGCAAGTATGCATCTTTGCTTGATGTACTCATCAAGTTATCTACCAAAGACACAAACGTAGATGAAGACTTGAAATTTTGCCTGTTGAATCGTTGATCTAGTGACACTGCTTCGAGATGGACTATGGTGACTCGTGAGCTCTTTGGATTGGATGACGGCGGCAAAGTAGATGAGGAGGACAAAGGCAGAGTCGTCGAGGAGGACGAAGTTGACGACGGCGGGCGATTTCACATTCTGGAGGAGGACGAAGTTGAACGACACTGCTACAAAGTGAAATGCATTTCGGTTCTAAAAATAAAAAATAAAAATAAAAATAAAAATATATGCGTTTCGGTTCAGTTCATGTTTAGAACACGAACCGAACCTAACTGAAACCATTGAGATATCCATTTGCTTAGCTAATACCCGAACATGAAGTTGACCCGGCCCGAAAATACCTGAAACTTCGGATCGGGTGGGGTCGGTTCGTGTTTCGGTTCGGGTATATTATTTGGTTTTGACACCCTACCGTGTGTTCTTATTTTGAGTTTAAAGTGCATCATAACTTTCGAGAAGACCACCCGCCTGGGTGGCGCTGCTGGAGCGTGTACTCTTCCTCTCGCAAAAAGGTTGAGTGTTCGAATCCCGGGCGCCGTAGGGTGACTTAACCGGTGGCACGTGTGTGGTGGCTAGCACGTGTCGCCCCCAGGGTTTACTCCCCGACTGTCGGCCGTGCGGGGGTTCCCTGGGTTATCAAAAAAAAAAAAACTTTCGAGAAGAAAATTGCTCTCCCAATTAGCTTACTAATCTTGGAATCCATACGCTAGTTTCTTTTCATCATCTCCTGCAGAGTCCATTCCTGTTTTACAAAGTGGTAAAATGGAAATAGTAGATTTATTGTATTCGGCTTGTCAAGCCTTTTTCATACTCAAAAACAAAAGGACGTTCGTTAACTAAAGCGACTCCTGAGCACATTCCTAGAAGGAAAATACAAAAAGCAGTTTGTCAAAAGGAAACTTGGAAACGTAAGTCGCTTTGAACGGTCCCGAAGCGCACAGGATGCACGACCCGGTCATCGTTCGCCGCCCGAAAGCAATAATCATGAACCTCCATCACCGTCGTCGTAGTTGTCGTCGTCGTCACCGTCGCCATCATCTCCCTCCCCCGAGTCAAACGAAGCCCTCAATGTCAGGGAGCAGCGGGACCAGAGATACCGTTCGGAGTCCGATCTATCTAGGAGCAATGGAATCCTAAACCCCGTCGCTTTCGATGGAGAATTCCCATCTCATCTTCCTTGGCTCGCCGCCCCCCGGCTCATGCACAGGCAAAGTCCAACACTCATTATTTTTGCTGTCGGCGGCCTTTATATGTCCGCTGCTCGAGCGCCTCGGTTTGACCGTCTTCGTGCTGGGGTGTGTTATTTCGTTCCGTTCTTGGAGTTTTGAGAGCAGCAGCTCCTCCTCCTCCTCGCTGTTGGGAAGCCGCCCGGCATGGGAATCTGCGGTGGGAAGCCTGCGAAGTGTGCTCATGCTTCGTCCATCACCTTCGCCGGTATGTGCTCGAGGTCTTTGTTCGTCTTGTGTTTCTGTTTGCGATGGTCGCGGTCGCTGCGCGAGTGATCGAGCTGCGTTGGTGGTGATCAGTGGCCGTATAGGGATGTTGTTATGCCGTTTAATGTGTTGGAAATGCGGGTTTGTTGGGTTATTCTCGGGTTTTGATCGAGGCGCATTATTGGCGAATTAGTGCTTTTCTTGTTTTGATGGACCAGAATGTTTACTGATTTGCAAGGTGAATATAGTTCTAGGTAGGGTGCTTGAACAAGGCTACAGTTCTCAATCTTCCCGTTGTTATTCCTGAATTGGCTGTCATGTTGTGGGAGTTTAATTTTGGAGTTTGTTCTTGTTCTGTGGTTCTGCTTACATGATTAATCGGTTCAGAATTTTGCGTCTGGTATACCTCCACTGGTGTTTGATAAATGCTGCAAGCACCATTGAACTGTAGAAATGTGTGACACTAGCGATACCTTTTGATTAAGGTCACGACCTCAACTGCATATTGAATTTCTATCCGATTTTAAGCTCTTTATTATTCTGTTATGTGGCAACAATATTGGGCGTCTGTTTATGTTATAACGTTGAGCTTAACTAATGGCTTCCTTGGTAATTTTGTTTCAGAAGCTAAAAGATCTCTTAGCAATGTTAGGCAGGATCCGCCCCCTTTCAACCAACAAAAGGCTATACCGGGCTTGGAGAAATCTCTGATGGTTACCAAGCTTGATTCCTCGGTCTCCAACAATCTCAAGTCCTTTAGCTTCAGCGATCTCAAGAATGCCACCAGAAACTTCCGCTCTGAAACTATGCTTGGAGAGGGAGGGTTTGGTGTCGTGTTCAAAGGATGGATTGATGCGAATACACTATCTCCTGCTAAACCTGGAAGCGGGATGGTGGTGGCTATAAAGAAACTGAAGTCTGAGAGCTTTCAAGGCCACAAAGAATGGCTTGTATGTGGATTGCTCTTCTGATATTGTCTTCGCTATCTTTTTGGGTGTCTTGTTCGTTTCGCAGTTAACTTAGTTCTGTTTCATTGGCAGGCAGAAGTAAATTATTTGGGCCAACTTCACCATGAGAATCTAGTTAAGCTTATTGGCTATTGCTGTGAGTCGGATAACAGACTACTCGTGTATGAATTTATGCCAAAGGGTAGCTTGGAGAATCATTTATTCAGAAGTAAGTCCATATTCTTTAAAGGCCCAGCGTTTTTTGACTTCTGGACTTCTCTTCCCGGAAAATTGTATGTACGATAACATTGGTGGGTTGGAGAAAAGACAGAGAACCAAATGTTAAGGAAGGGTCTGTGAATTGTGCCCCTTCTCTTTTCTATCTCAAATGCTTATTCCACTTGATTTGTCAACAAGGCCTAGAAAGGCTGGGCAGATTCCTGCTTCATTTATGTCAAAGGATGACAGTTTTAGTTTTTTAAGGGCTGGACATGTTATATGCGGAACATAGTCACTCGATGAGGAAAGGAAATATGACTAGAGAGCACTTTGTAAACACCCTGAATTGTCCACGAGATCCTGAAGACTGGTTGGAAAATTATTTGGGAAAATCCATATGATGCTGTTTAATTTCTGTATTTGGGAAAACTATTTGGGGAGCAAGGTTGAGGATTATTCTAGGAGAGTCACCAAAGACGGCTAACAGTAGATCTGTGTTACTACCACAGGAAAATTTCATACCCTCTAATCTACATCTTGAATGTGTTAGTGGATGGGATGTATTATTGGTTGAACTTAATTTGGAAACATCAAGTTTGGATGCACATAACTACTTGCTGACCTTTATCTATTTCTGCAGAATGCGTTGAACCCATTCCTTGGGCTACAAGGATGAACATTGCCATCAGTGTTGCACGAGGATTGTCTTTCTTGCATGGCTTAGATGCTAATGTCATCTACCGTGATTTAAAGGCTTCCAATATTCTGCTTGATTCGGTGAGCTGAAACTTACTAAATGTTTTCATTTGTTAATCATATAAGTGGGTGGTTCCAGTAGGAGCTTTTGTTTATGCTTAATGAAGTTGGGATTAATTTTGCAGGATTTTAGTGCCAAACTTTCAGATTTTGGCTTGGCAAGGGATGGGCCTACTGGCGATAAAACTCATGTTTCAACACGAGTAGTGGGAACTCGGGGCTATGCAGCTCCAGAGTACGTGGCAACAGGTTAGTCTAATCTTCCTGTCATGTTGGACTTTTTATTTATAAAGAATTCATGATTTCATGGAAAATTGTACAACCAGTACAGCCTGCCATGTTTGAATTGAGTTACACACAATGGTTGGGTGACTGGTCAACTAATAACAGATAAATGCTGTGTATTTTCAATAAAAAAATTCTGTCTTGCCAGCTTGGCTCGCTTATCTTGAGACTTTGGAAGCTTCAGCTTCTACACCTGATTCATTCTTGCTGCTTGAATGTCTGAAGCCGTTAATGAATCAATAGTCCACATTTTTCTTTTTTTTTTGGGTTGTAGCAAATTCAGGAAATAATGATTATAGAGCGCTATTCAAGAAGTGGAAAAATATGTGTTGAATGAAGAGTTTGGATGTTATTTGAGTTTTAAGAGTTCCTTGTCTATTTTTCTTCCATTATATGAGAGAAATATGATAACTTGATCTGTTTGTCTAATGACCCCGATTAACATGAAACAGGTCACCTAACACCGAAGAGCGATGTCTACAGCTTTGGTGTTGTTTTGCTGGAATTACTCAGTGGAAGACGAGCTCTGGATGACGAGAGGCCTGGATTTATCGAGGAGACCTTGGTCGAGTGGGCAAAGCCTTTCTTAAGCGACAGCAGGCGGATCTTTAGAATCATGGACACAAGATTGGGCGGTCAATACTCTAAGAAAGAAGCCCAAGCTGCCTCTGCTCTTGCTTTTCAATGCCTCCATACGGATCCGAAGAGTAGGCCACCGATGGCTGACGTTCTGGAGACTCTAGAAAAGCCTCATACAACGAAGGAAGGGCTGAGAACGCCACGTTCCAAGCTCAACCACCATGGGAATTGGAGCTAAGCATTTCGAGTCGTGCTTGCAAGTAACGATATGAGGTCGTCACATCAGTAGCTGCGTTCGCATTATTGGTTTGAATACCTGCATCAGTGTGAGAACCCAATAATTTAGGCGACACCAGAATTATTCTAGACACACCATGTGATTCTTTTGTATAGGCGAAGGTTTTCTCTTCCATAAACTCGGGGTCGTCTTCAGTAAAACAGAAAGACATACTGTTGGACACTTGTATATTACCGTCAAAGAGTTAGTTAGCTGAATGAAATTGCAACATCTCAAGAGACCCTGATAAATTTGAGTCGAAACATTTAGACAGGCAAACTGAATTTGGAAGCTAAATAGCTGATAACGTTTTTGTGTCTATCCCTGAAGACATTATTCATCCGTTTAGTCATGATCGGCGATGGCGGACTTATGCTGCAACAAACCATCGACGAAGTCCGATCGCTGACCTTGTTTTGTTTTTGGGACGACACTCGTGAACAGAGTTTTGACTATAAAATGTCTGAACGGCCCAAAAACACGTTCTTAAGTCAAGCTTCGCTAGCTTTCTGGGTTCTGGAGTTTAGGGGAGACATGTCAAAAGATCATCAAAAGTACTTCGTTTCCCACTACGAACAGGAGAAAATCAGAACCGCGAGTTGTGTGGACTCGAATTCGCACCTCAAGAAATGCTGGACCAAGAAGACGTCATGGGACGACTTGGGCTAAGATGCTGACTCCCGAAGGGTGGTCTGAAATCTGAAGCACACCCAATCACATTCTCCGCAGATCTTGAAAAAAACCCTTTAAGCTTTTCGTATTCAAGGTCCTTAAGTATTGTAATCTCTAGAAATCTGAAATGTGAAACTAAGAGAGAGAGAGAGCGATAAGCTTTCGATTTCAAATACATATGACCTTTTCGTTTTGTCAGCACGAAAGTAATGGCCTAAATATTCAACAATAGGCCTTGTGGTCCAGTTCTCTCCCAAAACTCACACGTTCTATCCCCCTACTCCAAGTGGGTGCGACTCGGCGACCATCGAGGCAGCTAAGCTCTCCCTTGACCCTTCTGGGTCTGGGTCCGAATCAGCCGGTTGAGCTGAGTCCGCTTCGCACGCGTTTTGAGAGATCGACAAGTGCGACTACATCCTGGTAAGATTGGTTGATGTCGAAATCAGTTGTCTCCCCATGTTTAGCGCCTCGGTATGCCGATTTTTAGCTCTGTTTTTTGAGTTCTCCTCGTTCCTCTGGGTCGCTGCGTCGGCATGTTTTGATGAGCACTCGTCTGTCATTCGTGGGAAGGGGCGGTGATTTCGAGATAATTTGTCTGGGTTGTTGCCTGACTTGACACTTCGCTATGATTAGCGGAGGAAGGGAATGAGATTTGCTGCGACTGTTTTGGCAAAAACCTTGCATCATTCATGTGATGTGATTCGCGATGATTTGTAAACGTCATCAACGTGGGGTCGAGTTTGATTTGATGAAAATGGTCAAAGGCTCCATTACACGCCTGTCTAGAGATCTTTGATGAATAACTGAATCGGTTTCGTTGTGTCTATGGAGGACCTGGATCTCGCAATCTGTTTTGTTAAGTAGTGCGGAAGAGAGTTTGCTGAAACATTTTGAAGTTGACTTGTGCCCGAATGTGGAAATAATTTTAATCACTCGAAGCTCTTGTTCTGAGAATCATAAGCACTTGTTTTGGCAGAAACGGGTATAATCTGGGGCCTCCTTATTCCTTGTGTTAAATGTAGCATATGCTTTCGATTCTTTGTTTCCAGAATGACGACGATGGAGATTGATATGGAAAGGAACAATAATCGGAAACGACCCGCTTCTACCAACTTGCCCCAACAGTGGAGCCAGTGGCAGCTGCTTGATTCCATCCTTCCGACAGGGGGATTTGCGCATTCGCTTGGTCTAGAGGCGGCAATACAAACCCGTGTGATCAGTCGGCCTGAAGATCTTCATACCTTTGTAGTACATGTGTTGGAGAACACTGGCAGTCTACTTCTTCCTTTTGTCTACACTGCAAGCAAAGAGCCAAGTGCAGACACATTGTGTAAGCTTGACAGAATGCTTGACGCGATGCTAACTAATGAAGTGGGCCGAAAAGCATCTGTAGCTCAAGGGTCAGCACTTATGAGGGTGGCTGCATCTGTGTTTTCTGAAATCCCATTGCTTAAAATGATGAGAGAGAACTTTTTGAGTTCGGGAGTCGTTTCTTTTCACCATGCTCCAATCTTCGGGCTTGTATGTGGACTTCTTGGGCTCGAGAGTGAGACATGTCAAAGAGCCTTCATGTTCATTACTCTGAGAGATATTATTTCTGCTGCAACTAGGCTGAACGTAATTGGGCCGCTGGGAGCTGCTGTGTTGCAGCACCAGATCGCTCATGCTGCCGAAGCTATTACAGAGAAATGGAGTAACCGTGGTGTTGAAGAAGCATGCCAAACAGTTCCTTTGCTTGACACTGTGCAGGGATGCCATGGCTACTTGTTTTCGAGGCTGTTCTGCTCCTAATGACCATTCGTCCAAGTCCATAATGATCAATTCCTTTTTTATGCTCACCTGCTGATATTGGATGTTGAATTAGAAATGCTTGCATCTTCTTCAGCCAGGAGGATCCTTGCTAATGTTTGATGTCAAGTGGGGAAATGTAGATGGATCCATGTAATTATTCGATTGCTTTGACACCGAATACTTTCATGATGTTTTTGAAAGTTTAAGATGATCTCAATTTCGAATGTGGTTTCGTGGCAAGTCAATTCTGTTGTTGTAGTGGACTGAAGCATCGTCTAGCTCATTAGTCACGTCTCTAACTAAATTTTTGCTTGTAGAGTTGGCAGTGTGACAATTTCTACGTCATCTGATATGGTTTTACATTGAAGATACTGCATCAGAGACCCAATGTCCAAAAAGAACTCCCCCAATCGAAGATTTCCCGATTGCTCTGTGTAAACCTCGAATCTGTAGTTTGCTTTGTTCCTCTTTCATTGGCGCCATGCCTTTCATCTAACAGCGCAGACATGATGTTCACTGAATTTCTCTGTGTTGGTCAGATTCTTCTGTTCGGCGAGGTCGCTATCGTTGTCAAAGGAATCCTTCGCAGAAATCTCGTCTTTCCCGCTTGGAAAGTTTTCTGTGGCAGTGATAACTGGTGACTGTCAAGGGGTGAGTGCTCCATTTTTTGGTACTGGCCTTGCAGTACTCGTTTTCTCTTGTGCAATTCGCAAGTTACCATTCCGTTGCCTGTCTCGGCAGGCCATCGTCGCTCTCTATGTTAACTTGGTTGCCAAGGCATTGGATGGCGATCATTGACATTTGTTTCTGGCACCATGTGCATTCGGGAGTGACCTCTGCGCGCCCAAGGGAGACAATCCCGTTTGCCATTTGCCTTCGAATTTGAAAAGTTTGACACAGTCGAGTTGGGTCTGACATGCCTTTTCCTATACTCTGTGGCTTGGTCGAACCAAGCCTCCGCAATTTCAGAATCTCCCTGTCGAACGGCCTGTCCTCCCACGTCGGAGTAGGTGGGTCAATTCCGCCCTGTTTCTTTGTCAGCTCACATGGAATGGGTAGCCTTGAAATTTGTGTTTGGGCTGGGATGAAGCTGCAATGAGAAATACCCAAAGAGAATTTATGAAGGTCCGCCGTGTTAATTACTCCATGAATGAATTTTCCAAGCCCGATGAAACGCCTCTGACAAGTTGAAGATAACGAGATTTGCGTGGATCTTACTTGATCTAATGGCCATGATTGACTATGATTGTCTCCTATTTGTAGACCCGACAGAGGCTGTTGGCTCCCTTGATTCAGAATAAGAGGCATGATGGTAACACGAGATATTACCATGAAAAATAAAAGACCACTATGAGGTAAATAGTATCCGCCCCCCTTAGGCATTAGCCAATAATTACACATTTACTAAGTTGAGAGTCCACGTTCGTAGGTTGGATGACGTGTGATAAATTTAAAATTGTTTTTCTTTAATTTCCTCAATAATTGACGATCATTGATTCGACATCGAGGTCACCCAAAATTGCGAATCAAGTTTCAAATGGCAGGGTGAGAGGGAGTACTAGCACCATCAACTTAGGCATCTATTTTCTCATCAAATCGCCGTGAATTGTATGTACTATTCATTGTCATCTTCCACATTAGTCTTTTGCTTTGTTACTTACCGTTAAGACTTAACAGATTAAAAGATACTGCCGGCTTAGCTCGAACTAATGAAGTGACTGACATTAAACTTATTAACATAATTTGGGGACTAGCTTTGAATATTTAGAAATAATCCCGGGTTCAATATATAAAAAATTCAAAAAAAACGATAGGGATTGAGTTTTGTTTTCCTCCGAAGAATAATATCCTCCCTTCAAGTCCCCCTTTTGACTTGGCTGAGAAATCGCCGCTCTTTTTCTGCAGCTTCGGCCTACAGATAGCAAAGCTCAAAACTCCCCCACGCTCCACGGCCCGCGCGTGCGCGCCACGGATCCGCCGCGACCCGCCACCTGGAACCCGCGCGGGCCACGCGCCACCTCTCTCCTCCTCCACCTGCGCCCCGCTTCATTATCGGGAAGCAAAGCGCCAGCCTCTGACTCGATCAAATGATTAGCATTCAATTTTTTCTTTCTTCTTTTTTTTTTTGGCTGCTCGCTTTCGGGGATTAATAATAATCGAATCGAGGGATCATCGCGAGGCTCGAGCGCGATCGAGATCCGGCGGGGGCCAAGAAAGATCTCCATCGATTTATCACTGATCTGCACTCCCCGTCTCTCTCTCTCTCTCTCTCTCTACTCCGCAAAACCTCCCTGCTCGCCTTCTCTCTTCTCGAGGTCAGAGAGGGAGAGCAGTCGAGAGTGTGTGCGAATGGCGCGGAGGCGACGCGGCGGCGGCGGCGGCGGCGGTTGCCCGGAGTTTCCGACGGAAGCGTAGATCGCGCGGGGGAGAGGTTTTGGCGCGCGTCGCCTGAATCCGGTGTCTCCGGTGAAGTTGCGCGGGGGGTTCGTTTCTGAAGCGCTGCTGGTTTCTGTCCGCGCGCGAGGGAGCCGGCGAGCTGATTTGATTGGCGAATCGAGTTTCGTTTTTTTCTTTTGTTGCTCTGGTAATCGGTTTTCTGGAGAGGAAGTTTCGCGAGGATCGGGGTTGGGGTTTTCTGGGAGTGAGGCTCGCTCTCGCTCGCTTGCTCTCAAGATTCGAGCTGAGTGAGCTTCGAATGGGCGCGAAGGATTATTTCGAGGATGCTCTGGACGCGAAGGCCAAGATCATGAGCAATGATTAGTTCTCTCGGTGGAATCTGACCAGGCCCCATTTCCTTCTGGTAAAGTTTGTTTTCTTTCGTGATCGTGCTAGGTGGCTTCGATTCTATGGCTGACGAGAAGTGTGACATCCGATTGCTATTGTCCAAGTGGTGATACTGAAGAGGATGATAGCGGATGGCTCTGATACTATGACTGACTGGAAGTATGCCTTGCATATTTGATGCTTTTGGTTACCATTGGTACTGAGGGCTGATCGTCGTGTTTCATTTCTATTTTTCATGTTGCATTAATGATCATCCAGGTACGAATGCTAGGTTGCTAAACCAAAAAAAAAAATTGTTAGAAAAGAAAAGGGAACAGCCATTAGGAAGAAGGGAAGAAGGATTATCTAATGCACAAGAATTGCTAGGTCGTGTTATTGTTGATAGTAGTGGTGTACAATGTCTCTGCTCTACTGCTTTTTCTAAGTTCATTTGTTAGTAATGTGGAACACTTGTTTTTTGTAGGCATATTGGTCGAGATGCGAAGTACGGCAGATGGTGGAAGGGATAAAAAAGTGCGCAAGATTCGCAGGCACTCGCCATCCGGTGAGGAAGCCAGCAATGGAGGAGGGGTTCCTTTGAAGAAAGGCCCTTGGACAGCGGCGGAAGATGCAATTTTGGTCGACTATGTCACTAAGCATGGGGAGGGAAATTGGAATGCAGTCCAGAAGCATTCAGGGCTTGCCAGGTGTGGGAAAAGCTGTCGTTTGCGGTGGGCAAATCACCTGAGACCTGATCTGAAGAAAGGTGCATTTTCTCCCGAGGAAGAGCGTCTTATTATTGAGCTCCACGCGAAAATGGGAAACAAATGGGCTCGAATGGCTGCAGAGGTTCTCAACATGTTGTTTTTTTAATAAATTTTTCATGTTGACATTATCTGTTGTGGCTTTTGGTGCTTGTCTCGTATGTCTTTTGCTGCTTCTGAAATGCTGCTGTAGTATTTCATGACATCTTTGAAGGGAACGGTTGGGAACAGTATGATTTATATATCAGATAAAATGAGGAGTCAAAAATCGCAAAAAGGATTGAACCCCTGGCTAACATTTTTTTCGGGGACAAGAGATGAAATTTGGAACTTTGAAGTTCTGTTTACAATCTAGGGAGGTATCCTTCTAGCTAGTTTAAGTTGGAGGATTAGGGGACAAGTTTTCACTAAATTGGCACGTTTGTTTTTCCTGCTTTGGCAATGGTGACTTTGTGCATCTCATTCTATTTCATGAAGTATTCTTTCTGGAAATGGTATCTTGATAAAATCTCACTGGTCCAGTAGACATGATTTTTATTTATCATGAGTTTTTGGGTCAAAAGCTTGTAAGTTTTGCAATCACCATCTTATAATTCTTGTGATATTTGATTATTTTCTGAAAATAAATCAAAATTTGAAAGTCTTATGGATTGGAATAGGATACGCATGAAAGAATTCCCCTCTCCATGGTTCTTTGTTGCTGAATATAGGGTTAGTGGGTTCGAGATGAGGCCTGGTGTTTGATTGATTACATCTTGTCTCTTGGATGACGTGGCATTTTGAAAGTTACTGTGTCCAATCTCTTGCTACCATTGTTGTAGCAGAACATGAGTAGTACTATCTATGATTTGAAAGCTAATCTTGGTCCTGTAAACAAATGGAACCTTCTATCCTTGTCTTCTTGCGCTGCTGATGCATTTCTTCCTTCCTTCTTTCAGTTACCCGGACGTACAGACAATGAGATAAAGAACTACTGGAATACAAGAATTAAACGACTGCAACGGACTGGCATGCCTATATACCCAACTGAGGTTTGTCTGCAAGTGTCAAGTGGGAATCAAGAAATTCATAACATGGGTAACTTGCATACTGCAGGCAAAGATAATTGTGATCTCTCACAGGCAGAGACACTGGAGATCCCAGAGGTGGATTTTAGAAAACTGGAACTGCATCTAGGTTTCTCGTCTTTTTGGTCTACACTTTTGGACGTTCCTCCTTGTGGCTTTGGGAGAGAGGCAATGTGTCTATCTGATGCTTACTGCCTTCCAATTCCATCAATCCGGTCTCCTAAACGCCTTCGGGGGTATGACACCCCATTTCCTGTTTTGGATGCTGGAAGCAATGACAGTTTCTCTTCATTTGGTCAGTATGCTGACTATTCCTCCGAGATCACCCCCGAGTCCTTTGTGCTGTCATCGCCATATGATGTCAATCCTGACTCAACTAACCAGTCTCTACTGGGCGATCTCCCTGGCAGCCATGCCTTTCTAAATGGCAACTACCCTTCTTCTGTGCCCCATTTGGAGGCCATGAAGTCGGAGCTCCCTTCACTCCAATATACAGAAACTCAGCAAAGTAGCTGTGGTACTCCTGCATCCCCATGGCCTTCCCTTGAGTCTGTTGATCCTCTAATACAGTCACCTCCATGTGAGCACTATCAATCGGATTGTCATTCACCGCGGAGGTGCGGCCTACTGGAAGCAGTTATCTATGAAGCCTGCTCTAAGCAAAAATCTTGTGCACAGACTACAGGCGTTTCTGGCGATGTAGCTTGCAACTCTTCTCCAGTTCAGCTCGGGACAAAGCAGGAAATATATGCTGCCCCAGACTCTACTTTTGGTCATAATGCTACATCAGTGCTCAATGATTGCACTATTGCCGGTGGAAAATCTTTTGAAGAACCCCGATCCACCAACACCATGCCTGGTGCGATCACTTAATACTGCTTATAGTTTGTAAAATGATAATGCCATTGTTTCGGTGCCATAATAAATTTCAGCATTTTCTCAGTGGAGTTTTTGGTTTGTCTTTCATGCAGGATTTGACATTAAGCCTGAGGAAGATAGCAAACCTTTCACTGATTTTGATGGAAAGCAAGAGATCCCAGATCAGATGCACATTAACGAGCCAGATGCTTTGCTTGATTTAGATTGGTGCCAGCACAAAAGTCAGCCTAGCGAAGACAAAATTGGACGGGCAGATTATATAGGAGCTCTTCTCGGTACTGATTTTTAGTGAGTCCCCCCGGAATACGGGTGATAGGACCGCATTGCACTAGTATACAACACGACTATGATGTGCCTTCTCATCAACCCTTGGGAATAGTGAGTTTTAGGAATTTGGAAATTCCGCCTCCTTTTCCTGCCTATGAATTTTGCAACTTCCCCACCTTACGTTTGGGATTTCTGCCTTAAAAATTTGAGTTCTCCTTTTTGAGTCCTCTGGACACTGTCATGTGAATTCCTTTGGATGCTTATAATTCGAGCTAATTGTCGATTTGTTCTTCCTGTGTTGTTCTTATTGCTTAGTCGCACTGGAAGCATCATGTTGGACTGGGCCCTTAGCTCTAGACTTGCAACTTCTTGTTCTCTTGTGGTGTTTTATTTGCTGGTCTTATATCAATCCATGGGCATGACACCCCAGACTAGGAGAAAGTGTTGCATGGAGCAGCTGCAGCACCAACCTGGAGGGGGCGAAGGAGTCAATCTTTCACCTAATGATTCTCGACTCTTTGCTTGGACTTTAATATATGCCAGAGTCATGACAGGTATGCTCGGTGACTGTAGCGAGGCCAGGCCATCGGGCACTTCCTCAGAGGCTCGCGTCCATCACTCATACCGTCTCTCCCGTTAAAGAGGGCTGTATCCACATCCTAGACCGGTGAATGCGAGGGAATGTTGCTTCTGAATCGAAGAAAAATGGATGAGATCGACCAGTCTCAGGCGACAAATCTTTTTGCAGAAAGCACGAACCGTTTAGTTGCCTTCCGATGCAGCATGCCGCTGATAGCCCCTCTTCTGGTTCGACACTGGACGTACTGATGAGTAGGTTAGTCGACCATGCAATAATTCAAATGCTGCATCGACCCTAAAAGTAACCAAAAAGTAGAAGATCGGAATCAATCTGGTAACGTGAAACGGCTCGTGATAAAGCAATCACTCGTCGGGACGGGCAGGAGCCGAAACGAGAAAAAACCGCACCCGCATAAGATTGCGAGCCTGGCCGTCAAGTCCTGATCGGGTCTACCGCGAATGATTATTGTTATTATTATTATTCTAAAAGCCATACATTTCCTTAAATGCGGATTTGAGGCGCTGTCTATTTTAGGTAGAGTGTGCACGCTCCTAACACTGCAATAAATATAGAGCGAAGCCACCGATTTATTACTTGTCGCCTCCATTTCGCAAGACCAGCCCAAAGAATCTTGAGTCTTTAAAAGAAAAGCCGGCAAGGACGATATTATTATTTCATTTTCCACCTGGCTCTACTCCCCACCTGATGAAGTAAAAGCTCTTTTTTAATTTTTTGGGAAAAAACCACCAAAAATTCCAAACTTTTCCCTCCGTGACACATTTACTCTGAACTTTTTTTTGTGACACCAAAAAGCCCAAACTTTCGTATTTGTGACACATTTACCCCAGTGTACATTATCCATGGGTATTTTCGTCTTTTTCGCTTTTTTTTTTTTTTTACTTTTTTTTCTTCTGGCGAGGGCCGCTCGACGCCGGCGAGGCTCGCCCTCGCTTGCTCAGGCGAGGGCGAGGCTTGCCCGACGCCGGCGAGGCTTGCCCTCGCCTCCCTCGCTTGCGCAGGCGAGGGAGGCGAGGGCGAGGCTTGCCCTCGCCAGCCTCGCCAGATCCAGGCGAGGGTGAGCCTCGCCGGCATCGGGCAGCCCTCGCCGGCGCCGGCGAGGCCCCCCTCGCAGGAAGAAAAAAAAAGTAAAAAGAAAAAAAGAAAAAGCGGAAAAGACGAAAATGCCCATGGATAATGTACACTGGGGTAAATGTGTCACAAATACGAAAGTTTGGGCTTTTTGGTATCACAAAAAAAAGTTCGGGATAAATGTGTCACGGGGGAAAGTTTGGGATTTTTGGTGGTTTTTTCCCTTAATTTTATTTCTTGGGGGAAAAAACATGGTTTAAGCTGCATCTTCGTAAATTTCAGGCATTTATAAATTATTTTTCCCCAAAAAAGACTCCAGACTTTATTTCAGCGCGGTGAAAATGACAAAGGGAAAAAGAAGAAGAAGAGGACGAAAATAGAAAGGAGATAACGTGCGAGTGTCCCTAACGTGAGATTTTTTTGTGCCTTTCGTCTCTCTCTCGCTCTGGCTCAGCTACTGATAGGCCCACTTTCCCACTCGCTCACTCGCTCACTTCTCCTTTTTCTCCACCTTACAGAAGTGTGAAAGCTCAGCTCTGCTCCACTGAGCTTCGTCTTTGTGGCGGAGGTGGCGATGCGGAGCTTTTAGGTGGTGGTGTGGTTCGCTAGCTTTTTCGGGGGCGTCCGTATCTGGAATCGGATCTCTCCTTCCCCTCCTCCGCCTTTTACCTCCTCTCCGTCTCTTGGGTGGGTTTCGATCTTCTCCTTTTCCAAGGACTTTCATCTGTTGCCCCTTTTTATAGCCCCGGCGAGATCGGATGCTGATAAGTCGTGATCCTCTCTTCTGGGTGTTGAATATTCTCTGGGCGAAGTATCTTCTCGCTATTGGGGTGCTGACTGTTTTGACCGAGTTGATCCTGTTTATTTCCTCTCTTGTCGTCCTTTTCCGGTCGAAAATTTCTTGTGGTTTTTGTTTGTTGGGTTGAGATCGCGGCTGGATCCTGAAATTCGGTTTCTTTCTGGGTTTTCGAGTTGTTGTGGGATGCTAGCGACGAAGGTCCTGTTCTCCGCGATTAGCCCGGATCAGGCTTTTTGTTTTGGCTTTGCAGAGGAAGAGGAAGGGAACACTGTGTTCTCGTTCCTGGATTTTGTTTTGTACCGTAGTTTCCGTGCCTATGCTTCTGCAATAAACAAAAAGAAAGAGGGCATTATCTGCGATGTGAATCGGCAGAATTTGTTGATGTCCACGCACTTGACGCACCAGCCTCTTTTTTTCTTTGATAGATTAATTCGCCACTAATCATGTGAAAGTGTCGCCGTCGTTTGCTTGCGAGATTTCATAGTAGACCCAGTAAAAGCTCTGAAGTGTGGTTGTTATGTGTAGTATTGTACTTGTCTTTGATGAATTCAGCTGCTCTTTTCATTCCTGCTCTGGCTCTTCCAGTTTCCTGTTGGGGGTGCAATTGGCTGATTTAATGATTGGATTTAATTTCCATTTTGAAAATGATGGTAGTAAATCGTTCTTTCCTGAATAAATCATAAGCTCTTGTGTACTATCGATGAAACAAAGATGTATGCAAACGGGTTTTGTTGCCCCTTCCGACTTCTGTGAAAGAGACCCCTTTCGTCGGTGTTATATACGAACTTTCAGAAATTATTTGGTGTAATGCAACTGTAAATTCTCTAATGCAGAAGGAAGCGTGTCTTTTGTTTTGATACTTGCACTTAAACAAAGGAAGGATGTCTGATGGAGAAGAGACGCATTGGTGCTATCAATGCAACTGGCCATTCAGGCTTCAAGGTGGAGAAGTAATTTGCCCTTACTGTGATGGAGGATTTGTGCAAGAGCTTCAGGAGGTACAGGCTCTGACGTCAGCAGGTGTTTCAGCGCCATACCCGCTGTATCTCTCTCCTCAAGTACCTCCAGTATTTGATGCTGTATATGCTCTGCTAGGCGATAATGGTCTCGACCCCCGAAGAAGATTACTTGGCTTAGTTGATTTGTTAATGAGGGATGCAGTTGCAGGAGGCAATCCTAATTTTGATGTCAGAGGACGTCCAGGTTGGGACCTAAACATAGTTTCAGTGTTTGTACTTTCCTTTTCTTCATTACCCCCGCCCCCTCTATCTTTTTCCAGTCACCACATGCATCATTAAATAAGATATTCAACCTTGACCATAATACAGCAGGAAGAATACAAAGGTTACCTGACTGGGATGACAATTTCATGGAACCGGGACTTGCAGAAATGATTGAACAGCTCTCTGTTGATAGTAGGGGTCCACCCCCGGCACCTCAGTCGGCAATCGCTGCATTGCCCACCATCAAGATCACTCAGACGCATCTTCGGGCCGATTCAGAGTGCCCCATCTGCAAAGAGGAATTCGAGCTGCAAGCTGAAGCAAAGATGATGCCTTGCCACCACATTTATCACCCTGATTGCATTGTGCCTTGGTTGGCACGGCACAATTCCTGTCCTGTTTGCCGATTCGAGATGCCTCCGGTGGGCGCCAGTTCTGTTCGGGGGGGTCAAAGTCGGAGTGACCAGAGTAGAAGCAGCAGCAGCACTCTAAGGAGTGGGGATAGTGGCAGGGACAGCGGGAGGCAAAGTCAAGGGAGGAGTCGTCGATTCCCATGGCCTTTTGGTTCATCAAATTCTAATACCCAGCAGATCCCTGAAACAGGAGGAAGCCACTCGAGAACCATACATGAACAGAATCACGAGATGAACTACTCTGGATGGCCATTTGATTACTGAGTTCTGCCATACTTAGGATAGTGATAGCGTTCCCAAATAATCGTGGGTGGGTCTAAATACTCAATGATCGCTCTTGTTTGCATTGGGACTGTAGTAGTGAAAGTTGTCTCCGGGTCAATCTATCTGTGTTTCTGGAGTGGATACGGTCTTTGAAGCCGATGCTTGATTGAATATCAGTTCTCATAACATTTACCTGTGCATGGTCTTGAGTGTTGTGACCTCCACTGTGCAGTCGCTCTGCATTTTGCATTGGAGCTGCTCGAAAAGTCGTCGGCTACATGTTTTTGCATTCCTTTTTTTTTTTGTGTGTGGGTGTTAATATAAAATAATGTCTGTTAATCTGAAGAGTGATATATGGATATTTGGGTGGAGCATTTTTTTTCTTGGTCAAATTGCTCTTGATGTACAAAAATGGTTGTGCTAATGATGCAGAGCAAGCATGTTTAATAGAGAAAAATTTTACTTTTCAAGGCTAACTTTAATTTTCGAGACACTAGTTATACACGCTACAAGAAAAGCTACCATATGGGATGTTTTGGATACTCAATAACAATGAGAGGGAAAAGTTATTACATCATCGTAGTTATGTGAGTCTTATTGCGGGTCACACTTTCAAAGTAACATCTGACCATGGGGACCATCGCTTGCTGTCCGTTGTTTGCACATTTCAATGAAAATAATAACTCGAAGGAAGACAACCTAAGGAGCTTCGACAAAACGAGAAACCTTGTTCACGCAAACACCATGAAATTAGGTAATGGTCACTAGCTGCTAGTGTTAAAAAAAAATATGCTGTGCTTGAGTTGTCCATTCAAGTGATCATTGCTTGGATATCCAGCAAAGATAAATGAATCCTTGAATCTTTATGTCTTCCCAAGGTTCTCTAGTAATTCAGATAATATCACCCATCCCGCCCCTCCACCGATTACCGCAAGAGTGAGCTGTCCACCAGGAACCAGCTTGGGTAGTTTCATTGATGTAATTGAATTCGACTGCCTATCTGACCACGACATTGCAGCAGGGAGGATTCCAAACAGCACCAGCACTAAAATGAACATGGAACAGGGGATATAAGAGAAAACAAAACAAATGAGTTCGCCAAAGCGACAATCTCTAGCCGCATGCAAGGAGAGTAACCCTGCCATCAATTTGAGCTAGAAGAGTTAGGCTTACCTCCATAAGTTCCAGCAAAATCCAGGGCTTTGAAGAAAATTTCTGGATCTAGCAATGAGAGTATGAGCGGAGGAACCAAGGTCAAGAGATAGGGTAGAGGTTTGCTCTGACCAGAGGGGAGCTTCAACACTGCAGATTCAAGATTACTAACATCAACGATGGTAATAGAAATGTTTATCTCGAGATTTTGACTTAAGTCATGTCTCGAACAAAGTTTTGAGGTGATGATTTGAATAAAGATTGTACGCATGGGGAGCTATGCACTCTCATATGTTTTGGTGAAAGACATTTGGGACTGGCATGTGCTACCTACTCTATTGCAACGCATTACCCAACACTGGTTTATTGTCTATTTAAGAGCTGCCTCTCGCATCTCCGCGAGGGATAGTAACATTTAGACTGATGAAAATTTCAGAATGTCCACAACCATGTACATATAGGTGCAAGAGAAACTTCGCGTATGAATTCTCTATTAGAATTCAACACAATTGACTTTGGTGGAGAAATAAGCCTACTTACAGTCAGCCAAGAAATCGGAGAGGCCCAGAACAAATCCGATATAAGATGTTGCGATTGCAAGAAGCGAGAATACCTCAACTATAGGCTGTGGAAACAACAAGAGGCGTAAAGAGCTATGAACTGAAAGTCTGTTTTGTAAGGTTTGAAACTACATTGAGATGGATGTTGAAACTTGTCTAAAGAAAGTTGAAATGGTTGAAGCCAGACTTACGCCTACGACTCCATTACTAGATCGTAATTGTTGAAGTGGGTCAATGAAATTATCAGAGCTCACATCAGCACTTGTAATAGTTCCTAGTATGACAGCATTCCATACAAGAAATAAACCAAGAGGTACAGCTGTGCCCAGGACAATTGCAGTCCTACAAATAGTGCAATGTCATCACGGACAAATTAAGTAAGTCCAAAAATAATTTATCAAGAAAAGCAAATAGGACCAGAATTATGACAACATAAGAGAAGAAAGATGCACTCTGATTAGGGAGCGAACAGCAAAGTGACCACAAGAACCATGCAAAACTTATTTGACATTGTATTTATTTAACCAACTCAATAATCTTAAAAGTTCCTAAATTTTCCATCTCTTTTGCTAAATTCATGTGCAAAGAGCGAGACTTGAAAAGTGACATTTTGTTGGAACGCAGTTGGCCACCACATTATCTTTAGCACAAAGGGCTGAGCCGCCATGTACACAAAGACTGCCCATGTCTCAAACTAAAAGTAAACCCAATTCCTTGGAAGCAGGATTCAGAGATTAGCATAAAAAATAAGGATGAGGAGTGTCAACTGAGATGGACGATCTTGAGATGCCAGAAACCTGCCAGAACAGATGCATCCAGTAAATTTTATTACCTTATTTTTGTCAGGTCTCCTTCAAGATTTGTACAAACAACAGGCACTACGTTCTGCACAAAAACGACACAAATTGATCAATTAGATCTTTCCAAAAAACTGTCACGATTTCAAGTGCTCCAGTCTGGTGAAGTTACCTGGTACACAAATGATAGTGCAATAACAGGTATACTCATTGGAACGGCTTCAAAGTTGGCTTTGAGAAGAGCCTCCCAGTGTAGATCTCCACTTGCAACTGCCTAAGGAAACACACTCTACTTCAGTAGACATGAAAAACAGACCCTGCTTGAATCACTAGTACAGTGCTCTAATTGATACATACAAATTGAAAAAGTCAAATAATGCAAACAAGAAAAATCTAAGTTTTTTCCAAAAAACAATTTGCAGCATTGAAAGAAATTTTTTTACGACTAAAGCTCATGATGATAGAAGCAGTAAAATTTCACAGACTTTGAACTAATTATAGGAATAAATTATCTTAGAAGCAGTCCAAAGAAAATATATCTGAAAAATTTTCATAAAAAAGAACATATCTTGGAAATTTGTTTATTACCATATAGACAATTCATAGTTCAGGAAAAGTATTAACATTGCACAGCTGAATCTTAACTGAAGCTTACCACAAGAGCTGCGAAAGACAATAGGATACCAAGTACCAAAACCCCGTTTACTGCACCAATCAAGCGCTGGCTACAATAGAAGATAATTAGAGTCATTTCATTCATCCAAGTGGTGGCTACAATGTTTATATAGAAAAATTCCCCATAATCTCTCTAAAATCTACCCAATAATGACAAACTACACAAACAATTATAAAGTGCAACTATCTTGGATCTTAAATGAGACCATATAATTTTAGGCGATGTCAAGGTAGGTCTATCGTTTGGCAGATAAAATGAACCAACTAGAGCACATGGAAGCAATTAAAACACATGCAGATATCGCAAAGGAGACTGGTAGTGACCAAAGTCGAGATTTATCTGTAAATCAAGCATTCTTTCAGGCTATGCAGGCATGATCATATGGCTAAGATAACAAGAAATAACATCTGCTCGTCAGTGGATTTGACGATGAACAAGTCTTTTTTATCGGTACCTTCCATCCAAAGATCAGTTTGAACAGGAAGGACCTTCTTATAGTTAACACCGATATTAAGCATTCCAGATTATCATGTCTGGCTAATAGACCAGTTACTTGAAGAAATGAAATCATAAAGCTACACCAACCTGCCAAAATAGCAGATTCCCCCCATTACCAGTGAGAACAGGGTAGCGCTCTCCCATCTGCAACCATAATGCTGCCCATCAACACCTACGAAAGTACAAAATGCACTTAAAAAATGTGCCTCATAAATACTAGTAAGGAACTAATCATAAGAAAGTATTTAGTATGAAAAATAGGAGTAGAAAAACAAGAGTGATGATCCATACAGTGGAATGCCGAGAGAGTTTGTTAAAATATCTGAAGAACGAGCCACATAAGCAACGAGGAGGGCATAATGAATGAAAATGTACGACCAACTGCAGGAATGAATGTAAATATCAGAAAAGCAATATAATAAAATCATGTATATATTTAAATACATGTTTCTAAGAATGCTAAAATCACATGGTCTATCGTCACTTGATGCCCTCTTAATTTCAGAGCTTGTACCCAGTAGAGTTTACAAGCTAGTGATGATAAAGTTTTAAAAACAATTGTAGCATTATTAGAAATAAAACTCCTAAAACAATAGAATGGAATGGTGTGATGGCCCAATAGATAATCCCCTATCTGAGCTCATTACAAAAACATGAGTAGTGCCACATACATAAAACAATTACAAAGACCAATAAATGAAATCCTTCTTGGCCCATAACCGTTTTGTTGTGGTACTGTGTCATTAATACAGAGACAACTAACAATGGCGGGCGGATTTTATGCTAGTATCAAACACTTTGTATACCAAGATCATCTAAAATACATTGACTTCACTTGCTAAGACATAACTCAAGGTGAAATCGTAACAAGACAGCACTCTCACTGAAAGAGTAGCCAAAGAAAATTCTTTACCAAGCGACTTGCACTCCAAACTTCCCTAGAGTTCTCATGGCCATTGATACCTGAAAGTTTTTTCGCGTAAAGTTAATTGCAATTTGTATAAAAGATCAATGTTCTGAATGCTGCAATAAAGTATGTTGACATTAAATGTCATAGAACGATCCAAGTTTAAACTTCTTCCTGGGTTTGGGATAATCACAAGAAAATGCATCGAATGGTAGCTATTTTGGAAGTGCAAGTGGTTACTCGAGAGCGGATTACCAGCGATACACCTCCAGATCCCAATTCACACATTGTGTTCACATTGACTTCAGCAATGAGCAGCCCTGTTGCAACCTGCAGTGTTTCAACACCCAATAATCGCTGTCGTGAGTGATAATTTGACTAGCTTGTTGTCAATGATGAATTGACAAAGGTTCACAAAAGAAGAAGGAGAAAAATTCACAACGTGAATATGTTTAAAAAGTATCACACAAATTATTACCATGAAGATCCAACAGAAAACACAGGTAACTGCGGAAGCTATGAATCCAGATTCTCGTGTCACGGCAGGTATGGCCAGAATCCCAGCTCCTACCTATCAAACTTGGAATCATTAAAGCGAACGTCGTAGCAAAAATAAGCTGCTAGAATTCCTCGACAAATACGACCAGACTTAACAAGCAATTTGTCATGCCCAGAATTTGCACCAGGCAGAAAGAGATCAGATTATCAGAGACAGAGAGTCCTTGATCCGGACAAAATTGAACATGACCTATGTACGAAATTCACTCTGCACGCAACGCGACGCTAACTTAGGCCAGTCACTGCAAAAATCGCACACAAATCGGTCATCGAATCCTTACCGTAGTGCCTGCCACCAGAAAAACCGCACTGGACAAACTTCCTGAAAACAGCAAAACAAGAACACGAACGCCGTCACACTAGTAAAGAGCAACATCAGACAACGCAGGCACTAAGAAACGCGCGCACCGCGCGAGGTTGGAGGATACCGTACCAGGTTCCCACTTGAGAGTGGCCCGGTTGACATTCGAGAACAGCCGCTCGACTTCGAGTTCGCGCTCGCTCTCGTTGGCCGATGGCCCCTGCGAAGAGCATCTGAGCCTCACCGTCCTCGAAAGCTCGGAAGAAGAAGAAGACGACGAAGTAGAGAGGCGGCGAGCACGTACGGACGGTCCGCATCCGGGGAACCGCGAAGCAGGGGGCGGCGAGCGAAAGGAACGGCGGTTTCGGGGTTGAAACGAGATAGAAGGCGACGGAAGGCAAAGAGGCGAAGACGACGACGGCGCCATCGACGGCGCCTCCTCTCTTCTCCGCTGTGGTGAGCAATGCGACGGTGGTTTTTGGGCGGAAGGGAGAAGCTCTCGTCTGCTTTGATCATGGCGAAAATGGTGGCGGTCGAGGGAGGGAAGGCGATAGCGTGGGCCCGCGCGTGCGGTGCAACGCATCGTGCGTCCATGGAAATTGTTAGCACGTGACCCACCATGGATGTGGGCGTTTGGTTCGCAGAAATTGGAGTGATGTCACGCGGCGAAAGAAATACCAAAAAATAGGGTTTGGGGGGACATATAATTCGCACCATCTTTGATCAATCAAATCAGAACAACTCACAAATTATTAATTATTTTTAATTATATTAAATACTTCTTTTTTTTTTGGGGGTCAGATATTAAATACTTCTTGATAAGTAAGTATTAAATAGTAAATACCCGAATAGTGTACTATTCCATCGTAAATTATTAATTGTTTTTAATTATATTTATTTTTTTTGGTAAAGTTTTTAATTATATTTAATAACTTATAACTTACAAAAATATGATTAATGTTGAATAACTTTTATTGACTATAACTAGAAATTATTAATTGTTATATGTATTCAAAATAATAAGTGTTGACTTAAGTTTTGGTTCAATTATCTTAAAATATAGTTGATAAATTACAAATTTATGATTAATAATAAATGACTATAATTTTAATTTATATTCACTCAATTGAAAATAAATGAACAGCGCGATTACTATTAAATAATTAATAATTCCAAATTATTTTTAAAAGTATCGATTAATATACTTATCATGCATAAATAGGATTAATCGATTTTGCAATGGTTTAATATAGTAGAATTATCATCTAGTAAGTACGGTGTAAATTAAATTCATTAGAAGATCTTCATTCAATTACGCATATTCACAAGTTTTTTTCCTACAAGCAAATACAATAATTTTCATTCCATTTCATTCCAACAATTTACGAAACAAAGATATTAGAATGGTAATTCAATTCCATGTCATTTGTTTCCTGCTGCATTTTCCGATTCTAATTTGTTTCGCCGTATCAAATGCAACGTAAGAATCTTTTTGGAGCAAATGCCATGCTCATTAGATATGAATCTCAATTTTCATGAGGATCCACGAATCATGATCATTTTTTTCATGCGTTCGTTTGGACGTTTTTAGTTCATCAATAAGAGTTACCGAATTAATTTATTAACGCATGTTGAAGAAGTACTAATACATTGAGAGTCTTACTATTCCAAGAATCAACGTACACGCAAGAACGACTCGACATTAGAGTGTAATGATGTAGACGGAAATGGTACATCTATAAAGATTTATTCATCTGATTGTAAAGCCAACAACAGAAAACGTTGATTTGCTTAACACTACGGATATAACGGCCAAACTTTTACAGCATGTATATATCTTAGATTCTTCGTTCTGACAAGAAACTTCATTTGTCTTCAATCTTCTCTTCACCCTTGCTTTGAGCACAGAAGGCCTACGCAAATTCCTCTGCGAACCTGAAATAAGAGCAAAATGTTGAAGACATTGTCCATCTGACAAGACAAAAATCCGATGTTATGCATCTGCTCGACTCTACTAGCTTTAGTCTATTGTCGACCCGCTACGAAGCATATGCTGTAGAATGTCTTTAGGATGCTCCCACCAAATTCGACATCAACATACTCGAGCAGCACGCAAAGTGCTCTTTCTTTTCCGAGGCTCGATGGGAAATCTTCAAATCAGTGTCTGGACTGAGTCATAGACAGTGCCTAACATACCTATCTTTACTAGCAGGAGAGCCGAAAGTGAGTATTGTGCCTCGCATTATCATCTCTAATCAATAATCATAACTTATTTAGGCATGTGATTTGCTCATGCTGTCCTATAAGAAACCCGAATCAAAGACACTGACTACCCATTACCATCTTCCTAAAAGACCTTCTCCAGCATCATCACTTGAGATGAAAACAGAGCTGCAAATGCAAATCAAGTCAATCAATTCATGCAAACGTGTATTTTCTCGGATGAGTGATCAATGGGCGCACTCACTTATCTTCTTCATGTTCTTCCCTTCCTTTACATCAAAGCAGTAATCGCGACCATGATGATGCCCTCATCGTTTGAATGTCAAATCCATTATTGAATAATCATTTCGACTTAACATCTCAGGATTCTAGGTGCATCCACATGGTCCTCAACAAGCACAGTTTTAGGAATAGGTGACTCCCATCAGGCCTCTCAGTAAATTCAGGACCACATCCTGTTCCCTAGATATTGTATAACTAAGAAAAACAAAGGCTCAAGCAAAGTTCTTGGAGTCTGCAGCACTAAAGCGTCACAACCATTTCCCATGCTTTACAAGAAAATCAAGCAGAAACATCTCTAACTCGTCCGCTAACATGTCCGCACAAGACAGAGCAGACAGCAGATAACATACCCCCGAAACTAAGCACTAGCCTCAGCAGGAGCATCGCCGACGAGCTTGAACTCTTGCAATGACTTGAAATTCATCCATGGCTTCACCCAGATCTTAGCATCATACACTTTCTTGACGCCGCCATGAGCCGCCTCCAAGGTAATGTAATACATGGTACCCGAAACCACCTGCTGCTTCACATTCACCACTTTCCTAAGCTCCAGAAGACCATTCTGCACCACACACTCACTCAATCCATAAGACACAGCTCATAACTCACAAACACCAAGACCACATTAGCTAGACAAGTCCGATGAATACTTTTCACGGAATCTCAAAAGAAAACCAATTACACAACCAACACTGATCTCCCCTGCGACAACAGTACGCCATTATCTCTCTCTCCACCTGTTCTTGGCCCAAATTAACCTATTCCTCCATGACTTGTCTTCTGAACGTCACGTTATTGCAATTTTTCTTGCGCAATCATGTGACACAACCCACCAAAATTTCATGCAAATTTTTCCTCTCGCCCCGGACTAGAAATCGCAACATATTTTTGCATCGCCCCGCTGAGTCCTGCGTCATGAAGGAGCGAAAGAGAAAAAGGGAAAGAACAAGAAGCATACCTGCTTCTTGTTTTGCTCATCGACGGCGAAGCGAGCGAGGCCGTCGATCTCGAGGCTGTTCTGGTTTCCGGCAATTTGACGGATGTCACCGACCCTCTTCATTATCCCTTCCTCTCTTTTCTTCGCCTCTTTCTGCCTCTGATTTGCAGGCGACGACTGAGAATTTCTCGGTAGCTGCGACTGCGAGGTGTGAAGAGACTCTGCTTCTTGGCCGCCTTCTTATAGGCGAGGCGATGGTTTTATTACCGTCACAGCCGGGGCCTCTGTCGAGCAAGGAGCCTTCGCGCCCAAGTCATTTGGTCATGGACATTGGCTTGGGCTGTGACGAGTGTGTTACGTATGCGGTTTTGCTTGGTGCCTACGCTTTATGTTTGTGCACGTTCGTGTGAATTACGTCGTGTGAAAAAAATATATTGTAAACCAAAGTGAGTCTCCAGTCAGGTGGGAGCCACAATGACACTCTTGTAATTAATAATCAAGGGTGTGTTTGTTTTATGAAAAAAATTCTTAAAAATGACCGTTTGTATCTTTTTATAAAAATGAATAAAAAAATATTTTTATTATTCACGAAAATATTTAAATATAAATTATTATTAATATTTTTTATCGATTAATTATTTTAAACGATACAAAAGATCGTTTTTAGGAAAATATTTTATAAATTATTCATTTTCAGCGAAACAAACGGAGTGATATTGGTTCACATAATTATAGAACATAAATACCTTCTCTACTTGTGCTGTCATATTGACAATATTTGTTGAACATGTTCCATATGAAATTATCTATCTTCAAAATATTTATCGTACTTTTTTGAAAATTTGTAAATTCTATCTAATTCATTACTTATTTAATGGATTTGAAGTGCTTTTTCAATAAAATCCAAGAGCATGTATTTGGGCATTTCCTTGAAACAAGCTTCATCACAATGGGGAAAGCTAATAATATCCTACGCGGATTGTGAACTGATCTAACTTAAAATGCGCAGGATAGTTATAAAAACAAGACAAATTAGTTCACTATTACATGAAAAATTATCAATTAAAGTCGGATAATACAGATGTAAACCATTGAATATAATTGTGCAAGGAATACTTGAAAATCGAACCAAAGGAGATGTAAGATTGACTAGAACTTTGAACCTACTCAATTAGATGCTCGATTTGTGAAATCGAGAACCAACACTATTGACCCTATAATAGGACTGGCCAGTTTCGAGCAAATTACAGGGTTAACGCAATCGGCTATGTGTTTTTGGCTTTTAGGCTGCGTCTGGTTGACTGGATAAAAGCCAGAATACGATATGTGTTTATCCTATACTGTGTTTGGTGGTGGTCCAAGATAAGATATGGTCGGATATAGATCAGATAAAAAAATCCGAGGGGGGAGATGGGATAGACCCTAATGCCTATTTTTCCAGAAACCCTATGCTCCACTCGCCGTCATCTTCATCCCCACACCTTGTGTGCTTTTACCAAAAAAAATTTTCGGCTTTTTTTCTTCATTGACTCATTCGGACCTGCGAATAACAAAAAAAAAATTTATCCTATCCGACTTTAAATCCGTAGTCCACCAAATAGTGGATAGGATATGAAGAAATCTCAAGATTTCTTATCCTATCCTATCCAGTTCTATCCTCTTTAGAAATCCGGACGACCAAATACAACCTTAGTGACATTTAGCTGGATTGAGAAGCAACAATAGCCAAATCTCTATGCTCAAGGACATTGACCTGTCAAGTGAACAATCACTCTCCAAATAAAACTCAATGCAATTGTCGAAACTTTCGAGTTAGATTCGATAGACATGAAATTTTTGTTCAAATTTCTCATGTTAAGCTCTGTTCGTTTTACGAAAAATAACTTCCGAAAAAACGTTTTTCGGTATTTATTTCACGGAAAATAACTTCTCACGGAAAATATTTTCCTTCATATGGACAAAACTCCTTCACTTTTGAGGAAAATGACTTTCTTTACATTTTCCCACAAGCCTTCATTCACCATTTATTTTCACTATTTTCTTTTTCTTTTTTTTTCCTTCTTCTTCTTCTTCCTCATCCAGTCGCCGGCCATGGTGGCGGTCGACGACCGACCAGCTTGAGCCTCGCTCGATCTGGCACGGCCAAGCTCGCCCAAGGCCAGTCGAGTGAGCCCGGGCCTCGCCAGATCCGGTGACTTGAGTGAGGCTCTAGCCTCACCACCTCACCTAGGTTGTTGGATCTGGCCAGCTCGGCCTCACTAGATCAAGTGCGGAGGCTCGAGCTCGCCTGTGGCAGGTCGCCGTGGCTGGCGACCCGCCGAAGAAGAAGAAGAAGGAAAAAGAAGAAAAAGAAAAAGGAAAAAAATTTTAAAAAATTTAATAAATAAAAATTATTAAAAGTATTGTACGAAGGAAAATCATTTTTATATTGAACAACGAAAAAAAATTTTCAAGACCTTTTCAAATTTCAGCTGAATATCGGAAAATTGTGTCATTTTTCAATAAAATAACTTTTGAGAAAATATTTTTTAAAAAATATAATATTTTTCGCGAAACGAGCGGAGCCTAATTTGTTTACCCCTGCCATTTCCTTCTCAACGGTCTAGCGACCTCTATGGCGATGCATCATGACATAGTGCGTCTTCGCTTTCTCTTTGTGGCTGGGTGCAGTTTGTTAATTTCCATAAAATTCAGGGCCTTACGCGCAAATTGCGGGGTCAAAACATTCAAACGCTTCTAGTCCTCGCACTCCAGAGAACATCTTCCTCTCCGCCGCACTGCAGAGTCGCAGTCGGCTCCGTCGGTCGCGAGCCGAATCCCACTTCCTCCCCATAGCTCAGACCAGCGCGCCGCCCCTCGTTCCCCGTGCATCCATGGAAGCTCCGGCGCCGGAAACCGGATCGAAGGACCTGAAAGCCCTCGCCTCGCTGTACTCGAGATACGTCTGGAACCGCCTCTTCGGTTCCTCTCCCTCCCCCGGTTCCGGTTTTCTAGGGAAAATCTCCGGCCTGTACCGCCGGACCGCTCGTCCGAGGTCCCGCAGGCGCACGTCCCGTCTTCCTCTTCCGCTGCCTTCCAATTCGGCCGACCGCTCCGTGTATGGCCTCTCTTTTCGTAGGTTTTCTCATCCGTTTGCCGAGGAAATGGGAGGACCTGCGGCTTTTAGGGAGTGATTGAAAATGTAGCTTGTTGCGGTCTGTGCAGTTGATTCGAATGTTCGGTTTTGCAGGCCGTGTAGATTGGGCGAACTGTATTCGGTCAATGTGTCTATGCACTTCATTTTGAGTTGATCGCAAGTTGTGTGAACCACCGCGATCATGTCTTAGTGGTTAGAAGGTGTATTCGCCGTGGAAGTTGCATGGAGATTGAGCAAGTGTCTGAAAATCTGCTTTAGTGGGGAATCGATTGCTTATTATGGTTGATGTCAGTTGGAATTACTAGTTCTGGTTCGTGCTTCCAAGAAAAGGTTCTTAGCTAACTCTCGAACGGTGTAATGCAGGGTTTTGACAAAGGCATCTAGAGTTTACGATGTCCTGGAGGATATTATGGCTCATATATTATCATATCTGCATGACATTCAGAAGGATTTGGAGTTTTGGCAAACGCGAGCTGAGGTTATTCTTTGCCGCTGTTCAGCTGTAGTGGTTGAGAGCTTGCTTCTAATTTCGCCTTTCTGAATTCAGGGTTCTAATGGTCGAAAGATGTACTTCATGATTTTTGAGAGAGGGCCTCTTGCTTTCGTAGATGAAACAGTTCGGTTGTTACAACAATCTGTCGCAGAGGGTTATTCATTGCAACACCTTTGCCGCTCTGCATCAGCACACATATCTGAGAGGATAACCATTTTGACTTACTTGAGATGTTCGCTTGCTTCTTTTCTAGCCGAGGTTTGCATTACTCGATTCTTACTTTTAGCTTGATTGGTTAATACTTTCTCACGTAAAGTTCTCAATGTTCAAAGCACATTGATAGCCATTAGCTGATCGCTTAGCAGTTATTTAGTAAATGGTTAGCAAACATTCTCTATCCTACTGGACTTAATGTTGATCCTATCCACCAATGAGATGATCCTGAAACATATCTTTTTCATTAGTAGGTCGCACTTGTTATCTTGTGTTGATTTGTGAAATGACTACCAGAATAATTCCTCGGAGGAAATGGGGAATCTCACATGACCGATAGTGAGACCCTATAATTTCATGAGGTTGGTTATTGTTTTCTATCCTTGCTTTGACAAGTTACCAGAATTAGGCCTAATCAGTATAATTAAGTTCTTGTCTATCTCCTGTATAAAGTAAGGATGCTGAATTAGCTGGCCTCGGTTGGGAACACTTGAGTTTGCTTTCTTCTGGAGTTTTTGTATTTGATAGTGATTTAGAATTATATCAGATTCTCATAGTATGCTGCATTTTAGTCGCTTTCCAGTCTTGGCTGGCTTTAGCATGTAATTTTCCTGAGTGTAAAGGATGCAAACAATCATTTTTTATTCTTTCTTTCTTATCGCCTCCATCTGTTACCAGTGTGAACTCAATATCTAACTTGAGAAATGAATATTTTGAATGCTTGGAATTTAATGAAGGATGGCTTTTCCCGGATGAAAACATAATTGGGATCAATATTGTGATATACAATTTTCATCTATTTATCTATCATATGTGTCAATAGAAAAAAGTCTCGAAAGATGTCAAAACAAAGTCATACTCGACATTTTGGTTCAAGTAAATAGTTTGTGTGTCTGTAAGATATTCAGTGATTTTACTCATGTTTTGTCGTGCATGTCCACAGCTTTTGCTACCGTTGTTCATTAGATAGGTTGCTTTGGACATGGTTATTGTAATTGACCCAATATCTGTGCACAGCAATGTCCATGGATGCAATGACTTATTTTTTAATTTGTCCTAGGGGATTATAGGTCTATGTTGAAGTTGACAAACAGGGAGAAGAATTGATCAAAAGCCCAGAGAATTCTTTGCCATCTTTATTGGTTGTTATGGATGGTTTATTTTCAAAGTTGGAGGAATCCATTGGCTCTTTGCCCCTGCATAATCAGGTGTGGCCTTCTGCTTCTAACCCTTTCCTTCCCTGTCATACTTTATCCTTGGCCTTCAGATCCTCTCTAGAAGTTATCTTGGAATTTTGTTTAGAGTTTTCCCTTTTGTTTTACTCCAAATGCTGAAACCTACGGAGGCTGATTCTCTTTATATACCAATATGTGAAAAAGTTTTCATGTCTTTTCACATGCAGAATAATTCTTCTCCCGATGGAAGCTATTCTCATCGGCTTGCATTTCATAGTTTGCCCAAAGTAATTCAGGAGGGATCTCAGTGGACAGATTGTGAAATTAGTGATGCTATCAATTTGATTTACCAGAACATACAGAAACTCGAGTCTTACTTATCTTTTGCGGTAAGTTTTAGTTACTTTTTACACCAAATAAACTACTCATACATTACTAGAGACAATAGAACTGTGCTGGTAACTCAATGCTTATTATAATATGAATTGAAGGAAGTATAGTTGATGCTTGCCATTACAGTTATATATTATTTACTCTTTGAATGTAATGAACTACTGGCATATTCCTTGCCCTTACAAAGGCAGTACGTTAAATTTCTTTATTTGTAAAGAGAAGAAGGAAATAAATAGTTGATATGGAGATGGAGATTGAAATCTTTTTGCACGAAGATTTTCCACCACAAGTTCTTAATAGTGTTCAGAGCTGTTTACAACCTCCCAAAGTCCATCTGTAGTTATAATTTTGCTGAAAGGACTGGCTAATTTATTGACATTGGTTGAATGTCTTCTTTCCGATTGGAGCATTCCCCCATGCGAGTAAATCTCTCTTTCTTTCCTTAGGTGGCTAAGTACAAGAAGCCCAGAAAAGTTACTCAGTACTGGATCAGCTATACATGTGGAGCAGTTGGATTTGCTGCCTGCTCTATGTGGCTGGTCAGGCATAGCAGCTTGGTGGGGAGTTCTGATATTAACAACTGGATTTGTGAAGCGAGGGACTCCACACTTAGCTTTTTCAATGATCACGTAGAGCAACCGGTATAGTTACATATGCTTTTCTTGTCGGTTTACGTATATATTTAAATTAGTATACCATTGATATCAGGGATTTGAATTGCCTTAAGCATATAGCTTTTTCAAGATGGTGGAGATATAGAAAGTAATGGAACTAATAATTAATAATACCTCATCAGCTTCTGTCCATCAGAGACGAACTCTTTGAAACATTCAGGAAGAGACATGAAAGTGCGATGGAGCTTGAAGAAGTGCATTTAACTGCCAAATCTCTCCATAGGTGAGTTTTCTGCCAATTCTTTTTTTCCCAACACGGAGAAGATTGCACATTAAAGTAAGAACTTGGTATTATATACTTCAGTTTTTTATTTGTGGGAAGACTCCGATGGGCTTCAGTTTGGGAGAGTGCTTTAGTGAAGTTTTTTTCTGGTTCTGTAGACATAACATAGGTATATGTGAGGCAATGCCATTGTTCTTTTGATATACTTGTGAAACTATACATCGAACGGGTAGGGAAACAGACCTTGAGAATTACTACATAGAGGGAGAAGAGAAGTCCATTGCCTCAAAGATTGCCTCTACCTAAGCCCCAACGACAGAATGAGCAACAATTCATGTAGATTGACTTGCGAAAAATACTGCCATTCTATTTGAAAGGAATCACAGAAACTTACCATGTTTCTTGGCTTTTGGTTCCTGATTTGACTTCCAAACTGATTTCCCCCTTCATTCCTTCTTTCTTTTCTGCTAACATCTTCTATCATTAGCAGAATGTTGAAGGCTTTCAGCGAGCAGACTGAGGGCCAGAAGCTGCCAGAGGATGCATCTGATCAGCAAATGCTAGAAATAGTTATGGCCAGGTATATGCTTAGTAAAAGAGTATTTTAAGGGATGCCAGACTTGAAACATTGCAGTTACGATTTCATAAGTGTCAGGTCTTAAAACGTTTCTCTGTGGTTTTAATATCTACTGGACAGAGCTTTCATCTACTTGTGCATATGCTGTTATTTTGATACTTTCCCTTTGGCTGATAAGCTCACGAAATTCCAAATCCCATTCTTCATCTCTTTATTGTAGATATGAGAAGGAACTGATGCATCCTGTCAAGAATCTTCTTAGTGGAGAGCTTGCCCGTGCTTTGCTCATTCAGGTAGTACAGATAATGCTTAGTGGTTTTTCTTTTCTGGTTCAGGTGACTATACCATTTATTTTTGTGGCTGCAGGTCCAGAAGCTAAAACTGGATATTGAGACGTGAGTTCTTTTATATGCTACTTTTGGCCAGTTGATATTTATCAGCTTCTAATTCACTCACTTTCTCTTACTACTTTCATCTTGTGATTTCCTATTGTCATCAGGGCAATGCTTGAGCTTAACCAGATACTTAGAGCAAATGAAATCAACTTTGCAATTCTAGCTGCATTGCCAGCATTTTTCCTCTCTCTTATTCTGCTAATGATAATGAGAGCTTGGCTAAAACAGGTGAGATGACCATGTGGTGTGATTTCACAAGCAAGAATTGTGCTTTTCATTTCACTTTGATAATAGATAGTACTTACTAGCTGTGTGAGTTGGTTTGCTATACAGGCAATGGTGAACTGTTGTTATATATCTCACTGTAATGGCATTTGGATTACATAGTTGGCATATTGTTTTCTCGCTGCACTTTGACCAATGTGAGTGACTAGGAGCATTGTGCAACTATTTCTCGAAATTGCTGCATCTTGTATAAAGACAAGTTAGATTGCTGCAATCTTAATTCAGTCGAATCATATATATTTGCAAAAGGATTTTTGTTTTGGCATGCATGCACTCCATTAAATTCTCATGTACCTATATGAGCATGTTCATCTACTGAAAATTGCCTGAGATAAAGATAATGCTGTAATAGCACTTCGATGTGGTCTAAACACGAAACTTGTGTATGCTGTGGCCTTTAAAACCTATCTGCTTTTCTTAGCTGTTTGAGTGTCTGAGTTAGGTGCTGATTTTCTATTTAATCGTTTATTTTCCAGGGCACTTTGCACTGTTTTCTCATGTCTTGCTTGCTATTCATTGCTTATGTGAAAGAAAAAGGATGGTGTCAGGACTCACCCATTAGATAGAGGTGTTGTGTGGACTTATCGTCTGTGGATGTGTCCACTGTCTGCCATGTGTTTGTGTAATTGTTAGAGCTTTTTCTTTCTTTGTCCAGGATACTAGAGCTGAAGGAAGAGGAAGAGTTGCTCGTCTGCAAAGGGGGTTACTTTTGGTGGAGATTGAGAAACGAATTATGCAGTACCAGACTTACATCGACCAAGGACTGGTAAGGCTCTTTTCTTCATACATATTTACCGCTATCGCCAGTATCAGCTACACAAAAGTTCCACAGTAATAACAAATTATATTGTATTATGTGCATCAGATTGAATGCAATGCATATTGCATATTTTCTGTCTGTGGTGAAAGAGATGCATTTCTTAATTGTTATAAATTTCTCGATGGACTACAGTGTCAAAATAGTATAAAAGTTATAATTACTGGGATTACTATCAGTAGCAATGATAGCGTCTATGGTAATATTTTTAGTTGCTGGTTATTTCTTTTCTCTTGGTTTCTCTTTTCCAGTTCAGGAGAATGGAGGAAAATGCTCTAAGCTTCTCCGTAAGGAGTCAGTGCCAGTCGTTAGTTAGATAGATTGAACTTGTTAGTTCTCTATGAAGTAAGAGCACGGCAACATTATTTTCTTCGTGGTTTTATAATGCTTCGCACTAGATTTCGCTTCTAATATTCCAGAAATGTTTATGTTGCAATATATGCAGAGTGCATCTCACATGCCTTCATGATGAGGAAGAAAAGAGCAATTCATACACTGATTCTTATTCAATGAGAGAGAGAGAGAGAGAGAGAGAGAGAGAGAGAGAGAGAGAGAGAGAGATAGAGACCTTCAGTATAATTTTTTCTCCATTCATCAAAAGGTACTGATTTTATGATATGCAGGAAAATGATGCACGGTGCATGTATGGCTTGATGTTGTACAGCCTAGATCGTCTATACCTTGCCGTTGAGAGGCATGCAAGAGCAACTGGGGAATGGCCATGGTTAGTTGTTAATCTTTGTATGTTTTCTTACAAATATATGCTCTCTAACTACTCATAGTACCTGCTTGCTATGGACAATCACCGTTTGGTACACGGGTTGAGAGAGATTTTAAGTAGAGTGCATGGTTTGGAATCTGTCGCATAATCCCAAATCATCCATGTCCCACATTTAGCGTGGTTCCATTGAGCTTGATAATTTTCTTCTCTGGACGAGAAAATTTTATTGTGCCGCTACTATGTTAAAACTATAATGTGGTTAGTGAATGAATTTAAAAAGATTGGTTGGATGTCCATAATTTGGGATAGTGTGACTATCGTAATGAGAGATAACTTGCCAGCCCTAGTCTAGAGCGTGAAACTTTTATCTGCAAGAGCATGCTCATATTCCGAGTTGAGCAGGTTGAGACAAGATATCATCGACTTGGCAAAGCCAGGCCTTCAGACGACGTACAAATTCAAAGTGACGTCACGGATGGAGCGGATGTATGACTGCCTGCTCCCTTCACCAAAACGCAAGTAGCACCTCGGAACCCGAGACTTTTTGTAGGGTTTGACCATTTTATTTTCACACTGGATAAAGGCAATAGGCAAATGTATTGAATTTTGTTTGGCTAATTTTAGGAAGAGGAAAGTGATTCGCTCGTCATTAGTTCCTTGCCTTCAATTTGAGGAGCTTTTTCTTTGTTTCTTCGGGTTCTTTGTTTGCCAAGGTGTTGAACTTCGTTGACGTAGATACAATGTCCCTGTACTGGCGCAGCCGCAGTAAATTGGGCGATATCGTGTAATAAGAGACAATTCTCAAATGGCGCACGACTTAAATGCGACACGGCTTTCCTTGTGTTCTTTTTCCCTAGGACTATGCTTTTTACCACGATCTGAATGCATTACACAAAAGTTCAGTCAGTCCTCGTCAGATTTCGTGGCTGATGGGCATTTGTCTGGTGTGCAACGACTGATTGGCAATGTCCCAAGGTGTTCGACCGATTGGATGAATACACACTAACAGGCACGAATTGCTTACGGCATGTTGTTCCATAGGGCGAGCGGTTTCAGGTTCGGTATAGATTTCACTTGAAATCCGGAACCTATCCGTTAGAATATATTTTTTATTTTTTGAAACATGAAACTTACTTTGTCACAGGTTACTCAGGTTCCATCTATATTATTAATTGAATGATTGCAGTTAAATGTCACTTTTTATGACCACCAGTTGATTTTATAATTCACTAACCATAACTTATATTTATACAAACGAAAATATGAAACGTTAAAGAAGTAAAAGTTTCAATCATAAAATGGAAGTTCGGACTAGTGATTTCGGATTATATACTCATCATTGAACACTGTGAAATACTACAAGATCACGTAAAGACATAAATAAAAAAAATGGCCTTATATCCTAAAAAACCTCCAACTTTAATTTTTGTCCCAATTTTACTTTTTGTCTCATAAAAAACTTTCAACTTTAGACTCAGTTTCAATTCTAACATAAACTTCTATTTGTCTCATAAAAAACTCTTAACTTTTGGTCACTTCCCAATTCTACCCTAACTTTTTTTTTGTCCTACGAAAAACCCCCAAATTTAGGTTTATCCCAATTTTACCCTAAAATTTTTACAGTATTATAAAAAATTACAAACTTTTACTTAAGTCACAAATCTGCCGTCATTAACCCTCAATCCAAAATTTCTCGTTGACAATTGAGAGATGGAAAACTCCTAAGCACAAGCTGTTCGAGGGTCCTAAACGTGAGTTCTCTAATCGCGAGAGATGGAATATTCCCAAGCATAAGAGATCGACGAGCGCAAAATCCCTAAGGGCGATTTTGATGAAGGGTTAATGGAGAGCATATTTGGGACTCAAGTAAAAGTTGATGTTATTTTATGAGACAAAAAAAATTAAAGTAAAAATGAAACTAAACCTAAAGCTGAGATTTTTTTATGAAACAAAAAAAAGTTTAGAATGGAATTGGTAATGGACCTAAAGTTGAGGATTTTTATGAAACAAAAAAAGTTTAAAGTAATATTAAGACTGAATCCAAAGTTGGGGATTTTTTATGAAAACAAAAATAGTTTAGGATAGAATTAGGACATGACCTAAAGTTAAGGGTTTTTTATGAGATAAAAGGTAAAATTGAGACAAGAGCTAAAGTTGAAGGTTTTTTAGGGTATTAGGCCAAAAAAATACAAAAATTTATTACAAATTCTAAGTTCTGGATTCCAGGTTTCACTTACTTAGAATTTGAAATCTACCCGTCAAAATAAGTTTCTAACTTGAAACCTACTCTGCATACTTTAGAACCTGGAGCCAATAGGTTTCCACCAGTTCGGTTCTTAAGTTTCAGGTTTTATCCTGGAATCATGTTCACCTCCAATTCTTTATATGAATGGGAGTAGAAGATTATGTTACAAGCACGACCACCTCGAGCATAATTTTCTTAATCCCCGACAAAAAAAGGGGTGAATTGTGGATTTTTCAAAGGCAGAACTTGCGCCGATTCATCACTTCATTTCGACAGGAGGAGTGTAACTTCTAATATGACAATAAAAGATGATCTCGTCCAAAATTTTGATAGTAAGTCAGCCTTTTTGTCTAATAATTTAGACATTCTAACAGTGATAATAGGCTTGAAATCATGACACCCACCAATGTTTCATCTGTTTGCTTGAGGTAAATATTACTATGCCTTTGGCTTGATTTTTTCCGGCTCAAACTTGGATCGACTGTGCTGAACTACATCTCTCTTGATTATCAACAGCTACTCTAGTCGAAGATATTAGTTGCACAGTTTTTACCAAAGTAAATGTCGTCATACTTGATCCTCACTCCGGTTAATGCGGTTAATACAAGGAATTCAATGACCCAGTTTGATTTGCGAGCCAGCAAGAGGGAAAAGTACTGTCAACTCTACTCTATCGAACAGTCAAAATTTCTCGGATTCAATCAAACTTGACGAGAATAGATGTGAGTGATAAGTAGATTGATTATTAAAAAAGTTCACGTCAGTGCCGGTCGTGCCACGTATGATGATTGGCATCCATGTCATCAATTTCCGGTCAAAACATGAAAATGTATGATTTACAATTTAATTGATAAACGTGTAATAAGTTTAGGGCTTTGTGTATAATTTTGCCGTGAGGGGACTACTTAGCAAATTTAGGGAGACTCGAAGAGAGGCCCAAAAGGGAGGCTGCGCGCTCGGATGGCGTCGCCGCTCGCACTTCTCGGCCACCCCCGACTAAACGAAAAAACCCGACGGAACTCTCCGAGACAATAAACTGTTCTGATTCTCTCGATCGAAGCTTCCGGTTTGATCAAGCGTTGATTTTCTGGAGAGGGGGGCTTGAAGCGGAAGACAAGATGAACAAATCGAAGGTGTTCAAGCTGGCGAAAGGGTTCAGAGGGAGGGCGAAGAACTGCATCCGGATCGCGAGGGAGAGGGTGGAGAAGGCGCTGCAGTACTCCTACCGGGACCGCCGCAACAAGAAGCGCGACATGCGCTCCCTCTGGATTCAGCGCATCAATGCCGGCGCTCGCATCCACTCCGTACGTTCTAAGAACCCTTCCCCCACGCGCACCCTCTCTCTCTCTCTCTCTCTCTCTCTCTCCTCTTGTTCACTTGGTTGTGGAGGTCATTTGATGAAAAGCTTTGTTTACCGGTGAATGTGGGGTTGGCTTATTTGCTGCGGTCGGTTTGCCTGCGTGGATTCGCGGGTTGTCTTATCGTGGAAATGGGTTTGCAGCATGGGGAGTTGTTGTGATGGTTGGAGGCTTGCCTTGGGAGTTGCTGTTGTTTGTTTGTCCACCAAGTGCTCGATGAAATGACGCCAAAGCTTGAATTGCTTCGAACTCGCAAATTTTGTGAAGTTTCTAAAGCCCATCGTCCCCCAAAGTCTTGAAAGCTTGGCCAGTCTGTTCTTGTTTTTGGGTTTCTGTTTATTGATGTTTCCGATGATAGTTTTCCTCCAAGTTCTTCACACCTGACCCAAGATTGCAGCTATCTTTTGTTTGCAAGAATTAGGTGATCTCGAATTCATAGATTGTTTATACGACGATCTGACTTCATCCTCCTACCTGTTCTATGAAGAATTAAGAGTGCGTTCAGTTGTGCTTCTCCAAATTAGAACTACCAATAGGTTGTAGTATGAATACATGGTATTTTTCATAAATGTTGCTGCGTAATTTTTAAAACCCATTTGATCTGACGTTTATCTTGGATGTGTTGTTTCACTTGTTGCCTGTTCGCTTTTAAGTCTGATTTTCCGGTATTCACTTTTTTATTTCTTCGTAGCCTGCAGGATGTCAGCACTCTGCGGTCCTTTTTTCACTTTAGCGGTAGTCAAGATAATTCATCTTAAACCCTCCATCCATTTACTAATGTACAGAATGGCTAGTAGTTTGAATTTCTTGCCAAAGCAATGCCCCTCTCCCTTTCTTTAAACCCAAAAGCCCCTCGAGAATATGGTTTCCTTTCTAAAGGTAGGATGGATAGTTACTCATATCTCTGTCCCAAACTTCTGATAGATGTTCCAGGCAGAGAACTGAGCCAGTTCTTGTCTCAAATGAAAGCCACAATATGTGTCTTATCAAACAAATAATAAACACAGCACGGGAGCTAACTGCAATAGCTGGAGCAAAACTCCTGGTTCATCATAGTTCTTCAACATGTCTTGCTTGTGGGCATGCAGTTGTATTCATCCTTATGATTGTATCCGTTGCTATTACTTCTAAAACAAAATCGTGGTGCTTTTTTTACACCTGGAAATGGCAATGAGTCCTACTCAGGAACTCGGGAATGCGATGATAGAATTCTGGTCATACTATTATTCAATGTTGACCTAAGTTCTTTAAGTCTCCAATCTCGTCACTTTTCTTATGGACATGGAACTGGAGCATTTCATATGCTTGTGAATTTTGTGCTCTGGCACTATAGCTTGTGTCTTCTATTAGTGTCATTTTATCTATTGCTGAAATACTCCTTTTGATTTGTTTCAGGTCAACTATGGCAACTTCATGCATGGATTAATGAAGGAGAACATTCAACTGAACAGAAAGGTCCTGTCGGAGATCTCAATGCACGAACCGCATAGTTTTAAGGCCCTCGTGGACATTTCTCGTAATGCCTTCCCTGGAAACAAGAATGTGGTTCATGCACCTAGGAAAGTGGCTGTGCCACTCAGTGTCTAATAGTTGACTTGTCATTTCTATCTTACTCTTAGTCTCATGGAAACAAAAGGTGCTTGTTGTTCCTGATGTACCCTTTTGGGGGCAGCGGTGATGGGAATTTAAGTTATCAATTTTATTTTCGTATCTTCTTGCCGGTGCTCCTTGTCTCTCTTGCTTGTATCTCATAGAAAAAGATTCTTTGGTGATCCTTTCCATATATATGAAACATTTCCCTCTGCATTAGTGCCGTATTACTCTGTTGCTGAATGTGCCTGTGAGATGTGCATACCAAGATTATGCCCATATCTATAAAGGTGAAACCAAGTAGGTGATATAACTGTTCTCTCTTTTGTTTTGTTCTTTTGGGGTCTTTCTCTAGCGTGACAGTTCAATGAGAGAAAATAAGAGGTTTTGTCTATCTCCTTTTCTCATGGCATGATGTCTGGCATGGGGTGAGGCTTTGGTTTATGTTCTTATGGCAGACAGAGAGTTCACTTCCTGGTGTCTGCTATTTCTCGAGTTCAATCTGCCGTTGGCCTCTCCGCTTTGTTGTTAAAGCCGGTGACTTGATAAACTGTTGCAACTTTTGCAGACATTATTCCTCTTTAGTGTGTTTTAATTCAGACTGGAAAAAATCCCAGGTGAATTTGGAAATTTCATAATAGAACTAGGCATTCCAATGTCGAAACTCCAGTAGATCAGAGGGAAATCCAGGATTATTGCAGCCGGATTCATTTCTGGCTCATTTGCATCGATTCTGGCTTCATATCACGAGTACGCATTTTAGAAGTTCAATTTTCATGCTTTCTGTAACATTGAAGAGGGGCTTCATTTGTTATATCAATATGGAATTAGTAGATATCTCGACCATGCTTATGGGGCTACAAGAGAAAGATACGTGGAAGTAGATGCTAGTTCTGACGGCGGCTGAGCAAGGAGTTTGGAAGTACGTTTTGATGTTTAGGATTTGGATGCGGTGGATTTGAGAAGATAGGGAGTGCGTTTTCGTAAAGTGAAATGACGGTCTTGTAGATAAATGCACAAAATTTCCTCAGTTGAGGTAACACACTTAGTTATGTCTTTATAATAGAGTGAAATTTGAGTGCGTTTTTCGTATTTTTTTCATTAAGTTCAATTGCGGAACCATAGAGTTTGTGGCATCGCTAGTTAGTAGTCACTTCTTGAAGTTAGTTGGTACATTTACGATTCGATTACGGACCATTTAACTTCCCATGACAATAATAGTGGTGGGCCTATCACGAGTGATGTATTGTATTTATATTAAATGATGCGGTAGATTTTTATGGGTCGTTATATATGGAGCACATGTTTAAATGTCTGTCCACATTAATATCGATGTATCTCTTATCACTATAGAAAGTTTTTAACTTGGAGTGACGAATGCCATCTAGGATTTTTTAGCACAAAGAAGAAATTAGAAGAAAGGTCAATTACTTATGGGTAAGAATACATAAAAAAAAAAAATGAAAGGAACAACAGCACATTTTCTTCATTTCTGGCATGATTTTCTTTTTTCCTCTCTTTCATCTAGAAAATTAAATATTTAAAATCAAGTCATGGTATACTGAATATGTAGGGGTAATAATATCGGTAATCCTTTTATACTGAAGATGTTCCTTGTGTTAACATGACATGTTTATTTACATTCGGAAACGGTTACAAATATAAATACAAGTAAAAAGTTTTCATATATAATAATTTCATGTCTTCAGTGTTCTGTACTGTATTATTCCTTTAATTAACATGTCATATTTGGATCTTAATATTGCAACATAATCCATAAGCATTTTATGTTGGGATATAATCTAAATTCGACACGGTGCAATTGTGAGAGAAAAATAAAAATACAGTTTGGAGACTAAATCGATCAAATAAACAAAAAAATAGGGTGAAATTGTACAAATACAACGAAAGGTCACACGTTCGCTACAAAAAGAACATTCCGGAAATAGGATGGTGCGTAGCGTGCTGTGATCTTCGGCTGCCCCCGCGCTTCTTTACCCGTCGTGTCACGTCTTAAACGTTTCATCATCTCTCTCCTCCGGCGGTTCGCTTGTCGCTCCTTCGCGTTTCGCGCGAGAGAGACGACGGCGATGACGACTGCGATGGCGGTGGCGGAAGGAGCAGCTCTGAAGCTCGCTCCTCTCAGACCGTTTTGCCCTAATTCCACCCTCCTCACCCTTACCACCTCCTCCTCTTCTAGGGCTTCCTTCCGCAGGCTCTCTTCTTCCTCCTCGGCCGTGCTCGCCGACAGCCACCCCTCCGCTTCCGGCTCCCTCTCCTTGGGCCACCTCACCCGCCCCGATTTCCCCATCCTCCACCAGGTTCTCTCTCTCTCTCTCCATCCTCCGCTTCTTAGCTGTATCGACTTCTCATTCTGCGCTACGGCTGCGGCGATCTCCGGCGCCGCCTCGTCGCTCGCGTCGCCGTGGTCTTGTTTCGTCGGTCGATCGAATCGGATTTCTATTTTGGTTGCCTCGACTCTTTTAGTAGACTTCGTTGGCGGTGAGTGTGTGTATGTCGGTTGCCGTTTTGATTGCCGCGACTTTTGCGCTCCTCAGGAGGTGAATGGCTCGAAGCTCGTCTACTTGGACAACGCCGCGACGTCGCAGAAGCCTAGCTCCGTCTTGAAGGCCGTGCAGAAGTACTACGAGGCTTACAATTCCAACGTGCACCGAGGGATTCATTTCTTGAGGTAGCTCATTGTATTGTATTGTATTGTGCGTTGAGTAACTTTTTTTTTTTTTCAAGCTTCTGTCTGTTAAATGACTCTGTTTCTTATCCAGTGCAAAGGCGACGGATGAGTACGAGTTGGCCAGGAAGAAGGTGGCCGAGTTCATCAATGCGGCAGAATCTAGAGATATCGTTTTCACGAGAAATGCTACTGAAGCTATCAATCTGGTTGCCTACTCCTGGGGCCTCTCGAATTTGAAACCGGAAGATGAGGTAGGACTGTAATTAGGGAGTGTGCGATTGTTCCTGGGAGTGCAATAGTGATTATGCGGCAACTCCTTTGTGATCAAATATTCCTGCTAATTCAAGTGAAGATCAGATCAATGGCAAACTAAAAGTTATCGAATGACTAGTGACAGGATGATGTGTCGACATGGGTCAATTTGTTGAGTCTCTGTATCTTCTTAAGTACCGTTATGTTTGTTTCTTCAAGAAGAACCTATGGAATTGCTGAACATCATGGCGCTATTGTTAATGTCATGCAATCTTCTCGCAGATCATACTCACAATTGCTGAACATCATAGCGCTATTGTCCCTTGGCAAATTGTCTCAAAAAAGACTGGCGCCATTCTTAAATTTGTGGACTTGGATGTAGGCGAAGTACCAGACGTGAGCAAATTAAGAGGAATGTTTTCAAAGAAGACAAAACTGGTTGTAGTTCATCATGTATCAAATGTGCTTGGTAGGTGAAGTCCTTGCATGTTATATAGTGATTCTTTACTTTGCACGTGTTTCAGTTGCATTTAATATAGATAAGGTGGTTATTTGATTGTGGCTACTATATGGTGTTGGTGAAGAAGCATTGAGATGGTTTATGTGATAATTAAGGATGATGATAGTATCTTTAGATGCCATTATATCCGATGAGTGTAACGTTGAGTAAACTTTTTTGGTGCTTACAATAGTTACTATAACACCTGGATTGTTTCATCTGTCCAATGGAAATGGAAAAGAATCTCAAATGATTATGGTTTATCATAATTGTCTCTTGGCAGCTTCGATTCTGCCTATCGAAGATATTGTTCAATGGGCACATGATGTTCAGGCTAAAGTCCTTGTGGATGCTTGTCAAAGTGTGCCTCACATGGTGGTTGATGTCAAAGCCCTTGATGCTGATTTCCTTGTTGCCTCATCTCACAAGGTTAGGTTCCTCCCTCTGCGTTGAAACGTTTACTTCATTGATAAGTTTGTGAAGTTCTGGAATGAACATCCTTCAGATGTGTGGGCCTACAGGCGTTGGATTCTTGTATGGAAAGAGTGAGTTGCTGACTTCCATGCCTCCATTTTTAGGTGAGATTTCTTTATACATACAATGTAGGATTTATTTTTCCAGGGATTGCTCTTTTCTGTGTGTGCGCTGTGGGCGTGTTTGTTTGAGATGTGCAAGTTCGTGATATTTCCTCCAAATTCTGTTGTGCAGGTGGTGGAGAGATGATTGCTGACGTCTTTCTAGACCATTCCACATATGCGGAACCTCCGTCCAGGTTGGCATACTCGACCCATCATAACCTAGATTCTGCTGATGACAGGTGGATTCTTGGGCTCTGGGAACCTGTTGGGTTTCTGAGCATTGCATTATAAATAATGTGATGTAAGAACTAGTCTACATACGTTCAGTTTAGAGAGATTTTGTTTGTCAGGAACTCTTAATTTTGTCAACCATCTTCCTTAACAGTTTACCTTCTATTGCCCCCTCTATTTTTCCCCTTTTCTGCCTTATAAATGATGTTGAGTTTACTTGGAATAGGTTTGAGGCTGGAACGCCTGCAATTGGGGAAGCAATTGGACTAGGAGCAGCCATTGATTATTTGTCTGAGATCGGCATGCAAAAGATTCATGATTATGAGGTGATAGTCATATTTCTGTGGCTTGGGGAAACTGGTGTTCTCTGTTTCATGATGGACATTTGTTTTTGAGAAGGAAGCATGTTTATGAAGGAGACTTCATGAATGCATTTAGAATTTGCCTGTACTGCAAGAGTAAAGTGGCCGTAGCATATGAGGAAAGGGACAGTGCTTGTTGTGTGGTGCGGGCTTGTTTTTGTGTGTGTGAACATGTAAAGTAGCTATAGATATTTTGCACGTTAATGTAGGAAGAATCATTTTTCACAACTTGTTAAAAGCAACTTATTGGTCTCCTAAATCTGGTTGAGTATAAGTCAAAAGCTTTTTCGTGAAAGCTTGTTGGTTTGCGATGTTGCGGAGATTAGGCACATGATGGACTCTGTGACTTGAGATGTTGTTTCCTGCTGTTCTAGACAAATTGGGACTAGAGTCAAGATATAGTTTTGGCTGATGTATTCGTCACTTGGGATGGCAAATGATTATTTTTCTCCCGTGTGTAGATGGAACTTGCAAATTACTTGTATGAAAGCCTTCAATCGGTTCCAAGTGTTCGTATATATGGTCCAAAACCTTCAAGGAATATTGGTCGTGCTGCTCTGTGCTCATTCAATGTTGAGGGCATACACCCCACTGATATTGCAACATTTCTCGACCAGCAGGTACAGAAGCAGTTATGGTAGCCAGAGTTGTCGATTTCCAGTTCTACCATCTTGTAGTAATCTTTCTTTTTTCTGTGATTTCTCTTTTCACTGCTATGTTTCTTATTTTCAGCATGGGGTTGCCATCAGATCAGGTCACCACTGTGCTCAACCCCTCCATCGCTATCTAGGAATCAGTGCAAGTGCACGTGCCAGTCTCTACTTCTACAACACTAAAGAAGATGTAGACAATTTCATTCAGGCACTCAACGACACAGTCGTTTTCTTCAATTCTTTCAAGTAAAAGTTGCCTCCCTATATTATTTTTTTCCGGGACTTGTGCATAAATATGTGGAAGTTGGAGGTAGATGGGTTTTCTTTTCGCATCTTTCCTTTTCTTCCATGACTTTCTGGATAAAGAGGAGTGATGAGTGTTTAGATATTCCTTCTATCATGTCATTGTCAAAGTGCTTACTTCGGGAATTCTCTGGGGTTAACACTTTGCTTCTAAGTTAATAAAAACCTACATTGTATCCATTGTAAAATAGTGTCGGCCGAGTTTTTAAGTTTTGGTCACTTGATTCATGTATAAATCCAAGTTAATGTTTCGGGAGTATGCATGTGGTGGTCGATTGTCTAACCTTCTGCATTGAAACTGTAAGTTAATTGGATTTAGTATCATGTCGACAGGGTCTAGACAGAATATCAGAAGAAAATCTGGTAAGTTTCAAGCCAAAAAATTGTATTTCGTTGCAATTTGCTTGACATTATGCCTCTCTCACTCTTAACAGAGCTGAAAACGGTAACATTTTTCTTTCTTCTCTGCCGTGTGCAAAGCGGGATGCACTTTGGACTGTTAAAGAGGTCGGCTCTCGGGTACAAAACCCGGAAGTCCGCACCGCCCTTTTTGTGCCTAAAAAATTATGGCGACAGGGTTTATTCTTGTGCTGGCCCGGCCCAACTCTTTGGGCCTAATTTTGGTTTGGCCGTAACTGGGGCCTGGGCTGGCCCAGTAACGTGCCTTAACTTCGGCCGATCAAAGGCCTAGTGTCCAAATCATTGGGCCTAACAAGGGCCTGGACAGCTCCAGTAATGGCCATAGCCTCGGGATTGGCCCTGCGTCCCAACTCTTTGAGGGCTCAAAGGTGGGCCTCGATAGGCCCAATGCCGACCATGTTGGGCTACGCCCGATCTGGCCCAATTTGAGCCAAATTTAGCCTAGTGGCTGGATTGGCCCAATATATAACTCAAATGGGCCTTAAATTTGGCCAGGTCGTACATGCCTGGGGTGACCCAATAGCGACCATAAGTGGGCCTGGATAGCCTCCTTATCGGCCCCTAATTTGCCAAGCCCAATATGGCACAAGTTTTTGGGCTAATTCTGGCCCAGTGGGCCTTGATGGGCCCAAAATGATCTAAGTTGGGCCAAGCCTGATATGGCCCAACTCTTTGGGCCCAATCCAGTGGGCTTATGATGCGCCTGATTGGCCCAATATGATCCTTAAACGGGCCTTAACTTGGTTAGGGCCTGGCTAAACTCTTTGGGCCTGTTGAGCCTCTATCATTGCCCCAGTTTTGGGCTTGAGTTGTGCCTGGCTAAGCCCATTATTATTCGGCTTTTTTGGGTCAATTATAATTGGGCTTAACTTGGGCCTATTTTGCATTTTGGGCCTAACCCGTTCCACTGTTTGGAACACAGATCGTCTTGGGCTTAGGCTTTCCCAGCTTCTGTGGGCTGGAAACCCAAATCGGGTCAAGGTCGATAATTAAATTCGCGCTACCCGATGTTTTACCAAGAATTGAATAACACTCCCGGGGACTTAAGATAGGCATTTCCTGAATTTTAACGTTTGCATTGAATGGCTTGGCCCCTGATTTGTCCCTCTGGTGATTAACAAATTCGAGACAAACACGTTAATATCTCCGGTAGAGCAAATTTTGTCGCTAGCGTCGAAAGGCTCTCATATCGAAGCATAAATCGAGAAAGGCAACTGTTGAAGCAACTATAAAGGCTTGGGCGGTATTTCGTGACACACGTCCTCAGGCTACAGAATCTTTTCATTTCCTTTAAAAGATTGGACGAGCATTGTGCTACTTTCAAGCAAGGAAGGTATATTCCCAAACATCACGTGATGTCGAAGGACCAGGCCCACAGGTTTAATCCCAGAAAACAGTGAGATTCCGTAATGCCCCTGTCAATCGGAATCTTTACTTTCAGATTCTCTGGGAGGAAAGCACGAGAGACCGTCTCATCAGCCCTTTCCATCCAATTCTTAACCTTCGAACCGCATCTCTACAGCTGCAAAAGCATTTAAAAAGAAAAAAAGACATGCCACGGCAATTATAGTTCCCGGAATAAACTCTGCCAGTGGGTGCTTTTTGTTAGTGGTGAATGTAGTGGAGGGCACAACAATCACTCACTCCCGAAATCAAAAGCCTAGATCATCTTTATCCGGACTTCCCTTAAAATGGCTAACCAAATAGAAAAATCAAAAGGTAACCTGAACAAAAACCTTCAGATTTGGGAGTTCAAACTTCAAATAGCAGGGAAAATATCAGCTATACTGGCTCATCAACCCTGCAAGAGTAGGACCAACAAGCATCGGCCATTCTCATTGGATTGCCACTTACCAAATGCCCCACAGTTTGAAACTGGATATAGGATAGACCAACAACAGTAAGTCATGATCCGGACAATAAAGAGATGAGTTGAAGACAATGATTCAACAAGGCACCAGAGCAAGCCTCACTGATATTGATACTTTTGAGCATCTTCATAAAGTAACACGACCTTATTCGACCAAAAAAATAAAAAGTAAATAAAAATTTAAAATAAACTAACAACCTTTCGCTATATGCAACAAGTAAGAGATAAGAGTAACACCAGGTACAATAAGACTTTGTCTGCACAATTTGTACACTAAGCAATGTGAAAGAATGCAAACTGCAATTAAATTACCGAATCACATTTCACACTTATCAAGAGTGTCATATCACTTGGTATATCAAAGTAAATCAGCTTCCAAAAAGGCAGATCACAGAAATTGCCAACAATTGCACATGAGAAACTTTTCACAGATGCCTTACAAACAGATTATCTTTGATAGAGAGAAATTTCGACAAAACTGATCTTAATCTATTTTGATATTCTCTAATCAACGGAATTTTTCTCCAAAATTCAGTATTGGAAACTTCAATGAATTAATAACGGTCGAAACAAACGAGCAGAAGGATAGAACAAAAAGATTGGTATTTTCATCCCCACTGACAACCCTCTCTATATTGACTGCAAGCACAGCAGTCATCACAAAATCTTCCCTTGTGTGGATTAAGGAAAAACTCAGATACCTCAGTTAAGTACCTCAATACTAATTGCTCTTCCTAGTTAATAAGTACCCATTTTCTCATTTCTCCTTCTTAGCCAAGGACTCTCCCTTATACTCACCGCCTGCAATAACGACAAAACCTGCTCCAACCTGGAATAAAATGCAATGTATTGATAAGTTGATTTCAGCCTACCACAGGACTACATGGCTATTAATGGACATGCAGGCTTCAGCATGCACATGCGGGCTTCCATCCATGTGCATGCACACGCGGGCTTGCGTCCATGTGCATGCACACACGCGCATGTGAGAAAGAGACCGAGAGAGAGAGAACCTGGCAATCTTTCAAAACAACACGTTCTTGAAGCTGTACGTTACTGCAAACAACAGACCCTTGTATCGAGCAACCATCTCCGATCGTAACATGGTTCATAACAATTGAATTAACAATCTGCATAGCGGAGAATAGGGAGAAGCAGAGGAGATAGTCTCAAAAACAATAATTTCCAGGAACTTCTTATATTTTTGGCTGCTTTCAATACTAAGCTAAATAAAGAAGTTACAGAAAGATGGAAGACACTGTTTAGCTTTTTCTTTATTATTTCCTTAGCTTGATCTTCCAGTTCAAGTAGAATTACCATACCTTGACATTGGAACCTATCCGGCAGTGACGGCCTATGACAGATCGCTTTACGCTACATTTATCCCCCATTTGAGATCCTTCCCCAAGCATACAATGCGGTCCCACCTATCACAATAAAACCACTTCAGGACACTCATACATAAACTTGGAATATACATGAAACAATATGATTTTCAGCCAAAAATAGGCATCTTGTAATCACCCTTTACTGATTAAAGGAAGTACTGATGTTAAATTTGCATTGGCTTCTAGATGCTAATAGGATGAATACATTGGATTAAAGTAACAACTTACAGTAGTTTTAGATCCCAGCTCCGCTGAAGGATGGATAATATTGTTATGAGCAGAGAAAGAATAGCCTGAAAGATGATTTACCTCTCCAATGACCTGAGACATTTTAAAATATCAACTCAACAAGACGAAGTGGATAATATTTCAATTTGAAATTGGATAGGTGGAAAAAAATGAATCAAACAATAGATGCTCACATCACGATTGATATCGCTAAATGCTTGGATGGAGTTCAAGCGGGCGCAATACTTGCTTTTGCTGGCAATGTATACACAACATTTATGCGTTCTTCGAGCGGGGGCAGAACCATATGAACCTAACTCATGGAGTTCATGGAAATTTGGCCTCGATGAATTAGACAGAATTTGTGACAGCAATACTTGGTTGTTCTGGGAAGCAACCTTATTTCCAATCTCTTCGGGTTGCGGTGCACCATTTAATAATATTTCGGATTTCTAAGGTTCAGATAGGAAATGAATCAACTCTGGCCATATGTAATTATCCAACCAACTGATAACAATTCACCTAGGGACTTCAGAAACTAACCAGCTGGCTCCGCACGAGATAAGGCAATAAATCCTCCTTTAAGCTTTGGAATGTATCCTTCTGATCTAGAATCTCTTGCAGTACAGTCCTGGGAGGAAAAAAAGACCGAAGGAAGAATGAGGGAAAGGCATCCACTTATTTATACTCGCAAAATGATGGGCAAAAAGTTATCTAACCTTTTGAAGGCATATAAATGGGCATCAATGAGATCAGCACGGATTTCCATCTGCATTAGAGAGAAGGATGACTAGTTGATGCTAATACCCGCAAGACATTAAGAATGCAATCAACATTCCTTTTAGTTCTCATGCACAAATGCATCATGCATTACAATGGAGGCTTAAGGCAGTGCAGAACCAGAGTAGACTGCTCTTCCCTCTTTTGTGACATAATGAAGGCATGCATGAGGGTATCAGTGTCATCTTTATCAAGCAACAGGTTTCTGGGCATTATGCAATTAACCAGATTAGCCATAGGAAAAGTTTGAAGAAACATTGACTACCTCGCCTACTGCACGAAGTATACTCTTCTGAATACGAAGATCGTTCTCAAGTTCAGCACCTGCAATTAGCAAAAAGCGCCGCCATATGAAGTTTCTAAGTATGCAAGCAAATGTCTCCGGAATATCCCTAATTTGTTGTTACATTATATATATAAATATATATATGTTGAACCTGTGGCAATGTATAATAGGAACTGCTTTGTGCGGTCCAACCCTATGAGGTTGTAGCGTCCTGCTTTCTTGGTTTTGTCCTTTCCCCCAGAGGATCCTGACTCTGCAGGACCACTTACAGGAGCAGAGCAAAGCATTGCAGTTACCACAGCATTGTGTCGTCTATGTGCAGCTGCCACAGCTCCAGGAGGCACATCAGAAACAAGATCACCACTCACGACCTGCCGAAACATATGCAACGGAATTAATCATTTATGTTGCGTAAAGAAAATTTTAAACAGGTATTACCAAGATGTCTTTTGCAGTCAGATGATGTGCAATGGCTCGAAGGGCTCCAGCTGTCCCAATGTCCTCAGGTACGGCAGCGACCTGTAGCATAATAGTATATCCCTAACTCTTTCATAAAGAAGATTATTACCAAGAATTGGTTTACTTGACGCATAACTTAGATTAGGAAAGGGGAGCATAACAGGATTGTGTTATTGGCATGACACTAGCGGTCACAACTAATAGTATGCTGTCTGACTAACTGGATTCCAAAAAAACCACATTTATATAACTGGTCCTGCTAGAAGGCCTGAAGTAGAATAAATAATCAAAAGATCATGCTATCGCACTGTTATGTACCACAAGCTGCAAGATATCTTGGTAAAACAATCAGCATACGATTCCATAAATTTGATTATTTGCTAAATTAATTGAAGTGCAAAACCTGAAGTACATAAGACAGTTGCATTCTTCCAAGTCCCAAACAAAATACTTTCCGAACTGAACAGTATAAGCCAGACATATAAGTTATAAAGAAACTAGATAGGGATATTAATCTAAACGGTCAAACTCTTCAAATCTGCGGATTTCCAAACAGTACTGCCAGCTCAAGTCTGTATCATCATACAGAACATTACTGGCAGAAATCGATTCTCAGAACTTAATGTTGTGGGTGCATCATAACTAGCTATGCTACTCTACTTTCAGTGGCCCCATCCTAGATGGAGAGCCATCAGCCAAATCTATGTCACTAGAACAGAGAAAATGAGGCGACAACCTCAAAAGGGGCAGCTAATCACTTGAAGAGTAAAATCAAGGAAAGTCAAAATCAGATGATCACTAGGCCATGCAGAAGTTTTCCCATACTTTTAGAATGATTAGGCCTTGATTAGAGTTTCCACTCCGTTATACTAGAAATATGTTTCAGAAAAAGTTTTTGCAGTAGTTAACAGTACTCAGCTTAATCAGAATGTAAATCATCAAGATGCAAACTAACCTAGGATTATAATGCCCTGCTTTCAGGAAGAATCAGGACCACACATTGCAGGCAGCAAATGAAGCTGTTTTCAAGGACTCGAAACAGATGATTGAAACTTCAAGGGAAAATCTTGCAACTTTGAAATGCTTACCATCTTTCAATCTCCTGAATCCATGTACTGTACAAACAGGAAGGGGCCTATTTTTGGTTGCTATAATGTGAGCTCAGTGTAAAAGCATTTGCAAAAATGTTTCAGCAACCCCTTTACCCTCCAAAGCACAGCCTCAGCGCTTAAACATTTGTTATGAAAAATGTCCAACCATGTCAATTAAATTAAGCATTACATATCATAACACTATGTCTCTTCTCCTGAAAGCTATTTTAATGTTGTTTCTCTCCTCCTCATCTCAAATTGGCTAGGAATAAGTAAAGGTAAACTACCATGATTGGAACCACTCGATGCCATACTGCAGTGAACTACACTCACATACCTCAACATGCAGACGGTCCACATAAGCGCCCGATATCCAGCCTCCAACAAGGAGAGCCGCATCCTCTCCTTCAACGACCTAAAAACCACAGCTCGTACACACGGTAGCATCAGTACCAGAAACAATTAGAAGCACAAGATAAAAGACGCAATCAGCAATCCTGACCAATTTCACATCACAGGAACAGGAAGAACAAACTCATAGACTTTTACTTGAGTTAGATCATCTACTGCAATCCAATTACCCTCGGGAAGCACTGCACAAATACCTCGCGAAGCAAAAATCAAAGCTAATTTCTATTTCCGAGAGAAGAACACGAAGCACCAAAAAGTGCTCGCGAATGGCGGACCGCAACATGCCGGGAACCGAGATTAGGGAAAAAGTAAGAGATCGAGCGAGAGACGACTTACGACGATGAGATCCTTGAGGTTACTTTGCTCCAGGAGCTCGAGGACGTAGGAGAGGACCGGGCGGTTGGCCACCGGGAGCAGCGCCTTGGGCACCTCCTGCAGCGAATCCGACCGGGGGAAAAAAGAACAACGAAGAAAGATGAGAAAAGCCTTCGAGAACGGTGGAGCGAGGAGGAGGAGGAGGAGGAGGAGGCATCATCAGCTCCTCGAGGGAAAATCTCCGCCGCAGGGAGGTGGGAGGGATAGACCTTAGAGACGAGAGGGACGAGCTTCTTCGAGAAGCCGCCGGCTAGCACCACCACCTGGAAATCCATCGGCGGCGGCGGCGAATCGGAGAGCTCCGTCGGTCCGCTGGGGCGAGCGAGAGAGAGAGAGTGTGTCTTCGAATTGAATTGAATGTTCCTTTCTCTTTCTTTTCAGTTTTCGTCCTGGACTGGAGTAGAGAAAGAGACGAATTTAACATCGTATATTTATAGTAATATATTAAATATTGTAAAATAAAAATCAGCTGGGGATGTAGCTCAAATGGTAGAGCGCTCGCTTTGCATGCGAGAGGTACAGGGTTCGATCCCCTGCATCTCCAAAAATTTTTTAGCTTTTTTCCGCTTTTGATACAAACACAATCCAGGTATCATTATATCAGTTCCCGCAGATACTGTTTCGGTCATCTTTCTCGTGCTCATTGATGATGGCGTCCTCTTTTGATGTCTTGAAGCATAATTTTATCGCATTGAAACAATGAATCTTCCTCTCTTTTTATTTGTGGTCTTGTTGTAGGTAGCATCGGATAACTGCTTAGAATCCATGAATTCTTTTCTTTTTTTTTGGTCGAAACTTAGAATCCATGAATGCACTTGATCGGATTTTGCATACTTCCATCTTGCGTATTCAGACTTAGCAAATGGGTATTATGAAACGTTTCGACTTAGCAATCGCCATACAAATTCTGTTCTTTCGCCGACATATACCTACGCGTCCAAAGTGGTCGCATACAGGCCCTCTAATAGCTTCTTACTCCATTGGTTCTATCTATGATCTATCCAGCGCATCACGCGCCAAATCACTTTCAAAATACCGCACCAAAACAGATCTGGCATAGATAGGATACAGTCGCCCAAAGCCTGAAATAGTCTCATACAGGGGACCAATGCTCCACCGTGTGTAATCAGATTTGTTACAAACAGCTCAAAGGGCAGAACAACAGGATACAGGAAAGTTGGGTTAGAATCACCCGAAACAATGACAAACGATGGGAAAAGGAACACAATCCCACAAGGCGTACCATGATCGAAAGCGCATCAACGTACAATACGATAGACAAAGAAAAGGGCAATGTAATTACACTCTACAAAAGGCAAAGATCTGAACAGATTATCGGGTACCTATAGGTGCTCTGTCATCTGGTCCGGCAAGCATGATCTGGCAAGGGCAATTTGAATAGTTACAGAAGAAATCGGGGAGAGAAGTAAGAAATGAATCGAGCGGACTGGACAGCAGAAGGCAGCATTAGAGTCGAAGGCATTGTGCAGCTAGAAAAAGTTTGTAAGGACTTACATTACAGTCATAAGCAAATCTTCTGGCAAGCATTATGGCAGCATTCCTTTCTCTCTCTGATTCAAATGCTAATACAAAGGAAACTCCTTGCTTAGCTTGCCAAAACAATGCCTGAGCTGCAGCATTGCCACCGCCTCTAACCCCGCACAGCTAAAGAGACAGTGAAGGACATTACAAGTAGCACCCAAGATACATGGGTTTTTAAAAAGAGAAGAAAAAACTAGCATGGCATGGAGGAATGTAAGATGTAACTGAACAAGTTTGTTTCTAAGGCATAAACTAACATACCTAAATACAGAAGTTAGGTCAAATTTTCCCATCTAAGCCACACAGATATTTACTTTTACAGAAATACCACCAACAAAATGATATGATTAGAATTAAAATTTGGAAAGTTGCCAATCATAACATCATAAAAATCAATAAACACATCTGTTGAGTGCAACCACAGCGAATGTCATAAGGTGTACCTTTCCAAAGCCACATAAGTGCATAATACAGTGAACATGCGGAAAGACAAAAGTCCCTCACAGTAAGTGTCAGACTTTAAAGCTGATAATTACTACTCCTTGGACCACACAAGAATAATTACTGCAAACAAAGAATAACTAGCCACACCGTTTGATACCTGCATTGAACTCGAATAATATTCTTTGGCTACGGTTGTCTTTTCTTTAGAAAGTTTCATTCTCATTCTCCCAATGTGAAGAACATGAATAGATTCTAATGGATGTTCCACACCATTAGTCTGAGCAACCACCACCTGCACAGCCACAGCGACAAGGACCAATAGAGAGGTGAATGAATGAGTATTACATGGGCAATGATAGGCCTTTTCTATAAATGTAAATTCCCTAAATATATCTAGTTGAAACTTCCAGACCAAAATCTATTCATTTTCACGCAGTTTGGGAATTTTTTTAAAAAAGCAAGGGTGAATTTGGAAAATGAGTTAGTACACCAATTTCTAAGTTTTCTTCACAGCTGTTGAGAGAACACTCACAGTGGGCTTAGAAGATTTTAAACGCCTTAAATTTCTACACCTAGTTTGTCCATAGCCATTCCAATCAGATGAGTTTTCAAATCCTCAACCCAAATCTTTCCTTAGCTATTCTTCGCCCCATTTTCAATGCATCCAAATTCAGTGTTAGTTCCCACACTTCCAAGTGCTGTAATACCATTCCTATAATGACCTAAACCAATCTCAAAAGGCCAATCCCGTAAGAAAAAAGCACCCTCGAGTGGTGATATTTTGGAGGTAAACTTTATAATACATCGCTTCACAAGCCCTCTACCATTAGATGCGGGACTGAGGATGCAACAAGAATAGTTGTCCAAGCTATGGACGTTTTCGCATGTTTCCGATTTCATCAGTTTTGTAAACTTTGAGGAGAAAAAATTTGTAAACTTTGTTCAAAAGCGGATAGGATGAGCATGGCATACCTTAAACTGTGTGTCATGTTTCCGCACAAGTGCTTCGACATAACTTCCCAAACCAGCGGCTGCATGAAAAAATTAAACAATGCTGAATGAACAGAGGCAGCATTAAGCATTAAAGAAGATAAAACCAAAACAGTGACCTACATGGAAGGAAAGAAATAGAGAAACCTAATCAGACCTGGGTCAATTGGACCAGTGGTTGTCAAGGCAAAGCGTTGGTCATCAAAAACAATATCAACTTGCAGTAGTCGCCCCACATCAAAAGGCTCTGGAGCATAGATAGGTTTGGTAGCTCCTAAAATAGTACCAAATGGTGACACCAAATTCAAACAATGGTAACCAAGAGAAATTTTCTCTGAAAGGATAAGTAACTGAGTTCCAGCATACACAGTGATTACGATACATTCAACTTAATCAAGGAACCACAAAGGAAGCTTTTTTGCTTAAGACATCCATAGAACATTACTATTGACAAAAGATGGAGCATATGTTGCACAAAATGTAATTAAGTGGGAGAGCATCTAAATAGCACATGACATACAAGGTTAAAATAATTAGGATCAACCATGCATCTCAAAGAAAATGCAAGTCTCCCTCAACTTTTCTCCATGCCATTTTAATTTCTGTTCACATCTCAAACAGGAAGAAAAGAACAATATCAAGAAGCTTATTCAATTCTGTGACCCTTATGATAAGAGATGTGGTCAATCAACATTTTGAAGTTTCTGGGAAGTACCAAAGAGAAGCACTATTGCAAACCACATAGTATACATCTTATGTTTGACACCTAGAAAAGGATATTTGCAGAATTGATCATATCCCACTTCTAAAAGTAGTCCATGAGGGAGATGTTTCATAAAGTTCATATCAAAATAGTCATTAAAGTCATAAAGCTGAAGCGAAGAGCTTGGGATATATTTAACTACATGAACAAGTTGGCCACATGGTTTAGTCCTCCGCCTTATGAAGATGAGTTTTAAAGAAACCAGAGATAAAGCAAAATGAACATAATACAAACTTCGGTAAAAGGCAAGCAGATTTAGATTTTTAAACAATAAAACCATGTTACGTAAGCTAAAAACCATTAAGCATGAGCAGTAGCACTATATAGATTCAGCATGCGTAATCCCAACACAACCATGTTGCATCATTTAAAGAAAAATATTGAAATTTTGAGTTCATGCTACAATCGAATCACATGATATATGCACGTCAACCTAAAGATATACAGACATACCTGATATAAGTTCCTTACTGCCACCTTCACATGACATCCGGTGCCACTGAATTGTACATTTAGACAGACCTGGAGCACTGTCAGAGCATGGCACAATCTGCAGACAGGAACCCAGCGCTTCGGCTCCTTCTAACTCATATAGAAGCAAGCTCATCTCTCCCTTTCTCATCATTGCAAGCTGGATGAAGAAAGAAAGCAAAAGGAGAAACGGAAAAGGTAATTGATTACTTCACTTCACAAAAACAATTTTACATTTCTACAGTGGCTCTACCCAGAGGAAAAATGGTTTAGAAGAAAATTCCCACTGAATTTGGAAGTTGGGGAAAGAAGGAATTGCAATCTTTTCACATCGGATCTGCAAGAATAAAGGTAAACATTGGAGCAACCTCTTTTTGAAGCTCAAGTGAACGCTTGGACTTCTCTGCAAGTTGATTCCTCAAGGCGTGCAACTCATATTCCATGTCCATGACCTAAGTCATGAGATAAAATCAATCGCCAGAAACACAAGGAATGAACATAGACAAGAAAAGGCACACTAAGAATAACCAGATCTGTAAAATACACCCAGTCAAAGCAAAAGCAAGATCTCATCTGATATCCGAGAAAAAATCTATGAACTAGTTGCGACTCCACGATCCTTGGAACTTGTCACATTTTCGTAAATTAAACAACAGGTATTCCCTTTCTACTTTTATAAAGAAAAGAAGCATACTCTCCTCCATGTACATAATATAATTGCATAGAGTGGCTCTACTTTTAATATTTTAGCTGCGGTTGCCACACTCTGCAAACTATACCAGGGTTCTATCTTTGACCTCTTAAGCACATGTGACTGGTCAATTTTCCTTTCTGGTCCTAGCATGGCTATGTGATCACTATTTAAGAAATCTTCTCTTCTTCTATCCATAGCAATTTGAACTATATCCTCAAGTGTTTAAGTTTTCATGAGCAAATTGTCCAATCAGTCCTAAGCCTATTGTATGGACTCTAATTCAATCCTAGACTATCCAATTTTGTCGATTTAGTTCTAAATTTTTGCGCAAAATTCCAATATAGACATGGTGGCCAATTTTAATTGGAAATCACTCACATAGCGGTGTGCCACATAGGACAGCAAGTGATGAATAGACCACCACATCGACAATTTCCAAGGAAAATTGACCAGAAGGACCACATTAGAATTTCACGTAAAAGTATAGGATTAAATTGGCAAAATTAAAAAGTTTAGAAGTAAATTGGCATCCTTATAATATGTTTAAATTGGCACATTAAAAAGTTTAGAAGTGAATTGGCATGCGTACAATAGTTTTATGATTGATTAGATGATTTTTCCTATTTTTTACCTTTACTATCCGGAGAAAGTTACTCTTTCTATATCACAACAACAACAAAACTGATCTTGAGGCAATCTATAGCTGTTGAACTTGGGATATAACCATTTTTCTTTTTGTCTAGCTTATCACTTCCGATATTCCCCTTTTCATGCATCAACTGAGTTTTGCTCTTTTTTCCCTTTTTTTACTTTGACCGTGACAATTAAACACAGCGATGATATAGAAGATTCACTAAGAAATATAGAAAAAGAAATGGCGGATACATATATTAATGTGAGAAATCAATGTTGAAGACCAAATTCCTTCTTTTCAACTTCTTCTATTGCAGAATTCATGAAGATTGAGTTAGATAGAGAAGAACGGTGGCCCATCCCTATAATCAGATCAAGAAACCCACATTTGCCATCTACACAGAGCCACCTAAAGGAAGTCTTTGCTCCTTAGAGAAATTTCCTCCACATGATTGCATACTACCATCCAAGTTACCCATTCCTGGAAGTCATTCCATCCCTCCACTTGAGTTTCTCGGTCTAGAAGTAACACAGGCCCTTTCCTCTGGAACTCGTATAGGGTCATAAATCGTGATTATTTGCATCTAAGGACCAGCCAAACTGAAACAAACCTACTTTGCCGCAGTTATAGCGTGAATCTCTTAAATTGCAGAAACTATTACAAAAGGGAGTATGCATCTTGCCCGCATGTATCAAGGAAAAGAACATAAGAGAGATGCTCATTGAGGCAACAAATAAGTGCAGCTTGAGAGTGCATCAAGCTGGCTCATTTACCTTACTTCGCTGATGCAACATAATGATCCGCCTAGCCTCTTGAACCTCTTTCATTAATCCTTCCAAGTCCTAAAAGATCCGAAAGAGTTCCGTTAGTTAGACACTGCAAATACAGTGCCAAAGGCTAACTTTCTTGAACTACTTGGAAAAGTGAGATATGCAATTAACACTAGATTCCGAATGCCACTGGCCATTTTATCGTAATTCTAATTTCCAAGATACAAGCAACAAAATGCTTGGGCAATCATGCAAAAAATATCACAGTGCCCCGAGAAACTGGTATCAGAGAACAAGCAGAAGGCTTCTGTAACCCATACATGTTTCCCTGAGGCTCGAGATGTACGTTCATGCTCCTGAAGGGCCTCTTCTACTCTTCGAACGGCAGCTTTGGCACTCTCAATTTCAGCACGAGCAAAAGCCCTTTCTTCATCAACAAGTTTTCTGGCATCCTCCGAAGCCTAACATGGAAGCAAGCAGTCAATATCAGAAGGAAATTTGCACAGAATAATCACAATAAACCAAAAATTTACAGACACTGAATCTTGAAGGTCCTATTCAAACAGATAATTTTCTTCTTGTCAATTTTGAGCTGCTATCCACTTTTACAAAGAGTTCTTACACAATCTAGCAGGTTCTACTTAAAAGCAATTTCATCACTCTGAGACTTGACGGTTCTATATACACTGGGCCAAATTCGTGCAGTTCCCAGAAAATTAAGGTGGTAAAAAGCAATTATGTGAAAAATGGATCTCCCGTAATTATTTTCTCATAGTAAACCCACACTGTCATTGATTTCTTGCGTGGTATTCTTTTAGTGGTGTGCAGCACAAAAACCTATATCCCAAGAAAATAAAGCCCGTGTTTAGTATCATCTCTTAGGAGATCTTGTCGACAAACCCAATCCACCTTTTGGTCCTGCAAAATCAAACAATGTTGTATAGCCCGTAGCCCCATATTACAACAAGATGCACATAAACTGCCTAGAGACATCCCCTCAATGTGGTACCTTAAACATCAAGCCCTAATACAACCCTGTCAACAAAAAAAACGGGTCCTCAACTTTTACCTAATACCCATCACTCCTCCATATATATACTTCATCTCTCATTCGGCAGTTTTAAATAGGCAATCTTTCCATCACTCGTCATTTTTCCCTCAAACAATTAAAACTGCGGACAACCTCTTCAAATACCGGGTACCATTATATCATGATTCTCTTCAAAAACAAAGCCCAGACTTTTTTTAGTTATGTGATGGTATCATCCCAACGTTCAAACCAATTACCACTTAAAGCTCTCAGATTGAGTGTTCACATTTTACTAGCGGTTGTTTTTAATGGCTAAAGGGTTCATAAAACAAAATTTGACTGGAAAATGTGTAACAGAGCCTGATATTTACAAAGAGAGTATCATGTGAAAACCGAACCATATGATAATGCAAGTAGGATCCATCAACACTCATTGACAAACGATATATAGATTGACAAACTTCTATTAGAAAGAAGTGCACCTGCTTGAGGAAATTTGCTAATTTCTTTACTTCAGCCTTCTCCTGGATTAACTCTCCTTCTCTTTGAGTCAACTGAGAAGCCAAAGACTCCACCTACAAAAAGCCAACTCTATTTAATTCTTTTGTGTTGCAGCACTCACTTTACTAAAAATATTATACTGTGCTTACCAAAATTACAATGGGATTACTCATTCCTACAACTAACATGTCCAACGAACAAAATCTACTGCTGAAAAGAAATTACAAAAAACACACTCCAAGAGTTCAAAAAGAAAAAATTACCAAGCAACTCGACAGTGTGCATTTTAGTAATTTCTTTCCTGGTTAAGCAGGGATACAATTATTAAAATGCTTAACTATATTCTACAATTTAAATTTCCACCTGTACTTATCTTTCTCTTTCATGATGGTGAGCTAATTGTGACTGGCAAGACTCAAAGAAGGGGCTGTGGGGGAGCCTAGAACCACTCGTGCAGGAAACGAAAAAAATTGTTGCTACGTTATATAGCCTGCAATTTCTGATGAACGGTGTGTAATAAGCTCACAGGAGTCAACGAGTCAACTTCAAATTGCTTTCCTCTTTCCAAGGGATGAATATATTTGCAAAAGAGGGGGGAAGGGGGGTATGCAACGGATGTAGACAGAGACCTTACATATACCAGAGTGACTGTTTCAAAAGGAGAATGTAATATCAGGAACAGACATGAAAACTGACCATGGCTATTGCTCCTTCGACATCATCCTTGCTTCTACCTGACACCCGTCCTCGCAAGGATTCCAATGCATCTCTAAGCTTCTTCAAAAGAACATGTTTCTCCAAGGAAGCAGCCTCCCTGAGTCGAGCCTATTTACGTGCATTCATTAATGACTTTGTTAGTATTAAAGGGCAGAGAAGAGCTCCTGTGAAGCAAATTTGACGTCCAAGTTATATATTCACCGGTTGACTGGAAGGTAAAAGTTAACATCACATCTACTCTATTCAGCTAGTTCAATCAGTATGACAGGAAAAATATTCAGTGAAACAACCAGCTCATGTCACCTCATTTGTGTAGGTACACTGAATCAAACAATTTCACAGAAAATAATAAGCAAGAATTCCCCTTGTTCCGTAAGAAAAGACAGCATGATGCGTTAACACCACTACAGAGGGACAATTACAACATGCAGCAAAGATTTTTAATCCCTATGAGCATCACTTGCAAAGAGGAATGTGTACATTTTAGTTTCCAATTTAAAAGAACATAAGCAAGGACATATGAAAGGGGAAATTATTGTTTCACTGTAGAGTATATTGCACATTAGTCCTGAAATGGATTGTAGTATATCCTAAATTCATCAGTTTAGATTACAATGAGAAACAAAAGGCGAATACTAAATCTGCCAAATCTACCTACCTCGTCAGATAATTTAGCAGCGGCAGCCAGCCCTTTCTCAAATTTACTAGCAAGATCACGCACTGATAGACGCTTTTGCTGTTCTAGCAATTGAGCAGTCTCGCGCGCAACGACTTCTTTCAGAGACAGAATCTTTGCATCATCTCTTGCATCTATGATCTGATTGTTGGCTCCAATTTTATACTTCGGAAACCGAGTAGACGCAAATATCACGTCAGCAGACACAGCAGGGACAGGTCTTTGGATCGCGGTGCCAAAATCACGAGTTATCCTCGTCATGTTTGGGAGCAGATCACCCCGTCTAAAACAATTAGCAAGCTTTATGAATAAGGAACCCAAAGAAATTGCTGAAACAAAAAGGGCTTCTCAACCTACAAAAAGCAATGTGGGACAGGGGATACCAAACCTAATCAATTCCATTAGGTGAACAACAGCAGGCATTATGCACTCGATGACCGCAATACACAGCGCAACTAGAAGAAAGAGGCCAAGTTGCCAAAACGGAGCTACTATTCCGGACTACCCTCGAACTACTCAGCAAAGAAAACGATACCCAGTAATTTTAGCCGCAATGCCCATCGGTGCTGAAGCTTAAATCCCAAAAAAAAAATGATAAAAATCCGAATCTTACATTTTAGGACAAGGTTTACTGTGGCTTTATTTCCATATCCATGCACACCGGGTTTTGATTCTCGAAATGGGAAAGAAGGTTATTGACCATAACAGCTAAATGACAGAGATCAAGAGCAAAATGCCGTGTGCACAGCACAGCTATCGAATTCAAGTCTCGAACAGAGAGAACAAGCAGACGAAGCTGAATCAAATGCTCGTTACAGTAACTCCGACAAGGGAAGCAAAAGTAGAGAACAGGCGGTTGTCGGACCTACGAATCTCGCGCGAATGACAGGAAAACGAGCCGGGCTTCAACGTCGAGATGCTCGGATCAGGAGCTTATCGGCTCGAGCTCGACGATCCGGGAGCGGAATGACATTCCGGCAGCGAGTCGACTGAGAAATCGGCAGCAGAACTGAGCGATGAGGGGAGCAGGAAGTGTCGTACGGAGCAGTTGCTCTGCTCCGTGCTTGCTTTTCGACAAGGAAAATGACAGGGGAAAAATAAATAAATAAATAAATAAACCGCGTCCTATGTTGTAATGGAATTTTCGGACATATAAAAAATATTTTGCGCCGCGAGCATTTTAACGGTCAGGCCAGAATCTTGACCAATCAGGAGATGACAATGGGGTAATTGGATTTTGTCCCCCCGTATTTTCAGGATTTGTCTCGATCAACCCTCGTGACGCCAACACCTTGAACTTTACTTCTGTAAGGCACGTAGCATTTTACACGAGCAAATTTTATAGTATTATTAAAATTTAAAAGATTGTGTAAAAAGTATTGGGGAATCTACCATCAACGCTCGGGGGTTCCGGATTGAGAAAAAGCCAAAGTGCACTAATAGCAAAATTTAGATTAAGCAAAAAATGAAGATGCAAAAGTAAATCCAAATTGGGTCGTATTTCATCAATTTGGGCCAGTGTCCCAATTCTGACTTCTGACTTGATGATGGGCTTCAAGCACGTGACACGACATGTCGTGGTTTAATGGCTAGCGCAATTCTTATTTCTCCTATGCAAGTTCGGTTTAAATCAATTTTTGTTATCCTCATCGAATTCGGAATTTATTAAAATAAAATGCATGTAACTTTTGAATGCCTTTTCACAAGAGAAATGATATATGACAATCATTTCAATCTCATCTATTGCTTCAATCAGCTCATTTGATTCACAGTGCTGCAGATATCATCATGTAGGAATTAAATCTCTAACATTGGGCAAAATTTGAGCCAAAAATAAATTTGTAGCAATTTAACTAGACAAAGTAAATTATAGACATTAACTTAGACAACTCCACAAAGGAGGCATCTCCATCTTTTTACCCGGAAGAATATAAAGGAGAGAGAGAGCGATGGCATAATCACAATTCTTTTGGGTGAAGTTGCCACGACTTCAAAGGAGGATAAGCCAGTGGCTTAAGACATTGGTGGCGGGCGGAGGCAGCGGGACTATGATGGCCGAGTTGAGGTTTCGATATTTTACTTTGTTGGCTAGGTTTTGATCATGGATATATGTGGAAAAAATGGGTACAGACATTTGTGAAAAAAGAAGGGAAAATGACACAAATAGTCCATAAACTTTAACCCAATGTGCAATTTGATCTCTGAACTTTTAATTTGTTCAATGTAGTCCTTGAACTTTAACCTAATGTTTAATGTGGTCCATAAACTTTTGATTTGTTTAATGTGATCCCTCAACTTTTAATATGTGTTCAATTTAGTCCTTGAACTATTTGAAAATATTCAATATAGTCCTTTCATTAATTCAAGTGCAGGGACTATATTGAACATTTTCATATAGTTCAGGGACTAAATTGAACACTTTCATATAGTTCAGGGACTAAATTGAACACATACTAAAAGTTCAGGGACCACATTGAACAAATTAAAAGTTAAGGGACCAAATTGAACATTATGTTAAAGTTCAGGGACTACATTGAACAAATTAAAAGTTCAAGGATCAAATTGCACATTAAGTCAAAATTCATGGACTATTTATGTCATTATCTCAAAAAAGAAATGACAATCTATTAAATAAGCACACCATTTTGCCAAGTTGAGGTACATAACTTATAATTTTGAAAGTAAAGATATGCTATTGCTATTGGTTAAAAATTTGAGCATGTCTTCTACATTTTCCCTTCTTTTTGTTGTCCTTTTTCTTTTACCTTGATTTGGATTTCTTTTATTTGTTTTCCCTCATATCATATATAGCCAATGTCCATCAGTAACGACCCAACTCATCAAACGTCACGGTTTTTCATCATGGTTTTTTGGACACAAATTTTGGCCATTCTGAAGTCGGACACGATCCACTTTTACTAATGGGCAATAACAATTTTACATAAAGCCAAGCCCGATTTCTCTATTGATTATCTTGAGTCGACTCATGAACTCCGCGTGTTGATGCATGATTAACTTAATGTCCTTCCCATTCGGATTATCAAGGCAAACTCATGTATGCAATTTGATGTCACTAGGGGTGACATGCTCATCGATTCGTTTATTTCGCCTCAGTAGATGGAAGAGAAAATGATCGGGAGTGATCTCAAACGTTTCACTCTTTTTCTCGATGATTGACATAATTCAACACAAGCACATCGTACGCGTCAATAAACATTTAAAAGGAAATTGTATTCAGCTCGTCATGAAATATAGAGTATAGACATCATACATTAGATGCCCGCCATGAAATAACCTATTACTCATAGTAATCCTTATGCCTTCCGATCATTGTCTAGAAAGTAATTAAGGGAAGCAGTCATTTGCTTGATGCTAATTAGGACAAGTTTAATCATGGGCCTCGATAGTCGATGGGCTTGGGCTAGGCCTGTTCTCGTAAGCTTCTAGAAGACGGATTTAGCTTCTTTTTTTTTTTGTAAATTTTCCTTTTAACAAACGCATGCTATCCTCATGATTATTAGTTGAAATTCACTTTCTTTAATATTAAAAGATAAAAAAATAAATTACCAAATATTAGTATTTAAATCGAGAACCTTTTGCTTTACAAACTGTAGCACCATGTTCGGAGTGGGCAAAAGAAAAGACAGAGAGAATGGTGGGTATCGTGAACGAGTCCAAATTCATCTACGCAAAGCCTAGAGAAGAGGTCGGCCCAAAGGTTAAAAAGCAATCTGATTTCCGATCGCATAGGTATCTAGCAAAGGGCCTCGCATTAACTTTGTTTTTCAGCTCCTACTGTCTTGTCATTCGGTCAAAAAATAAGAAGTTCTCATTGATTTTCTCAATTTTTAAACGCTCCCGACATTTTTGAATTTCGAAAAAGAGCCATCGCAAGTGAGTCTCCTCGACGTCTTTTCTGGCAATCTACCTGCGCCACGTGTGCTTCGACAAATAGTAATAACAACGACAGCAACATTAATAATCATGAAAAACCTACATCCGAGTGTTGTTTCGACTGACCATTTCTCAATTCAGCTCCGCATGTGATACGGTCTCTTCAGTAATTTAGATGGAGGAAGTTGTCCGAGTACTCAACGTGGCACAAGCGTTTTTCTTCTGAACTTCAAGAGGCATTTTTTTTAAAATTCGTGACAGTATCAGAATTCTTGACAACTTATCTTATTGGAGATAAAATAATTCTTCTGTACGCATTTGCTCGAGTCAAAAGACGTGCAAAACACGGCTGTCGCAATGGCTACTTCTCACTTTCGACACTTTACATTGAAGGATCATATTATTGGTCGCTCGTATTTAATGGACTCGATAGGATGCGATATAACAAGATAAGCAAATCTCGTGTTTGGTGAATGATATCGGAATACAAAGCTGGTTGACGTGATCTGCAGCTGTGCAGAGTTAGTGTTGTGAAATGTGAATAGCAAGATTTGTATCCCTATTTCATTTTTCTTTTTCCCTTTCATTTACCTATTGAAAATCCGACGGTCCAATGAATGAAATTGTCACTTCATCATGGTAAAATTCCATGTAAATTTTATCGGGGGAAGGTGTACGTTGCATGTGAGACATGTCATGTCATGTCGGCGGTCGAAGAAAAACGTAGTGGAAAAAAAGATGAGGATGGGCCCAATTCCAAAAAAAACCCTCAACTTTATACTTTGTCCCAAAAATACCCTGAACTTTTTTTTGTCTCAAGAAAAACCACCAACTTTTCTCTAAGTCCCAAATCTACCCTCCCGTCCAGAAAAAAAAAAAAAAAGAATAGAGACCCGGTAGCTGCGGCGGTGGCCAAGCCTTCGCCGGTGGCCGCCGCCACAGCCGCCGGGAAGGAGCGGCGGCCCTCGCCTGGGCCTTCTCGAGGGCCGGCGAGGGTCGCCGGCCCCGGGCGAGCCGCCGGCGAGGCCGTGCAGGCCCCGATCTGGCGCGAGGGTCGCGCCCTCCCCCAGATCGGGGGCTGCACGCCCTCGCCGGCGGCTCGCCCGGGGCCGACGAGGGCCGCCGGCCCTCGAGAAGGCCCGGGCGAGGGCCGGTGAGGGTCGCCGGCCCTCGAGAAGGCCCAGGCGAGGGCCGCCGCTCCTTCCCGGCGGCTGTGGCGGCGGCCACCGGCGAAGGCTTGGCCACCGCCGCAGCTACCGGGTCTCTGTTCTGTTTTTTTTTTTTTTTCTGGACGGGAGGGTAGATTTGGGACTTAGAGAAAAGTTGGTGGTTTTTCTTGAGACAAAAAAAAGTTCAGGGTATTTTTGGGACAAAGTATAAAGTTGAGGGTTTTTTTTGGAATTGGGCCGATGAGGATGAAAGGAAAGTAATCTATTCGGGAATCTAGCGGAGGAAGGACCAAAAGGTGGGGACAGATAGAGAGAGAGTATCTAGTGACTCAATCCGGCTCCCCAAAAAAGCGTCGGCTAGCGATCAAAGACTCCATTATTGCAAAGTCAATAATTCTGATTAATCTTGCAATATATTTTTGGTCGAAATTGGTCTTGTAATTGAAATTGCACAAGACGCTCCTAATCCCTAGCCAATCACCTCTATTATCGTGCTGGTTCTCGTTCTTTATTACTTAAATATGTGTAAGAAGTCGCCTGACATGAAACTTGGGATACATTTATTTAAAAAAAAAAATTCGAAAAATTATATTTCCACTTTTCAAGACGACGGAAAATTAATCGATTTACGGAAAGCATTTTCCGTGAACTGAAAACAACAAATTTTGAATTAAGGGAAATCAACTTCCCTTTTTAGCAAAAAGGAAATCACTTTATCTAGATCACTAAATAAACGAAAGCTAATTATTTTCCTTCAAAATGATTTTTATGAAAATATTTTCGTCTATCTCGACATTTTTTTCTTTTATTATTTGAAGTTTATTATGAAATTTTACAGGGAAACAAACGCATCCTTGTATAATTTTGGACTTCAGTGAAAGGAAATGCAGGCCTCAAAAGGGTCGCGACATGCTCCTCTGTAGCGCGACGAGGGATGATCACCGTAACGTAGGAGAAAAATAAGAAAAGAAATGCCAGAGAAAGGTCGTTTTCGATGGTTGTCTTAACGATCTTCTAGGCTGGACAAATGGAGCATCTCGAGTTGACGATCGAGACTTGCTTTTTTCTCCTGCAGAACTTCCCGTGAACTCATCTCCTTGGCAGCATCCTCGACCGTCCGGACAAAAACGCCTCGATCTTTCAGAAGCCGGCCCAATTTGCCCGGCCGGTTCCTTCGGAAATCCTTACATAGAATTGGTCGAAGTCGTGAATTAACTACTACCGATCGTCAATCTTGGATCTATTGTACTTTTCACTTACAAGTCAAACCGAACCGCTTGTTTTTCGTCTTGTCTAGTTGACATCTTAGTGTCCTTTATTTTCTTGGGTAAGCAGAAAAATTTATCAATAATCAAGCTAACTTACAAGAAATCAATTTCATCTTGGCTCATTATGCATTCGGTACTGGCCTCTGCATATTAATATGAACTGCTAGTAGCAGAACGGAAACAGGTGCACATAGAAAACACGTTAATAACTAAAAAAGTGCTACTTAAGATTCGATCTCGTGATTCAATTTTAAAGGTTTCGGAGTTGAAGTGAGGGTTCGAGAAATTTTAGAATGAAATTGAGCGTCTTGCGAATGTCTTGACACTTCAATGTGCTTTTTCCTGTTAAGTAGAAAAAAGAAAGTGTATATGATGAATGGAAATCCAAAAAGAAAAAAAGAATCAGGATGCTATTCCCACCTAATTATCCATGTTAGCACTATGTTCTCCCTCCTTCATTTGCACCCGTGATCATTCATTAACCCGAGCCGCCAATCTGTACGGCGCAACAATTATTGAGCTCCCTGAGGACATGACAAAGGCTAGTTGATTTCGGAGTAATTTAGGTCATATTCTTTCGTTTTGGTAATCGATTCGGGCCAGATTACTCAGAGGTACCAGACAAAATCACAGACAAACTCGCCCCCAAGCCCCGCCAAATGACATTGATTTCCTTATTCCATCCAACACAACCCAACCCAACCCCTTCCGCTTGCACCAAAGGTGCGTGGACCAGTGCTACAGTACAGCGAAGGAAAAAAAATTTCTCGAACCGATCTTAATATCCCCCCCATAATGATTCTTCCTTAAGAAAAAGCAAAGGGATCTCATCGCAATCCCACCGACCCCCACTCTGATTTATAATTTCGCTTCTGTCGCTTAGATCTGGCGCTGAAGCCAGCCCTCACACAGAGGCAATATGGCGTTTCTCAGCATAGTTTTCGAGTGTACAGAGAAACCCACATGATGTGTTTGGACATAATTGCAATGTCTAAACAAACAGAGAGAGAGAGAGAGAGAGAGAGAGAGAGAGAGAGAGAGAGAGAGAGAGAGAGAGAGAGAGAGAGAGAGAGAGAGAGAGAGAGGTTTCCATGACCACGAGCCAAGAAAATTGTCCGATTTGCCTCCCTCCCTCCTGAGTGTTAATTGACAAGCGAGAAGGACCACATGGATGAGCCATTCCTCTCTTTCATTAATGCAAGATCCTGCCTGGTGCTCTGTGTTTTCTTGTTTAATCTAAGCACCACGCACTGCACAAGACACATGTAGTGCCATTATCCAAGACACTCCAACCCCTTCCGTCTTAAAAGAAGGAAAAATAACACAAACAGTCCATGAACTTTAACTTAATATACAATTTGATCCTTGAATTTTTAATCTGTTTAGTATAGTCCCTGGATTTTTAATTTGTTCAATGTGGTCCATGAACTTTTTGTACATGTTCAATATAGTCCATGAACTTTATAAAAATATTCAATGTTATATTTTCATTAATTTAAGTTCAGGGACTATGTTGTGCATTTTCATATAGTTCGGAGGCTAAATTGAACATGTACCAAAAGTTTTGGTACCACATTGAATATATAAATTAAAGTGCAGAGACTACATTAAACAAATTAAAAATTCAAAGATCAAATTGCACATCGAGTCAAAATTGAAGAATTGTTTGTGTCATTATCCCTTTAAAAGAAATTCACGGTCATTACACGGGGTTTCCGAAATACTCGAGCTTTTGGTTCAAGATCTATGAAGTGCAATGTTGACCCATTCAGGCTAGAGATCAAATTCTGTCTTTTTTCGTGAAAGTCAACTCAAAATACTATCCAATAACTGAAAATTTTTTATTTTCCACGTGCTGATTTTCTGAGGACATATAGTTCATACTAGAGGAGTCTATTTGAGAAATTAGGAGGATATTTATTACTAGCAGATATGTCGCAAGATCTTTAGACATGTCGAGCCGAAAAATGTACCTTGAAACTCTTTTAAGGAGCACCGGTGGTCCAAGAAGCAACCTCGTTGACAAAAGGTCCGTTTGGTTCAACTTTGCTAGTGAGTTTTGGAAGAATACAAATACCTTCAGGTTAAAGACCATTAGAGAAATACAAATGTCGTTTGTTAAAAAATTATTTGTGAAGCTACTTTACCCAAGTAGTGTTTGTTTTTTTTTTTTTTTTGCAAAGAGCTTTAAAACCCTTTTTTATTTAAAAAAATTACCCTTCGTCAGAGTCAGCAAGCCAAATTTGGCATCGGCAGTTGTCGCTTGACCTCGCCGGCCTCTTGTTGGCCCTTCACCATCTAGATTCGGTGTCATCGGCCGCCCTCGCCGGCTGCTCTTTTGCGAAGAAGATGAACAGTAACAACAAGGGACAAAATTGGAATATTAAAGAATAAGTGAGGGTATTTTGGGAATAAAAAAATTAGGTTCGTTATTTGCCAAATGCGAAAAAACTCAAGTTAATTCGGACCAGTTTTGAGCATTGAGTATTTTCAATGTTGGCTTTCGGTCAAAAGCCCATTGAAAATGCTTGTCAATGAGCTTTTGAGCCCGAAAGCTCATTGGGAATGCTGAACCAAATGGGGCCAAAGAATCGAGTTTCCAAGGGCCAAGATCTAAGCTTTTTATCCTTGCTGTTGGGACCATATACATTACCCATTGATGCCTCGAGATCAAATCACTCGTGCATTGGAATGAAAAATGAACTCGATCATCCCGAGATCGATTGAATAGCCTAATTGCATGGTACTAGCAAGAGACTGCATTGGCTCACTTAGTTTTGATTAAGCAGTCACCCATGGATGCACATCAACACGAGCCACAAATCTCAAGCAAAATTCATTTTACCCAGCAATTTAGACAAATTACGTTACACTCGACGAGTTAGAAAATCTTTCACCGCTTGGTTCAGACGATGTCGTGTGCCTGCGGAGCTGTGGTTGAAAAAGAACCAGTATAACTAGGTAAAAAGCGGTCACTAAATCTCAAGAATGGTAACCGTGTTATATTTCAACAAGAACCCTTTCACAAGCGTTATCATATTGACGATAAATTCGCTTTTGATGATTACTTAGGCTTAGATAGAGACGTGTACAGCGCAAGTATCAATCAAGAAACCAAATTTATACGTAGTTTAGGGAGAAATCACGTAAACAACCCATTAGTCCTAGAAGATAACCCTATCACCAGGCAAATAGAGACTTGGGTGCGTATGGTAACGTTTCTATTTCTGGGAACAATTTCTTTTCAGGAATAGTTTTTTCTATTTCTATTTCTTGGAAGAGTTTCTGAGCAAAATAATGCGTTTGGTAACTGCACAAAATTTCTATTTCTAGAACAGAAATGCGTTTGGTAACTGCATAAAATTTCTATTCCCATTTTTTGCATTCAAATATATATCTTTTATTTAATTATAAGTGCAAGTTATAAGTGAAAACAAAACCAATAAGCATGATTTATTGGTTTGTCTAATCCTTTTTAGGGGTTTAAAACCCCTTTTAATCCCTAAACTAAGGAATCTTCAAAAATACTACTTGGGCACCTCAAAAATTTAAATTTCATTCAAAGTGGGTGGCCACAGGTATTCTAAGCCATTATGTGAATTTTTGTTATATTTTTTTGTGGTAAAATTTATTAAAATTTTTTACTTTCCCTAAATCTGTTTCTTTTTATTTTTCCGAAAATTTTTTATGAAATTTTTTTAATTTTTTCAATTTCGGAATTTTGCAAATATTTAAGGGTTTTCTGAGTTTTTTTGATTTTTATGGATCTTCTGAGAATTTTTTTGATTTATATGAATTTTGGGAATTTTTTAATTTTCTAATTTTTTATGGGATTTTTCTGAAATTTTTCTAATTTTTATGAATTTTCGGAATTTTTTAATTTATTCTAAGCCATTATGTGAATTTTTTATTTTTTATTTTTTTGGGGAAAATTTTATTAAAATTTTTTACTTTCCCGAAATTTGTCTCTTTTTATTTTCGAGAAAGCTTTTTATGAATTTTTTTTAATTTTTTCAATTTCGGAATTTTACAAATTTTTATGGGTTTTCTGAGTTTTTCTGATTTTTATGGATTTTCTGAGAATTTTTCTGATTTTTATGAATTTTTGGAATTTTTTATTTTTTTTATTTAATTAATTTTTTTAATTTTTTTATTATTTTTGCCGAGAATGGATCGGACCGGTGCTTTGAGACGGTTTGCAGACGACGGAGGATGGAGGAGGAGCTGAGGTTGCGGCTTGAGGACCGGACCTTTCTATTTCTATTTCTATTTCTAGGAACAAAGAAGTAGATTTTTTCTACTTCTTATTTCTGCTCCAAATCTATTTCTTGGCCACTTTTCTATTCCAGGAAATAGAAAAATAAAATGCGTTACCAAACGGATTTCTGTTCTTTTTTTGTTCCAAGGAACAGAAAAATAGAAAAATAGAGAAACAGAAGCGTTACCAAACGCGCCCTTAATGCCATCATATCAAAGCTGTCCACATCCGCACATAATAGCTCAATCGGTCGACCCAACGCTCCAATATCCATGGAAGTGCCCGGAAACCCCCCCCTGAAGAGACTTCAAACTCAACTCTCCCAATGCCCGATGGAATTCAGGAGCTGTTGATTCACCGCCTTCAAAGTACGACTTCAATGCACCTTTCCAATCTCGTTCTCACTTCATCTTCCTCCCATCAACCTCAGCACGAATCGCCATGCGTACCAAGAATCGAAAGAGACGCTTCACCGAAGCGTGAATTTGGTGGGTCGAATTGAATGTGGGTGGGGAGTGAGGGTGAGATCTTGGGGGCGAGAGGGTAGTGGTTGGCAGGTCACATGGCCACATCGCTATCGTGCGACCCCACCCGTCCAGCCCAGCATTCTCCCACTCTGTCCGTCCTCGCGCGCCCTACCCCAGCCATCGTCCAAAGAAGCAAGGCAAAAATATCTCCCGTGCGATTTTCCCTGGAAGAAAAGACACCAAGAATACATATATCATCTTGTTGCTTGCGTACTATTATTTTTGAAAAAGAGTATAAAGGGCATCGAAAGTCCTAAAACTTATCAACAAAGTACAATTGAGCATTGAAACTTTCAAAATATGCAATCAAGATCTAAAACTTGTTACAAAAGTGCAATCAAGTCATTTCGTTGCATTTTCAAGAAAGTACAATTGAGCATTGTACATTTTGAAAATTTTATAATTCAAGTATACTTTCGTTACAAGTTTTATGACTTAATTGCACTTCTTGAAAGTTTTAAGATTTTATTGCACTTTCATAACAAATTTTAGAACTTCAAAAAGTACAATCAATGAAGTGACTCAATTACCCTTTTGTGATAAATTTTGGGACTTAATTGCATTTATTAAAAGTTTTAAAAGTCAATTGCAATTTCGTAACAAGTTTTAGGACTTTTGATACAATTATCCCTTTGTATTTGAGTTTTGCCACTTTGTTCCTTCGCATTAGCTCATCGAGTGGATCAATTTGTTTTTTTCCTTGAGAAAATTGGTAGGGCACAGGAGAGGGGCAGAGAAACCTGCGATGTGTAACAGGACATGGAACGTTGATCAAATTCTAAAACTTATCGCAAAAATACAATCGAGTTTTTTTATTGATTACACTTTTTAAAAATTTTAGGACTCCATTGTACTTTTGGAACAATTTTTAGGACTTAATTGCACTTCTTGAAAGTTTTAGAAATTAATTGCATTTTCATAATAATTTTTAGGACATCTAATGCACTTATCCTTTTTGAAAATATCAAATACTTAATTGAGTTTTACGTCACTTTGTTCTTTCTCATTAGCTATCGAAATGGTGGATCGATTTGCTTTTTCCCTTGAGAAAAATTGCTAGGTCATATGGGGGCCTGGGGCAAGGCGAGGATGGGGAGAAAAAATTTGCGATGTGCGACGAGGGCATGGAACGTGGATCAGCACCACATCAAGCCTTGTCCCTTCGCGCCATTGCCATGTCTAGATGGGGCTTTAGTATAAACGTGATGATTTCTGGGTACTTTACATGAGATTAGTTAAGCCAGAAGTTCGATTGTCTTTCATCCCCAACGAAAGGATTTACAACTCATTGACTAGAGATTCGACTGCATGCATGTTCATATATCATATGATTATCAATGCACACAAGAGATTCAAATTTGATTGGTTAGCGAGATTTAAAGGTATAAAAAGTGATCCGATCTTAGAAAGAAAAAGGGAAAATGACACGGATTGTCCTTAAGTTTTGTCCAATGTGCAATGTTATCTCCAAATTTTTAATTTGTTTAATATGGTATCTTAACTTTCGGTACATATTCAATCCGGTCCTTAAATTATATGAAAGTGTTCAACGTGGTTCTTGAACTTTTGGTAAATGTTAAATTCAATTTACAAGCTATATAAAAATGTTCAATAAAATTATAAATTAAGGAACAACATTATATATTGGACTAATGTTCAAGAACTATATCGAATAATTTAAAAGTTTAGAAACGATACTACACATTGAACCAAGTTTAGGAACCATTTATATAATTATTCCAAAAAAAATCGTCCCTAAAAAATTCAAATCGCCTCTCATCAAATGCGCAATGGTTGTTCAGCCGTTCAGCTACACCTTTTCTTGCCATAGGTAAAGCTATCCCTTTTTGAAATAAATAAATTATTATTATTGTTATTTTGCAAATAAATTAATCACTTCGCAAATCCGAGTCACCTACAGGGCACAGTGGCAACATCGTCATTTCGGTCCAGGTCACCAACGTCAACCACAGCCGAACGTCCAAATATTTCAAAAAACCAAATAATGCGCCCACGCCAGGCCAAGCGCCATCCGCACCGTTCAAGCCGCCTCATCCGACGGCATCCAGCGGTCCGCAACGGAAAGGGAGGGAAAGAGCCATGGCCGTCCGATCTCACAGCCTAGCCCCCTCCTCTCTCTCTCTCTCTCTGAACCCCCCTTATAAAACTCCTCATTTCTCGCCATTGTCCTCTGCAATCCCTCAGTGTTCCCTTCCTCCCTCGCGCAACCCGATCGGGCCTCGCTCTCGGTGGCTCGATCGCCGTCGCCTTATCCGCGTTCCAGCCTCGCCTCGCCTCGCCGGGATCTCGCCGGTAAGTTCCGCGGACGCGTCTCTCGTTTTCCGTCGCTGTGCAGTGCGTTCTCTGGTTCCGCCGGGATTTTGAAAAGATCTGCGTCGAACTCGATTGTCGCGGTTTTGCTTCGCTATTTTTGGCCAGTTGGAAGTGAGATGGAGAGTTTGAAAGCGATGCTGATTGTTTTGAGCGATTTCGTTTGTTCTGATGGAGCTGTGCGAGAATGTCACTGTTTCTGGCTTTTTGTCGGTGAGAAAACGGACCGGATCTTTTCATTTTTTGCTCGATTAGGTGATTTTCTGGTGTTTGGCACTTTGTTTCCTCCGATTTCGTGCTACATTTCTCGAGGACTTTGAGATCTGGGCTTTGAATAGGCGCCTGCACGCATGGTGAGGATGTTATACCGGGATAAAGGAGGCCTTTCGCTGGCGAGATAGTGTTGGAATAGAGAGAAATCGCGAATGTCTTGCTCCGAGATTTTTTTCAGTTGATGCATCTGATTTTTCTCTTGAGACTCGGTTGGATTGTCGTTTGTGTCAATTTACTAATTTCTGGAACCTGCTCGATTTAGTTGCTGAAATCATTTGTTAGATTCGTTTAAGGGTTTCTATTGCCAAATTGGTCTCATCCGTGGTTTTTTTGAGTTTTGATGCATGTTTTCCTCGTGATGTTCTACCAGATAAACGAAAATGAGAGAAATCTTGCACATCCAAGGTGGACAATGTGGCAACCAGATTGGTGCCAAGTTCTGGGAGGTTGTCTGTGATGAGCATGGCATCGACCCGACTGGACGCTACACTGGCACCTCTGAACTCCAGTTGGAGCGTGTCAATGTGTACTACAACGAGGCTTCATGCGGGCGCTTTGTACCTCGTGCTGTGCTCATGGATCTCGAGCCTGGTACTATGGACAGTGTACGGACAGGTCCTTATGGCCAGATCTTCAGGCCAGACAATTTTGTGTTTGGGCAGTCTGGTGCTGGTAACAATTGGGCCAAGGGGCATTACACAGAGGGCGCAGAGCTCATTGATGCCGTTCTTGATGTTGTGAGGAAGGAAGCAGAGAATTGCGACTGTCTTCAAGGTACATCCATAGCTTTCTTCTTGATTTTAGCTGTGGGCTTATTCATTATTCGTGCTGGATCTAATCTTCTTTTGGTAAATACTAATGCTTACTGAACATGCAGTGCAGAGGCAGAGATTTAAAGTTTTGTAACGAAACTTCATTTTGCAAGGATGTGGCATGTGCTGTTCGATTATCCACTTTACTTGCAAAACTGTCTTACTGAGGATTTGTTTATTGTGCAGGGTTCCAAGTCTGCCACTCGCTTGGTGGTGGGACTGGTTCTGGAATGGGAACCTTGTTGATTTCAAAGATCAGAGAGGAGTACCCTGACCGAATGATGCTCACTTTCTCAGTGTTTCCATCACCAAAGGTGTCAGATACAGTAGTTGAGCCCTACAATGCCACCCTGTCTGTGCATCAGCTCGTGGAGAATGCTGATGAGTGCATGGTCTTGGACAACGAGGCTCTATATGACATTTGTTTCAGGACTCTCAAGCTGACAACTCCTAGTTGTGAGTATCATACTTGGCCGTGATATAATTCATTCTAGAAGCAGTGGATTTATGTAGCTTATTGGCCGTGATATAATTAACATTGATTGACTAACTTCATTACCGCTTTGCTATCTAGTGTTATTCTTGAGAGAGTCAATCAAGCATCTTCTGACTGTCAAATGCCTTACAACTGATAACTAAACTTGGACGGTTACGATCTCTGTTTGCTTTTATTCATTATTTGTCATTGGAGTCAATTGATGAATAATAGGGGACATAGGCTGAAGCTGAATTTGGATGTTGTCACATGCTGACATTTTGTCTTGAAAGACTATCCTTGATTATTTGGATGTGTAGATATGTTTTGGTAGTAATTCGTTGATATTTATTTAAAATCTTTTAGTTGGAGTATGGCAGGCCATGACAGGTCCACTTGATATGTAACTATGATTTACAACATTTGATTGGATTAATCATGGGGATTGGATAGCCATCATCAAAGCCCTTACTGTTGGAGTGACTTTGGTCTGAGAATCATATATTGTTCCGTAGTATTTTGTGAAGAAATGCTGCTTTGGACATTTGCTTCTGAAGTATTTGATCTGCTTCTCCATATCAGTTGTGATATTTTGATGCTGAAGATTGTTTGATAATGTGTTCTGGTAGTTATACAGCATGTAAGTATAATTTGTTTGCATTTGTGATGTCTATTGAAGCTTATACGGGTTTACTTACATTGCAGTTGGTGATTTGAACCATTTGATTTCTGCTACCATGAGTGGGGTTACATGCTGCCTCAGGTTCCCTGGGCAACTGAACTCTGACCTCCGAAAGCTTGCAGTCAATCTCATCCCCTTCCCTCGTCTTCACTTCTTTATGGTCGGATTTGCCCCTCTCACTTCCCGTGGCTCTCAGCAGTATCGTGCTTTGACTGTCCCAGAGCTCACTCAACAGATGTGGGATGCAAAGAACATGATGTGCGCAGCAGACCCACGCCATGGTCGCTATCTCACTGCATCAGCCATGTTCAGAGGCAAGATGAGCACCAAGGAAGTCGATGAGCAGATGATCAATGTCCAGAACAAGAACTCCTCTTACTTTGTTGAGTGGATTCCGAACAATGTGAAATCCAGCGTCTGCGATATTCCTCCTAGGGGACTCTCCATGGCATCGACCTTCATCGGTAACTCGACCTCGATTCAGGAGATGTTCAGGAGGGTCAGTGAGCAATTCACGGCTATGTTCAGGAGAAAGGCTTTCTTGCATTGGTACACTGGCGAAGGCATGGATGAGATGGAGTTCACTGAAGCCGAGAGCAACATGAACGACCTTGTGTCAGAGTATCAGCAGTACCAGGATGCAACAGCTGATGAGGAACTCGAGTACGAGGATGAGGAGGAAGCTGAGCATGATATGTAAATGGTAATATCGAGAGGGGTGTTACACCGTTGTTTCAGCAATTTATGGTGGTTGATGCCTAAGTACTTAATCCAGAGAGCATCTGGAGAGTGCATTTTCTTTTCAGTTTAATCTCAGTACTTGGATATGCAAAAGTTACTTTGTCACTGTTCATGCTTGCTTGCAGCTATTAATAGTATCTACTTTGCTATTACATTTTAGTAAAACCTCTAGTTATTCACATCTCTCGAGTATTGGGCCTTTAACCATGAGCGACAAATGATCCGTTCTTCACTTACTCATATTCTCGATGAAAGTGGTTTCTGATTCGAAGCAAGCGAACGGCAGTTTTCACTTGGACAGGCTGCTGTAGAAATCCGGAACTCGCTTCTCAGCTTGATGAAAATGATGATGATATTTTAACCGAAATCAGATTTGATTCTGATATCTGTGAACAGAGGAGCTGGCTTGCTTGTGCAATGATAGATAGGTACATATGATTGCGATGCGGTGCTCTTTTGGTATGAATTCGCCCAATGATTGTGGTACCGATTTCAAGTCAGTTCGTCCGTGATGGGTATGGAATACAAAACAAGAACAGCAACCACCGCCCTTCTTAATTATCTGCTTTGAAATTTGAAGCCTGCAACTGGGGTCAGAATTCGAGGAAGCTGGTAAGTGAGAACGTTTGGCGAGTTAAACTGGGAGATGAAATCGATGACAATCTCAATGGGACCCGGACAAAATTTACGTTTTTATTTTTTGGGTCAGAGGACAAAATTTACGTTAATTGGCCGTAATCACAGATTGTAACTCACCTGATATTTTGCATTTCGTAATTAATGGAAAGGATTCAAGACGGGACGTTTATGTCCTATTGATAGAATTTGATGCAGATCAAAGGTCAAGTTCAACGTACGTTTGGCATCTCCACGTGAAATGGACCAAAAAGCTATCATCCCCATGTAATTGGACTCCACCCCACCCAACACTACCGACACTAACTTTTTCGACACCTTTTTTTTCCCTTCTTTACAGCACAATAATGGAGTGAGATGAGCCAGCTACCGACTTCTTCTAAACGTCATCGTTTAGGAAATTTTAGATTTGAGTGGTAATAACTTTGCAAATTTTTTATTTGAGATTAACGAGCCTATCAGCATAGCCTCATATATGGCAACCGAAATATCTCTTTACTCGAGATATGTCATGTTTAGACAACTTAATACGTGTCGTTCAAAGGTTTGATCCCGGCACATAGCGAACTTGTCATTTTTTTCACCTGTCTGGTCTAGGTTCACTGTCGAGACCACCATAACCAACCTGCGCAACCATTCCACGACCATTGATTTCACGGAAACCATCTGATCTGACCCACGAACATCAATCTCGTATAGCCCGTATGGACGCGTTGGTACTTGATAAGAGACCCCAAAGTAATCAGCAAGCGCATGTGATGCCTCGCGACCATAACATAGCGTCCATTGCAAGTCGCACAGCTGTCTCCTCCCTT